>JAEQBH010000376.1:0-1200000 GCA_016808115.1 Tetrastigma voinierianum | reverse complement strand
GTGAACCACGCCCTATAAATCGGGAAGATCTCTCACGAGGTAAAACAATTCCAACTGTGTAAAACTCTCTGTTTCTTCTTCTTCGCCTTGTGTTGACTTCACCATCGGAGAGTGTGGCTGACGCACCTTTTTGCAGGTTCACATTGTTGATGCTCGGAGGTTCCGACGATCAAGGTCCTTACAATTGGCGCCATCTGTGGGAATCGAACAGAAAGTCTCGTCTACAGGCCGCAAGGGCTTGGCTTCAAAGATTTTCTAGTAGCCCTCCATAACCTAGAACTCTGCTGATTCCCCCTTCCACATTTGATTTGTTCGAGGTAGTTGTAATGTCAAGCAATCCTATGATCCAGTTGCCAGAAGATCAATTCCTCCATTGGCGTCAAGAGATGGAGAAAAAACAAGAGGAACAAGCAAGACAAATGAAGGAGTTACAAGGTCATGCTGAACGCTTGTAGCTTGAGAATGACTAGTTGCGGGCTTAGATAGAAAAAAGTCATGATCTTGGAAAAGATGTATTCTGAGTGTTAAGTCGTGCGTCAGGTGCGTAATGGGGAAGGGCGGTATTCCCAACGATGTCGATACCCCAACAGATGATGAGTTGTCCTCAGGTCCCCATCCTTAAGTCTCTCATCGGAAAAGAATGCTAGGGAGAGCACAAAGGCCAAATACGCCTGAGGGCCTTCGCATCCTGTACCTTGATAGCCCATTTGTTAGTGGGCGCATCCTACACGAGAGAAAGGAGAGGTAGGTAAGGCAAAACCCGGCCCGATTCGAGGCCCTAGGAAAGAGCGTAAAGTATTTCCCGTAGGTATGATGCCTGATGTGCCGCGAGGGCATGATGCCATCGATGCCCTTGTATATCTTGCCTTTGGTACGGGGCTTGATGTTCTATATCTTTGCTTGTAGCACTTGGTCGGAGACACGATGACATGCTCTCTTCACCTGGGAGGCTTGTTCTTGACTATGAGCCATGTTGTGGATTTGTCATACCAGCTTTTGCCACGTTTGATGGCTTTGCTAACCCTTACGATCATATGCTCCATTATAATCAGGCCGACTATTGTGTAAAGGAGTATTCATTTGGATTTGCGGGGAGAAACTGCGTTAACAGTTTCTAAGCTCAGCGTAATTCAATGGGTCGTTCAATGAACTATGGGTCGCATTTATTTTTCAGTATCTTTGCTCGATGTGACAAAACAGGAACATTAGCTCTTTGCAAACTAATTATAAGCGAGGAAGGGAGTCTATTCGAATTTCACTAAGAGTTTGGGGAGGAAAACCATTCGATAGGTAGAATCATATAACATGGACGCAATCCTCCAAAACTTTAGGAGAAGCTTTGGACCATCTACCAATTTCTTCCAGTCACTATCTTTAGACCCGCCAGCGACAATGGAAGAGTTATACAAACAGGCTGATAAGTACTCAATGCTAGAGGACAATATCCCTGCAATAGCCTAGACAATAATGATTCTGAACCAATCGGTGGGGAAATAAACATGCAGGAAAGAAGTGCCGGAATCCGGAAGGTCGGGTGAGGCCAGAGCGTCCGATTGTTCGATCCATGAGAAAATAGAAACTCACACAACCAGTTCACCCTTGAACATACATACGAAGTTATTTCCCATCATTAGCGACTTTAGAGTTGAATGGCATGCATACTTGATTCAAAGATTCTTCCTAAGACAAATCCTTACAGATGAGTAATCATAGAGATCATGGGCATGAGACCGACAGGTGTCGAAGCCTAAAGTTCTTAGTTGAAAAGCTGATCAAGGCTTGACACCTTAGGCTTGACACCTTAGGAGGTATGTCAAAGAAGTTGACCATAGAGAAGAATCAGGGTAAGCGTTAGATAGGACTCACGGTAGAACCTTGATCTTGTCGGAGTCTAGACTAGCCATAAAACTGTATACTAGGTGGACGTTTGGCGACCGATGTCGGTCGAAGAGCCAGCAAAGCTCTTGAGAGAATTTTGCCACGATTAAGAGCGGGAGTAAATGCCATCCACACGGAAGGCAGCCATGAAGAAACCATTCTAATAGATGACCCTATATCCTTTCCTCCTATCAACCCGAAAAGGGTCATTTGTATTACTATGATGCTGCCCCAGTGCTCACCCTCTGTAATTAACGTTTTTGATGTGCTGCTTGTCTTGCGATAGACCACAGTAGTCGCAGCCAATTTATTGCAACTACCAGCCTTCAAGTAGATGAAGCTTTCCTTAGGTATGTTGAACTCAATCGGGCGAACCTTCTCTAGTTTTAATGGGCCAACTATTGTAACACTAGGAGATGTCACTCTCCCTATAAAGGTAGGGCCAGTCACTCAGCAAGTTTTGTTCTCAATTGTCGAGGACTTGGGGCGCCCTGGCAGCCATAATGGGAGGTAGATCTGGGTGGCGCAATGAAGGTTGTCTTTAGGCCTACCACCAAATTGTCGATGGTTGACTGGCACGTTGGGTAGGTTGACCTTTTAAGCAGGTAGCTGGCCACATGACAATGTTATTAGTTATCTATACAGGAACCGAGAGGGGAGAAGGACTTTGAAAATCCTTGAAGACCAAACCCCCGCATAGAAATCACAATTCATCACCCAGATCAAGGCGGAAGAGAAGGATCCGTCGGCTGTGGATCCCATGGAAAAAGTAACGTTGGACTAGCCGGAAAAGTTCACTTTAAATCGATTCTCACATTATCAATGAAGAGGAAATAGATTTACAGCTCAAATGCGATTAAATATGGATATATTAAATACGGGCCACACGGATAGCAGTTTGGAATCAACACAGTGGCTGACCTTTCACAAACTAAATATTATCCCATTGAGCCAATTAAGACATAAAGTGAAGAGTTTTCACCTAGATCGTCATCAGATTATTCAGGTTGGAGTGAACTACGGAGGTGGTTTCATCGGATAAGTGAAGTACGAAGTACCCCGACGTTAGCCAACGTGGTGGTGGTTCCAAAAGAAAGGTGGCAAGGCGTAGTATGTGCGAGCTTCATAATCGACCTTAACGAAGCATGCCCAAAAGATAGCTTTCTCTTGCCTCGTATAGATCAAATCGTTGATGCCGCAGCTGGGCACGGAATACTGTCGTTTTTGGACGCTTTCTCTGGATATCACTAGATTCCCATGCACCCACCTGACATAGAGAAAACGACCTTCATTACACCGCATCGCATTATGCCGCTGCATCGCGGATTCCTTTTGGCTTCGAAGAATGACGGGCAACTGGTCGCTGCTGGTAACTAAAATTTTCTATTGTCATAGGGCGAAACCCATGGAGGTCTATATCAATGATATGGTTGTAAAATCCAAAAAGCGCTTCGATCACACAAAGCATCTATAAGAAGCCTTTGAGCTATTGTGAAAGTACAACATGAAACTCAACCCTTTGAAATGTGCGTTTGGAGTCAATTTGAGCAAATTTTTAGGCTTTATGGTGACTTAGAGAGGAATAGAGGCCAGTCTTACTCAACTCAAAGCTATAATCGATTCTTAGGCTCCTACCTCCAAAAAAGAAGTACAGCAATTGACTGGCCTGTTAGCAGCTCTTAGGTTGTTCATATCTCGTTTCATAGATTGGCTAAAACCATTTTTTATCACGTTAAGGGGAGCCAAAAGGGCCAGCTGGAATGAGGAATGCGACCAAGCTTTCATGGCAATAAAACAATATCTTATCGAATCGCCAATTCTGGCTAGCCCAGAAGCAGGTGATACGCTCTATCTTTACCTACCAGTTTCAGAAGTCTTAGTAACTATAGCTTTGTTCAAGGAAGATGAAAATTGAAAATAGAGACCGATATTTTTCGTAAGCAAATATCCGTCCCCAAGTAGAAACTCCTTGATACCTGCTCAATGCCGCGTTAGTACTTTGTGTGGCGTACCTAAGAAACTTCGCCTTACTTCCAAGCACACCCTATCACAGGCTAACTCCTCCCTCTCACGGCTAATTCATACACAAACCTGACTTATCGGGGAGGATAGTTCGATGGGTGATTGAGCTAAGTGAATTCGGTATTCAATATAAACCTTGCTTGGCATTGAAAAGGCACTGTCATGCACTATTTAGTAGAAATTCCTAATGGGATACGTAACAATAACGCCGTCGGTGGACCTGACGTAGACGACGCTTCTCAACAAATGGGAGCGGAAGTTGGTTTGCTAACTTAAAGCCCCAACTAGGGAAAGGATAGAACAGGCCATACGGTTGGACTTCCTTGCGTCTAATAATGAGACTGAATATGAAGCAATCCTAGCCGGAACTGAACTCGCAACGTCTGTATCCTCGAAAAAAATCATCATACCGGCGGCTTCAACCTGCAGGTGTTGCAAACGAGAATACGAAACGCAAGACCAACGCATGATCAAGTACGTACATGTGGTTAAGCTACAACTAGAGAGTTTTACGGCTTGGAAGCTTGAGCATATCCCGAGGGGTTCGAATGAAAGGGCAGATGCTTTGGCAGTAATGGCCGCATCCCTCCCAATAAAAGAAACGGTATTCCTCCCTATCTATTACTAGCCGACATCATCAATTACTACCAACCAGGTAAACGAGATAGATGCAACATGCTCTTCTTGGATCAATCCAATAGTACATTATTTGAGCTCTGGAGAACTCATCGATACTGTGGTCAGTGTTCATGCAAGATTCAAGCCTGTGAGGCCAGGTTTTCCCTTATGAACGGGCAGCTATATAAACGCCTGGGCGTGGCTGTATCTTTAAATGTCCCACCACTCACTAGGCGTGATATACTAGCGGTCCATGAAGGAATATGCGTAAAACCATCTAGGCGAGAGGAACTTGGCTCATGTGTGGCCCATACGCGAAGGTTATTATCACAACTATGAGAGCAGATGCAATCGCCTACGTCAAGAAGTGCGATCACTGCCAACGACTAACCCCCATCTCAAGGGTGTCGGCTCAAGATCTAACCACCATCACAAGCCCCTAGTCCTTTGGTCAATGGGGGATTGGTATAGCCGATCGCTTACTACGCCCAAACTGTATTAGTTATTATCGTGTTCCACCGACCATTTCAAAGAAATGGATAGAAGTCAGTTTCGCCTCCATCAAAGATAAGGATGTTGTCTAATTTGTTTGGAAGAATATAGTCTGCCGATTTGGAATACCTCATTCAATTGTAATCGACAATGGGCCATAGTTTGATAGCAGAGTATACAGAAATTTTTGCCATTAGTTGAAGATAAAAAACTTATACTCAACCCCACGGTACCCGAAGAGCAATGGCAAGGCCGAATCATCTAACAAAACTCTCTTTACGGCTTTGAAAAAGCGTCTACATTCAGCTAAAGGAAAATGGGTGGACAAGCTACCAGGAGTTCTTTGGGCCTATAGAATAACCAGCTGGAAGCCGATTGGTGTATCATCGTTCACACTCACCTATGGGATGGAGGCCATAATTCTAACAGAGATTGGGGCATCCACACTTTGAACGAAAATCTTTGAAGAGGCTAATACTGAAGCCATTTCGAAATTTAAATATGACTGATGAACTCCGTGAAGCTGCGGCTGTACTTATAGCATCGTACCAACAAATAATGTCAAACCTATATAATAGCATGTAAAATAGCATGTATTCCAAGCCGAAGACCTAGTCTTGAGAAGGGTCTTTGAAAATATGGTTGACCTAGTAGCCGTCAAATTCCAATCAAATTGGGAGGGGCCATACATGATAGTAAGAGTGGGGGCAATCGGGTCGTATGCATTGAATAAACTAGACGGGAAGCTAGTGCCTAGTATGTGGAATTCTATGCATCTTAAGAAGTATTATAAATAAAATTTTATTTTAAATATTTTCTTTCAATTCTTGGAATAACCCCCATTCCATAGACCAAAAATGGCTCCTAGCCTGCTGGCACTGGTACATTTGAAATGTACCATAACCTGTTGACACATTTGAAAGTCCAGAGGTGGCTCATAACCTGCTAGCACATTTCGAACTCTAGAGGTGACTCCTGGTCTGCTGGCACATGCTAGAGTTCAGAAGAGGCTCCTAGCCTACTAGCTAGAGCCAAAACCTAAAAATGGTGCTTTACCTACTGGCCCGTGTTTAATCCATACCGGCTTCTAGCTTTCAAAAACTTACAACAATGATATCCCTGAAGCAATTATCCTAGTCTAGACTCATAGCAGAAAGTTGTAAAATGAAAGATATCAAATGCATAAGTAATCAAATACCAAATTTTAGTGAATTTCCAAAATACGCCAATGGCGTCAGTGGTTCCATAAAAATGTATATCCTAGTGGCTATGTTGGACCTATTACAGAAATTTCAAAAAAAAAAAAAAAAAAAAGGGAGAGAGAGAAGAAACTTAAGATGTTCCATCAAAATCCCTAGTAGGAGCACTCCTCTCGAGTTCCTCTACTTTGTCGCTTCATCTTATCCACTCTACCGTTGTGGCCTCGATGGTCGCTGGTGGCCTGGGGGCACTCTGGGTTCTCGAAGAACAACTGAGGAAGGGCCTGAGTGAACCCGGCATGTCGTCCTGAACTTAGTTTGATCACCACAAGATGTTGTGTTTGAACATACAACATCCTCAGAACTATAGGTGAAGATCGCCCAAGACCTTCCTCGATAGTCCTCCTCCATGGTTGCTATATTCTCGCCTCAGCCCGAGATCAAGAGAAGATATTTCATCTCTTTAGTCAGTCTCAACTTAACATAGGTAAAGTCCGTTCAACCTCCAAGGAGGCAACTTCAGCCTCAGCCTTGCACCTAGCCTCCTCCGCAACCACCAGGGCGTTTTGGACACTAGCGAGGTCATCTTCCGTCCTTGCCTTCGCATCAGCTGTTGGGACAACAGCTAGTCGAGTGATCTAAGCTTCTTTTCGAGCTTTGTCAATTTCTTTCTCCATGCATGAAATCCTCTTTACACCTTCCTTAGCCTTCCATTCCTAATGCTTAGACCTACCCTTAGCCTTGTCTAGGGCTGCTAAGGCATGGTGCTTGGAAGTAGCAGACTGAACATAACATCGTAGCTTCTCGGCATCGTCTTCCTTATATTGGCACTCCATATTCCGAATAGTAGTGATAGCCTATAAAAAAAAGAGGTATTAGAAGGAAGTCACAGCATAAGACTCACGTTCAAGCATTAGAAGTCTAGCCATACCATCTCAACCGTCTCATTAAAATCGTGGTTGCTAATATACATCCCATCTTCAGTCACACGCTGGTAGGATTTTTTATCCATATAGCCAAGGAAGGGAATGGAATACTCTTCCGCAAGAGCCACCATCAGTATTCAAAGGTTGGTGGGGTAGAGTTCATGCATGTTAGTGACAGAAGTGTCCCTCTTGTTGAAGGGGTTCTAGCGGTCAATAATTGACTGGGAGGCATCTAGACCAGGAACAGACGCGTCCGCCGAAACATGATCCCACTTCATCGGTTTAACTGGTGCGTTCAGCACCACCGTATCAAGACCCCTAGGCATGCGGGGGCCGAAAATTGCTAGGTTGGATCGTCTGGCAAGGAGCGACGGGCCAAAGACGGTCTCTGTAGAGGGAGCCTCACTCATAATATTATCAGCGCTAGGGGGCCCACAGGCTGGAATCCCATCCTCTAAGGATGCGCAAGCCTCCCTTGAGGCATCTTGGGCGACGCCGTCTAAAGCTAGAAAGGTATTAGAGGCTCGTTTTGGAGAGTCCAAAGTAACTATTGTCGGGCTCGTTTGAACCTCTTCATTTAAACCCGGCTGTTTTGGACACTTGTCGCATGGTAATTCATAACCGGGGGTAGTTTCCCCTTGAGCACTCGCAGCCCGCTTGCGCATTTGCATGACAAATCAGGCAACAAGACTGGACATAACGTGCTCACTCTCCTCAACTGGCTCTCTTGAAATCTGGGGAACAGGATTGACACCTTGAGTCTCTTCTGTAGGAGGAATTGGATTCGCCCAGTCCACAAAGCCTTCCAACCCCGCGCCGACAACCTTTACATGTTCAACTTTCCTCATTTTCTTTCCTTTCTTCTTCTTCGCTGCCTAGGGGGCAAGCTTTGGATCCTGTATAGCCGAAGGTGATTGGTCGGGCTGAATAAAGCTAACCAAGGCTCCTTGAGCGGACCCCGTTTGAGAAGAGCTACCCAGGATTGACTTCAGAAGGTTAACGAGAATAAAATGTTCACCCTTAATAAGCTCTTCTACCAACGGAAGGTGGAAGATAGGGATTATGTAAGGAAAAGGACTGGCAACCAACTCTTGCAAGTTTTTCGTAGACAAAAGGAGCTCGTGGCTGCGCTCCCTCTTAGTAATCTCAAGTAGTCGTCTGATGCAATCCAGCCTGGCCTTCTCCACCTAGCTAACCAGTTGGCCTCGCCTTTGCTTACTTACAAAAAGTTCAAAGAGAAGGGGCATATCAAAACATAAGCAACCTAGGGAAGTGCAAGCTCCATCAACTTGAAACAAACCTGGGAACGAAAGAGAATGATTTAGATTAAATAGAAGCCTAGGAGAACCTAGCGTCTCATACCACGGACCTCCAACCAAAACAACCCCTTTTGCTTCAGTCTTTGGAGAATCTGGGAGCCCAGTTACAAACTACAACCGGGGGCTATGGGCCGACATAGATAAGCGGCTCCCAACCCCAACCTTCAAAGTATAAATAAAACAAATCTCTATCTGTAAACTATCCAATTGGTAGAGAAGGTTTAACACACTGCAACCCATCAGAATCCGAAAGACGTTCGGATGTATAAGTTACCGTGAGGCGCCTTTAGTAAATGCATAAAACTCATTTCACCAAAGACGGATGTGAAGCGAAGTCAAGCAACAAACTGCTCATGTGTGAAATAAATGGCATTATTTGCCCCTCCTATGGCTGGGGCAATGGGGAAACATTTTCCACCTTTAGTTTGATGTCTATAGGAACTCGATCAACGATTCAACTCCCCAGCATGTACATAACAGCGACTAGTCGAAGCATAAAGAGGCGTTTCCCCTGGGGTTCCCTCTTACACCTGGGGAACCCGACAGGTAAAGTCTCTCATGACCTCTCGCCATTCTACATGCAAACAAACAGAAAAAAAAAAGAATCAACTTGAGGCCCATTAAGCAATGAAGGCAGAAAAACCCTTGAAAGACAAACGAAATCCCCCTCTAAAGGCTTGACAACCCACTAGTGACAAGACCTAAGAACTCAGAACTAGGAACCTTCGCAAAACCTAATGGGATGCCTCTAAACCTGGGAATACCCCACACACAGCCTGCAACATCATCACTAAAACCTCATTGGCGAACGATGTTCGCACCCTCAGAAAGAAACAAAAAATTTCTAACCGAAAAATACTCAACAAATAGAGCTACAAAAAAAAAAAAAAAAAACACAAAGAAGGCAATACCAACGAGATTTGAAAAAACTCAATGGAAAATTGAAAGTTGTCAAGGGATCTCTGATGATTCCTTTGAAAGAAAAGTTTGCAGAAGGAAATTTCAATAGGCAAAGAGCTTTGTGAAATCGTAAAAGAGGCAGCACTCGGAGCTCAACCCCTATATATAGGGGCAAAACTTCAACAAGTGCATTGAATGTGCCGTCAGGACAGCATGCACCGCAAACATGTTGGGAAACGTGTGCTTCCCATGCACATTGTATCCCAAAGCGCTTCACCTTCCGGTGCATTCAATGTACGCATCAATTTTCCTAATCCTTTTAACTTTTCGCACCCAAGGTTTAAAAGCACAGTATTTTCCCTCGATTGAAAAAGCACAAAATTCCAATCGGGGAAAAGAGGGGCATTGTGAGTACCATGATCTTTAGACCCACTACTCAATGGGCCCAGGGCCCGCTTGGATTGCATTGTGAAATGGTCGTGAAATGGCCCAAATCCCACTTACCATATTAAAACCAAGGGGCACTACCGAGACGGGAAAGTCTTAAAGCTCATTTGAGAAAGCCAAGGTGTCTTCCCATAAACTAGCTTCAGGGCGGCTTGTCTAGAATTTTAAGTCCCCTAGTCGGCCATCCTACCGCATATGGGAAGTTCGTTATGGATAAGTATATGAAGGCAGAATATACACAAAGGAGGTATTTATCTGGATTTCCCACTTCCAAATCCCTTGTATTTCTGAAATTAATCTTTGGTAGGGAAAAAAATATTTTATCCCTAAAATCAAGAGATTTATCCCTAAAATTAAGGGAAGATTTGTGAACCACGCCCTATAAATAGGGAAGGCCTCCCATGAGGTAAAACAATTCCAACTGTGCAAAACTCTCTGTTTCTTCTTCTTCCCCTTGTGCCGACTTGACCATCAAAGAGCGTGGCTAGTGCACCACCACTGGATCACCTTTTTGTAAGTTCACATTGCTGATGCTCGGAGGTTCCAACGATCAAGGTCCTTACAACCACCAAACACTTTCTCATTCAATTAAGAGATCATTCTTGATATTAAGGAGTCTCATAATACATAATTGAAAATTTGAAACTACATATTTCTCTAGTGAGTGTTTTCGTTTTTGTTATAGTGATTGTACTTGTGCTTATATAGAGATTTGCAGCCAAGGATTGAATTATGAGAACCATTTTCACTAGGATGGACAGATGCCATTTTCTATTGAAAAAATGGAGACTCCAACCCAAGACCTAGTGCATGCTCCAATTGAAACTCCATAATACTTCACTATTAGGTTATAGCTAAGGGTGGCAATTCGTGTTTGGGGTCGTGTCAATAGCAGGTTTTCTATAGTATTCGCTAACCAGAACACGACACAAATAATAAACGGGCCATGCATACCAAATTCAAACACGACCCAATTAGTAATCGTGTAACACGATTAGACACATGTAACCTGTTCATTAATTTAGTAATTTAAAACAATATAAATTATAACTAATTCATCAATATTTAACACAAATAATATATATAATGGGTTAATCTAGGTTAAATATTAATTAATATAATAATTAAACGGGTCAATTTTGTGCTATATGGATTAACACGAATATAAACTGTTTATTAAAAGGGTTATGTGGGTTAACACGAATTTGACCAAAACATCGCATTATACTTCAACCCAAACCTCAAAATCGCGGCTGGCTTGTGTCGTGGTCAAATTTTTCCAACTCGTTATACCCACATTCATTTAGTTATTCCAACTAAATATAAATCTCGCCGTTCTGGCAAGTGAACATAGGAATGTTATAGTACTTTGAATGGTAGCTTGTTGATGACCATATTGATGTTCGGGATACTATAGAAGTAATTTGATGTAACAGATTTTACCTGGCCTTGAATAAGGTATCAGGTCTAATGAAGTTCACGATAACAAAAAGCCGCTCATGCAAGCTAATTTAAGACCACGCCACATTCTCACTTTTAGTACATAGATAATTATCATGCCATACATTCTAAAATTTGAAATTATATCCTTGAAAGATGATTTCAAAAGTTAACATTTGAACCAAAATTATCTCTTCAAACTTTGAGGCTAAAACATGGAGAAAAAAAGTACAATTCAGCTATCATAGTCCAAGTATAGAGTGGAGAAGGATATCACAAGAAAATAAAATTCTTTCTCAATTATAATATACATTAGTGCTATATCACACAAGAAATTTAGTTCCCATACAAAGGTTTATTTGGATGCCACAATTTCTTCAATTTATTTTTCTTGTAAAGTTGGGTTCTCTTGCACCCCAACTTTACAAAAGAGGCATGGTTGTGTTTCCACTGGGATTAGTAAATAGTCCCTTTTGCTTTTGTTTTTGAAATGAGAATCATTCTTAGTGGACCTTTATTCTTCACTTAGATTCATATGTGGATGAGTGTGTGAGTGGGTCTTTGTCTGTATTTTCTAAGTTGAGTATCATTCCTGCGACACATGTGGGATTAGACTTATCGCATTCCACTAACCCCCTAGCATTAGTGCAAACCAATGGTGTTGGGGTGGGACTATTCGACTTTGATCCCCGCCCTGACAGTCATGATTGCACGACGATCCCATGTCATTAGCTCAGACAGTGGCGCTTAAGTAGGGTCTTGAAGATCAGTACATCTGCATGGTCGGAGCATTTAATGCTTCTTTGAATGTCCTGCCAACAATGATGGGCTTCTAGGATTTTAATACTCAACATTTCCCTTTTGAGAACTCTCAACTCGCTGCTTTGAAATCTTTTTGTATTACCCATTTGCTCTTCTGGAAATTGAACCTCTTTTCTCCTAACTTCCTTTGCAAGTTGTTGTCTTCTTCGTCGTCGACTTCCCAGGTGACCTTCAAAGCCACTACTGCTATGCTACCTATGACTTTCGTTGTTCTCTTTTTGCACTTGCAACGTTCGTCGACTTTTGGGTTTGGGCTTATGGCTTTCTCTTGTTCATCTTCTACCTTTGTCGCTTTAGCGGGGCCCTGCCTCGCTCAGCCACCTGGCCGATCCAACTTTTGTTGTTTCCTCTTCTTTTATTCATCTCCCATTTTATTTATTTTTTTCTTATTAGTCATCACTTCCTTTGTGGCAAGATGAGTAACCCTAATGGCTTAGCTTTGTCTCCTGTTAGTGGTGATGGTGCCCCAGAGGCCTGGCCGGCGGCCAAGTGGGGTCAATTCGTCGACTCCTAAGGGATCATTGCGGAGATTCATCCTCTTCTAACTCAAAGGGTACATAAACTCGTGTCAATGCCGATGAGGTTATAACATGGCTTAAGCCTATTAGGACTACTCGGGTTGATACGTTTTGGAAATAAGTATCTATTCCCACTTGGGCTTCGAAAGTGTCCTTCCCACTGCCTCCAGCCTCGCAGTCGACTTTATAGAGAAGGGATCGGTGTGGGAATGAACTTCATATATTAGCTCGAAGTCCATATCACTAAGGATTGAGGTTCCCTTTACCGATGTTGTTACACCACTCTTCCATTACACCCGCCTTCATCTAGTTCACACCCGTGTGAATATTATTTGTGTTTTTTTAGGAGTGTGTGTGTTGAATCGCCGATGCGGCATATGCTTAGGGGTGGAGGAAGTTCTTTATGCCTATACCATAAAAGGCATAGCTCTTGCAAATATTACTTTATGGCCGACGCTAAGCCATTTCAGCTAGTTGTCAACTTGCCTAACACTAGCAAGAATAAGCCTCAAGGCAACATTTTCTTTTAGCTGGCCACGCCAGATCCAATGTTGCTGAGTTCTGACCACCTGACACGTATTTAGGTCGAGTGTTAGGTTGTCACTTCGTCCTTGGCATCATCTTTTTGTTTGTCATTTCCTTGTGCTTATCTTACCCTACAATTACTTAACGTGGGTGTTTTACTATGCAGACAATCAATATCGCGGGAAGTTAGTAGACAACCTCTCCTCGACCTAGTTTGATGTCTTAGTTCAGGTTTTGAGTTGCCCGGCTTCAGAGATAGACTTAAAATTGTTGTCGATGCCTGAAAACATCCTGGAAGCTACCAACCATCTCGAGGAGTTTGTTCCCTAGGACATTCTGAGAATAAATTTTCTAAGGTCGGCCAACGCTCGAGGAAGGGAATGGGTACAAAGCAGCTTGATCGAGCACATCAATGAAGGGATCTATGAAGAGATGGCGTCCGAAGAAGACCTGGGTTGTAGGTTCCCTCTCATTCCCTCGACCAACCTAATGTTGCTTACTGGTGCTAAGAGGCCAAGGGATGTAGAGTCGAGTAAGAATCTGTATCCTAACTATGGAGGAGGGAAGGGAGTCGACCCCTACTAGTCATACTAGCGTGTTAAGGACACGTGATTCAACTAGAGATCTTGTTTCCAAATGAGCCTCAAAGAGCTCAATCCTAGAGGGGTAAATTCTATTGGAGAGTTTATAGGAGCACGACCGCAGTAGGGGTCTACTTGGGTTAAGGGGAATGGGAAGGCTGGTATTTTTACCAAGTCCCCTTCAAATAGGCCAACGTCCTCGCCATCCTTCAAGGCACTCCTATCCGACCCGTCCTTGTATGAGGAGATTCCCTTGGAGGTCTTCTTGATGAAGGGGCATTCTCCTTCTTGGGAGACATATTTAGCGGGGTGGTGGTGTAGGAGGCTAGAGACCTGATGAAGGATGCTACTCCTTTTAAATTAGTTTCCGTCGTAAGTATTTACTTTTTTTTTTTTTTTTTGCATTGTTGTGTCTAATTCTTACTGCTTCGTTTCACTTCACATGTAGTTGGGGTTTTCGACGTCTATATGGCAAGGTACTACATCAACCAGAAACAATAGTTCAATCGACTCTCTGCCTTGTGAGACAGTGCTCGAACATTGTATGACTAGGTCCAAACGGAGTCTCGAGTGCCCAAACTTGAGAGGGAGCTAGAGAAGGCAGGGGTCGAGTGGTTAACACATGAGAAAGAGTGTGCCGCTGATGAGTATATAAAATACTCATTTTAGCCCTATGTTTTACTTATTCTTTTAGTAGTGTTTATGTTAAATAAGTGTCCTAATGCTCTAAATATTCATCTTTATGATTAGGTCAACCATTTGGTGGAATTGCGTGAAAATGAGCGGAAAAGGAAGGAAAATCAGCAAATTACACATGCAGTAGCAACTACTGTGTTATGATGTTTTCAGATACAAGATGATCCCAAATGGATATAGTATTTATATGGATCGATAGGAGACGTCCCAAGCTTTCCAAAGAGACCTTATTCACTCAATTTAGACTTCAAATGATCAAGTTATGACTCTTGGTAGTTAAAGGAAGAGGAGAAGATAGCTCAAAAGGGACCAGTTTGAGAATTTTGTAAATTCAGTCTTTATCATCATTCCTAAAGTGTTATTTCTAGCCATATCTAGATTCTACACTTTCTAATCTTTCCAACGAGTCCAAGATCACTCAACCAAAGTTCGATCGGCTGTGCTATGACCTCGAAGTTAGTGTAAACAATGAGCCGTTAAACGTTGTGACGTTGAGAACCAACGTTGCAGAGAGTGCAGAAATGCTGCAGCCCGACGTCGTGACTTTCAGAGTTGGTTTTGGGTAGATTTTGAGCCCATAATTGAGGGTTTAAAGCTCAAACCCTAGAAACACGAAAGGGGGTGAATTG
This sequence comes from Tetrastigma voinierianum, assembly GCA_016808115.1. Classification (NCBI taxonomy): domain Eukaryota; kingdom Viridiplantae; phylum Streptophyta; class Magnoliopsida; order Vitales; family Vitaceae; genus Tetrastigma; species Tetrastigma voinierianum. The sequence goes on along the minus strand of JAEQBH010000376.1, from coordinate 1,184,988 downwards.
GTGGGTTTGTTATGGTGGAAACACCCTAAGAATTAAGTCTTTTGAAGAGGAGCAATTTGAAGTAGAAGAAGGAAGAATGAAGAGGAGATTTGGGGGTTTCATCATTTAATTAGTTAATTTCTTCTCCTTTTTATGTTTTCCCCCACTTCTATGGTTGTATCACTCACCATCATGAACTAATTTCGTAATTCAGGTTTTGCTGTATTTTAGACATGAATCTATATTTATTTGTTAATTTTCCTCTTTCTATTGTTTCTTTGTGATTGTCTATCTATTGATTCATGCTTGGTTCTATATACATATTGATTTCTAGCTAATCTCAATATAGTGAGTGGTTCTTTGCAAGATCATAGAAGGGAGTAAAGAACTAGACATAGATGAATCAACCTAATTAGCCTGGTAGTATAGAAATTACCGATAATTAGGAGGCATGGTAGATTCTTAGATCTTAAAGCATCTCTAATGCTTGAGGTTGAGCTGAGAAGCAAAAGACCTAGTGTTAGTTGGTAGTTTATGTGACCTCAAGAGAGGCTGATAATTAAATTAGGCAAGAGTCACCTTGGAAGCCTTTTCAAGAGACAATAGAATGGAATTTTGGCCTAGATATAGGAGGATTGTTCACATGCACCAAATACCTTAGAACTTTATTATCTCTTGGTATCCCTTAGTTGCACAATTCGTTAGCTCGATTAAGTTTGCATTAGTTTAGTTTAATTTTTGTTTCAATCCATCGATTTGATCGTTTGGATATTAGAAAAGAATTCTAATTTTGGTACTTAGCATCTCCCATTTCCCTGTGAATCGATATTAGTACATTTTGCACACTTTATTACTTGACAAGTGTATACTTGCGTAGAATAGGCGCTTTATTGCATATTTTATTTATAAAACACAAATACGCCTATCAAGTTTTTTGCTTCGTTTCTGGGGACTAACAAGTCCTTGGTGTTACGCCAGAAAATGCCTATCAAGTTTTTAGCGTCGTTGCCGGGGAAATTGCGTTGTTTCATGCTAATATCAATACCAAGTGCTTCTTTGGTACTTCAATTTTTTTTTTTAGTTAGTCTTGTTTATTTTCTTTTTCTATTGTACTTTGGATTTTTTTTGTTTTTTCCTTGTAGGTTTAAATCACAATAGATCCTGTCATCGAACTGACAAATCAATTAGCTCTCCTTAGTCAACAACTAAGAATAAGACAATTAGCCAATGAGCATCAAAGATGAGTGACAACTCTAGTGAGGAGTCAAGTGTGGCAGCCATATGCATCAATGGACTATGCTCAATATGGAGGTACCCCATACTGGAGTAATCAAAATTTTGGATGGAGCTAACACCCCTAACAACTCATGGAATACAAGCTATACCACTCCGCACACTCCATAAGTCCAAAGATCAAGCCTAGATGAAAAAATGTCTGAATTAGAAAAAGTCCATGCTGAATTGGTCATGGAAAATGTTAAACGTTCAAGATCAAGGGATGTAATGGACTACTTTCAAGTTGGGTTGCCTAGGTTTCTTGATTCAAATGAGATAAGTCAACCTCCACAAGAGAGAATGACAAAGTTAAAGGCAACCATGGCTAAATTGGAAAGAGTTCATGTTGAATGTGCAACATCTCAAGTTCCACTCATAGAAGTAACAAGGACTAATGTTCAAATTCAACCTACGCTCCAATGGCCACGTCTTGTACTCAACTTACATTTGAGAAAGAACAACCTAAACAAGAGAAGAGTATGAGTATACAAGAACTAGTGGCCAAATACACCAATGAGAATGAGAACATGGTTGAAATGCATTTCAAAAGACAATAAGAGAGCTTGCCATCTACCCTTGAGGTGAATAAAGAAGAAGAAAACTTGAGCTACAATGAAGAAATCACCTGAAGAGGTAATGAAGAACTTGAGAAGCTTCAAAGCGTGGAGAATGATGCACAAACTTTGAAAGACTTAGTTGTGAAGGAAGATAAGCCAACTTCTCTGGAATCACATGAAAAGATAAGAGACGACATTATAAAGACTACTCTGGAGATGGCTCCATGGGGTGAGATACATGAAGAGTTGGAAAATGAGAAGATTACCCCTATTTCCAAGACAGAGGAGTGCACTATGTAGTTGTTTGAGGAAGTGGAAGCCACCATTGTGAACAAAAAAAAAATAATAATAATAATAATGCTCTTGGAAGACTATGTGCTCAAGTTACTGATTGAGCACAAGTATCACCTCCTAGGGAAGGATGGAGGCAAGAAACACCAACATATCCGTAGTTGATAGAGTATAGTTGGACTCGAAAAACGGAGCAGCTCCTTAGGAGACATCTCAAGTTCAAAAAGTTTTCTTTCTCTTTTTCAATTTCTTAGTTAGTTTAAGTTTGTTTTTGAATAAATTTTCTTGCTTGATCTTGTTTTTTTGTTTTTAGGTTTTGGATTTCAAGTTTTTGAAGATTCAAAGTTGGTTTTAGGAAGCTAAAAGGTTGAAATCTTGAAGTTCAATTATTTTGGGAGGCTTAAAGAACCAAAAAGGAAACCATATTCAAGCATCCCCTTTATTTGGAACTAAGGTCTAACCCCTCTTAACACCTTTGCCTCCAAAGCGAGCCATATTCATTGGAGCAACTTCCGGAGACTTGATCAACCTCAGGGGTGTACTCATTATCCATTCTTGCTTTTTTTTTTCTTTTCCTCCAAAGCGAGCCATATTCATTGGAGCAACTTTCGGAGACTTGTTCAACCTCAGGGGTGTACTCATTATCCATTCTTACTTTTTTTTTTTTTCTTTTTTCACATTGAGGACAATGTTTAATTCAAGTTTTTTTTTGGGGTCAGGTGGGGGTGGTGAATTAAGAACTAAAATATATATATATATATATATATATATATATTTTCAAAAGTCCAACTTTGTATCTCCTTACCTTTTTTAGTTATTGATTTATTTGTTTAGGTTGTCTGCATGTGTTTTTCTTTCTTTCTTTTGTTTGTTTGGTGTCTCATATGAGTGAGTGTGATGCCTTGTTTGCTAGTAGAAGGTTATTTTGAACACAAACATTTGAAAAATGGCAAGTGTAAAGTGGATTGGACCCTTAGGTTTTTGAATGATCTGGAACTGTGTGCTTTCTTGGTATGGATGACTTAGCTTAGTCACCCCACTTATGCTTTAAGAAGCTATTTCTGAAGGAATCTATCACACACACTTTTGGTCTCCCTTGTATACCTTGGTCTAGGACCCCTTTGCCTTGAATTCAGCTAACCTTGGGGGATTCTAACTACCTAAGTGACGGGACATCGATTCAAAAGAGGATTGCCACTGAGCCCCAACCAAAAAGAGAAAAATGCAAAAATAATAGAAAAAGTGAAAAAGAAAGATAAAAAAAAATATAAAGAAAAATGTCAAAAATAGGTATGTTAATAATAATAAGTGGGATCATCCAATTGGATTCCCGAGCATAGTCTGAGGGGCCTTTCAAAGCTTAATGCCCTGAACCAACTGGCCGGGAGTCTTTGACTTCACTACCCGCTACATGTGATAGAAGATGGATCCTTCCCACAACCTAGGGCCTTTGAGTTTGGTTGTGTGTTCGAGGTGAAGTTTGAAGGGAATTTAATGCCTGGTGCCCTTAACGAACTGGTAAGGAGTCACCAATGGATCCCCGCTATAGGAACACTCATCTAAAACTTCTTGGCACTGGTTTTCTTTCATTTTTTGGTATTTAGGTTCTTTTTTAGGTATTTTGGTATGAATAAAAAGGGTGTGTTCTTATCCTTTCTTAGTTAGCTTCTTCCAAATAGGTGAGTTAAGCTTAAGTTTGGGTGTGCTAGGACCTTGCTATACACTGGAGATCATGCTATCACCTACACTTAGTTTCCTTGGGAAAGGTCATTGAGGACTTGGGGGGTTGATTTGCTTTGCTCACCATGTTTTGCTTTGTCATGTTTCGTAGAGAGTTTAAAAGTTAAAGATCCTAAATTCGGTTCAAAATGTTAATATTGCTAAATTGTGTTCATAGTGATTCTTCAATTTGGCATCATGTTATCATACTCATCTCATTATTTATTAGTTCGTGTTATTTTCAATTTTTGTTTTGTTTTGAGTTAGTTTCTTGCTTGGGGACAAGCAAGAATTTAAGTTTGGGGGTGTGATAAGTATATAAAATACTCATTTTAGCCCTATGCTTTACTTATTTTTTAGTAGTGTTTATTTTAAATAAGTGTCCTAATGCTCTAAATATTCATCTCTATGATTAGGTCAACCATTTAAGGGAATTGTGAGAAAATGAGCGGAAAAGGAAGGAAAATCAGTAAATTACACATACATCAGCAGCTAATGTGTTATGATGTTTTTAGCTACAAGATGATCCCAAATGGCTACATTATTTATATGGATGGATATGAGACTTCCCAGGCTTTCCAAAGAGACCTTATTCACTCCGCCTCACTTCAAATGATCATATGACTCGTAGTCAAGGAAGAAGAGAAGAGAGCTCAAAAGTGACTAGTTTGAGAATTTTGTAAATTCAATCTTTATCATCATTTATGTATGGCCATATCTTGATTCTACACTTTCTAAGATTTCCAACGAGTCCAAGACCACCCAAATCGAAGTTCGAACAACAAAGTTATGACTCCTGGAAGTTAGGGTAAAACAAGGATCCGTCGTAGGAAACTTCGTGACGCTTGCGTATGCGAACATTAGAAGCCCGACATCGCGATGTTGCCAAACAATGTCACAACGTTCGAGGTTGGTTTTAGGTCGATTTTTAGCCCATTTTGTGCCTAGAATTGAGGGTTTTAAAGCTCAAACCCTAGAAACACGAAAGTGAACCAATTTATGGGTTGTCTACCCTAGGAAGTAAGTCTTTTGAAGAGGAGCAATTTGAAATAGAAGAAGGCAGATTGAAGAGAAGATTTGGGGTTTTCTTCATCCAATTAGTGTATTTCTTCCCCTTTTTATGTTTCCCCTCACTTCTATGGTTGTATCTCTCACCATCATGAACTAATTTCGTAATCTAGGGTTTTGTTTGTATTTTAGACATGTTTTTTATATTTATTTGTTAATTTTCCTTTTTCTATTGTTTCTTTGTGATTGTCTATCTATTTATTCATGCTTGGTTCTATTTACATATTGATTTATAGCTAATCTCAATATGGTGAGTGGTTCTTTGCGAGATCTGAGAAGGGAGTAAAGAACTAGACATAGATGAATCAACCTAATTAGCCTGGTAGTGTGGAAATTACCGGTAATTAGGAGGCATGTGAGATTCTTAGATATTAAAGCATCTCTAATGCTTAGGGTTGAGTGAGAAGCAAAAGACCTAGTGTTAGTTGGTAGTTTATCTGACCTCGAGAGAGGCTTATAATTAAATTAGGTAAGAATCGCCTTGGAAGCCTTTTCAAGAGAAAATAGAATGGAATTTTGTCCTAGATATAGGAGGATTGTTCACATGTACCAAATACCCTAGAACTTTATTATCTCTTGATATCCCTTAGTTGCACAGTTCATTAGCTCGATTAGGTTTTCATTAGTTTAGTTTAATTTCTGTTTCAATCCATCGATTTGACCGTTTGGAGAAGCATTCTAATTTTGGTACTTTGCATCTCCCATTTCCCTGTGGATCAATATCCATACATTTTGTATACTTTATTACTTGACAAGCGTATGCTTGCACAGATTAAGCGCTTTATTGCATATTTTATTTATAAAACACAAATACGCCTATCAAGTTTTTTGCGCTGTTATCGGGGACTAACAAGTCCTTGGTGATACGTCAGAAAACGCCTATCAAGTTTTTTGCCTGGACTGTCGATGCTAAGAAGATGAAGAAGTTAGAGGCCGACATGGCTTAGATGGAGAAGGTCATGTCCCAACTTCGAAGCATTAATTAGGCGGAGCTGAAACGAAAAGACACTTTCAGTGGGTCAAGAAGGACAAGTTTGTAAGGAGCTGTAGGAGACTTATAACACCATGCTTCCAGGGAGAGATTTGCTGCATTTTGAGGCGGTTACAGGCTAGGGTACTTGGAGGCCAAGGAAGATGCAAGAACACTGAGGTTTGGGTGAAGCAAAGACTATCCAACACCCCTATGTAGGAAGTGCCTAAGCTTAAGTTAGATCGGGAGGTTGATTCGTACACAAAAGAGGGTGTACTCGAATCAACAATATTTGTAACCTAATTCTTCCAACTCATAGCAAAGTTTTATTGCAAGATAGCGGTTCTAGGGTTGAACTGATGGCCAGACAAATGATTTATAAATGAGGTTCATATATGGTGACTTCTAATTTGATTTTTAAGGTTTTGTAAAAAAAGGCTGGTTGTTTAGTGTGCTGAAAATAAAATAAGAAAAAAATGTAAAATAGAACCCCTTTGAAGTGTCGGGCCACTGGTTTAGGGTTTTAAGGCAACCAACATGTTCCTGGTCTTTTCCTCAAGGCTGATGGATGACATATAGTCATTTCCCGAACCGGATCTTCATTTAGCTTTAAAAACTAAACCCTATGATTTTCCCTTTTTGAAACATAGCATTTAACTGGGCATAAATGTCCCTAACGGTGAGAACATATCTCAAAAACCTACCCTACAAGAATTCTAGGAAAACAATCTAACTGATAACAAAGGGATCTAGTGATAAGCATCCATCAGAACTAAAAGCTTGCTAAATACACGTTAGTGAGGGCATGCTTAAGAGATTTAAAACTAGCTTGAGAGAAATAGAACATAAATACCTATAAATGCTAGTAAGGTTAAAAACAGAGAGGACCACTGGCTTATCTCTTCAAATCCTAGAGTTAGCCCTCCTCTTCAAGGAGGAAAGAGGTCTAGCTGAACCATCCTTTGAGTTGTCATCCCCAAAGGAGTGTTCGCAGCCGAGAAAGGGAGAGAGAAAAGGAAAGAAAATTGAGAAAGGGAGGAAGTAGCGATTTAAATCGCCCCATCGCTATTGCCAACGCAAGTGATTGGATACCAAGTTTTTGGCAGACCGAGGCTTATATATGCTCGCGCTCAAGGGAAATTACAAAAGAAAACTAAGATCGGAAGGTATTAAGGCGATACATCGGAAGAAACAAAAATAAATAAAAACCGAGGCGCTGCGTGAACAGCCGGGCCGGATGAACAAAAAGACTCCCGCAGGATACACACGCTAAGCCAGTAGAAAAGCATTCCTGTAATGCTCCATTTTCTTCTATTTTCTGCTATTCTTTCCTCTGGTCTTTGATCTGCAATGCTGAGTTTGACTCAATTCTTCGTGGCTTGAAATCGACTCCAACAATTTTGGCATACTCAACTCGCAAAACTCCGCAAAATTCCAAGCTTTTCACAAAAATGTGATTAGTAGTACAATAGGGACCCTAATGTGCAAATCGGGTTAATTAGAATGATTAGTACACAAAAAGCACTCAAAACCTATAATAAATAGGGTTCAAAAATAGCACTTTGGGCACTAATCACATCCCCTCTAACCCACATTGCTAGTCCCTTAGCAACAATGCAAGAAAGAAGAACAAGCAAATAACAAAAAATATGGTAGTTCAAAAGGTTGTGGAAACGGGCGTTTAACCCGCAATGAGAATCAATTAAACTTAGCCCAATAACTATCTCGAGAATGTACTATATAGAGCTGAATATCAAAAGAGTTTCCTTCGATGACTCAACCAGAACTTCCACTGTACTCCAAATGTTTGTTTGATCACCAACAATAAACTCCACAAACCCGCACTCCCTAACAAAGCTACTGCCTCCACCTAGCCCACTAACCAACCTAAATAGATCAGGACCCACCTCTTATTCCACAATTCTTTTTGTGTTGTAGGGTGCAATGTTGAGGAATCGACTTCACCAAAGTCTATGTAATGGGGATCAACCAATGACTCCCAACCAATTAAGGTTTAGGGCACCAAGTCATAAGGATCTTTCGACCACTAACTCTGGTAATGCGTTTCACCCCTGACTCAAATGATTTCGAGACTCCAAAGACTCCACAACTTGCTAAACTCCACCTATCCACTCGTAGCGAAGCACTAAGTAACGCGGGCTCCCAACCGCTTGGTCTTAGGGCACTAGGCTTTAAAGGCTTTCTCCATAAACCCCTCGGACCGTGCTCCGGTTTCAAGGCAAAGCGTTGCAATTTTCTTCTTTTTCTTTTTCTTTTCTTTTTCTTTTCTTTTTTCTTTTCTCTTCTTTTATTTTGGGAGATACATTGGCCTTCTTTTCATGGGGGTCCTTAACCTATTAAAGGTGGTCAACGAAACTAGGGTAGGTTTTGCAAAGCTTAGGAGGTAGGCAGTTTTTCAGCCTATTGTTGAAACCTAATGTGCATAGTGTGTGGTTAGCTAAAGGTAGAAGAAAAATGGTCGAAAGCAACAAGAGTTCAACTTATTATCCACTCATCCAAGCATGGAACCAATCTAACATCAATAGAATTGGACAAAGTTTCAATTTTTCCAACTCAGGTTAGGCATAACCACTAAAAATGAAAAATGGGTGCTATTTCTTGAAAAGTAAGTCAGATAGCATAACAACTTCACAAAAAGAACAACCAGCAAGCCACTAAACATCACAAAATGGGTTTGCTCAAAATAAAAACAAAAATAAATGCCACTTCCTTCGCTAACTTTCCCTCAACCAAATGTCACATTATCCGCAATGGGTCTTGGATTGGAAAGTTAGAGAAGGAAGTGTTACCTCCTTGATGATATGTGCTGCTTTGATAGAGACTCTCGCAAAGCTTTCCATCGACACCTTATTCACTCAATTTGGGCTTCATATAAACAAGTTAGGAGAAGAAAAGAGAGGAAAAAAGTGACCAGTTTAAGCATTTTTAAAATTACACCTTCATAATAATTTCAAAAGTGTTCTTTCTAGCATATTTGATTCTACACTTAAGCCTTAACCAGCATCAAAACGCCTAAAACGGAGTTCGGATGAAAAAGTTATGAGCGAAACAAAATGGAGGTGATGCAGGTTGCGAAAATTCGCAACCTGCGAAATATTTTTTTTTTTTTGAAAAATAAATAAAAATAAAAAAACAAATTTTTTTTTTGTGTGAAAGACAAATTTTTTTTTGAATAATAAAAAAGAAAAAAAATAAAAATAAAATAAACTAAACACTTTTTTTTTACTTGAACTTACTGTTCATTTTTGTCTTATGTGGGGGGAGCCTTCCATACAGGTTTTGCGAATTTTTGCATCTGATTGCGAAAATCCAGGTTTGCGAAATTTTTGTGCCCCTCCCACTGCATCAAAATTTTGATAAAAACTCGTAAAATAAACACGTAAAAATTGGCAAAATTTGCGTAAAATGAAAAATTAATCTAAAACAAAAATTAACTAACAATTAGAGAAAATCTAAGAAGAAAAATTAAAGAAATAAAAATAAAATAAGATAAAATGAAAAGATGAAAACCAAAAAGCTGGGAGATCAGAAAGTTCTCCCAAACCAATTCCTAAGCCTTGAAGGTCATTGAATTGGTGGAGCTTAGAATTGCCGAGGTTCGGGTGCTCCAAATCCGAACCAGCACTCGAACCATCCACTATGCCATGCAACGTGAGTGGCTGCTAATGTCTTGGATGTAGTGGCAAAGGCTCTACAAAGGGCTACTAATTTCCCCGCTCAGAGTATGGGCAAAGAAAGGTGGGATGGCCTTAGTTTCTTAAAGAAGCCAGGAGTTTTAGGTCAATGGGACGCAGGAAGGCAAGATGTGGATCGAGTCGTGAGTAGGGTAAATTGTCTCCGTTTTTCCACCGTCTCACAAGAACAGGGGCACTCAGCTCCTTCTTCTCCCATGGGTAGACAGCAGCACCAATGTCTGAAGGTTCCAATAATAGTTGCTGTTGACACTGCTCCTCTACCATGGTCTCACTTAGGCACTCTTCTTCTGGATTCACTTCCTCTTGGTGAACATTCTGCTGATTAGTGAGCCTTGAAATGGAGTATTGTAGGTTGTCAAATTTCTGCTCCATTTCACTTTGAAGTCCATCAATTCTCTTGTTTACATTGTTTTTCATAGTGTCAATTTTCTGACTTAATTGAGCATTGATTGTCTTCTGCGCTTCCACAAAGTCACCCACTAGCTTGGTGATGTTCAGGATGGCTTGTTCCATTTTATCACAATTCAAGCTCAGTCCAAGTTATGTGGGAAAATTGCTTGATTTAAATCGCCTTCGTAATCCCTTTACCATCAAACGGTTCTCAAGTAAGAAACAGGTAGACACTAAACAAAGGAAAAACAACTCTACCAAAAGGGGTAAAGTTAGCTAAAACAAAATAAAATGAAACAAAATTAAACACACCTAAAAACACTAAAAAGATATATATACAAGAAGGGTTCACTTAACTTGTGATGAGGATCACAAGTGTTCACCAGTCATCATTTGCACTTAGGCACCATCCCCAAGAATCCACGCCCATTCGATTCGTGGCCACAAGAGGGTGTAAATCTTAATCAACAATATTCGTGTAACCTAAATTCTCCTCCTCCCACGCCATAAAGCAAAGCTACACAAGTAAAGATAGCCGCTCTAGGGTCAAACTTAGGATGGGTTTTCTCTCGTGACAAAATGACGGTATGCATGCTGAGGTTCAAAACTATGAATTTCAATTTGGATTTTTTAAGGTTCTCAGAAAAACAGTGGATTGGTCAAGCTTGTGCTGAAATTAAAACAAGAAAAAATATAAAATAGAACCCCTTGAAGTGTCTGCCACTGCTTAGGGTTTTAAGGCAACCAACATGTCCTTGGGTCTTTTTCCTCGCGTTGGGGAGGATGACATATAGTCATTTCCCGAACCGGATCTTCATTTAGCTTTAAAAACTAAACCCTATGATTTTCCCTTTTGAAACATAGCATTTAACTGGGCATAAATGTCCCTAATGTTATAACATATCTCAAAAACCCACCCACAAAGAATTCATTAGAAATGAATTAATCGATAATAATGGATCTAGTGATACATCCATCAGAATCCAAAAGCTTGCTAAATACACGTTAGTAAGGGCATGCTTAAGAGATTTAAACCTAGATTGAGAAAAATAGAACATAAATACCCATAAATGCATGCGTTAAAAAACAGAGGACCATCAATTTACCTCAAATCCTAGCCAACAACCCTCCTCTTCAAGGAGGAAGAGGTCTAGCTAACCATCCTTTGAGTTGTCATCCTCAAAGGTGTGTTTGGTAGCCGAGAAAGGGAGAGAAAAGGAAAGAAAATGGGAGAAAGGAGGAAGCAGCGACGAAACTGCCGCCCACCGTCTATTGCCAATTTGAAGTGATTGATTCCAAGTTTTTACAGACTGAGGATTATATATGCTCAGAGTCAAGGGAAATTACAAAAGAAACCAAGATCTAAGGTAATATAAAGGGATAACATCTAAACAAAAAAAATGTAACAAACCGAGGCATCAAAAAGTAGTGAATGTGTCGCCGGGATGAATTGAAGGCTCGCAGGATGCATATAAGCCTAGCAGAAAAGCATTCCCTGTAATGCTCCATTTTCTTTTTGTTTTCCTCGCTATTCTTTCCTCCGTCTTTGATCCGCACGCCGAGTTTGACTTTGAATTCCTTCGCTTGGATCGACTCAACAATTTTGGCATAATTAACTCGCAAAAACTGCAAAATTTTCCACAAAATGCGATTAGTAGTACAATAGGGACCCTAATATGCAAATCGAGTTAATTAGAATGATTAGTACACAAAAAGCACTCAAAACCTATAATAAATAGGGTTCAAAATAGCACTCTTTTTAAAATATCAACTGAAAAAGTATTACCAAAGACTTGATATAAGAAGGCTCCGTAGAGGAAGTCAGACCCTGACCCTTCCAATGGGCTTCGGCCATTATCGGGTCACTACCTTCCTTTAATATATATTTCACCTAATCCCGACGGGTTGTGCCTAAGATTGAACATTTATCTTTTTTGTAATGGAAGATTCTAATTTCCTTGATTGAATGTATACCCAAATCTCACCCGTTGTTGTTTTCTTTTGGCCCATCAATCTTATGTTTAAATTGCTAAGGGTGAGTCGCCCAAGACCTTAGGTTATTGAGGGCTGACTTCCTTAGGCTTATGGGCATCTGTGGAGGCATAAGCTACACGAGGCTTGGGGCCATTGAGGACTAGTTGCTTGCTAGTGGCATTTGTGGAGGCGTAGGTTGCCCAAGACCTAGGGTCATTAAGAGCTAGATGCCATAGGCTAGTGGCCTTTGGAGAAGGCGTAAGCTACCCAAGGCCTAGGGCTTTCGAGGGCTAGCTGTCTTAAGCCAGTAACCTTGGAGAAGGCGTAAGTTGCCTAAGGCATTGAGCCATCAAGGGCTAGCTACCTTAGGCTAGTGGCCTCTTTGGAGAAGGCGTAAGCGGCTAGAAGCCTAGGGCCATTGAGGGCTAGCTGCCTTAGGCTAGTGGCCTTTATGGAGAAGACATAAGCTGCTTGAGGCCTGAGGCCATTGAGGGTTAGTTGCCTTAGGACAATGGCCTACTATATAGAAGGGAGGTGTAGCATAAGGAGAGTTGAAAACATACGCAATCTTTATTCGGGCCTCCCGTAAACTCGCAGTTGTTCTACCAAAGAGTGCAGAATGGTACTACCGAAATCTTTCTTTAGATAAGTCAAGTTCCATGGACGGGGTTCGGTCTTCTCGCATAGAGACTAGAGTTTGTAAGCTCCTTTGACCTATCATCGATGATTGTAAAGGGGCCTTCTTAGTTAGGTCTAAGCTTGCCTTTATCAAAGGCCCGTCAGAGAAATAGGTCACCCTTTTTAAAGACTCCGAGTTTGATTAATTTGTCCCTATGTTGTGCTGCTCATGCTAGTATTCGGTCATCCGAATTGTCGCTATGTCCCTTTTCTCTTCAAGCTCATCTAATACGAGGGCGAGCTTGAGGTGTCACCGGTGCGGAGGACGTCTAGTCCGAGCTCCATTGGATTAGTGCTTCGGCTCCGAAGGCTAGGGCATACGTTGTTTCTCCAGTAGGTTACCTTGGTGTTGTCCGATAAGCCTAGAGCACTATGGGCAGCTCGTCGACCAACTTTCCCTTAGCAAACGTCAACCGCTTCTTGAGGTGGTAAAGTAAGGTTTTGTTTGTTACTTCGGCTTGACCATTGGACTGGGAGTATTTAGGGATGAGGCACATTTTGATCCCAAATTCAAGAAGAAATCTCATGAAACAACTTACTTATGAATCAGGCCTGTCAGCCCAAGCCAAGGAGCGCGGCTTCGAACTGATATATGATGTTCCACTGTAAAAACTGAGTCAAGTGGCTTGCTTTAATCTAGGCATAGGGCTCGACTTCCGCCCACTTAGTGAAATAATCCGTAGTGACGAGTATGAACTTTCTCTACCCCGTAGCTTGAGGTAATGGTCCCACGATATCGACCACACATATGTAAAACATGCTCGCGCTACGCAGGGGCGCTGAATCAACACACATTTATATCCTGGGGCTTCCTTCTACCGCCGTAGTCAAGCTACTGCAGTATTGCGGCTATAGGGTCGAACTCAAGGATGGGTTTTCTTCGTACAAATGATTTGCAGTGATTCAAAAATGGTGAATTTCATTTTGGATTTTTAGGTTTGGTAAAATCAGTGGGGTTTTGGGGTTTAAACTGAAGGGTCTTAAGGCAATCAACATGTCCCCGGGTATTTTTTCTTCTTTTGTCAGTTACATTGTTCTCCACCGGTGGTGTCAATCGACACTCTTCCGATTCACTCTCTCGTGAACATGCCGGCCATCAGGCGGTAGCCTCAAAATGGAGTATCGGCAGTTGTCAAATTTATGCTCCATTTCACTTTGAAATCCATCAATTCCTTCTCGCTTTTACATTGTTTTCCATAGTGTCAATTTTCCGACTTAGTCAGCATTGATTGTCCCTCCGCTCCATTAAAGGTACCCACTGGGCCTCGCGAGGTTCGCACGACTTCTTCCATCGGGTTCAAATTCAACTTTGATTTGGCTAACTTAACCCACTGAACTCGATCCTCGCAAAGAAGAACCAAGCAAACACCAAACAAGGAAAAAACAAACAATCCTAACAAAAAGGCTAAAGTTAGCTAAAAAAATAAAATTAAACAAAATTAAAACACACCGAAAAACACTAAAAAGATATATACAAGCAGTATTCACTGTGAGCTTGTGATGCAGGGATCACAAGTGTTCACTGCGTCAACACCGCGACCTTAGGCACCATCCTCAGCAACGACGCCATTTGATTCGTGCCACAGTAGGGGTGCCGGAATCAACAATATTTATATCCTAAATTCCTTCTATTGTCGTAGTTAAGCTACTGCAGTATAGCGGCTCTAGGGTCGAACTCAAGGATGGGTTTTCTTCGTACAAATGATTTGCAGTGACTCAAAAATGGTGAATTTCAATTTGGATTTTCAGGTTTGGTAAAAACAATGGGGTTTTAGGGTTTAAAACTGAAAATAAAAAATAGTTAAAATGTAAAATAACTCAAGTGTTCCGCCACCGGTTTGGGGTCTTAAGGCAAACTAACATGTCCCCGGGTATTTTTTCCGGCGTTGGGGAGGATGACATATAGTCATTTCTTCGAACCGATCTTCATTTAGCTTTAAAACTAAACTTTATGATTTTCCCTTTGAAACATAGCATTTAAATGGGCATAAATGTTCCTAATGTTGAAAACACATCTCAAAAACACTACCCTAATGGAGCAACTAATAGGAGATAACTAATCGGGCATCAATGGATCTAATGAAAGTATCCATCGGTAACCCAAAAAGCTTGCCAAATACACATTAAAGAGAGCATGCTTAAGAGATTTTAACCTATGGTGAGAAGCAGGAACGTAAACAACCATAAATGCGTGCGTTAAAAAAGAGGGGAACCGTGAGTTACCTCCACACCCTAGCCAATGACCCTCCTCTTCAAGGAGGAAGAGGTCAGCCAACCATCCTCTGAGTTGCCATCCTCAGAGGAGTATTTGGCAGCCGAGAAAGAGGAAAGAAAATTAAAGAAAATGGGAAAATGAGGAAGCTGCGGGGAAACTGCCGCCCCTGCTTCTCTATTGCCGACTTGATTGATACAAAGTTTGTACAGACTGAGGCTTATATAGGTGCTCAGTGTATGGGAAATTACAAAAAAAAACTGAAACTAAAAGCTATTACAAGGGATAATATCGGAAGAAACCAAAAATTGTAGCAAAAACAACAAATGCGTGAAATGCAGGAGAACAGGGGCTGCAGGATGAAAAATTCGCTACTGGCACTGTTCCTCACTGTTGGCTACTGTTCCATTGTTTCCTGATACTATTCCATTTCTTCTTGCTTTGATATTCTTCATTCCCGGCTTGCTAAAATTGATAGAAAACCATATGAAATTGATGGAAATCAACCCGACTTTGTTATGATTGAATTGACACCACGATTTCCAGCTCTCCAATTCCCGGCAAAAACTACAAAAAATGTACCCCAAAATGCGATTAGAAGTACAATAGGGACCCGAACATGCTCTAATTACACTATATCACTTTAGGTACACAAAGTGCTCAAAACCTATTAAAAATAGGGTTCAAAATAGCACTTTTTGGGCACTAATCAAAACACCATAGGCTAGATACCAAGTGGAGCTCTGTAGCTGGGTCATGGATAACATTACCAAATTTTTGGCATATGTCACAATTCCTGATGAACCCTTCGGATTCCTGTTTCATTGCCGACCAGTAGAAACCTTGTGTCATGAGTCAGGATACACAAATTGCAACTGGCACACCTTGGTGGGCTCGAGAACAACCTGCGGTAGAGAGTATTATCATTTATTATAGCTTACATGACTGCTCTGGCTTTTTTTTTGATGGTTGCTTTCTTGTCCCCTGGTAGGATCGCATCTTTCAAATATGCAGCTAGCGGAGTTATCCATGAATCATCAATTTGGGTCATAGCGATAAGGACTACCTCGTCGAAATTTGAGAAGTGTGCCAAGACATCTAGCTCAACATTGCAAGGGTACAGAGCGTTGGAGGCTAAATTTGCTAGAGCGTCTTTGAATTTCGTGAACTAAGCAATAAGCGAACTTACGAGAGCCAGGTCTGAGCCATCTTTTCGTTCTTTGCCTCTTGCTCACCCTGTATCTGGGATGCCGCCAATCGTGAATCACATTAGAGCTCTAAGCTCGTGATCGAGAGTGCTTTGGCTACTCGAAGACCTAACAACACAACCTCGTACTTGGCCTCATTATTTGATATTGAAAATAGGAACTAAACCGCTTGAGCAACCAACAGGCCCCCAGGAGATTGCAATACCATGCCAACTCCGCCCCCTACCACTTTGGAGGACTCATCAATTTCGAGTATCTAGAGAGGTTCAAAGAGGCTAACTTTTGACTCGTCTGACAACTCGATAATAAAATCGGTGAGCACTTGACCATTGATGGCAAACCTCAGGTGATATATGATATCGAACCCACTCAGCTCAACAACCCACTTCAAAAGTCTTCATGATGCATTAGGCTTGTGAAGTATGACCCTGATCAATTATCTAGACAAAGCGACTATCGTATGGACTTGAAAGTAAGGACACAACTTTTAGCTGCCACTCTCACGGTCAAGGTGATTCGTTCGAAATCTGTGTCGCAGGATTCGGCATCTGTCAACATCTTGCTCACAAAGTACACTGGTCTATGTCTTCCTTCGTTATTTGTTTTTACCTAGGCAGCGCTCACCTTCGTCGATGAAGCTACAAAGTAAAGAAAGAGCTCTTCCCCTTCAAGGGGTTGAGACAAGACTTGGGGTAAGGCAAGGTCCTCCTTGATGTCCTAGAAGGGCTTATCACATTCTGCATCCGATTCACCAAATGAGGCACATTTTAGAGCCTTGAAGAAAGGTATAAGGTGATTCGAATACCTTGTAATGAACATTTTCATTGTTGCTAGTTTTCTTGTCAAGGCTTATATATGTTTCCTTGTTCTAGGGGGCTGCATTTGTAGAATAGCTCAGCTTGCTTGAGTGCCATTCTGATTCCATGCTTACTCACAAAAAAGCCTAGGAACTTCCTAGACTTGACCTCGAAGGCACATTTGTCTAGATTCAGCAGAGATGGTGTAACCTCATTAACTGAAAAGATTCCCGCATGTGGGTTAGATGGTCATTGAGGGATTCTAAATTTACTTGCATATCATCTATATACACTTCCATTGTCTTCCCTAACCGAGGTTTGAACATACGGGACATCATGTGCTGATAGGTGGCCCCTGCATTCTTAAGGTCGAACAAGACTCGCTAGTAGCAATACATTCCTATCGGAGGTTATGAAGGTCGTATTCACCAAATCAGGAGAGAACGTGGGGATATGATTGTAGCCTGAGTAGGCGTCAATAAAGGATAGCTGATCATGCCCTATAGTGGCATCCACTGTTTGATCAACCCAAAGAAAGTGGAACGTTATTTTTTAGTAGCCTCACGAGGTCGAGTAGTCTACGAACACTCGTCACTTTCCATTCTTTTTAGGGACAACCACAACGTTGGCTAGCCATTCGAGGTATTGGACTTCTCGGATAAACCCTGTCACAAGAAGCCTATCGACCTCTTCTTTGATTACTTCTCAGCGTTGGGGGTGAAAACGGTTAACTTTGCCATATCGGCTTTCCATATCATTATATGACCACGCGAATACATCGTATGCTCACATGTATGAACGATAAGAAGGCTTCCAACTCTTTCTCTCGGGAAAGGGAAGTTCCAATACTAACTCTTATTCAAAGTTATTAATCCGAACAAAGGGTAATCTCTTAGAGGCTCCTTTATTCTATTATCATCTTGCTTGTTCAAGCGGGCCTCAAGCTATTGTTGCTATTTAGACGGTTGCTCTTTCTGCGGTGATTCCACAATGAAGTAGGCCCTGGCGGCATTATATTCCCCCCGGATATCAATCTGGCCCATTGGGCGTCAGAAAACTCAATGTTTGGTGATAAGATGAAGGTAGGGCCTTCATGGCATGTGCGACCTAGGATGGCGTTGAAAGATGAAGGCTCATCTATCACCATAAAAAGGGATGAGGGCGGTGACAGGCCTTGCCGCTACGAGCAATACGACTTCCCCAAGTGGGGTGGTTTGCGTTCCATTAAAGCCCACCATGATTCTCTCTAGATTACGGTAGTTGTTAGGTTGATACCCAAGGCAATGCGAGGACGTAGAGCAGGTCGAAAATGCTACCATGATCGACTAAGATGTGCCGCATCAGGTAACATCTGACTTCTAAGTTTAGGACCAACGCATCATCATGGGGTGTGAATAGATATCTCAAGGGGCACTCGGAGAATGTTATGGTACTATCTATGGGGCACAAGCCACGGAGGCAAACCTGCATCAATTCCAAATCCCACAAAAGTGCCCTCGACGATATCGGCCCATGCTCGGGGAGTCGCTTCGCTAACGAGGATCGCTTCAATTATAGCCTAGAGTTTGTCGGGGGAAGACGGAGTAGACAAATGACAGTGCTGGGATCGTGTCGACAGTGTCTCAAATTTCAAGGTATTATCAAGGAGTCCTTTCGGCCATGAATCCAAGTAACCTCTACAACTCCCAGGTAACATCGCGGGCCAGTGCCCATGCTCGTTATAGTCACAAAACTGACGGTTCCTTCGGTCGTGGTTGTTCTTCCCAGGGTTTGGCCAGGCAAACCCCTCTAAGGATTGTATGAGGAGGAGGAGTTGGGATTAGGTCAATGTAAATCGGGTGTGCTCCCTGCTTATATTTCACCTATGATAATCTCTATCATGGTTTCTTGTCCCTCTAGATTCCTCTCAGGAATTGTTTCAGTGTGAATCATGTGTTTCATTTTTATCTCTTTTGTCTCGCCCATCTCAGCTCCTTTTCTCATGCCCACGGTTGTTGTTCGATTGTTTTCGTTTATATAAAAAGTTTTGCTAACAACAACCTAATCCACAAGTGCACGGATCACAAGTAATATAGTGGCTTTCAAATTAAAACCCTAATATGTCGAACCCATAGGGAAGAGATGGTTTAAGTGGGGATTAAGTGCCCCTGCTACTTGAGAATTTTTACTATTTAAGCGGACTAACAAATTGGGAGTGATGGTTCACTAAAATAATACTAAGTTAAACTAAAATCTACTCTAAAATATTAGCAAATTCTTGGGTTAAGATTCAAGAAAGACTTTACGGAATGATACTAGGGTCGACTGTCTCCATTAGTGCATTGACGACTTATGTCCATTAAGCGTTGATTAAGTGAAAATACTCTTGTGCTTACCCAAGGAACTCGACATGAGGTTCACTCTTTCGAGTCTTTCCTCAATTTTTCATATCTAATCCATATTCTCCTTTCAGTCCACTAGATCAAAACACGGGATATCGTTATAAGGTAACTCAAATTCCAGGGACTCTGATCGTCACCTCTCGGTCCATGTAATAGAATTCCTGAGTTATGCTCTGATTGATCACCTTTCGGTCCATACGATCATCACATAAGGTTACATGATGTCCTCTACATAATCCATATAAGACTAGGCATTCCCTAATTTCAGACTCTTTTGATTAAGTTAAGTTGATTTTATCAATTACGAAACATTGGCGAATGGAAACTGTCCCAAGGGTATATTTCCAACTGGTCACTTTGGAAATCGATTCTGCGCCACGGCAGGTGATTCTAATCAAACACATTTGTATCCTTAGTTCCTCCTATTGCCGTAGTCAAGCACGCAACAAAGCTGCCCATAGGCCTAACACGGGACGGGTTTTCATCCGCGGAACAGATTTATCAGTGGTCGGAGAATGGTGAGGCTTTTGTTCGATTTGATTTGGTTCAAAACAGTGGGAAGCTGTTTGCTTCATCGACTAACCGTGAATGGCTGGAAAGTGAAGTGTAAATGGTAACTTTGAAGGCCTGTCACTAGCTCAATAACATGGGGTATTAAGGTCCCCGGTTATTTCTCGCATAGGCAAATGACCTATAGTCAAAGCCAAAACCGGATCTTTGTTTAACTATAAAACCTAACCCTAGAACCACTCATATTTGAGTCAAACCAAGTACTAAGCATTCAAAGTCCTATTCAATTTTAAAACCCTAGCATTTAACCTCATTTCAAAGGGTTTCAGAATCGGTATCTAAAGGATATCGTTGCATCTATCATTACATGTAATCGAACCCTAAAGCATGGCAAGTATTGACCAAAGGAACAACATTAAATGGCATTAAACCCTAGTTTGGAAGGTATGGAACCATAAATGCATTACCTGTATCATTTAAAGCATGAGGACAACCTGCAACAACCCCAAAACCAGCTGCGCCACCCTCCTCTGTGCTATGAGGCTTAAATACATCCCCTTGAAATAGTATCCTCAAGGGGTGTGTTCGGGCAGCCTAGAAAAAATGAAAGAAAGAGGAGAGAGAAGGAGAGCAAATGAAACCCTAAAATGAAAGTCGCGGGAAACTTTGTATAAAAATAAAGTCTTCTTAGGGTTACAAGTTTTGGCGGGGGTTTATAGTACAACCTAAAGTGTGAAAATACTAAAATACCTAAAATATGAAATTACATAAGGGTCAAATGGTAATACATCAAAACGTGGTCGCTAGGAACCAAAAATAACAAAAAACATGTGGGTCGAGATTTCATGATGCAGGGGAATTTCGCTAAGATAGCGAAAATTTCGCTTAGCCTAGCCACCCTACGTAGATAGCTTAAATTGAGAATTCATTATCAACGTTGATGCCTGTTAGGTTAGCGTAAATTGTTAGCATTCAGCCGAATTTAGGTGAGATAGCGAAATTGGGAATTTTCGTAGGCACAAGAAATTCGTTAGTTAGCTAAATTCCTACTAGCCTAGCTGTGTACCTCAATTTCGCTAGGGATTTGCAAAATTTTCGCTATATTATGAGATTTTCGCGATCCCGCTAAATTTTCAGAATCATAGCGAAATTCCCGGATTGCTCCCGCTTTTGACATTGCCCATCAGATCTCCCTTTTTGCCACCGTATCCCATTTTCCTTCAAATACACTTCACATTGGTTCAATTTTTATTATTGGAATCATTGCAAATCTTCCGTGATTCAAGACACAAATTTGTCATCATCAAACTTGAACATAATGGCCGAGGTACGCAAAGACCTTGCTAAATCACCAAAAAACAAACCTCGACCGCATCGCTGGCACTAAGTGAACCCGAACACATCAATTGGCTTAATTGATAAGGATTAGGCACGCAAAAGCACTCAAAACCTATCTTGGATAGGGCTTCAAAATAGCACTTTTGTGCACAAATCACCCCCAACCGACACGCTGTTACCCCTTAGCAATGCTAAAACAATAATGGATGCATGCCATGATTTTACAAAAAGTATATATGGTTAAAAAGTATGTAATGATAAACATCTTTAAATGAACAATTTATACCTCGTTAGAAAACCGACATGAGTCGAGAACAAAAACCCATATAAGAACAAGTTTTAGGTCAACATCTGATCCAAGGAAATCAACTCGACTTCCAATTAAAATCTAATGGTTCCTAATGTAACCAGATCGAGCCAATAAATCGCGAAACTATTCCCTCCCCAACTCTAGCGATCGCATGGCCTTAAGTCGTTGGAGCAACTGGTATAGGATTAGTTACACAATTTATTTCTTCCATGTTTTCTATGGAAGGTGAAATGCTAAAACTCGCCTTTCACCAAAGTCCGCGGTAATGGCAATCAATCGATGACTCCCAACCAATTAAGGTTTAGGGCATCAAGCCAAAAGGATCACTTGACCACAAACTCTGCAGGCTTCACCCCGGACTCTGAATGACTTCGAGAATTAAGCACCAACAACGCGCTAAACTCTACCCATCCACCCATGTAACGAACACTAAGTCGATGACTCCCAACCAACTAAGATTTAGGGCATCGGGCTTCAAAGGCTTTCGCCATATACCCCATGGACCGTATTCGAGTTTCAAGGCAAAGCGTCACGGCTTTTATTTTTATTTTTCTTCTTTTCTTTTTCTTTTTTCTTTTTCTTTTCTTTTTTTTTGGAAGACTACATTGGCCTTCATATTTGGGTAACACTAACCTATTATGGGTTGTCAACATGTCTAAGGCCGGCTTTGCAAGGCTAAACGAGGTACAAAATTTCACAACCTATTGGTGCAACTAGTGTGCAGTGTGTGAATTAGCTCAAGGGGGAATGTTCAAGATTGAATACGCCAAAATCTCAATTGACCAAAAACTAAATCATTCATCGAATTGTTCTAACATTAAGGTAACAAACAAGGTTTCAATTCTTCAATTAAAGGCAATTCAATTGTTCAATTAAAGGCAATTCAATCATTCAATCAAAGAAAGTAGATACACAAAATAAAGACACAAAAATACTTTGCACAAGTATAGTAAATCGTAAATAGTGTCGTAAAGCTTTTGATATAACCAAATGGCCAATACAAGAATATAGCTAAATGATACAAAAAATATCACCGTCATTTATCAATACATGAATCCTAAACAAAATCAACGAGCACTGAGCACGCCGAAACTATACAAAAACATAACAGAAGACACTCATACCTCTAACTTTTCCTCCCAGTAAAAGCATAGACATGTAATAGGGATAGGAAAGTTAGAGACAGGAGTGTGACCACCTCAATCTCGTGGTGGTGGTGGATCCGGAAGTCACGGCCACAGGGGCTGCGATGTCTAAGGATGCTGCGCATCGCTCATTCCCTATGGTCGTGAAATTACGCGGAGACCGAGGTGACTCATGATTTGCTGAGCATGGTATGACACTCCTCCAAAGTGGTCTCGGCTCGAGTCAATCTCTGGTCCATCGACGCTTGTGTAGAGGCTAACGAATGATAAAGATCCATAACACCCGCATCTCCCTAGTATCAAGCATGAACGCATTCCGAGAGTGTCAGAGGCGACGGGCCGGAGTGTCACAGGGCGTGGTCAAGCAGTGGAGGAGGAGATATGATCTGCAATTTGACTCTCTCCATCTCCCACCTCGGGAGCAGATCATCTTCTCCGCTGGAACTTTCCGCCTCAACTCGGTACTCTCCACTGGTCCCGCCTGAGGAAAAGAAATAGTACTACCATGCGCCGCCCATAGTCGGGACTTGGTGCATTCATCATCCTCTCTATATGGGGCTCCTGCGTGGCTCCTCCGATAAACAGGCGCCCAGACTGCCCGCCAAATGTGGATCAACAAGGGTAGGACACCTCTCGGCCGAGCCAGCCCTCGCGGTGGACCTTGTCTTGAAGTGCGCATGGCGGTCATCACCAACTCGTAGGGATCAAACCGATCCCTCGTGAGATCCCGCATGTATATCGAGTACGGCTCCCCACGCCGACGTGAAGGTCGTAATGAAACAGCCGGTCCCCGGAGCAGTGATCACCGAGCAGCATCCGAGGCGAGCTGCCGCCGAAGAGTACCGGGTTCGCAGCAGTGTCACTAGCGAGATCGCGACCATTCCCTCTCAGGTCGGGTGAGGCCAATCCCGACAACCCGTAATTGACCGCCCACCGCGCCTAATGTACCGGATATGTCCGCGCTCCGAGAACCTTGGCCGACATCGAGCACGAATCGAGCTCCAATGACTCTACGCCCGGGTGCCGCGAATGGTAGAACTGGCACCACCCGGGGATAGTAGAACTTCACCATGTGTCATAAACGGCGCAAGAGAGTAATGCTCAATCGCCGCATGGAATCCCCTTTCAACCGGATCGCCGATCAACGCCGGACGCCGTACAAGACTCTCCATGGAAGTCTCTACGTGGGAGTCCGACGCGCTCCCTCGGGAATCGGGTCCCGCAACGAACAACGGTCGCCTAATCCTCGAGGCAGGCGATAACTGAGGCGATGAGGTCTCCTCTGCTGCCGGTGAAGGTGTCGACTCTAGCCTAGATGATGAGGACCACCGGGTCCCGATGTACGGCCCCCGGAGGGCCGGCCTCCCGATCTCCCCAGGCACTAGTGACGGCCCGGGTCCCATCCTGAACCGTACCTTCGAATCCCCGAGGTTCCTCCGACCGGGCTTTGACCGGAGCCGAACTGAGCCGGAATCGGGCTCGCTTCCGCCGCCGGAGTGCCGAACCCGACCCGAGGCCTCGGCCGGACCCACCTCTGGTACGCCACCCATGGTCAGAATCAGAAAAAGGATACGTGAGGCGTGGCGCTGCGCGCAGGCTCGAGCAAAGAATGGGGCTCCTCGTGAACGCCGGGCCAACCATGCCCAACCGACTAAGTGGGATTAGTCAAAGGCATGGTCGGGCCAATCACGACACCGGATCGAGCGGCACGGTCGCAACAAACGTCGCGCAGCCGGAAGTTGAGCAAACGTAAAATGCATGGAATGCTCGGAGCAACCGCACCAGGTGCGGCGCACCTGTGCGGTGATGTGAATTGTTTCGCATGCGTGCTGCGGTGGGAAGCGTGCGCGGTGTCAGGCGGAATAAGAATATACCAGGTGTCAAAGTGAAATAAAGTGAAACGAAATAAAAAGTCGGCCAAAGTGTGGTAACATATGACCCTGAAGCACCCCTCCCTCACAGAGTAACAACCAACAAATGACTGAGAAAGTTTCACAGAGCAAACAATTGCAGCTCAAATCTTGGCCTGGTAATAAAATAAGAAAGAACAATAAAAAAATATCACAGAAAGGAAAGAAGATCAAAAACTGAATATCAACACATTGAAAATAAAATACTAAGAGAAGCTAATGCCTAGAAGCTACTAAAAATAAAACTTAATGAATCTGAATTGTAAAATGTTAAAAAGAATGTCTTTCGGCACTCTAGTCATTTATATCAATCCAACAGCCACCAAAACAACGGAGGGAACAAAGATGATGGTTTCCTTCATTCCGCATACAACATCTGATGCGCTGATCCACAAGATTTCCCATGGCGCCTGAACTGGCTCATAATCATCCCTCCAAGATGATCCGATAAAAACTCCTGAACAACCAGTCAATTCCAAGAACAGCTTCTGCAATCAGCGGAGATTGGTCTGAACCTGAATCAACCAGCGGACTCATCGCCCTCCCCAGTCAGCCAGAAAGTTCGGCGGAAAACAGTTGGTACCTGAATGCGCAATACGCCAAAAAGCGGCTTGGACAGAACCATTCAACGACACCAGAACATGGCAAAGACTGTAAAATAAGTCTCAGGTAGAGACAGCATAAGACTGGTGCCTCAGAACAGCACTGAACATCTTGCACCAAAGTTTCCACTGAGAGGACTGATCATCTTCATCAAAACATGATCCTCAACCATTCTATAGGAACTCCCACCACTGCTGGGAATTTAGGCAAAGACAAACAAATGAATAAGTTTCCAAAACCAATCTGTAAATATGACTAGTATGCAAGTGAATTCAAAGACCTCACCCTCAAACCTGTGGTACTTAATGCAAAGTCCACCCACTGTTGAACTAGGTTCGTAGATCCGTATCCCTAAATAACTCATCTTCCATCAAGGCAATCTGAAATTCTCATCTGTTTAAAATACTTTTCTAATGTTTCCAACTTTATCTATAAGATCCAAAAAATCCCAAAGTAGTAATTCAAATATTAGCAACAAGAGAAATGAATCCTCAATCGCTTCAGGAATTTGTATGTCACACATGTTTTCTTGTTTCTATAAATGGTAAATGAGGTAATGTAAGTTTGAGCTGGGAGTCCTCGTTCATGATTATCAAAACAAACACGTCTCGTGGTGGTTTTGATAATCCAAAAATTAAAAGCTATTGTTTCAGTCATCAACCTGGGTGATTGAGCGACTTCACTCCACCAATCCCTGTTCACTTGATATCCACTTCAGCAACCCTCGATTCTGGGGTGTTATTTGGGAAGTAAACTTCCACTCACATTGTTGACCAGAGATTTTAATACAAATGAACATTTCTAGAATGGGATCATCCTGCCCATCTATCTTAATCAAGAATTTCGCCAAAGATCAATCCCAATGTATTGATCTTTTTGGTTTTCACAAAATGTCATAACATCTCTACTCAACAAGATAGTTTAATGAATATAAAGAGGATATGACAAGCCGTAGTTGGTTGATAAAGTCCCCCAGCAGAATGAAATTCAGTAAAAAGAGTGTGTATCGAAGCTTCTGTAGAGTTTAAAGATTTTTCCGTTCGAACAGCCATCATGTGTATATATTAATAAACAGGGTCATCAAATTCAACACAAGAATTCATACAACATTTTCTTCACTGATAAATGAAGATGGCCTCTGACGCACAAGGTTGAAGAACTGATAGTCGGGAAGAGCTCTGTGGTGCAGTTTCAAGTCACCTGCCCACCCATGGAAGTCTCTTCAGCTCTCCAGTCCCTCCATAAACAGACTTCAGCCGTCATAAACCCCTTCAAAAATTTCCTTTTAAAAAAATGAAAATCAGTTTTCCACTCTCTGTTTAGCTTCCATCCCCAACCTCAGAAAGTCGCCCGCATAACCAGAAACCATACCTCCATCCAAATAAGTTGAAACCACCTCATACAGCTACTTCTATAACAGCCATAAGGGTAAGAAAATCAGTCACAGAATGATCTAATATCCAGAACAACCCCAAAGGAGTGGACAAAAACTGAAGGGTATCCAGTTAACTTCCATGATTAGGATTTGTGCCAACAGTTGGTAAGACTTTAACTAACACTTTGGGGTAACGTTAATTTCTTCTAAATTATCGGAAGATCGCCCGTTTCCTGAACGCACCCCAAGTGATGGGTCAGCATTTTAGCTCTGTGTCCTGATATCATGGAGTCATCACTTGATGGGTCCATGCCGCCATCTTCCAAACAAAGCACCTCTCAAACTCCAAGAGGAATATGATCTTCAGGCCTCCCAGGCACCATGAAAGCAAGCAGGGTACTAAAGAGAACTCACACCCACAGCATCTCAGAGGTGAGAAGAGTGGGGTTACTCACACCCCAGATAAAAATCCCCCACTGAACTGAAGGCCGCTGGATCCATGGGGTGTTGGTTGATCTCTTATCGCCTCTGTGCAAAGATCCATTTCTGTCAGCAGTGCACTCATAGTCAGCAAAGCCTTTTCATCTGAACATACTCACTTTAGTAACACTGATATCCTCACTGCAAAGGCAAACATTCACAGTACAAACAGACATAACAAGAACATAACAAAGTTACAAAGAAGTCATATGAATGAAACAAAACCATCAAGAATAAAACAAAAGTGGTGGTCCGGGCGGAATAGTGTCCGTAAAGCTTCCTAAAGATCGAATCAAAATCCTGAACGTCGTTAACTCAAAAGCACGCGCAAAAGACTCAACTATCAAGAGTTTAAACGAGTCCTTTACCAGCCATCGATCGTTGCTAGAAAGTAGAATTTTGAACCAAGCCAATATTTGTGGTCCTAGCCTTCCACCACCTAGCTCCAAGCTCACCCGATATGCCCAGTTCGGCCAAACACTGTATTGTTTGAACCATAACACTGAAACTGCAGCCAGAGTCTCAAAGAGGCTCTCATCAGACTCACCAAACAAAAAACATGGAGTTGTGTCACATCTGAACAACCCAAAGAATACTGAGCTAAAGGTTAAATATAACCCAGGGCTGGTCTGGTCACTGGCTCAAGCAACAGGTATTATAGTGTCCCTGGTTATCAAGATTAGGCAAATGACCTATAGTCAAAGCCAAACCGGATCTTTGTTTCTTAACTATAAACCTAACCCTAGAACCACTCCTATTTGAGTCAAACCAAGTACTAAGCATTCAAGTCCCATTCGCCTTAAAACCCTAGCATTAACCCCATTTCAAGGTCAGAACTGCATCTAAAGGATATCAGTGCATCTATCATTAAGCATACATTGAACCCTAAAGCATGGCAAGTATTGACCAAAGGAACAACATTAAATGGCATTAAACCCTAGTTTGGAAGGTATGGAACCATAAATGCATTACCTGTATCATTTAAAGCATGAGGACAACCTGCAACAACCCAAAAACCAAGCTAGCCACCCTCCTCTTCAAAGTTATGAGTGTTTAGCTGGCATCCCTTGAGTTGTCATCCTCAAGGGGTGTGTTTGGCAGCCTAGAAAATGAAAGAAATAGGAGAGAGAAGAGAGCAAATGAAACCCTAAAATGAAAGCTGCGGGACACTTTGTATAAAATAAAAGTTTCTTAGGGTTACAAGTTTGTGGGGGTTTATATAGTACAACCCAAAGTGTGAAAATACTAAAATACCTAAAATATGAAATTACATAAGGGTCAAAATGGTAATACATCAAAACGTG
Organism: Tetrastigma voinierianum; assembly: GCA_016808115.1. Lineage (NCBI taxonomy): Eukaryota > Viridiplantae > Streptophyta > Magnoliopsida > Vitales > Vitaceae > Tetrastigma > Tetrastigma voinierianum. The sequence continues at coordinate 1,156,798 of JAEQBH010000376.1, read as the reverse complement.
GTCGTTTAGAACCAAAAATAACAAAACACAGGGCCGATTTCTACGCAGGGGAATTTTGGAGCAGCTTAAAATTTCGCTAGCCTAGCGAAATTTGTGTGAGATAGCGAAATTGGGAATTTTCGCTAGGCACAGTAAATTTCGCTAGCTAGCGAAATTTCGCTAGCCTAGCGAAAATTCTCAATTTCGCTAGGATTGCGAAATTTTCGCTATGATTGCGAAATTTTCGCAATCCCAGCGAAATTTTCGCAATCATAGCGAAATTCCCGATTGCTCCTCGCCTACGATTGCCCATCAGATCCTCCTTTTGCCACTGCATCCCATTTTCCTTCAAACTCCACTTCACATTGGTTCAATTTTTATTGGTTGAAATCATTGCAAATCTTCCACATTCAGCACACAACTTGTCATCAAACTTGAACATAATGGCTGAGGTACGCAAAGACCTGCTAAATCACCAAAAACAAACTCGAATTGGCATCAGTGGCACTAAGTGGACCTGAACACATCAATTGGCTTAATTGATATGATTAGTACGCAAAAAGCACTCAAAACCTATCTTGGATAGGGCTCAAAATAGCACTTTTTATGCACTAATTAGAAACCCTTTGAGATTTGGGGCTCAATCTCACTACCTAGCATGCAACAATTGGATAAAAACTTAGAAATTCATAAAACCACACCATAAAACCTCAACACAAGATACATTCGCAAAATCATTCAATACATTACAAAATCCGAACACCAATGTCAACAACCAGCCTTAGAGAATGATCTAGCCACTCATAGCAGCCTCAAAACCCAACAATATCATGTCTACAACAAACATAATGCTGAAAGATTAAGAGAAAGAGAAGGATTTAGGGATACAAAACAAATATGAAGTAGAGGTCCCCCAAAATCGTGCTCCACCACTACAAGAAGTCCTCTACCAGCTAGATCTTGCAACTTGGCTCCAAACACAAGCTAAAAACTAAGAAAATCTACAAACCCTAGAAAAATGAAAGCTTAGAGAGAAACCCTAGATATGTGCCCTAACTCCAAGCTTTCTTCAATATTGTCTATATCCTCTAAAATATTACAAGTGTAGTATTTATGGCATTGGAAAATGACCGAAATAGGGCTGAGAATGAGGGGATTTTTGTCCCAAACTCGACATCCTTCACCTCGGCAAAGACATGTGTCAAAAATCAAGGTGGTCTCCCTTCACCTCGGAGAACTTGAGGCCCTTACCTGCATGTGATTCCTCCTTTGCCTCGGCGAGGGCTGCCTTCGCCTTGGCAAACCCGAGGCTTTCAATTTCTTCAACTTTAGCTTTGCCTCGGCGAAGTTATCTCTTCACCTTGGCGAACAACTTCACCTTGGTGAAGCTATTCCTTCGCCTCGGCGAAGCTGTTCCTTCGCCTTGGCAAAGCAATGCCTTTGGTGCAGGTTCTGCTTTCTTGCTCTTTTTGCCCACTTCTTTGCTTGTTTTACTTTCAATCTCTACAAAACTCACACGGATGAGGGATTAGTCTAATACTTGAGAATAAGGGGGTGAATCTAGCATTTAGGTTACATAAACACAAGAGAAACACACAATAAATGCTAATGTGATTCACTCCTATTAAATACCCTAAAAATTGACATTTTTCTTGTCCTCAAGCAAAGACAAAAAAGTATTTTCCAATTTATTAGAAAGAAAGAATGAGTCCATGGAGATATGCACTTTGTAGTATTCGCTCTCAGAATCCCACGACATAAATATTACGAAATTAAATGTCTTCAAGATCTGTTTCAAAGCAAATCAAGTTGGTCACAACTTGACTCCACCTAGGTCATTGTCTAATGTGAGTGTACAAATTCTTTCAATTCTCAATCGGTGGAAATGCACCTAAATGAAGAAAGGAATGTAATGAGGTGAAAGATCTCTCACCCATAAAGAGTTTCCATAGATAAAGAGTGACGAGACTTCATAAGCTTGCTTCTCGCATCCCATTCTTCACTAATGTTGGCACATACGCTCTCGTGATCAAATAGGTCTTTTAAGCTTCTTGTAATGTGTGGCTGGGGTGGTGAGAGGTAGTTAAATAGGGTCATTTTGTCTCAAATTTTACCCAAAACACAACAATTCCTTCTATTTTTATGCTTCATTCTCCATAATTTGACTATGTTCTCTAATTGAGTCATTCGGCTTCGAATCTCGATTAGCACTAAGGTGCCTGAGCATATTTCACCCCCAAACTTGTTTGTTTCTATCTTCTTCGAGAATACCAAGACTTTTGCTTTTTCTAAACATCAAGTTATAGAGCAGTGCAATATTCAACCTCTTTAAGCTTTCTAACTACCCCATGTAGCGATTTTAGGGTCAATAACTCCCGAGCCAATTGGCCTTGGGGTATTAGGTGTTAAAGCACCCCTACGGACTCACTAGCTCAAGGTAGGAAGGCTACGAGGTTAAATTTGCTCTACCTAGAGTTCTTTTCTTCTTTGCTCTTTTCAACACCCCTTCCTTGATATTTTGTATTTATCAAAACCACTTCATCCCAACTTCCCACCAAAATTCATGTCCTTCTCGTGATTTGTGCTTTGTCAACATGTTAAGGGTAAAATATGGGTTATTGATCGACGGGTAAAATATGGGTTATTGATCGACGGGTAAAATAACGGGATATGGGTGTTCGTTCTTGGTTTTTCAAGATAGAACATGGCTATTACGGCTCAAACTGGGTGACTATGGATTAATACATAATAGGGTAGGCTAAAAAGGCTCAACTAATTCCAAGAATGGCTTATATCATTTCCCAAAAGACGGGCTACCTAGGATTTCACCTCAAATGATACTTGAGCAAGTTCTAAAGTCTTGTGAAATCTTAGACATCATGATTTCCCTCTAATTTTTCTCTAAACCAAGAATAATTGGACAACAAAGGTATATGAGATTTGTGCTTGATTTGGTTCAAACCTATAGCTAAGTGTACAACTATATGGTCATCTTATTTGACTTTTAGCTCAAATGTCTCTCACATTATTCATATGAAAAGAATAACACAATTTGATATCATCATAGGCATTTTAGGTATTTCAACAACAGACCCACAACAACAAAATAAACCATTTTGGGTACTTACAAAAAAATTTGTTTCAAAATTATTAGCACTGTGGTGGCGAAGATGATTTATCAAAAAAGCACATAAGAGCTCCGCGACTAAGAAATGGAAAAAAGTATAAAACTGATCAAGCATACTAAGTTAGCATAAAAAAAATATCCACAATATCCCAACATATCCAGAAATATTATAAGAGTAAAGCAAACTAATCAAAATAAGTGAAATGTTCCATGCATCATAAAGGAAAATTTGGTTAAAAGGATACAAGATAAAATACTAAAAAGTACCGGAAAGCACCTTAAACTAAAAACCAACACCGTCCCCGTGGCAAAATAAATGTAGGGGGAACAGAACTCCTCTCAATAATAAAATTATCATTAGAATGAGGTAATCGACCGGATCCATCGACCGCGTCAGGAGGTCAGAGGCCGCGTGAAGTCGAATGTAGATGGCGCCAGGTGGTATTGCAGATGAGACGTATCCAGCGGTGAACTACATCATGCTGACAATAGGCCGCGGTTGTTCGCGCGATCGAACTTACATCCGCTTCTGCCCACAGCCCACCTTGAACTACAAGTCTCTCAATCTGCACCTGCATCTACTGCTGGTCTCGTGGTGCCTCATCAGCCTTGGTGTCATCTCTGAGCCCTTCTTCCACTTGCTCTTCTGCTGCGTCGTTTTCTTCCATGTCACCTACATTTCCCTGCTTGGTATTCGGGAGTGGCACTAGAAGCCTGTGGGTGAACTTCTTTTTTTATTCGAGCATGGAGACCTCAGCGAGCCGGCATAATCGGATAATCAGGGAGGGGTGTATGAGGGCTCTGGTACATTGCCCATGAGTGGACTCTAATATCCCCCTCTCAATGACATTGCCGACATTGAATTTGATGCCCTGCACGATCGCATATAGTAGAATCGTTTTGTCCCGTGTGACAGTGGAGAGGTGAAGGCTAGGCTTGTGGTAACAGATTAGAGTTTGCATCAAACCCAGATGAGTTTCAGGTCATGTGAAATGTGGTAACCTCGGATATGGAGGGATGACGTTTCCATACATCGAGGCCCCTTGTGAGGGACCTCAAGATCATCTAGTAATCAATGTCTTAAAATAGAGCCCTATAGGCTTCGCTATCGTCGTCCACCAGGTTATGCACTATGTTAATCGTCGCGGCACTGAAATCCACCCATTTGTCTCGAACATAAACTGTGGTGCTGACCTGAAACTGCAGATAAGAGTGAAACTCCTTAACGATAGGGGCTATCCCGGGTTGGGGATGCGCATAAAATGTAGACCTACCCCTCTCCTAGATCATGAAGCTGAAGTAGACGTTTGAATCTGGGATACCACACTCTACGATGAATGTCTGATTATAGAGGGACTCATGGTATAACTTCCATCCCTCCCGGTGATAAACTTTGGGATTTTGGGAGGAGACCTGAGGTACTGGGAGCTCGAGTCCGCCCTTCCTCTTTCTCCTCGGGAAGGGCTTTTAGATCCATGGAGGAAAAGAGATGGAGAAAACCTGACTTGAAAGGGACGAGTTTTTGGAGAGGGAAAACTGGGAAAAACTAAAATGAAAAAAAAAATGATGTTCGGTGGCTTATAAAGTGCCCTAACATCTGGCCTCTTCGCCTTGGCAAAGCCTCTTCGCCCCTCGCAAGCTTTAGAACGTGGAGTCGCGAGGGGTTCGTCGACGAAGAGCACTTTCACCCTAAGTGAACCCAAAAAGTTTGTTAAACAGGCCTTTTAGGTTCGCCCCTGTAGCGGATCCCGCCTAGCGTAACCAAGGCTTGATAAATGAGGGGATTTGGCTTCTTTCCCCAAGAAAGGTTTTCGGGCCTCTGAACACCTTCCAGATTTTAGTTCGCCCGCGAACCCGAGACTAATAAAATGAGGGCCTGGTCATTTCTGGAGGTTTTCTTCGCCTACAAGGCTTAGTTTGTCTCAACAAACCTGAGAGTGGGTTCACCGCCTAAAAATTTCTACTTGGTTGGTCTCCCCAAAATCGCTTGTCATCGACACCAAATCTGTTATATTTCTTCACAAATTTTCTGCTCACTCAAAACTCTGCTTCAAAGCAGATCAACCCCGGCCTTGTTTCCTTGAATGCACCTGAAACACTTAACACATAATTCAAACTAAACCAAACAAAACAAGAATCCCCAAAGATCTAACAACATTAAGCTAAAAAGAAATGAAATAAAGTAAGAAAATACACGAAAAAACGGGGTTCTTACAAAACAAGCTGCCTCCCAAGAAGCTATATATTTAGTGTCGACAAACTGACGGCTTCACCCTGCTAGTTGCTCGACAAAATGAAGATTGTATATCAATGTAGTTCACGACTCCTTTAGAAATTTGCTCACCCAAAAAATGGTTCAACCTTTGACCATTGCCTTTGAACTCTTGGCCATTTTCTGCTTATACCCCTATTGCACCATATGAGGTTACCAAGGTGACTGTGATAGGCCCGGACCATCTCGATCTCAACTTTCCCAGGAATAGCTTTAATCTTGAGTTGAAAATCATAACTTTATCACCCACCTTGAACTCTTTCCTTAGCAAGTGCTTGTCATGCCATCTTTTTTTTTTCTCCTTGTAGATCTTGCATTTCTATGAACTAATGTAATTTCAGTTCATTCGGGCCTGAAGGAGCCTTTTCTCACCAACCTCTTTGAGGCTGAAGTTGAGGTTCCTTATCGCCCACATTGCCCGGTGTTCTAACTCCAAAGGTAAATGGCACGGTTTTCTAAAGATTAATCAAAAGGGGGACATGCCAAATGGAGTTTTGAAGGCGGTCCTATATGCTCATAGAGCATCGTCGAACTTCTTCGACCAATCCTTCCTAGATGAATTCACCGGTTTTTCCAATATTGCTTTGATTTCCCTATTTTAAATTTCTTATTGTCCATCGATCGCGTGATACGGGAGAATTTTGCATGCAACACATTATACTTCCCCAACAAAGAGGCAAAGACTTTATTGCATAAATGACTCCCTTCATCACAAGAATACACCGGGGAGCACCAAACCGGGTGATGATATATCTGTGAATGAATTGCACCATTGTTTTCGCATCATTCTTCTCTGTGGCAATTGCCTCCACCCATTTCGACACATAGTCGACGACAAGAAGGATATACAACTTCCCAAATGAAGGAGAAAATGGTCCCATGAAATCAATGCCCCATACATCGAAAATTTCTACTTCTTGAATTTTGTTTAGGGGCATTTCATTTCTTCTGGAAATATTACCCACTCTCTAACATCTATCACAGTTATGAACGTGTTGATAAGAGTCCTTGAACAAGTTAGGCAAGAAAAATCTAAACTTAAGCACTTTCTAAGCTGTCTTTTGGCTTCCAAAGTGCCCTCCGTATGGGGAAGAGTGGCACTTGGATAGGATTTCCAGTTGTTCCTCATGAGGAACACATCTTCTCATTACTTGGTTTACGCATCTTTTAAAGAGTAATGGGTTGTCCCATTGATATAGCTTGACATCATGTAAGTATTTCTTTTTCCGTTGAGAAATAAGCCCAAGGAGTAACACATTGCATGCCAAATAGTTGACAAAATCTACATACCATGGCAATTGGGCTTCCATCGCTAGCAATTGCTCATCCGGGAACGATTCCTCAATCTTTATGCGGTCTTCAATCCCCTTATCGGATTCCAAACAAGATAGGTGGTCTACTACCACATTTTTATTGCCTCTCTTATCTTTAATTTCCATATCAAACTCTTAAAGTAGTACAACGAATTAATCTCAGCTTGGCCTCCTTTTTCATCATAAGATACCGGATTGTCACATGGTCCGTGTAGAGAGTCACCTTGGAGCAAAGTATGTACGGTCTGAACTTGTCACAAGAATACATCACTGCTAGCATCTCTTTCTCTATAGTTGTGTAATTATCTTGAGCCTCATTCAATGTTTTACTCGCATAATATATGGGCCCAAAGATGTTATCTAGCGTTTGTCCCAAAAAGCCCCAACTGCATAATCACTAGCATCGTACATTATCTCAAAAGGTTCATCCTAATTTGGTGCAATAGAAATGGGTGCTTCGATCAGTTTGTTCTTTATCTCCTCAAATGTTGTCTGTGAAACCGTAAAGTTGAATATCCTGACTTTTTCCAATAATTTTACATAAGCGGTTTTCGATTTTGAGAAATATCTGCATGAATCTTGATGATAGAAACACAGCCCCAAGAAGCTGAACACCTCACAATATGTGGTGTGGTGGTGGGATTGGATTGTTGGTATCTTTTCTTTATCCACTTCCAACCCTTTGGAGGAGATTAGGTGCCAACCGCGATGCTTTCTTACCTTATAAATAGCACTTCTCGAGTTCAAATCAGATTTTTCTCTATGCATCTTTGTAAAACCACTTCAAGATTGGTCAAGCAATTATCAAATCAGCATCCATACAAGGAAATATCATCCATGAAGACTTCCATAATGTTTTCTATCAAATCTAAAAAAATGGCGGTCATACATCTATGAAAGGTGGGCAGTGCGTTTTAAATGACGACATTCTTTTGAAGGCCCAGTATCCTATGGACACGAGAGGTTGTCTTCTCTTGGTCTTGAAGGGCTCACCATAATTTGGTTGTATCTGAATAGTCATTTGAAGCGATATTGAGAGTGTCTCGCCAAATCGATCTGTGATCAGAAGGAGAGGATAATGATCCTTCTAGTTGCCTTGTTGAGCTTTTTATAGTTAATGCACCCTCCATTGTGAGTATGCAAGACGGAAAAAACTCATTTTCTCATTCTGAACCACAGTCATCCCTCCCCTTTTTGGTACACACTGAATGAGACTCACCCAAGGACTATCAGAAATAGCATATATGAACCCAGCCTGAAGCCATTTTAGAACTTCATTTTTCACGACTTCCTCCATTGCGGGGTTTAATCGCCTTTGATGCTCAATGGATGGAGCATGATCTTCTTCCGTCAAAATCTTGTGCATGCATATGGAGGGACTGATTCCCTTGATGTCTTCTATGGACCATGCAAATGCCTCTACATTCCTTTGGCTTTTATCAGCGTGAAGTATATTGGCACCATCTATTTTGAATGGCATGGCAGCTTATACATCACATGTTATATCTATATAAAACAATTATAAGTAAGAATAAACTAATGACATAATCATGGTTTCCTAGAAAAAGAAAATTATAAGCCAAAATGAGCTAAGAAGCCCAACTTGATATCTTCCGTAATCCATCTTTGCATCAAGTCTTGAAATTCTTTGAATTGTGGACTAAGTTCGAATTTGTTTATAGGGTTTTTAAGTGAAAAACACAAACTTTAACTAGTCCATTTCATAAGCCGATCACTAAAATCGCTGTCAAACTTCATACACTACTCAGATTATCACAAAATTTTACAAGAAAATTAGTCATTACACTTGAGAACCAAGCGGCCCAAGAATTTGTCAAATATATTGTAGCACATCACACAAAGCTCCAATCACCACACAAAGCTCAGATCATCATGAAAATGTACAAAGAGGTAGAACACCACATAAGGAACTTAATAGTCATACTTCGTTTAAATCCGATGTTGCACGTGCCCTTAGTTGTGTTTGAAGTCAGAAATTAAAATCGTCGCCATTCATTGTATAGAACTCGGATTGCCACAAACTTTTACAAGGGAGGTAAAGCATCATGAGAGGGATTAGCTAGACAAATTTGACCCCAATCCAAGTTGGCATGCACCCCTACAGGCCCTTGGAAGCTAGGCGTGTGAGTCCCAGTCTCGGCCACCTATGGACGGAGCGTAGGCGAGTGCCAGGTCGTCTAGTGACCCTCTTCCTCCCACTAACACTCCTTAGTGTCCCGTACATGATTATGGTGTTGGTCCTCCTAACTTGGAAGCCGATTAGCATGAAAAGCGATGAACAGAAAAATACAACAATTCTTCTTTGGGTACTTATTACATATTTATCCAATAAATCCGAATTTACATAAAATTATCCAAAAATAAATAAATAACTAAATCAAGGAGGATTACCTAATCTTATGATTAGCCTCCAAGTTACATCCCAAAGAAAATACAATCAAATTTCTGTGGATTAGCTAAACAAGCATTCATTCTTAAAAATAAAAATGACATGGATCTTTGTAGTTGCCAAATATTTAATTGCGTAATGCATGTAAAAAATAAAGGATTATGTTTACATCGTTAATCAGACATGATACCAATTGAAGGATAAATATGCAATGGAAGCCTAGATCATGATTGAACAAGCTGTGTGATAAACTAATGTCATTCTTAGGGTTTACTAACCTCTTGGCATGAGACCTTTCAAGCTATTCTAGTCGAGACAGATCTACGTGTAATTACCAGAGATCAGAGAAGAGAACACTTATGTATGTGTGTAAAGGCCTTAGGGAGAATGCGTGAAGATCTTAGGGAGAGGGGTCTATTTATAAACTCCAAATCCTAACCTTATAGGATTACTTGCTTGACAAGCAACCAATTCCCGCCTTACAAGGTTTCTTACTTATCGAGTAACCAAATTCCTACCTTACTATGTTTCTTGCATCCTAAGTAATTAATTAATGGGCTCTGTCACTAATTAGCTAGATTGGGAATCCAACAACCAATTATTAATTTTGGCTCTTAATCAACGGTTGAGATTGTTTCTAGAACATAAATTCAATAGTTAAGAGAAGCATTTGCTGCGCATGAAATAGATGTAAACGAGGAGAAGAAAGAGAGAATAGAAAAGTGGAGAAATTCTTACGACTGGTGCAAATCTAAGTATTATCTCTCCAGACCATGACAATATAACTTTCCTTTCTCTTGCTCAAAAAGCCCCACTTTTTTTCCTCGGATTTAGTGATTTATTGTATTGGTTATAGAGCTTTTGTGTTTTTTACAATGTTATAAAGCTTTTGTTATCTTCTTTAAAGATTCTGCAAGGAATGTTTTCAGAAATATATTTACTGAATATTTAAAAAAATAAACCCTCCCCCTAAAACTCATAAAACTAAAGTCCTCGTTCCTCGTCCTCCTTGAGTTTTTAGAATATGGAAAGTTTCTTAATTCCAAAAATGTTCTACAAAAACACTTTTGAGCATCAAATGCAAATTTAGTGATAATTACAATTTAAACTTCTAAAGAAATATTTCAATTTTTTAGAATCAAAAATAATTGGAGCTAAAAATATATTAGAAATCAAATTAGGAAATAAAACATTCTTGTCTTAATTTCTTGTATTAGTCATTTATTAATCTGTAGCTACTTATTTTAACGTTTAACTCTAAGTGACTCGAATCAAAATTTGGCAAAGTCCTAAGTTGTATCAAAACGAATAAGACAAAGGAAGTGAATTGCATTTAATTAGAAAGGAACAAAATTACCAACTATATAAGATACTGTATTAGTGCAAAACATGCAGTGACAGAAAACAATGTGAGAACAAAGGGCATTCATTAGTGATCACGCACTCCTCTAATTCCAGTGAGCCTTAGGGACGAGAACTGAATTATCAAAGTGATAGCAAGATATTTATCAGATTTAGCAAAATGCTCATCTATCGCCATTAGTAGATCCCTGACTTTGACATGCTTCTCAATTGAAGTCTTTGGAAGTATCCATGTGTGAGTCATTCCTTGTTCACTACATCTTGTGCACCTTACCCCCTCAATATAGTCCATTCAAGATCTCCTATAACACACATAAGGATAAATAATCAATTAATGAACTCTTGACCATGTGTGTACAAGGAAAATGGCTACTCATGGAACAGCAGGAGAAGATTGCTTTCCCTTGTCCCTAGTAATCAAAGGAATAATAAGCCTAAGAACAAGGGAAAGGGCAAGGTCCAACCTAAGGCGGTTGTATAAAAGGAGTCATGTGTTTCTTCGCAAAAGAAAAGGACATGAAGAAGGGTCTGAAGCATAAAGTCTGGCTTGAAAAGAAAGGTATTTCTTCTTATTTTGTATGTTATGAATCAAATTTCATAAACGTTAATCATAACACTTAGTGGATTGACTCTAGTTCAACAATCCATGTTTCAAATACCTTGCAGGGTATGCGAAACCACAAAAAGCCAATGGGTCATGAGCAATACATCCATTAAGGAGGTAGGTTAAGCTCACATGTGGAAGCCATTGGCACTTACAGTTTGGAATTGTCGAGCGGCTTATTTTGAAATTATAGAAGACCTTTTATGTTCCTAGTTTTTCTAGGAATTTAATTTCAGTATCGACTCTCGTACCTTTTGAATCTCCTGTAACTTTTCGGAAACTGGTTTTAATTTTTTAATTAAATTTGAAGTTATTGGATATGGTACTTTGTGCGATGGTCTCTATTCAATACATTTGCAAGATAATAATGCTTATAACTCATTAAGTTTAATTGTTGAAATTAAAAGAAATGTTATGAATGAAGAATCATCCTTATTATGGCACCGGAGATTAGGACACATATCCATTCAGAGGATTAAAAGGTTAGTGAATGAAGGGGTACTCAGTGCCTTGAACTTTACTGACTTTGAGACATGTTTGGATTGCATTAAGGGAAAGCAAACCAACAAGTCAAAAAGGGGTGCAATAAGGAGTAAACATGTGTTAGAAATCGTACATACAGACATCTGTTGTCCTGATATGAATGGGAGTGATCCAAACTACTTCATCACCTTCATTGATGACTACTCACATTACATGTATCTCTACATGCTTCGTTCTAAGGACGAAGCGCTGGAAACATTCAAGGTATTCAAGGACAAAGTAGAGAAGCAATGTGAGAAGCAAATAAAGGTAGTGAGGTTAGATAGAGGTGGAGAGTACTATGGTAGGTACATTGAGAATGGGCAAGCACCAGGTCCATTTCTGGGACTGTAAGAGCATGGGATTGTTGCCTAATACTCCATGCCTGGTTCTCCAGAACAAAATGGTGTGGCGGAAAGAAGATATCGAACCTTAAGACATGGTAAGGAGTATGAGGAGTAACGTTAATCTACCTCAATTCTTGTGGACTGGGGCATGATGAGTCTAAAACTCATCTATTTTTAAGCCCATTTTTCAAGTATATTTCAAGATTAAAAGTTCAGTTTAATGTAAAATTATGGAGCTTTCACCCAGATTTATGTTTCTGAAATTAGAAAGAAGCGGGGTCGGCATAAGGCATTTGTGCGAAAAGGGGCCAGTAATAGAAACACATCGGATCTATAATGTGCGACCTGCTAATATCAGACGAGGAAGGTAATGTGTGCAATGTCGAGACATCAAAAGCAACCTCGTGATTAAGCTATATCGGACATTAATGTGTGACGCCATACGACATGGCTCGACAGGCTGATGAGAAGAATTGAAATGTTTAATGTCGCGACATGACAACTCAATGTCGTGACATCGGCAAGGATTATCAAGTAGTATTATCAGTTGACCAATGTTGCGACATCATCACGACATTGTCGCGAAATCAGAACAAGCCTTAACCAATGAAAACAACAGCTAACCAATGTCTCGACATCAGATCAAAGAAGACTAGAGGTGAAGTTTAACAAAACAATGTCGCGACATCGCCACGACATCGTTGGGACATCAAAGTAATGTCGCGGCATCGACAGCAGAACTAACAGGCAATGTCGTGACATCAACCAAGGCTTGAACATTGGAGGTCTAAATATCTAATGTCACGACATCGGACCAGTGATGTCGCAACATCATACCAAAGCAACCAAGGTGGTAAGACCCGATCGATGTACTGACATCGGGACATAAAAATTATGACCTTCAGCTGACATTGACATAAGGCTTCAAAACATCAAGATTCAATGTCGCGACATCACAACAATGTCGCAACATCAAATTAAGGTGGTCAAGATGAACTTAATTCTATGATATGCGCGACATCAAATCTGATATCGCGACGCATCAATTGAAATGATCAAAGCGCAAGGAAATGTCACGACATCAACAAGTGAACTACAAACAATGTCACGACATCAAGGCAAGAATGTAAGAGCAAAGACATCAATTAGAAATGTCGCGACATCAACTCAATGTCGCAACACGAGCGTCATAAGCGACATCAAACTGAGCATCGAGTTGGACATTGAAGAGCGGTGTGTGACGTGTGCTTAATGTCGCGACGCTAAGCCAAGTGTCGCGACATCAACTCAATGTCGCAATACTAGAAAAGCAATGTTGCAACACCAAAGTTGATCTACAATACTACATTTCAATGTTGCGACATCATCACGACATTAACTTCTCACTGAAAAATTTAGAATTGCCCAACAGACTTTCAATGTCACAACATTAGATTCGATCCATGACATTGAAAAATCTAATGTTACGACATCACCACGACATCACCCAGCATCATCCACGACATCATCCGACGTATCCGAGGCATCACGACATCAATAGCTAGGGCAGAATTTCTGGGCTTTTCGAAGTGAGTGATTCTCGCCTCGTTATTAGAGCCCAAGACCAAAACATATAAATAGAAGCACCTGGGGAGTAGTGCACAGCTTCTAGCCGCCTTTCATCAAGTTTTTGTGCTTTTGGAGAGCTGAAGTTTCATTGTATATAATTTTCTTTATTTTTCTTATTTTTCTTTTTATTTTTGTTTTCTAGATTTAGTTTTCTTATTTTAGATTAGAGTAGTGATACGATGGGATTTGGAGAGTGGTGGATATAAGTCAGGCTTAAATTTATGTTTGAACTTCAATGGAATCTGGGAATTTTTCTAGAATTCATTTTTCTTCAGTTTTGATTGTAATTTCAATGAATTTGTCTGATCAACTAGTCATTATCATTTGTGATCCAGAATTGAAAGGCTAAGCTCCCTCTGGGAAGAATATGTTGTTAGAATTATTGTTTGTAGTATTATAATGTTGTATTGGGTATGGAAATTGGAGTGATTTAACTGGTATTACTCCTTTATTGAACTGTTCTGGACATCAGTGTTTGGTACCCAGAAAGGACTGTATCATTGCTTTGATTTCCAAGAATCCCTCTTAGTGACAGGATGGACTACGAGGAAGCGAACGATCACTTAGGGGTAAGTGCACCCCTAATAATGTTGAACTAATGAACTCCTATGAATCCATACAGTATCATTACACCTTGAATATCTAACCTCGATTTCAAGGTTCCTCCTAGTGTGACGGGTGTGTTTATGAGGAATAAGATTAGATCTTGATCTGGAGTTTAATTCATAGAGGTTTCACCTCGATTGAAAGAATAATCTCAATCTTGTGTTAGTTGATTCTAATCAAGGAGAGAGAATTCTTATCTAATTGATGGTGAGGAGTACCATTTAATTTTGGAAGACTTGCATTATCACGTCTGTGAGGGCAGCAATTTCAGGTCCCTAAGGGGTGTTTGTGAAATGCGAGAAGGAGAAAAACATTAGATCTTAAAGAGGATCAAATCACACATGTAGCTTTTCAAACCCATTGTCTAGAGATAGAAATGTGGTAAACTCAGTAAAATGTGGTGTGAGGAGAAATCATTTCTGCTCACTCTGCACTCTTGGACAATTCAAAGTTCCTTATCCATAACATATTATTTTATTTGGAAGCTTGCAAATTAATGGTCACAACACTGATTTCATTCCTAGTATTATTTCAGTCCAGTGAACTCTCTAATTCATGTATTTTTAAAATTTCTTTATCTTTTTATTCAAATTGTTTTAGACAGATAATTTTTACATAAATTAGAGGTTCAAATAGTGATGATCTTGAGTAGTGAGGGTAGTTAATCTTTAGATTTTCAAAATCAATCCTCATGGGAATGATATCCGGACTTATTTTGTCCACTTTATTTACTTGTATGACACATGCACTTCATTTTATTTAAACCAAATTTTAATTGCAAATTATTACTTATGAAGCAAAAAACAAATTTTATATATTGAGTCAAACAAATTCTGGCATTACTGTTGGGGATTGAATAATCTCTTGTGGCAGTGCTAAGAATTAGTCGTTTTTGGTCTATGTTATAAATAAGTGCAATCAAGTTTATGGCGTCATTGCTAGGGATTGAAATGAAAGCAAGGTTTAAAGATTAATATTCTTACCAAAGAGAAAATTGCTAGTTTGGACATTTTTCTTTTAACTTTTATCAAAAATTTTCAAAAATAGATTTAACTGCAATAGCTGACTTAGCTACTGATCTTTTATGAAATCATATCATAATATATTTCTGTTATCTATTAATCTCACTTGATCTTAGTGTATTTCCATTTCAAGAATTTATCACATGCACAGAAAGCCAGAAGCAGAACCACTGCCACTGGACCCTGAATTAGAGAGGACACTGAGAAATCTGAAGAAAGTAATATTTGTTGAATCAGTAGTCATGGTAGAGCAACAAGAAACACATTAGAACATCCTAGCTTTGGTAGTTGAGAGACCTCAGAGGCAGAGGACTATGGAAGATTTCTGGAGACTAGTCATCAAAGATGAATATTATGTTGTGAGGCAGCCTGCCATAGAGGTCTACAATTTTGAGTTGAAGCCAGCTCTTATCACAATGGTGTAGCAACATCGGTATACTGGTCATCCTAATGAAGACCCCGATGAGCACATGGGTAGATTTTTTAGAATGGCCAACACAGTGAAACTGAATGGAGTGAGACCTGAAGTGATAAAGCTGCAACTCTTTCCATTTTCACTAAGAGATGTGGCAACAACTTGGTTTGAGTCACTGCCTATTTGATCAATGAACAACTAGGAAGAGGTGGTGGAGGCATACATGAGTAGATTTTTCCCTCCTGCTCTCACTTCAGAGAAGAGATGAGAGATTATTGTGTTCAAGCAAGGAGAACCAAACACTACAGTACTTGGAAAGATACAAGTTGCTGCTAAAGAAGATGCCCGATGCATGGAATTGATCGTACACGGATGGACATCTTTTCCTTGCCATGAATTACACACCTCAATGGGATCATAGATGCGAAACTAGTTTGTGGAGCATTTAAGAGAAAAAGTGCTGAAGAGGCCAACCAACTTATTGAAGATTTTGCCAAATGAAACCTGATCCATCTAAGACTTGGGGGCGACAACGGGAGGGCGGGGAGGTGGAGTAATAGAAATTTAAATAGGATGAGCGCTATGGGGCTAACCGATGCATTGATGAACAAGTTGGGAAACTAGGATAGAAGAATGCATTTAGCAAGTAGGAACAGTGGAAGGAAATGAGTAGAAGAGTATCATGGATGAGGGACTTGCTCATGAGGGTCCCTATCAGGTGGAGGAGAAGCTCGGTTGTGGGTGAAGCAAAGTTACAATTTGGCCTAACACCAACCTTCCAACCTACTACACACCAGCACTAAGGAACCATGAGAATTTCTCAAATGGAGGTGGAGCATAGCAAGGCCAAAGACCTGTGTAGAACTATCAACAACAGTATGCTCCACATGGGTTCTAAGGACAACATTAGCAGAGTAGTCGGAGAGTTGAGGATCAAGGCCAAAGGAGGTCCTAGTCTTTTGAGGAGCAGATGTTGATCTTCATAGGAGAGAACAAAGACTACTAAACATTCATGAACAAAAGTTTGCTGAGCTAGCAACATTCGAGGCAAACAAAACTGTATTTCAGGCCAATAAAAATGCATCTCTAAAAAATTTGGAACCTGAATGGGAGTAGCTAGCCTTACTTGATGCGAGAATCGGTCGAAGGATGCCTTCCCAAGTGATACTAGAAAGATCACAAGAGTTGTATGGCAGTGACTCTAAAGTGGTAGAGAGTTTGAAAACAAAAAAGCAGATGAAACGAGAAAGACTGAAGAAGAAAAACAAGCAGAAATTGAAGAAGAAATCAAGCTGGGCAGTTCAGAAAAGACTGAAGAAAGTAAAAGGAAAAAGGTGTAGCAAGAACAGCCAGTAGAGGAAAGAGACTTGAAGAAGAAAGAAGAGGTGCAAGCATATATGCCCTCTGTTCTATTTCCTCAGAGGCAGGAAAGAGCAAAGATGGAAGAGCAGTTCTCTATATTCTTAAACATGTTGAGAAAGTGGAGATAATATTACACTGGGCATTGACTCAGATGCCTAATTATGAAAAATTTCTAAAGGATATTCTGAGTAAGAAGAAGAGATTTGCTAAAGAAGGAGTGGTGAGCTTGATAGCCACTGCGGTCTGATGGTCGGAAAAGTTTAACTTTGAGAGATGCATGATCTTAACGACTTCACCCACCATAAGGAATTTTGAATTGGGAAGGCTTTATGTGATTAAGGGGAAAGCACATCAACTTGATCTTTCTGTGTAGTGTTGAGACCAAGTTTGGGGGCTTAAGCCTCGAACTATGACCCTACGGATGTGACGAGATAGGGTATGGCTCGGTAGAGGTCATGAAGATGTGCTCATCAAGGTGGGAAAATTCATTTTCCCTGTGGACTTTGTGGTAATGGAAGTGGAAGAAGACACACAAGTCCCACTGTTGCTTGGGACGCCTTTCTTGGCCACAAGAGCTACCCTAATAGATGTTAAGAAGGGAGAACTTACTCTTAGAGTGGGAGATGAAGCAGTAATCAAAGCCTGAAACAATCTTATTGTGAAAATGCTGAAAGTATGATTATAGAACAATTTATTCCCATCAGTCCTGAACTGATCAATGATTGTAAAAACCAGAATTCAATGAATTTCTAGTATATTGAGGCTCATGATTTTGAATATCTGAATTCCATTTTTGAAATTAGAGAAAGCGATTACTCAGGTCTAAAGAAAATCGGTCTTACCCGAAAAGTCAAGCGTGGTGAAAGGTTAAATGGAAAAAAGAAGTTATGAAGGGCTTATTCTTAAGGAGTGCAAACATCTGAAATATGCCTTCTTAGGAGCTGAAAGAGCCTGACACGTAATCATAGTAGGCGACAGCGGAAGAAAATGGCGGCGATCACAATCCTCAGGAAATATAAAGAAGTCATTGCTTGGTCAGTAGAAGACTTGAAAGGGATCAATCCTTCAATTTGCATGCATTAAATCCTCTTGGAGGAGAATGCAAAAACATTGATTGAACATCAGAGAAGACTGAACCCAATAATGAAAGAAGTTGTCAGAAATGAGGTATTAAAATGGTTGAATGCAGGATTTATTTATCTGCAAATCTGGGCGAAGCTGCAGGGTGAGGCAGTTCATGTGGTTCCCAAAAGGGTAGATTCTATCATGAAATGAGAAAAATGGGCGATTGACAAAACTATGGGATGGAGAGATTATTGATTATAGAAAACTGAACATAGCAACTAGAAACGATCACTATCCTTTGCCCTTTATTGATCAAATGCTAGACAGGTTGGCTACACACCCTTACTTTTGTTTTCTTGATGGATATTCAGGTTACTATCAAATTGCCATTGCTCTAGAGGACTAGGAGAAAACTACATTTACATGACCTTATGGAGCCTTTGGTTTTAGAAGGATGTCATTTGGATTATGTAATGCTCCTGCCACCTTCTAAAGGTGTATGATGTCCATGTTTTCAGATTTGGTGGAGGAGGATATGGAGATTTTTATGGATGACTTCTCTATATATGGATTCAGTTTGAAATTGAAAAATTTAGAAGTATCTTGGTACGAAAACGAAATTTGGCTACGGGTGGGAAAAATGACATTTCATGTTAAAAGAAGGAATTGTCTTAGGGCATAAAATTTCTATAGCTGGGCTAGAAGCTTACCAAGCTAAGGTGTCTGTCATAAAAATTGTACTACCACTTACAACAGTAAAAGGGATAAAGTTTCTGGGGCGTATTTGGATTTTGGAAAGTTAAGGGCTTCTAAAATTTCCGGACCATTATGCAGACTATTGGAAAAGGATGCAAAGTTTGACTTTGATGAATCATGCAGGTTTGCATTTGAAGAAATTAAATCTAGATTGGTTATAGCTCCCATCATGGCAACACCAGACTGGAACAAAGAGTTTGAAATCATGTGTGATGCCCGGTGGTATACGATAGGGACAGTTTTGGGATGAGAATAGAAAGAATTTACCAGGAAGCTGATAAACTATGCAACAAAACCTTTAATGAGGCTAAGCTGCTCAACTATAGAAAAGGAAGTGCTAGCAATGGTGTTGCTTGTGAAAAATTTAGACCATACATTTTGGGGTCTATGTCATCATACACATTGATCATGTAGCAATTAAGCATCTAATGGCAAAGAAAGATGCCAAACCAAGACTGATCAGGTGGGTACTACTGCTGCAAAAATTTGATTTAGAAATCAAGGACAAGAAGGGAAGTGACAATGTGATAGATGATCACTTGTCAAGAATGGAAAAACCTATTGAAAAGGAAAGAGGGACATAAATAGAAGATTTCTAGATGAGTAGCTTTTTTAGTGTCAGTCAAATTCTACAGTATCTTTGATATTGCTAATTATTTAGCTTGTGGAAATCATGCCACCATATTTCCTTCTGTGAAGAAAGTTGAGAACTGATGCCAAAGTATATATATGGGATGACCTATTGTTGTTTAGAAGAGGGGCAGATTAGATCATCAGAAGATGTGTGCCAAAAGATGAGTAAGGTGGAATAATTGATAAATGTCATGCATTACCATATGGAGGACACTTTGTAGGAGACAGAACAACCCGGAAAATTCTCCAGACGGGTTTTTGCGGCCTACTCTATTCGAGAGGCGTCTTTGAATGGGTTAAACATTGTGATAGATGTTAGAGAATGGGCAATATAAATAGAAAAAATGAGATGCCCTAAGGACAATCATCAATGACGAGGGAAGCCATTTTGGAAACAAGTTGTTTGCAAAACTCATGAGCAGATATGGAATCAGACATGTTATGGGATTGACTTATCACCCTCAATCAAATGGACAAGCAGAAATATCCAATAGGGAGATAAAGAACATATTGGAAAAACTGATAAGCTTACAATGGCGGTCGGTCAGCTAGATGATGCATTGTGGGCTTATAGAACAGCTTACAAATCTCCTATTGGAATGTCCTCAAACATGATAGTGTTTAGAAAACCTTGTCATCTCCCTCTTAGGCAGATATAAAGCTATGTGGGCCCATCAAATTGGCTTGTGATTTCAATTACGCTAAAAGAAAATGAAACCTCGAATGAGATAGACATAGAAGAATTGAGAAATGAAGCCTATGATAATTCCAGAATCTACAGAGATAAGACTAAAAAGTAGCATGATAAGAAGATTATGAGGAAAGAGTTCAGAGTAGGAGAGCTAGTCTTACTGTACAATTACAGGCTAAAACTTTTTCCATGAAAACTCAAGTCAAGGTGGTGCGGTCCATACACGGTAGTTGCAGTAACCTCTTTTGGAGCAGTAACACTGAAAACCAATTATGGAGAAGAATTCAAGGTGAATGGTCAGAGGCTGAACCTAGGAGGAGGACAAAATGAAGAACAGTCCCAAATTTGAAGAGATCAAGAAAATTGCTAAAATGAGAACACACTGCAACAATGTCTAGCTAAGACATAAAAATGAAAGCCGGCTTCTTGAACCTTGAAAATTTCCATTTTCTTTTAAATTGGGTTTTGTTCCAATTTAGTGTGTTTGAATGATTTAAGTAGAGTAGTTTGTTAGAGATTTTGAATAGTTCGATTATTACTGCAATTTAGTTAATTATAATTTGCTAAATGTCAGGATAATGATGCTACAAGGATATATGAAGGTCATTTTTGAAGCATCTCTAACTAGATTAAGTTATGGAGAGTTAACTACAAAGGGGAGTTTACTTCCATTTCTTATTCTTTGGAAATGTTGACCTTCATTAGGGAGTGTAATTTATCTAGTTCATTGCATTCATTGTACCTTTGTTGAATAGTTATATGAAAATTTCTACAATACAGTAATCCTGATGAACCAGATTGAATTAAAATGCAGGTGCTCTATGTTGTTTTGATTGGTATAATAGTGAGTAGACATGGTGGCGATCATGGACTGATTTATGGAGGTCAAAATAAGGAAGAACAAAGTGAGGTTTCTTGAGAAGGGAAACCATTCTCGGTATTCAGGGCGTTGACATCAAATATTAAGCAGACATCAGTTCAAACGATTTCCCAGTATTCAGACATCAAACATTAGTAAATGTTAAGCGGGCAGTAGTTCTCAGAGACAGCATGAGGACTCTTGTGGAAGAATGTTTATGACATTAGCTGTATATTGTCAGTCGTGTGGGCGTCGGAAGTAAACAGACCCAGCAATCTCATGATGATGTTATCGGGTGAGTTCAATGCGTGACCTTAGCAACCTGATGATGCATCGTGGGCATTAGTCCAGTCAGACATGTCACCCATGTATCATCAAATCACATTATCAGAATATGGTAGCTAGACTCATATCTGAACATCAAATAGAGACTCACCTATAAGTGACACTAATTTGTTCTGAATTAAGCCTCAGGCACAGCCTAACACTAAATCTCTATGAAAAGCGAACCATGTGAATCTAACTCTCCAACCTAAGCGAGTGATAGAAAATATAGTAGAGGAAGTTCTAAGAAAGGCGAGAGGAGGGCTAAGAGCGCAATAGAGGTGGTTCGAGGAGATAAAGGTGGTGGGTGGAAGAAGGAGAACCGGGGCCTTCTACTCCATGGGAATCGTTCAGGCATTTTAGCGAAGAAGGGCTTTGTGGAGGAAGAGGCTTTAAACAATTAGTGTCTCCATTTAAGGAGGATCGGCGAATGGGTTTGGGAGAAGGTGGCTTGAGCATAGGGAAGAAACAGGGTGGGCTCGTCAAGGAATTTACGTTAATCTGGGTAAGCAAAAGAACTTAACGTGCTATGTCAGGGGGAGATGGTCCCTTTTGGGGAGAGGGCCATCTCCTAACTCCATGAGCTGAGACCAATGGGCTAGTGCGCAAAGTATGACCAGCTCTAAGAGAGCCTGAAGTTTGAGGAAATCTTTAGAGAGCTAACAAACGGTCTAGGACAATGGCAAAGGACCAAAACCATTGGTAACGCCCACATCGACAAAGGAGATTTGACAAAGGCGAATAAGGTATGGTTCTATTTCGTCAACTATGTTCTCACCCCCTCAAAGCATGTATGTCTCGGTAGCCAGGAATGAAGACCAGTGT
The DNA here is from genome assembly GCA_016808115.1 of Tetrastigma voinierianum. Lineage (NCBI taxonomy): Eukaryota > Viridiplantae > Streptophyta > Magnoliopsida > Vitales > Vitaceae > Tetrastigma > Tetrastigma voinierianum. The sequence goes on along the minus strand of JAEQBH010000376.1, from coordinate 1,134,696 downwards.
CATACTCTTGTATGCAACGGTCCAGGGTGGTTGTGGGGGAAGATAGTGGAGCAGTATTACGGACTCACATTTAGGAAACAATTTCTCGAGAATGTAATACCCCAAAATATGTCCTAACAGTTTTATAACATGTTTAGAGTGTAATATAAGTTAAATCAGAATTTTTGGGAAATAAAACGAGAAACGGAAAAATTATTTCAAGAAGTAAGGGTAAATTAGTAATTTAACAATTCAGGACACAATGGTCCTAACACTATAAGTTTATATTCCAAAGTATAATAATGAGTTAAGTGGAAATGTAAATGAAAGAGGGATGAGGGACTAAAAAAAAATATGGAAAAAATGGCGTAAACCAAACAAGGCCTTAATGTTAAATAAGGGATAAAGACCAAAAGTGGTCTTGGAAAGGGGGTGTTCTTCATTTTAGGAGAAATGAGAGAGACAATGAGAGAGAGGAAAGAGAAAGGGGGTTAATTCTCTCGGAATTTTTTTCGGGTTTGGTGTGATCAAGAAGAAGAAACAAGAGGAAGGAAGAAGAAAAGAAAAGGTTAAGGTATGGAAAAATCAAACCATAAACCCATTTTTTTGATGAATTTGGGTTTAAAAGAACCCTATTTGGTATATTGGTGGTGTTTGGCAGTTTTAGACTAGATTTGGAATTGTTTTGGGTTGGTTTGTGGTTGATTTGGGGTTGTATGGATTCCCCAAATGTTTTAGACTTAGGAAACTCTCCTAACCCATTAATTGTGTAGGATGGGGTTATCAAACCATAAGTCTTCCCTTATATGTGTTTTGGGAATTGTTTGGTTATGTTTTGGACTTGGGTTGGTTGATTGTAATCCTCAATTGAGGAATATTTGTATTAAGGAAATATTGGGGTTTTAGGGGAGATGCTGTCAAAATTTCTCCAAAACCCATGTTTTTGTCTTTGTCATAATTTCTTCGTCCGAACTCCGTTTCGAATGTTCTTGGACTCTATGTAAAGCCCTTTGAGTATAGAATCCATAAATATATAGCTTGATGAAATTGGAACTCATATTAGGTCCAGAAATCACAAAATAGTGACTACTATTTGGTTGCAATAAGTTAATGTTCATGAGAGCCTCCAGCCCCGAGACGGTCATAATTTCTTCGTCCGAACTCCGTTTTTGATGTTCTTGGACTCTATGGAAAGTAATTTGAGTATAGAATCCATAAATATATAGCTGGAAGAAATTGGAACTCATTTTAGGTCCATAAAGCATGAAAAATAGTAGGCCCCTCTTGTTACAACAGTGATCCTTTATTTCATGAAGCCTCCAACTTTGGACGGTCATAATTTCTTTGTCCAAACTCCGTTTCGGATGTTCTTAGACTCTATGAAAATACCTTTGAGTCTAGTATTCATCCATATATAGCTTTATGAAATTGGAACTCATATTAGGTCCAGAAATCACGAAAAATAGTAGGCTCTACTGGTTCTGCTCGTAGTCTCATTGTTCGAAGCCTCAGCCGGACAGTCATAATTTCTTCGTCCGAACTCCGTTTAGTCATTCTTGGACTCTATGGAAAGCCCTTTGAGTCTAGAATCCATCCATATATAGCTTGATGAAGTGGAATGATAGTAAATAGCTTATAAACATACATAGTATATAATGAATATGAAAAATACAAAAATACGAATAAATGATTGTAAATATAGTATATGATTCTTTGGATGATAATAATTATTTAGAATATGAGATATGTCTTTTGAACATAAAATACATATAGGTTTCTGCTTAGAACTTGGTAGAGGGATAGATGGGCATGCTATTTAGGTAAAAGCGAGTACAGACATGCGTCGAGTTAGCCCGTTTGGGTGAGACAGCCCACCTTCGGGCCTTATAGATGGTCATTATCTCGTACAATGATAGCAGGCATACATATGGGCCCATATGGGCCTTCATTTACAAATACAGTGAGTACCATATTCGGGCCCTTATAGTTTCCTTTATCCACTTCTAAGGTTTATGCAGGCATGAAACATAAAACAAATGATTAGAATATGACATATGATATGATATGATAAGAGAAGCATAACATCACTATGAGATGACAAGTATACTGTGACAAGAACAAGAAGAAGCAAAGTGTAAAATGATATGAAATGCTGTGAATGTTGATAAAAATGAAACATGATATGATAAGTAAATATAGAGATATGTATAGCATGTTTAAATGATATGAAATGTTAGATAGTATATGCATGTGTATAGAAGTGTGATGATTCGTGTTGAGTAGTGGAGTCCACAAGTTATTCCCACTAAGCGTAAAGCATACGGAGTTTTTCATCCGTGTAGGTGGGAAGCCGAGAGGCAAGAAGGTCGGACAACCCTCATCAGTCTCCAAGGTCAACACGTAGTTAGATGCCCACCGAAAGACTTTTTGGTCTATTTTGTATAATGTATATGTATTTTTGTTTCTTTTGTAAGTAATGCAAATATTGTAAACGTTGAACACTTCCATATATGGAGCTTGTATAAATTTGTAATCCGCTGCTATAGGATATAGTACAAGTTAAGTGTTTAACATTATATGAATGAACAAGCTTAAAGGTTATAGGTCTATAGTAAAAAAAAAAAAAAATGAATGACACCCTCGCCGACCTTCGGGTGCAGGGATGGGTACAAGTTAGTTAATTGTCGAACGCCATGAAGTAGGTTCGGACCCCGCCAATCGGGTCGGACCGGAAGAGTGTTATAGGGGAACATCCTACAGCTTGATCACTCTCCTGTGCATCAAAGGGGGTGTAACATTCAGCGAGACAGAGGAAAAGTGCCTAAGAGCCTCTCCTCTCACTTTAACTGGAGTCCTCAAAACTCTTGCGTAGGTGAAAGGTAGAAAGCAAGAAGAAAGGCAGCTATAGGGTACCGAAGGAGGCAGCCTACTGTTGAGAAGACGAAGGCGAAGGGAGGGGGGGGTGCTCTCCTCGAGGATAGAGAGCAATGCACCTTTCGAGCGGAACGAAGAAGAGGTAGAAGAGCGAGAGAAGAAAGGCAACAATTCTGAGTTGTTCTCTCTACTAACAGAGATGAGAGAAGAGATGAGTTGTTCAAGGAAGAGCTTAGATGGAGAGATGAAAATCTGGCTGCAAAAAACAGAACAAGAGAAGAAAACTTAGCCGCACTCATCCAACAGAGGGATGAGGAGTGGAAAGAAGAGTTAGAAAGAGGATAGCCTTAAGGCGGAGGAGGTAGGAAAAGAAGAGAGAGGGAGGGCATTTGTGAATGATCAGCTCATGAGAGATCAGAAGTTAATTAAGATCATGGAGAATTAGGGAAAATAGATGGAGAAGGAATGTGTCGGAAAGCGAAACTTTGGATATCTCTACAAGAATACCAAATGGAGATCAAGGCATTATCTGAAGAGAGATGGAATTGGAGCAATCCTACTATTTGTAGGGATAAACTTTGGACTGATTGTATAGATCAAGTAGAATTTAATATGATACCCAATGTAGCAAACCTAGGGAGGGGTGAAGCGGACCACGAATTCCATTGGGCAGAGGAAAAATGAGCTCATCAAGCAGCACATTCAAACACAAGAGTGGTACCTCTTTGACAAGGGTAGAAGTGGCTCAACTGGAAAACCTGAACCATCAATCCCTGAATTCATTCCCTCTAGTGGCAACTATAAGTATGAATCAGTGAACCTCAAGCCCTTAAAATCCCAATCCCAAAGAAGAAAAAATAAGCTCCATCTCTCTCTATCTCTCTCTTTCTATCCCTCTCATCTCTCTTTCTTCTCAGTATTGCTCTCTCTTGTAATCTATACAATGTAATTCTTTTCTCTATAAATAAAAAGGCAGTTTCTGAAATTTGTTTACAGAATTTTCTTATTCTTATTTTCTTTTAATTTTTCAATTATGGGAACTATAATAAATTTGAGCTTGAGTTTGTTTTTTCAAATAAATGAGAATTTAGTGTGTTGAATGTAAAAATGCTGCAGAGTTGAAAATTGTTAGATGTTGTTGCATATTTTCTGAAGGGATGCTGTGATTGCTTGTTTAAGCACTGTGAGAAATTTGTTGAGATTTGGTGTTATTACTATTGACCTATTGAACTGAATTGCTTAACCAGAATGAACTATAAAGTTGAACAATAACATAACAATCTATTTTAAACCAAAGCGGGAACTGAAATGCAAATGAAATTTGAAAAAGTTGAGGAAATTGGATTTTAGTTTACAATATCAGGATAAATAAGCTAATTTTTAGATTATGAAAAAACTGAGATTGAAATCAAAGCTAACAATGCTATTAATTCTAGTTAATTTGAATAGTACAGTTCAGAAAATGACTAAACTAACACATTGATCAGAAGTACCTTAAAAACTTATTGTGCTTGGGTTAGGAAAACTTTATGGAACTTACCATCAGAAATCTCTAAAGAGTCCTAGAACTTGTTGCATTATTATTTAAGGCGAAATCCTAGGCATCATAACCAGCAGATAATGATTTAGGCCATCCTTGGACAGTTTGGGACTTTTAAAAGCCTACCCTTTGATATTCTATATGCATATACCTTAGTACCTATTTTGAGCCTAATGCCATTTTCATCATCAGAACCACAAAGAATAACCTTAAACCTTCCTTAAGTCTCACCTTACAGTAAAGAACCCTTAATTTACCCAAAACTGTAGATTAATGCAGCAAAAATGATCAAGAGGATAAGTTTGGGGGAGTACAAATTTGAATTGAAATGAAGGAGAAGAATTAAGGATGAAAAGAAAACAATTGAAAAGTTGTACTAAAGGAGGTGCAACGAAGTGAAGCTAAAAAGAATACTTGAGTTTGTAGGGAGTGGAGGTTTTACCTTATAGCCTACTGGCCTTGAGCAATTAAGTCCGTAGGGGTGTTTTACATATAGAACCGTAATGCCAATTGGTGTGGGAGTTACTAACCCAAAGTTTGTTAAGGGGTAGTAGAAAGCTTAAAAAGATAAAACATTGCACCACTCCAAATCTGAAACAGACAGAAAAGAGCTTATGGAGCAAAATTGAAAATAGTAGTGGAAAAGAAAAAGCCACAGAGGAGAAAATATGGAAAAATGCATTAGAACAAGTTTGGTGGTTCTTGAAAGGCTAGTTTAAAAGAAAAATATAATGAGCAGTGAAGGAAAAATGTTGAGAAAATGTATGTAGTTTGGGTAAATTTGAGCTTAAAATGTCCAGTTATCTGCCCAAGTGCCTAAGCCATACATTACAAGCTCAAAAGACCTATTTGATTCTGAGGGTTATGTTATGCCTACATTAGTGGAGAATAATATGACCAACAAGCCTATGGGACCTAAATTATTCTAAAAGAATATAATTCTGGATAGTAACTCTCATAAGGCTAGCTAATCTGTAAATTAGTCATAAAAGGAAGACCAACACACACTCCAGAGTCAAGAACTATATTTGTTTATCAACTACGAATTACATGCTATATTGAATGATCTATATTGAAAATTTTTAAGAACCTGAAAATGAAGCTTAATTAGAATTGATGTCACAACTGAAATACTACTAAGGCCTAAATTCTGATCTGATTTAAAAGATAATTTAATTGAAAATTATCCTTAAAAATTAATTTTTATTGTTTGAGGACAAACAAATAGCCTTTCTTTGCTTGAGGACAAACAAAACTTTAAGTTTGGGGGAGTTTGATGAGTCTAAAACTCATCTATTTTTAACCCCATTTTTCAAGTATATTTTAGGCTTAAAAGTTCAGTTTAACGTAAAATTATGGAGCTTTCACCCAAATTCATGTTTTGCAGGAAATTAAGGAAAGCGATTCAACAGAAACAGGCATAAATCATTGTGTGAAAAGGGCCAATGTTGTGACATCAGATCTCCAATGTCGTGACACTATGTGGAGAAGGTCTTGACAATACTACAATGTTGCGACATAGCTGTGACATCAACTGAAGAGGGGAAGGCAATGATATGCCAATGTCATGACATCACAAAAGCCCAACCTCGTGGTTAAACTGCCTGTCGAGACAAATGATATCCCACGACATCGCCACGACGCCCAGCTCACGATATTGGCTGCAGTGAGAGGAATTGAAATGTTTAATGTTACGACATCACAACTCAATGTTGCGACATCAGCATGGATTATCAAGTAGTATTATCAGTTTACTAATGTTGCGACATCATCACGACATTATCGCAACATTAGAACAAGCCTCAACAAGTGAAAACATCAGTTGACTAATGTCACGACATCAAAGCAATGTCGTGACATCAGACCAAAGCAGCTTGGAGGTGAAGTTTAACAAACCAATGCCGCGACATCGCTAAGACATCGTTGAGACATCAATGTAATGTCGCGACATCGTGATGGGACTAACGGGCAATGTCTGCGAGCATCGGTTAATGATGTTGGCGACGCCGAACCAAAGCGGTAAGGTGGTGAGACCAATCCCGATATGTCGCGACATCGGACTGACAATGTCGCGACATCAGCCCGCGGCGATGATAAAGGGCTTTCGTATCCTTGATTCAATGTCGCGACATCACAGCAATGTCACGACATCGGCTTAAGGTGATCGATATGAACTTAACTGAACAATTGTTGAATACATAAAAGAGCAACATTTATATCGGATTTTAGTACCTTCAACTCATATTTTGTTTCATTTTGTATAAGAATAGGTACCTTTGATTGTTCTCGTGTTTTTGTACTTGTGCAGGTTTTTCGAGGTTTGTTTACCTTTTATGGGAGTTCGTGTCAGGAGAGCGAATGGTCATTATGGTTGATGGCGGCCCATTTGTTTGAGAAATGCAGGAAGTGTTATTGTGTGAGGGAACATTTGCAGAGGCAATGGTACCGGTACCAAGCAAACCGGTACCGGTACCCCAAAGCAGAAAATCACCAGTAGCCTATTGGTACCGGTACCACTCTCATGTCGATGGGGTACCCTAAAACTGAAAATCCTACCCGGTAGCTTCATTGTTGCGGTACCCTCTCATCTGCTCTGGGGCACCCCAAAGCTCAAATCACCGATAGCCTATTGGTATTGGTACCACACTTGCGATAAATTTACCAACATGTAATTTTGCGGGATTTGGTAATTCCAACCTTGGTGCAAGAATGCGCGTGTCTTTTGTCCACTACTTGAGATGATGAAGGAGAAGGGTATTTAAGCGAAGAGATTGGAAGACGGAGTTTTTGATGCTAGGGTTTGGTTTCATAAAAAGGAGAATGTTTTTCTCATATTTTGGCTAGAGGTTCATAGAGTACTGAGTAAGTACTTAACTTTTCTTTGGATTTTAATTACGTGTAATCTTTCGGTTAGTTCATACAACTTTCGGTTTTCTCTTTACAGTGTTTGTTGGCTTGAGTTCTCAATCCTGATAATGTGGGATTTTCTCAAGTTTCTTTATGAGTAGTTTCTTATCAATGTGGAATCGCTTTCCCGGTTCAATGAGATTATGAAATCATGATGGGGTTCACGGTGAAACTCACCTGGTGGAGTAACCTAGTTCTCTTTTGCAGCACCTCAGCGGGATTATACGTACTAGCTTGCTTGTAGAAAGATCCTCTAAGGCTGTGGTTGGAACATCTTGACAGCGATGTGAGCAGAAATCCACCGGTACATGTTGTGTGATCAGCAAATGCAAGCGCTAAGAGTCGGAGCAAATCATTTGAACAAGGGTTTTATCTTCGCTCGATTGCTTTTCATTCTAAAGAGCTTTTAATGTGTCATAAAATCTTAGTGAAGACCATTCCCTTCGATGGTTCTAGATGACATTGTGAATAAGAGGTGGGAATTACTTGATCGATGGTGAGTGGAAACCTAAGAACCCTCTCAATCACCTTTCTGTTTTAAAATAGTCTCAACAATCGGGTTACCGATCAACCGACCACGACCCAGTTTTACTTTTAGCAGCATTCTTTGGAGAATAACCACAAGATCCACCCTAGGAAACCACTCCTGTGGAAATGACTGCTGGACTTCCACGAGTAAATATGTCGCAACTGACCTTAGTTCCTGCTTGGGAATAATTTCAGCATCACAGTAAGGCAGAAGCAGTTTGAACTAAACCCCTCGATTGTGATTTCGACAAAATGCTAGGTGCGGGTTAAACACAAGTTTCCCGAAAGGCCCAGTGAACATAAAAAATCTTCAACTTTGTGAGAATATACAGCATCGGCTCAATTGAGGCACAAATCTCAAAGTAATGAGCACAATAACAAAACATTTTAAAGCGAGATATTCATATAGGGACCATGGAATTGAAAATACAGTTCTTGATGAGTGCAAATCTTGAGCGGAATTATATTATCAAGGCAAACAATTTAACATCACCAAGCAACTAGTATGCATAAAATTCAAAAAGGAACAACCAGCATAACTAAAATAAAAAAGGTCTTTTAGGCTTTTAACGACCATGTCTACACAAATAGGGCTTATATGAACCATGGAAAATGAGGTGTGGCGCTGGCGTGGACGAGTCTCTACCAATACCTTCACCTATTCTAACCCTCCATGCTACTACTCTACATCACTCTCATCATCATCCAGAAGATGCATCCTTGATCAAACATGATCGTCAAGCTCATGGAATCTCGCCGTCGGGAGGAGGATCATCTCCCATGCGGGTTCTCCCTCGGTAGATCATGACTCGAGCTGGAGAGCACAGCCAGGTCCGGGTTGTTTTACGTTTCCCAATATGCACTTGAACCAACCCTTGATCTTGCGCTCCATCCTTTTCAAAGGGAATGCTCGACCCACAGTGAGGATGAAGGCTAATAATAGCAATGAGGAGGTTGTAAGGAAGCGAGGTCTTGTGGATGCATTTCGGCTCTTAGCCTGCTGTTTGTGATGGACTGGCTGGAAGGAATTCATTTTTCTCTAACTAATCCCCTTATCCAGGCTTCCACTAGATTCGTAATAAGTCGAGAATGGGATATACTGTTTCAGTTGGGGCTAACAGTCCATAACACTATATCTGACAGGCATAATCGTGGAGTATTCCGAGTCATCACCTCATACAAAAAGCGAATTTCTTCCTTGTGGCAATTTCTCTTTTTATCGGTCCGATCATATTATGAATGATTTTGTTCATTGTAATAATGCATATGTCCAGGGCTTGAAAAGCTGTGACGAACTCCTTGTGCATAAAACCTCCCATAGTGTGGCCGGAGTGGTGCACATGGCATCAACAGACATTTGGCATTGAACTCGGTAATGGCGCTGCCAGGGAGTGGAGTCGGTCATGTGTGACGGGCGGACATCTTTGCTTAGTGAGCTATCGAATCGGGTGAGCCTTTATTTGTGTTTCCTATAATAGTGGTCTCTCAGGTGGAGATAAAATTCGGACCAAGGTGATGTTAGATACCCTTGTACTTGAGCATAAACAAATTGCAAATTTTGTTCCTGAATAACAACCACGATGGATGGGTGTGAACAAACGTGTCAGAATTTCACACCAGCTCTAATGAAAACCAGCACCGCGATTGTTATTTTATTTCTCAGCTTTGATTCTGAAGACTTGGCAAACATGGCTTCAATCTCTTCATCTTCGCTCTCCGATGCCTCCTCGCTCTTTGATGAGGAATCTTTTCGTTTTCCCTTTCTTTCTTTACAGTATGCGAGGTATTGGCTTTCCGTTTTTTCATAATTCACTCCACCAGAAAAACCCAGGGCACCGCCGCACCAATGTTTTGAATCTTGCCATAGATACTGGCAAAGGCCAGCAACTCTCTAGTAAACATGGCCCAAATACACAAAATAATATCCCAAAAACCCATCTCCCAGTGTGGGGTGGCCCAGTTCAGATTCAGTTGAAACTTCCTCCTGGCACCTTAATGAAGTACTAAACTCACGAGAAACAAAAGAACACCGTCAGGCCACCCAAGCAAATCCATGTGGACACAATGAAATATCACGACAAAGAAATATGCTCCAAGAAGAATGAGAGCACCATGTGGTCTGCCGATAGGGGAGATCGGACAGCCAGGCAGGCTCTTGTGGGGATGCTGATCTCTCGGTTTTCTCGTGTGAGAGAAAAAAGTGGGTTATGGTTTGTCTTATATAGGAGATGGGGGAGTAGGGATATGAAAAGAATTGGAAAAAGGGGTTAAAAACCCTAGTTTGGCCCAAACTATTTCGGTGCAGTACCTATAAGTGTAGTCTTAGGTACTAAAAACTATGCCTCTTTTCAATTAGATGCAGAATTACCCTTTATCCTTTAATTTTTTTTTTGAAAGCAATGATTGCCAATATATATATATATATATATATATATATATATACCTGCTATATATATATATATATATATATATATATATACCCTTTTTATTGCCCTCTCCATTTAGTTCCACTTTGAATGTTTCATTTCTTTCTGCTCATACTCTTGCTGAGCTGATTTGTGTTCACGAACTAAAATTGTACTTCACTCATATGACACCTTCACGCTCACCTTGGGGTCCACTGTACTTCTCGCGATCACGATTCTGAGGTTCCAGTGATTGGCAACTCAGGCTCAAGATGGGTGTAAAGAGAATTCAAAATAGTTTCACAAGTATAACTGAAATAATGGCCTCAATCATCTTCCAGTTAACCATGAGTGTTCTTGAGAATATGATGCATGTAGTTAACATGGTATGCTAAACAGTACACGTGGGCGGGTAATGGAAGGCTGAACCTTAGGCTCAGACGGGAAAGTCAATGGCTTGTGTAGTGATGAATTAAAGAAAGTGCGAGACTAGAGCATGAGAATTGGGATGGTGGGTCCAAATATGAAGCAAGAGTTTGTGCACAGCATTTATTGTAAAAGCATTAGAGATTTTATGGGTCTTTATAAAGTCATATAAATTTATACATCACAGTCAAAGACTACCTTTTGAAAGAGCCCATGATTCGAAAATTTTCCATGCATGTGACGCATATTAGGTCCCTGCCCAGTGTCCCGCCCCGCTCTGAAGGGAGGCGTTGTCCTCCACATTTACAAGGACCCAGGAAGAAGAAACAAGGAAATAGAATCAGGGGGGGTTAGGCCATGTGGTGTGGTTTATCTTTATTTATTTTATTTTTTTATTTTTTTATTTTTTTTGTTTGGAAAGAAAAGGCAAACTAAAGAAAATAAAGCAGGAAGAAATGCAAGAAAAAGAAAACTATATACAACAAGGTAGGATAGAAATTTATAGAGGGCATTACGGTAGGCGGATCTACCAGGTTCCTCACTACTCCCGGCGGTCAAAGTGCTTTCGAATGAAAACTGGTGGCGACGACTTTAAAGGATTTCCAGTTTCAGTTCTCAATTTCCTTTTTACTTGTAGTACTTCACCTTGACTTAGCGAATGGGCAGTCCACCTAGACGAAATTTTCTGAAACATGCAATGAGAGTTATACAACAATACCACGATGAGGTTAAATGTCTTCCCTCATGTTGATTCTTGTCATGGGCAGCTTGAGCCTCTCTTTGTAAATTCAGGAGCTCTCATATGATTCACGTCAAATTTCATTAAGGCTCGTTCATTTTGTGATAGTCTTTACACCAGCGGTCCGATCAAGTCAGAGTTTTAATGACCCAATATGCACTGTGATTGTTTCTGTGATGACGGGCCTTGCCATAAATAGCCTGGGGACATTCGAGAATAGTTTTAAAGCGATACGGTCGCCCGAAGGCATGAGTAAATTCGGAAGCGACCAATCCCCAGATTTGGGGCAGCGGATTTTTCTAATATGTTTGATCTCCCTATTGGCTAATTCGGCTTGACCATTGGTTTGATTAGTATGCCATGAGCTTTTTGTGTGACTCCATACTTTTTCAACAAATTCTCAAAATATCAATTACCAAAAATTAAATTCCTCCTGTGTTTACAGAGGCACTCGAGAAAAAATGTGTTCTTTTATAAATTTCAAAACAACCTTGTGGTCATTAGTTGTCGTTGGAATGGCCTCCACGCATACGACACATAGTCAGCATTGACAAAATGTAAAGGTACCTGAGGGAAAGGCTTTTTATGAAGTCTATGCCCGGCAATCAAAATTTCAATGATTAAAATAGGGGTAGAGGCATCATGTTCCTTCTTGTAACCCCTCTAATTGTTGGCACTAGCACAAGTTTTGCAAAATTCAAAGCAATCTTTAAGAGTGACGGGTAAAAACTAGCTGCAGATTTTGTCCGTTGTTTTCCTTAGCAGAAATGCCCTCCACATGCTTAGAATGGCAAAAGGTAGGCACCCAGTTTGATGTCATTGGGTACGCTATCAATTAATTCAGGACGGTATTTAAACAAATATGGGTCATCAAATGACACTGTTTAGGTAAAAATTTTCTTCTTTGTTGAGGAATAAAATTGTGGTGGAATTTGACAGTCACTAGATAATTTATCCGCACTTGCAGCGGCGAGTGAACAAAGAGCAAGGCGCCGTAGGAAACTATCGCCTATAGACAGCGGGTGAGAAGTGGATTAGGAATAACCGAGACAAGTGGTGGCTACCACCTCCAGCTCCCTTTTTATCCTTAATAGTCAGGTTAAATTCTTGCAGTGGATCACCTAGTCGAGCAAGGCTTAGGCATGCCTTGGGAAGCGAAGTACTTATTTGCATGATCCATGAAAATGGTTATGGGAGACCCTACAATGTATGACTTGAACTTTTCTAGGGCAAGGACGATGGCCAAAAACTCTTTTTCAGTAGTTGTGTAGTTGGCTTGAGAAGAATCTAAAGTTTTGCTGGCATAGTAGATCACAAAAGCCTTTTTATCTTCCCTTTGTCCTAAAACTTGACCCCTATGGCATAAATATAAAAATCCCACATGATCTCAAAGGGAGGTCCCAAATGGGAATGCATGATAGGAACACTAACTTATAGTTTGGGTTATCAAAGGCTGACCTGTAGGCTTTGTGAACCTTATAAAGGAGACGTCCCAGTAAAGCAGTACGAGGACGGGCTATGGCAATGAAATCTTTTATGGATGCTCTCTCCTATATAGAATCCGACATGTCCTAGAGCAGATCTTATATCTGCCATAGGGTAGGTAGAGTTAGAGATCTTCTGACTTTAGCCCATCCACCTCGATTCCTTTTTTTGATACTATGTGACCTAAGACAATCCCTTATGTCACCATGAAGTGGCACTTTTCCCAATTTAACACGAGGTTCTTCTCTTGACATCTCTCCAATACCTTATTTAGATTCTTCAAACATCCCTAAATGTGGATCAAAAATGAAGTCTGTGATGAAAATTTCCAAAATGATTTCTATCATATCACGAAAATCCCATCATTCACCGCTAGAAGGTTCGGTGCATTACATGAAAATCCAAAGGGCATTTTCCTAAGAAGCCAAATGTGCGAAAAGGACGGAGTGAATGTGGTTTCTCTTATCTGATCTTCATCTCCGTTTGATTTGTACCCAGAGTACATGGAAAACAGTAAGGAGTTAGCCTTTTTACAACTCTAACATTTAATTGACAAAGAGGTAAAGGGTGATCTTACCATTTTGCCGCATTAGGGTTTCCTATAATCTATGCATCATAACTGACGTGACACGAGTGGGAATTATCTCATTATTTTCATTTGCTACTAATTAGTGCCTAAAACACTCATGTCATACACGCATCTGTCTTATTGTCTTAGCTTTATTTTATAGTTAATTAAGTATTTCTATAGCCCGACATCTAATTTTTGTATTGTGTGTGAACTGTGGGTTGGAGCAGGGGTTTTAAACGAGTTTGGGCCGGAGGAATTAGAAGCGCGTAAAAAGCTGCCATTTGAGCATTAGCGGCGTCCAGTCAGCGACGTCAACGTCGATGTTGGTGAAACAAGAAGAATAAAAGTCAATGGCGACGATAATCACGGCCTTCGGTAGCGAGTTTTTGTCTCTCCATCATTAAAGCAAAGGAGGACCGTGGTGGAGACCGAAGATCGTGCGAACTAGGAGCACGGAAAGTGAGGCGACAAACGACCTTGATCTTGAAGAGACCTGCTATGTATTTTTCGCTGCCGGATAGAAATCTTGATGTGTTATAGATTAAATATTTGTGTACTCACATTCGTATATTTAGATCCATATCTAGGGTGTTGTTGAACCACATCCCTAAATTGCATGGATTAAAAAGATTAAGCTTTTATATTATTGGTATTTATGGCTTGTTAGGGGCATACATATATGTGATTCATTTACATGGTGGTGTCTTTTAACATTGGCATGATTAACATAGATATCAAGAGATTCAAGAGATGAGATGTCAGGATCTGAATAGAGCAGCTCGGCCAATTCGTTAAATAGAGATAATCGATTAGGGTGGGGGCTAAGGTTCTTAACATTTGGCGTTTCGAGATGTGAGGTGGGGTTGAGATACCTCAGCCTACTATGAATAATGAATACACCTCAGAAGTATCTTAAACACGATCACTTGCGTCATCAACAAGTCATGAATAAAGCTGAATAGTAATTTCTATAGGAAATAATCCATCAAAGTGGCAGGGAGACATAACCCTAATCTCATGTTTCTGATACAAGTCGACTAAAGAATGATTAGTTTAGTTTAAAATCCAAATATTAGTAAATTGTCACTCAAGCTATATCAGGATGCTCTTAAAGGCGATCTACGTATTCAACACACTTGTCCCCGATGGATCGATGCTCAGTACTCTCTGGTACACTATATTACTTGGCGCATCTTGTTTGCCTTGTAGGTGTGCATATATACACGTCAGCTTTAAACATAAAGTTTTGGCACCATTGCCAGAGTTTAGTGTGATATAGAGAATAAAGCAATTAGATATTATTAGGGTTTTTGTTCACATTTGTTTTACAAATCTTTGGTAATTTGGTCTTTTTTGTTTCATTTGTGATTGCGGAGTCAAGGTTCACAGGTGGCGCATCTGGCAACGGGATCGGGTTGACATCAGTTTAGTCCCGAACTAGAAAGACTTTACCACCAGGGCCACACAGCAGAGGCATATGGGGCCCGAAATCTGGCGATCAGGAGACATATTAAGAGCGGGATCTTAGCATTGAGCAAAATCAAGCCCTGAGGAGGGGCCGAAATCGGAATAACGGAAGGAATCGAAGCACGGTCGTTTATCTGGCCGAATGATCCATTCATGTTGCTAGAGGAGTTTGCCCTACCGCCTACAGTTGTTCAGACAGCCATCCGAAGACCACCTATTCAGGCAAACAACTTCAAGCTGAAGTCAGTAACCTTACAGATGCTTCAGAACATCTTATTTCATGGATTGCCCTGAGAATCTAAATATGTTGTTAACTTTCTCGAGAGTGCTGCGACACGATCAGTCTGATAGGGTCGAAGAGGCACTCGAGGTTGAGATTGTTCCACTCTCGGTATTGAGTGATAGAGCCAAGCATTAGTTAACGAAGTCGACCACGGATTCCATTACTTCTGTGGGCGACTTGTGCAGTTTTGACCAGGTTCTTCACCTTCAAAATTAGCTGATGAGGGTAAATACTTTTGGACAACTGGGGAAGAACTGAGCGGAGGCATGGGATAGATTTCACGAGCGTAGGGTTACCCATCAGACCAACGAATTGGATCAGTTCATACTTTCTATAATGGTCTGGGGTGCTTCGACGGTGGTTGTTACCTCAGTGAGAGACACTTATGGAAACCACGGACTAAGCATATATCAAGTGTGAAGTGCGACTACTAATACAAATCAGTGGCCTAGAGATATTTTTTTTTAAAAAAAAAAAAAAAAATTGCTTTGGTAAAAGCATTGGTGCTGCAGGTGTGAGTTCTCCAACAATCGGTTACTCATATTTACTGGCCCGGCTAAACGATTAACTAAACTGACAAAGTCTGCGAATGCCATCTGAACTGACCCATAAGTCATACACAAGTATGTCAAGAGTTGTGAGTGACCACGACAAGGACGATATGGGGAAACATCGGAACCAAAATCAAGGCCAAGGGTGGCGGAACAATCAGAATCAGAATCAGAATAGTAAGAACAATCAAGGGTATGGATGGAAGACAATCAGGAACCACAACATACCTTTAGAGTGGCTGAACCACCTCCACGAAAAAAAAGTGGATTTGAGACATTTCAGCGCATTATCTTACATCTCCTGCCTTTATGAATGAGGCGAAGGCGGGCCATATGCAACATCAAGCCATGATTGACAATCAAAATACAGTTAGAAATTTGGAGATACAGATGGAATTGAATGGCTAATCTGATGATAGAAAACTGGCTGGGTTCACTTTCTACCAAGCAACTCATAGTGAACGAGAAGAGATGGGAATAGACATGTTAAATGATCCACGAGAAATGGTAAAAAGAATTGGAATCTGAGAGCAATCGGTGGCAGAGGAGGTAGGGCGAGAAAGTCATCACCGCGGTGGAGTATTAATAGAGATAGGGAGAGCAGCCCAGAGAAGCGATGCGGAGGAAACCACAGCTGAAGCAAAGGATAACCCTAACCATAGCCCCAGTTAATTATCCACAGCGTCTAAAGAAGCATAAGTTGGATAAATGATTTCACCAAGTTCATGGAAGTATTGACGCACATCAATATTACATTCTGTGCTGGGTGGTATGGATTATAAAATTATGAAGGACATCTTGTCTTAGAAAGCTGGCGGCTTTGAAGCAGTTAACCTATAACTTTGAGTGTAGTGCTTAGAGGAGTTGCAAAAGCTAAAGGAGCGGCGTTTCACTATCCATTTTTCTGTTTAAATCGATCTTTGAGAAGCCATTGTGTGATTTGGGTGCGATAATCATGCCGTGTCCATTTTTAGCGTTTGGGGTTAGGTGAAGCTCGTCCGACTCACGGTCCGCCGGTTGTGACGGGTCTTTATAAAGCATGTCAGGGAAGAGGGTGATGATATGCCAAGTAAAGGTTGACAAGTTTATCTTCCAGTAGGATTTCATTGTATTAGATATGGAAGAGGATAAAGAAATGCCCATAATCTTGGGTGAAGTAGTTTTCTTACCTTCGCGAGCGTGAGTTGATGATGTCGGAGGGAGCTAAATTGGGGAGTGCAAAGTTATGAAGTCAAGTTCAACTAAAAGCGTTGAAGTTTGTGGGACATCGGGAGGTGACCATATTTCGCGGGCGGAGATAGTATTGAGGAGGCTATAGTGTCTAGCAAAGTGGTCTCTTGTTGTCACTAGAGCTGGCCTTCAAATTTGATGATTAAAGTGTGAAGCGGGAGGGATATATTAAAATGGATGGGTCTTTCTTGATAGGAAGGAAATACTTCAAATCTACAGGTGAAAGTACTCGCGCCCGGTGCCATCGGTTGAAAAACCACAAAGATGGAACAAGAAACGCTACCTAGCCATTTTGAAGTATCGCCTCTTAGAGTAGCATACACCTTACCGATGATACCTCAGGCATCCTTAAGTAGATTAGAGAGGAAGAGAGTTTATTGAGGATCATGAGATCACGAAATGCGCTCGGATGGTCTCAGCCGATTTAGGATCGCCCTTCCATGTGGCACATAGTGTTTTGCTGAAGATGGTGCTAAACCCTCGATTGGGAAAGCGGAGGAGGTTGAATCAACTGAAAGAGGTAGTCGAAAGAAGGAGGGTGTTAAGTGGTACGAATGGGTAAATTTATCTATCTCGAGGGCGGTGCATGGGTAAAGTCAGTTCAAGTAGATTTACACAGAAAGGGAGGAACAAATTGTCATAAAATTCGAAAATAACATATTATTGCCTTCTCGAAACGTTGGTGGAGGAATTTGTATTAACCAGAACTAGACCAAAGGCCACTCGAAAGGATCATTTCCATTACCGTTCTAGATCAGGATGTTGGATCGATTAGTAGGTCATGAATACTATTGCTTTTTGGATGGATATTCGGCTACAGTGGAATTGCTATAGCCCGAAGACCAGGAAGGCGACGTTCATGTCCCTATGGGACATTCGCGTGAAGCGGATGCCCTTTGGGTTTGTGCAATGCGCGGGCACCTATCACCGTGATGCATGATGGCCATATTCGGAGGATATAGTTTGAAAAAAGAGACAGTGAGGAGGTCTTCATGGATGATTTTTAGTTTGGGTAGTTCATTTGACAGCTTGATTAGGTGCGGTGTAGGGTGATGGAATCAGCAATATTGTTCTCTCTTCCTCCTACACCGCCGTAATCAAGCTCTTTACTTGATATATAGTGGTCTAGAATTCGAACACGGGGATGGGTTTCATTCCACAAATGATTTGTATCATGATTGAAATGGGTGGGACTTTCATTTGGATTTTTGGATTTGGGTAAAAGCGAGAAGAGGGAGGGTGGTTGTTCATGGAGTACTTCGAAATGGTTTAAATTAAAGTGTGAAATGTGGTAACCTTGAAGGCTTGGGTACTAAGCTTGTGGAGTTATTAAGATGTATAGGGTTATTATTTCCTCCTTGTAGGCAAATGGCATATAGTCGAGGCGGCAGGATCTTTGTTTAGCTATAAAACCTAACTTAAAAGCTCCACTCCTGGCTTTGAGGTCGATGTATCAGAGCATTAGTAATTCCAATGGGGTTTGAAGGCATGGCATTTAACCTCATTTCAATGGCTGCGTAAATGACATCTAAAGAATGTGGATTCATCTACAAATGATGGCACATTAGACCTAAGCATGTGAGTATTGATCAAGGAAGGAGCATTCAAATAACTAAACAACCCCACAGTTTGAAGTTTAGTCATAAATGCAGTATATGTTTCATTTAAAGCATGAGGACATTGCCAAACCACCAATAGCTTAGGCTGACTTCCCTCATCGCTGAAGGAAAACTGAAATTGTAAGCATCCATGAGTTTGTCAGGTGTAGTGACTCGGCATAGGGTGTGTCAAGTGGGGACCAGTTTTTTCTGTATTTTAGATTGGTTCATTCATATAATATTAAGCAATTAACTTGTAGTATATTATTGTATTGGGATTCTAAAAATATATGTACAAGCTCCACTATGATATTAACATTTAATGTTACATTTGTTTTACAAAATTTCATATATAAAGCCTAAGGTCTTCATTGAGGCACACCTATGGATCGTGGCCTTCTTTGCTGATGTGGATTGCCAGGTCCTCGGTTTCCTCTTACATTTTTCTACAGTTGAGGCACAAAGTGCTAAGCTTTGCAACTTAGTAGAACATGAAACCTCTATTAGAGTCACCGCATACATACAAAATCATTATATAACCGTATAACATTACGATTCTTATAATTCTCATATATATATGTACTTTCATAACTTGAGTTTCATTTCTTTTATCATCTTCCTTACTTCTTATTCTTGCTAGTTGTATACTATGCCGCATAAGCGATTCTTTATCTTCTCATATCATATCTTATATTCTACGTTTCCTTTGCATATACATCATTTTATTTTATGTTTCATGCTTTATCAACCTTCAGAGTGGATGACGGTGATCATGAGGGCCAGAGGAGCTGTAATATATTACCCGAAGGTAGCATGTCTTGTCGAGACGATGATATCTCAGAGGCCCGAAGACTGTGCATTGTCATCACATTAGAAGGCAGGTGACCAATCAGTGAGACTGAAGGGCAGCTGGTGACACTTTTGAGGCCACATGCGATTAAACGGGATCTGACTAAGGGACTCAGTGCTGTAGCCAGACTTGTATCTGGGCTTGTTTTCCACTATGGCATGCCCATCTATCCCTACCCCGGGTTCATGAGATCAATATGTTTTTATGTTAGGTATATATTACCTCATATTTAGAATGATGTCATTAGGTAATCCATATGAGGATATATATATATATATATATATATATACATATATATATATCTATATGTATATATATATATATATATATATATATATATATATATAATAATATAATATATATATAATATATATCATCTTTATATATATATACAAATCATTTATTCATATCTTTTGCATTTTTTCATATCTCATTGTAATATATAAATGGCTGTGCTTTGCTATTCTTACAAACTGTTGTAGTTATAATATAGAAAAGATAGCAATGGTTACTCTTGGGGCCTACTAGAAGTTTCTATAACTATTATGAATTCCAATTTTATGCACAATATGTATGGCTATTTTTTGACCGTGGGTTTCTGATTAAAACACTTAATCGAATTCGGACCCGAAGAAGATATGACCTTCAAAGTTGGAGGTCATGGCGTGATCAACCCGGCCGGTGACTGCGAGGCGACAGCTGACCTGACCTGGAAACTGGGTCAACACCTCGGTCGACGTAATAATATCATATCAGGCATATGAATGTAGTTGTGACCGTGGAAGCCGTAGGTCGAGAACTAAATCGAGGAAGGAGATATGACCTTTGAAGTTGGAGGTCATGTGGTCAACCTAGGCAGTGTGACTGACCCGACGAGCTGACTGGCCTGGACGAGCTCGATCTAACACTTGCAGTCGATCTAATATCCTTCTCAGCATGAGTTTATTATTGACTCTGGGCTTTCGCGATTCGGGACACGGCCTGGAGTTCAAACGAAGGAGATGAAGCCAGGGTTAGATGCATCTTTGTTACTCAACCCAGACAAGCTGACCTGAATTGACGAGCTGACCTGACCTGGACGAGCTTGATCTATCACCTCGGTCTGACATATAATATCAACCTCGGGCATATGAATGTATTCTTTACTCAATGGGCTTTCCATAGAGTCCAAGAACACCCAAATCGGAGTTCGGACGAAGGAGTTATGACCTTCCGAAGTTGGAGGTCATGCGTAGTCAACCCTATGACAATTTGTTTGTCTTCGAAGAGTTGACCTCTATATGACGAGCTCGGTCTGACACCTTGGTCTGACACCTTCTATCTTCCTCAGGAATATGGATGGATTCTTGACTCAATGGGCTTTCCATAGAGTCCAAGAACACTCGAATCGGAGTTCAGACGAAGGAGTTATGACCTTCCGAAGTTGGAGGTCATGCGTAGTCAACCTAGACGAGCTGACTGTACTGACGAGTTGACCTCTATATGACGAGCTCGGTCTGACACCTTGGTCCGACACCTTCTATCTTCCTCAGGAATATGGATGGATTCTTGACTCAATGGGCTTTCCATAGAGTCCAAGAACACTCGAATCGGAGTTCAGACGGAGAAGTTATGACCTTCCAAAGTTGGAGGTCATGCATAGTCAAATCCTAACGGACTGATCACGAATTGGCTGTTTGAGCTCTACGGGCAGTGAGCTCTTCAAGGCGACTGGCTCAGGACGAGCTCTACTTTGACGCCTCTGGGATGGAATCTGCTGACCTCGGATTGCATGAGGAATGCACTGACCTCTGCTACATGAGGTCTGGCGAGCCTCGTTTGCATGGTCCTATTTGGCCTGCGTTGAACGACCTCACATGGGCTGACCTCTCGCCCATTTGGCTGTTCAGAGTAAAAAGACCATAACTTGGTTTACAAGGGTCCGAATTGAGAAATTCAAAAGCCTAACATCAATTTTATTGATGTGGCTACAATTTCCTAGAAGGACTTACTTCCAAATTATCTTTATTTCTGACCCAAAAACCCGTTATAAGGTCCGGCTAGTTGACCCGAATTGGCAGAACTGACCCGACCAGATTTAGCTGGGCTGATCTCAGTAAAAGGACTATAACTTAGTATACAGAGGTCCAAATCGGGAAATTCAAAATCCTAACATCAAGTTTATTGATGTGGCTACAATTTACTAGAAGGACTCACTTCCAAATTCTCTTTATTTCTCACCCAAAAAGAAGTTCTAAGGTCCAACTAATACGGAGGATCAAAAATACGGAAATTTACTTGGTTCTAATTGCACCAGCCTTCTCCCAGCACACAACTATAGGAGCCTTAGAACTTTTCTCAACTCAACCCTACACGAAATGAGTTTAGGAGTTCCCAAACCCCAACCGTACACAAGATAGAGGGTTCTAAACCATGTATTTAAACTGTCTAGATCAAAACTAGACTTCCATACTCCCATAGTTTCCATACAAAACTATACTCAAATTCCATACAACCTAAGACATGTATCCATACTCAAATTTAGTAATTCCATACCTGTGATCTTCTTTTTCCTTTCCTTCTTTCTTCTTTTCTTTTCTATTCTTCTTCTTCTTCTTCTTCTTCCTTTCTTCTTTCTTCTCTCTTGTCCGTATTTGCTCTCCTTTTCTCCAAGACCAAAATAGAATGTTATTTTAGTGTATCCCTTATTTCACTTTCAGTCAAAGGAAGCTTCCTCAGGTCTTTCCTTTAAGCCACTTGTCTCTTCCACAATTTTTCTTCCTTATTTCATTCTAATATCTTTCTTTTATTACTCTTTGGTCCTCCAACTCTTCTAATATTTGCAAATCAATTTATGATATTTTTACTATAGCTTCAAATCTTCTTTATTACTTTCAATTTAACTTATGCATATTCCTACTTTTGTTTTTATCTTTATTTTATTCCTAAAATATACTTTTACTTTTATTATACCCTAAACATGTTATAAAACCGTTAGGGTATAATTTGGGGTGTTACAAGGGGTGTGTTTGGAAGCCAAGAAAATGAGAGAAAGAAGAGGGAGAAAAGAGCAAAATGTAACCTAAAACCAAAGGCGCTGCTTGGAAAGCTTGGATAAAAGTAAAGTTAGGGTTACAAAAGTTATAAGATGGCTTATATAGCATTGGTGTGTGAATACCAAAATACCTAAAATACATGATTACAATAGGGACAAAATAGAGAAATTATACAAACGGAGTCGTTTGGAATCAAAAACAGGGGAATGATTTTAAGCTATGCGGTGAATTTCGATATCATAAGCGAAAATTTGGCTATGATAGTGAAATTTATTATCATATGAAAATACAAGGCTATAGCGAAATTCAAATTTAAATTTATGCCGCCGGTAACTTTAAAACATGATAGCGAAAAAATGTGCATAGCGAAGAAATTTCCTTTGAGATGCGAGTACCCGCTATGGTTCTTGGCTTTCGCAATCCTTGCGAGCCACCGCAATCCTTTGCGAAAATTTTCGCAATCATAGCGAAAATCATGTTGCCTCCCTACGCCTCTGCATTGCCTGCGCATCGAGTTCAGCTTAATTCATCACTTCCGCTTGACATTTCTTCATTTTGGGGTGATGAAATCGCAGAAAGTCTCGCATTCGACACCAATCACGAAGCGAAGCTGCGCGAGTTCCCGATACACAACGAAACTACGAAAACAACCTCGAAACCAAATCAATAGCCTTAGTGGACCTGCACATGTCAATTGGCTCAATTCATATGATTAGTGCGCAAAAAGCACTCAAAACCTATCTTAAATAGGGTTCAAAATAGCACTTTTTGGGCACTAATCACACCCCCCAACCGACACGTTGCTAGTCCCTTAGCAATGCTAAAACAATAAAGGTATGCATGTTGTGCTTTTGTAAAAAGTGGATGCTGTCCAAAAAGTGTGTGTACAGATAAACTTTACCTTTAGTATGAATGATTTAGACCTTGTATGAAAACCGTCATGAGAGAACAAATGCCATATAAGAACAAGTTTTAGGGCAACATCGGTTCCAAGGAAGTCAACCTGAACTTCCACCAAAATCTAATTGTTCCTAAGGTAACCGGTTTGAGTCAATAAGGTGCAAAGTTATTCCCTCCCCCCAACCTAGCTACTGCCATGGCCTTAAACTGTTGACCAACCTAAATAGGACCAGCTACACTTTTATTTCTTTCTTTGATTGTGGCCAGTAGGGTGCGATCTTTAAGGCTTCGACTTCACCCAGAAGTCAGGTGTAGCGGGGTCCATAGATGACTCCCGACCAATTAGGTTTACAGGGCATCAAGCCAAAGGATCAAGCCGACCACAAACTCTAGAAAGCCACCAGGACTTGAATGACTTCAAGAATTAAGCACCTACAACTCGCTAAACTCCACCCGGCTACACGGGTGTAGCGAACAGAAATCGATGACTCCTGACGATTAAGGTTTAGGGCATCGGGCTTTAAAGGCTTTTGCCATATACCCCTCGGACCGTGTTCGGGTTTCAAGGCAAAGCGTCACGACTTTTCTTCTTCTTTTTCTTCTTTTCTTTTTCTTTTTGCTTTTTCTTTTCTTTTTCATTTGGAAGACTACATTGGTCTTCATTCATGGGTAACAAAAGACCTGTGTAGATTAGTCAGCGAATCCCAAGAAATGAAGCTTTTCAAAGTGGAAGAGGTATATAGCTTCTCAACCTATTGAGTACAATCTGGTGTGCAACGTGTGTGATTAGCTAAGGTGGATGTAAAAGGTTGAATATCTTTGGAACTTGATCGACGAAAACTTAATCATGCATGGAATTGTTCTAGCATTATCGTGACATACAGGGCTTCAATTCTTCAACTCAAGGCAAGAGTGGAAACACAAAAATAAAGGCGCAAAAATGATTTGCAAAGGTGTACAAAAATGCAAATAATGCTATAAAGCTTTTGATATAACCAAAGTGGCTAATACATGCTTAAAATAGTAACATAACACAAAAAAGTATCCTTTACTCTTAATAAATTTAATACATGTATCTATACAATCCTATACAAAATGAGTAGGCAGTTAATAAAGCTAAAAACAATACAAAACATGATAGATGACACTCCTAACTCTAAATTTTCCTCCCAACCAAAGTATGAACATGCCTCCACTGGTTAGGGACAAGAAAGTTAGAGAAGGGAGTGTGACCACCTCACTCTCGTGGTGGTAGATGTCTTTGGTGAATCTGAAGGCTGGCTGCGTATTTGCTAGCATGTCGAGGGGAGGGGTACGTTGTTGCGGGACTAGTCTCGGGTGATGCGTGGCCAGGCTCGGGCGGGAGACCGGGTGGCTCATGATCGAAGGCATGGGCGTGGTGTGCTGCATGGTAGCCTCGGCTCGAGCCGTCAGGATTGGTCCCAGCGGCCGCTGTGTAGTAACAGCGCGGGACCGGCATCCATAACAACGACAAGCTCCTAAGCGATATGAATATGCTCTGCGGAGACCTGCGGAAGTACGGAAGGGCCAGCCCCGGTGTCGATGAGGTGTGGCGAGAAGGAGGTGGAGGTGGAGAAGATAAATCAGGAACTGGGCTCCTCTTCACCTCTACCTCCACCTCAGGAACAGGATCCTCTCCCCTCGGTGGGTCCTCTGCTACCTCCTCTGCTATCTCCTCTGCTACCACCTCCTGATCCTGCTGCTGGAGAACAATGGAGATTGGCATGTAAAGAGATCGCTCCGTGGACAGGACCTGAGTGCAACTGATCCTCCGCTCGATACGCGGCTCCTCAGGGAACCCCAGATGCTCCAAGACCTGGCTCAGCAATCACGGCATCAACAATGGTAACCCCTCAGCTCGAGCCAGGCCCTTGCGGTGGACCTTCTCCTCAAAGTGCGGCCGGTGAAGTCGCAACAAGCTCGGAGGGCCCGGGCGGAGTCCCTACGGGGAATCCGTGCAATTTTCAGTATAGCTCCTGCTTGAAATCTTTGCCAGTGGGAACAAGGTTGGTCGGAAGCGGGTGGTCCTGGGAGCATCGGCGAAGGCTGCTGCGGAAGAGTGCGAGATCCCCGCGCCGTGTGAGTATCTCGGCGAGAACGACGGACCATCTCTCTGTGATGGGTTTGGGACGATCTTTGCTTTATCCTCGAATTTGCGGCTCTCTTGGCGAGGGCTGGCGCATTTGAAATGTCCGCGGCCGAGTACTCACGTCGCGTCCCGTCTTCGAACCAGAGCTCCAGCGGACTCGGCACTCCCCGGGAAGTCATAGAGTGGTAAAATTGAAGCACCACCCGGGGATAATAGAACTGTCGTGGCGTCATGAATGGTAGGGGAATCTTTGCGTGATCGGCCTCGTCGAGGAGTCTACGAGCGCCGCGGTCGGTGGTGGGCGAATTTTTATCGTAGAATGGCTCCCCGTGGAAGTCCCTGGCACTCAAATCTACGTTACCGGAGATAGGTGCCGTGGAACATGGGACACTTGCAGTCCTCGAGGTACGGTGAAAGCCGGGCGATGAGCCCTCATCAGCTGGGGGAGGTGACGGCTCGAGTCGAGATCTCGAGGACTCCGGGCCCGATGTCGGGGCTCGCTTGGAGAGTTTGGGCCCTCCTCGTCGCCTCAGTCTTGGGAGGGGGCCGCGGTCTGTGGTCGTATCTCGGAATCCACAGGCTCCCTCGGGTATATTTCACCCAGGGCTGATGTGGGGTGTATAGCTGGTAAGTCGGGAGAACAGGGCTGCTGACCAGGAATGTACGGGATCACTCCATCTACGGAGTCATTGGATCTAACCACTGGGCTATAGCGAGAGCACGAGTGCGGACCATGTCTGTGGTAGGAGTACGCCAGGGCCGGAGCGGCGCACGGTAGGGTGGTAGTGCCGCGGGTGCACGCACGGGGTGAACCGAGGGGCTCGGCTAGGCGGAGGAGCGAGTGAAGTCCTTTGCATCTTTGGATGTCGGGGCCTTGATGCACGCCACCTGGGTGGCTCACGGCGGCGTGAGTGCAGTGGAGCTCGGGGCTCGCTCGGCTCGCTGCGATGGGCAAAGTGAAGCCGCTCGCGCGACGGCAGACCGGCCGGGTCGTGGCTCGAATCCGCGCAAGCAGCCGCTGAGGCGCAGTGGCAAGGGTCACACGCCGCTGCAGCCGACCGTGGCTCGGGCTGATGGTGGTGCGGCTTTGGAACGTTTGGGCAGAGGTGGCGTGAGCCTCGTGTGGTGTGGACGGCTCGGAGGAAATGTACCGGAAATGCTGTTCATTTAGCTAGTTTCATTTACGCTTGTTCATTTTGTAGGTTGTTTGTAGTCTTGTCTATATCTATGTTTAGTGGTGTCGTGTTTAGGTAGTCCTGCGTGTGTGTTACATGTTCGAGAGTCGAGGATTACTTTTGGCCGAGTCTTACTATTATCATGGAAATGTGTATAACCTTAAAAGGATCTACGATGTTCGATACTGTGAATTAGGGTCAATAGGCGGAGGCATAGTAATCACCTCCGGATACCAAGACACTACTTCCCCAATGATCCTATCACACTCACACACGGATGACCTCGGGTATGCCTAGGTGGCCGAGCCCCACTACTAAGGTTCAACAAAACCCCGAGTCTCGCAAACACCCGTTAGGGACAGACACCGTGGAATAAAAGAGGATCGCTTTCGAGCCCCAAAAATAAAAATAAAATAATAATAATAATAATACATAATAAAAGAAAAATAAAAGAAAACGAAAAATAGAGATGTAATAAGGATCTTCCAATCGGAACTCTGACATAACCGAGGGGCCTTTCAAAGTTCTAACGCCTGGAGCCTAATCGGTCGAAATATCGACTTTAACGCCTGCTACAAGGAATAAGATGGAAGTTCTACAATTTAGTCTTAGGTTTTAGTTGAGTGTCCAAAGACGTAGAGGGAACTCGAATGCCCTATGCCCTTAACCAACTGGTGGGGAGTCACCAACTAATCTCCGCTATATGAACACTTAGCATAAACTTATGGGCACTAGCTTTGTTCTATGTTATGAGTAGGTAGGCTTAGTGTTTAACGGTATGCTCCTATCATTTCGTAGTTAGATTTTCCCACTAGTGAGTTGAACTCAAGTTTGGGGCGCTCGAAACCCAGGTATAGACTAGGAGGTCATTTATCCAACGCATGTGGTCCCTGGGAAAGGCCATCGATCACCTTTGAGGTCGAGGCATTCATCAATTACACCGAGTTCAATTCCACTTTTTCAAAGTCGAACACCCTTCGAATCCCCTAAACTGAACAAAATGGCAAAAGTGTGAGTCGGAACCAATTTGATCCCCTATCTATCGCCAGATGCAAAGACTATCTTAGTGTTTGCCATAGTATGCAGGTCAGGTTTCTAGTTAGAGGTCACCTGCTTCGAGGACAAGAAGAAGCTAAGTTTCGGGGTGTGATGAGTGCCTAAACACCATGTCATACCCAAGACTGCCTTATTGTCTTAGCTTTATTTTGCGCTTAATTACATTTCTATAGCCCGACATCCGATTTTTAGGTTGCGCGGAGAACCGCAGTGGAAATGTGGGTTTTGGAAGCAAGCCAGAGCCGGAGGGTAAGCGCATAAAGCTGGATGGAACGTCGCGACGTCCCAACGTCGCGACGTTGGGTCAACAAGAATAAAAGTCAACAAGCGACAACGTCGCGACGTCTCAACGTCGCAACGTCTCAACGTCCCAATGTTGCAACGTCACAACGTCAGCGCAAGTTTTTTTTGTCTCTCCATCATTAAAAGCAAAGGGGGACCGAAATTCGAGGCATCGAAGATCGTACGAACTAGGTCACGGAAAGTAAGAGCAGCAGCGACCTTGATCTTGAAGAAGAGACCTACTATTGTAATTTTCTTCTTTTCGGATAGAAGTACTGATGTGTTATAGATTAAATATTTGTGTACTCACATTCATTATGTTCTAGATCCATATCTAGGGTGTTGTTGAACCCTGTCACAACTGCATGGATTAAAGATTCTCTTTTTATATTATTCAATTGTTTATGGCTTGTTAGAGACTGCTCTATATCTATGATTCATTTACATGGTGGTGTCTGGCCAACATTGGCATGATTGTACTAGATATCCGAGATTCGAGAGATGAGGATGTCCAGGATTCGAAGAGCAACCTCGACCACCTCGTAAATGGGAGATATTCCGACTCGAGGGTGGCGACTAAGGTTAGAACATTTGCCGCTTCGAGTATCGAGTTGGGGTAGAGATACACGAACCTACTAGCGGTAGATAGGTGAATACACTCGAGAGAGGGTATCTCGTGAAGCACGTATCACCCACATCAACAAGTCATGAATAAATCGAATAGTAATTTCTATAGGAAATAATCACTAGTATGTGGAGACATAACCCTAGTCTCCACAACACAAGAAGTCATTAAGAAACGATTAGTTTAGCTTAAATCCAAATATTAGTAAATTGTCACCAAAGCTTATATCCGTATAATATTCAAAGGCCAATCTCAGATTCACCACACTTTGTCCCGTGATCGGGAGACCGTACTCTAGGCATATACATTTTGAGGCGCACACAGTGCACTCACAAGACATAGCGTATTATATATACACATCACGCTTCGACCTATCACCACCGTGACTCCGCATTTCTTAGGACTAATTGAAGTCAATGCACTCCACTCGCTATCCGCAATGGGTAAATAACACCTACGCCCAAGAGTTTTAACTCTTTCTTGACCACTTCTTTCGCGATCGGGCTTGGGTCGTCAAGCCAGGGTCATTTCAGAGGGTTTAACATCCCTTCCAAATGAATCATGTAAAAGTGCATCAAGGGCCACCCTTAATATCTCGCAATTAACCATCCCAGGCGCTTTGTGGGTTCTTAATATCTCCAAAAGCTTATTTTCTTGATCTGACTCTAAAGAGGAAGATATGATTACCGGGAAAGTTTCTTCTACCCCTAAGAATGCTTATTTGAGATGTGATGGTAAAGGTTTCAACTCAAGTTTAGGTGGTCTCTCTTCCTCAAGGTAATAATTTCTGTCCTCGGACATTGGTGGAAATGCATCCAAATTTTAGGTGCCCACCCATTGTTTCCAATACCTCACTGTTCGATTATGGAGGTAGAAACTCGACTCGATGTGGTCACCTCCCTCAACCTAACTCATTGATAGACAAGACATGAGAGGATCATCGTATGAAACATTATCTACGTATTTCTGCACCACAGAGTCAATCATGTTTACCTCACAAACGTCTTCCTCATAACCTATTTCCTTGATAACATTAAAAATATTCAAGTTAACGATCATGTTACCAAATGATAGTGTCATTAATCCTCCCCTACAATGTATAATGGCATTAGCAGTGGCCAAGAATTGCCTACCAAGAATCACTGGGAATTGAGTTCCTTAGTTCACCATAAGTTGAGTGTCAAGCACAACAAAATCCACAGGAAAGTAGAACTTGTCCACTTACACCAATACATCCTTCACTATTCCTCTAGGAATCTTCACACTACGGGCAGCTAGCTAGAGGGTGATATTGGTTGGTTCTAATTCTCCTAACCCTAGCTCAACATAAACCGAGTAAGGCAACAAGTTAACACTTGCCCCTAAATCCACTAGAGCATGTCCTAACTTTGAATTCCCTACCACTATGGAAAATAAGAGTGGCTTCCCGGTCTCAGATTGGGGTAAATTGTTTCGGATCAATGAGGTGGATTGCTCAGTCATAAATGCCTCCTTGTTGACACCTAGTTTTCTTTTTACAGTGCACAAATCTTGCAAAAACTTGGCATATGACAGGATCTGCTTAATGGCATCTAAGAAGGGAATGTTCAACTTCACCTGTTTGAACAACTCATAAATTTCAGAATGATTGTTCACTTTCTTTGGAGCTCTCAACCTATGAGGGTATGGAGTAGGAGGGACATGGGAAGCCTTGCCTTTTTCTGGCTTACCATCAAGAATATCTGCCCTAGGAACATGAGGCTTATCCGACAAGTCATCATCCCCGACTGGTTCATTTTGCAACTCTTGCATCGGTTCCTTAGCCTGAATGGTTTTGTTAATTACCTTACCCCTTCGAAGAGTGGTGACAGCCTTGCAATGTTCGAAGGTGCCATCACTTGGACCTGAGACTCCAACACTATTTTGACCATGGCTTTGGGATGGTCGAGAAGGAGTTTCCTTTTTCTTGTTGAAAATTTCCCATAGAAGATGTTAGCTTAGTGATTTAGGATCTCACATCATTCAAGGCAGTTTGAAATTCACTGTTGGTCTATTGTTGGGTCTGGACGAACTGTGTCACAATATCCTCCAAACTTCTCTTATGTGGAGGTTGATAAGGCTGTGGATTTGGATTCCCTTGATTTGACGAATGGAAACCTTGGTTAGGGTTCACAGGAAATCCTTGAGGACCTTGATTCGAACGGAGGGGGCTTGGTTTGAAAGCCGTCTGGGTAGTTTCAGGGCCTTGCTGCCTGCAAGTCATGGCTGGCCTCCCTCATTTCTCCAACTAAAGTTCGGGTGCTTACCCCACCCTGGATTATATGTTTCAGAGTATGGAGAATTGAAAGGCTTTCTTTAGTAGTTAAGGGCATTAGCTTGCTCTATTTGGATTGCTCCCTTAACTTGAGGAAGGTTAGGGCAGTTAATAGTTGAGTGGGTGGGGTCATCGCAAATGATGCATGGCTCCTCCACTCTAGATCCCATAGGCACTGAGGGTACTTGAGGCACACTAGTTACCTCATTCACCTTTTTCAATTCTATAGCCTCCAACTTCCTTGTTAAATTAGCTATTTTTGCTTGCAGGTCATCATTCTCCCTTAAGGAGGCGGATTCCCTCCCCCCTCGTAGGTGTACCATGCACTTCGCCAGTGATTCAAGGAGGTATTAGTCTCCATGTCTCGAGCATTCTCGCTATGGTATTAAAGAATTGAATTGCCTCTCGTGACTTTTTCTCATAAAATCCTCCCGCACACATCATTCGATGTATTTGCTTATTATTCAAGGATAGCCCTTTGATGAAAATACGCACGTATTTGTCCAACATCCAAACCATGTCGAGGGATAAAATGAGGAGGTCCTTATATCTTCCCATACTACAACAAAAGGTTCACCCTTGCCGAAAAGTTTTGGGATCAAGCCGCATGAGTGCATTAGTACGCAAGGGAGGGAAAAATTTATTAAGAATCTATTTCGCATGTCCTCCCAAAGAAGATTGAATTCATAAGCGAATGAAACCATATTTTGGCCTTTTCCTTTAGAGAAAATGGGAACAAAACCATGCAAATTATGTGGAGAGGTGATCTGGTAGAGAGGAACACACTGCAAACATAATCAAAGTCTCTCATGAATGAGTAGGGGTTCTCATAATCGACCCCTTGATACACAGGGAGAAGGCAGATCATCTCCGACTTCATGAGGAATTGGTTAGCCTCTTTAGGTAGGCAAATACATGAATTTGTTGTGGTTCTTTGAGGTTGCAAAATCTCTCGGAGAGTTCTTTCCACATTAGGTAAAGGGGCAGGGGGAGCCCAAGATGATTTCTGGAAAGTTAACATTACTTCTCCTACCGCTGGGGTTGCCGAGTAACACCATCTCCATGTCGTGGAGGTTCATGGAGTCCTTGTGGGCTAACAGTACCTGAGCATTTGGATTAAAAGAGGTTGTGGAACTCGGATGGTCCATTTGAGGTGCGAGGTTCTCTTTGAAACAATTGACTTACTAGCTCCGAATTTCTCGGAGGTATAATTTACAAGGTCGGAAGGTTTTCGCGAGCCCAAACCGACATGCACCGATCCTACTCCTTCCAAGGCGCACACCCACTGGGATTCTTCACAAAACAAATTAAAAGAAAAGGTAGAGAACAGACCGATTTGCAATGCAATTCGTACCACCTCTACCTCTCTTTAGATCAACTAGATTGCTATCCACTCCCCGGCAACGGCGCTAAAAATGCTTCGTCTAGTTCCTACGCTTGGGAATAATTTCAGCATACGAAATAGACGAAGCATTTTTATGTCGCGACATCAAGTCTACAATGTCGCAACATCAGCTAAAATGATCAAAACTGCAAAGGAAATGTCGCGACATCAACAAGTGAACTACAAGCAATGTCAGGACATCAGGGTAAGAATGTAAGAGCAAAGACATCAGTTAGAAATGTTACGACATCAACTCAGTGTCCCGACATCAAATCAATGTCGCAACACCAGAAAAGCAATGAAACGACATCAAACCTGAGCATCCAAGTTAAAACACCGAAGAGCTAATGTCGCGACATCAACTGAAGTGAGTAGAGTTGAAATGCAGTGTCATTATAGTAGAAAGTAGCCTCAACATGCAAGAGCAA
Source organism: Tetrastigma voinierianum (assembly GCA_016808115.1). Lineage (NCBI taxonomy): Eukaryota > Viridiplantae > Streptophyta > Magnoliopsida > Vitales > Vitaceae > Tetrastigma > Tetrastigma voinierianum. The sequence goes on along the minus strand of JAEQBH010000376.1, from coordinate 1,101,975 downwards.
TTTCGCGACATCAACTCAGTGTCGCGAAATCAACTCAATGTCACAACATTAGAAGAACAATGTCATAACGCTAGAGTTGATCTACAATACTACATTTCAATGTCGCGACATCATCACAACATTGACTTCTCACTGAAAAATTAAGATTTGCCCAACAAACTTTTATTATCGCAACATTAGATTCGATCCACGACATTAGCAACTCTGATGTCGCGACATCACCACGACAACATCACGACATCAACAGCTAGGGTAAAATTTATGGTTTTTTGAAGTACGTGATTCTCGCCTTGTTTTTAGAGCCCAAGATCGAAACCTATAAATAGAAGCACCTGTAAAGTAGTGCACAGCTTCCAACCACCTTTTGTCAAGTTTTTATGCCTTTTGGAGAGCTAAAGTCTTATTGTATATAATTTTCTTTATTTTTGTTTTCTAGATTTAGTTTTCTTATTTTAGATTAGAGTAGTGATTTGAACTGGGATTTGGAGTTTGATGAATGTAAATCGAAGCTTAAATTTATATCTGAACTTCAATGGAATCTGGGAATTTTTCTGCAATTCATTTTTCTTCTATTTTGGGTGCAATTTTAATGAATTTGTTTGATCAACTAGTCATTGTCATTTGTGATCTAGAATTAAAAGGCTAAGCTCACTCTGGGAAGAATTTGTTGTTGGAATTATTGTTTGTAGTATTATAATGCTGTTTTGGGTATGGAAATTGGAGTGATTTAACTAGTATTACTCCTTTATTGAATTGTTCCGGATATCAGTGTTTGGTACCCAAAAAGGACTATATCATTGCTTTGATTTCCAAGAATCCCTCTGAGTGACACAGAGATGGACTACCTGAGAGCAAAGAGCAGTCACTTAGGGGTAAATTACACTAATATTATTTGAACTAATGAACTCTATGAATTACTCTGGTATATCACTGGTGAAGATTTAACCTCTGCTGATCTAGCAGTTTAACTCATAGAGGTTTCACCTCAATTGAGAAGAATAATCTCAATCCTGTGTTAGCTGAGATTCTAATCAAGGAGAGAGGGAATTCTTGCCTTATTGATGGCTGAGGTACCATTTAATTTGGAGAGGGCTTGCATTATCCTGTCTATAGGGCAAGCAATTTCCAGTCCTAAGGAATGATTGTGAAGTACTGAGAAGGAAAAACAACTAGATCTTAAAGAGGATCAAGTCCTACACGTAGCTTTTCAAACCCATTGTCTAGAGATAGAAATGTGGTAAACTGGAGAGTGAAATGTGTGGTGTGAGGAGAAATCCATTGCAACACTACCTTGCTCTTGGAAAATTCAAAAATTCATACCCCATACTTTGTATTTTATTTGGAAGCTTGCAAATTAATGGTCACAACACTGATTTCATTCCTAGTGTTATTTTAGTCCAGTGAACTCTCTAATTCATGTTTTTTTAAAATTTCTTTATCTTTTTATTCAAATTCTTTTAGACATATTTTTTTTTACAGAAATTAGAGGTTCAAATAGTGATGATCTTGAGTACTGAGGGTAGTTAATCTTTAGATTTTCAAAATCAAACCTTGTGGGAATTATATCCGGATATATTTTGTCCATTTTATTACTTGTATGATCTGTGCACTTGTAGTGATTTAGACGAAAACCAAATTTTAATATAAAATTATTACTTATGAAGCAAAAAGCAGATTTTATATATTGATTCAAACAAGTTTCTGGCATTACTGCTGGGGATTGAATAATCTCTGGTAGCAGTGCTAAGAATCAGTCGTTTTTGGTCTACATTATAAATCAGTTCAATCAGGGTACTAAAGATGACAGTGTATATAATTAATCGGGTTCCAACCAAGGTTGTCCAAAAGATGCCATTTGAGTTATTCAAAGGTTGGAAACCTAGTTTGCGACATATACGTGTATGGGGATGCCCGTTTGAAGTAAGGATTTATAATCCACAAGAAAAGAAACTAGACCCAAGGATTCTTAGTGGGCATTTCATTGGATATGCTGAAAAATTCAAGGGCTATAGATTCTATTGTCCTTCTAACACCACTAGGATTGTGGAGTTAAGAAACGCGAAGTTTCTTGAGAATGACTTGATTGGTGGGAGTGGTCAAATTCATGACACATTGTTTGAAAGAGATCACTATCAAGGTCAAACCTCTGGTTCAAGTCATAAATTGACCGTCATACATACCCATGAGGTAGAAACGGGTATAAGACAACCAGTCATCAAGAATCCATAAATTTTTGAGCTTGTAGATTGTGTTGTTGAGGAATGACAAAATGTTGAACAACCGATTAAGCATCCGGTTGAACAACGAGTTCCTCATGAAGAAACAACATTAAGGAGATCTACTAGGGTCAGAAACTCAACTATTCTTAGTGATTATGTCGTGTACTTGTAAGAATCGAATTACAATATTGGAGCCAAACATCCGGAAACCTTTTCACAGGCCATAAGTTCTAAGGAATCGGATTTATGGTATAATGCCATGAAAGATGAGATGGACTCTATGGCATCAAATCGAGTCCAAGATCTTGTCGAGTTGCCTTATGGTGCAAAAATCTTTGGGTACAAGTGGGTCTTCAAGACAAATAAAGACTCACAAGGCAACATTGAGAGACATAAAGCAAGACTCGTGGCCAAAGGGTTCACTCAAAAAGAAGGAATCGACTACATGAAAACCTTTTCTCCTATATCAAGGAATGATTCTTTTCGGGTTATTATGGCATTAGTAGCTCATTTTGACTTAAAGCTGCATCAGATGGATGTGAATATGACTTTCCTTAATAGTGAGCTAGGGGAAGAGGTTTACATGAAACAACCTGAAGGATTCTCCTCAAGTGCTGGTGATTATTTGGTTTGCAAACTTAATAAATCCATTTATGGTTTAAAACAAGCGTCCTGCCAATGGTATTTGAAGTTCCATAAGTTCATCACTTCATTTGGTTTTGAATAGAATGTCATGAATCATTGTATATACCAGAAGGTCAGTGAGAATAAGACCTGTTTTCTTGTTTTATATGTGGATGATATTTTGCTAGCAACAACAATAAGTGTTACCATGTGAGGCGAAATAATCTTTATCAAAGAACTTTGATATGAAGGATATGGGTGAGGCATCTTATGTCATTGGCATTAAGATCCATCGAGAAAGATTTCAAGGCATTCTGGGTTAGTCTCAAGAAACCTATATCAATAAATTTTTATGGAGATTTCGGATGAAAGATTGTTTAACGAGCCTAGCACCCATCGTAAAGGGTGACAGGTTCAGCTTAGACCAGTGCTCAAAGAACAATTTTGAACGGGAGCAAAAGAAGAACATTCTATATGCTTCTGTTCTAGGAAATTCTTATGTATGCTTAGGTGTGCACCAGACTTGACATTGCATATGTTGTTGGAGTGTTAGGCAGGTATCAGAGTAATCCAAGTATTGACCACTAGAAAGTTGCGAAGAAAGTTATGAGATACCTTCAAGGTACAAAGAACTACGTGTTGATGTACAAACACACCGATAGACTACTCTAACGCTGATGCGGTCGCATGGACTAAAAAAGTCCACTTCAAAGTTGCGTATTAATGCTAACCAAATGGAGCCTGTGTTTCAGAACATTCTAAAATATACCCTAGCGCTAAATATGTTTCGGTATTTTGTAAGATAATCAATGTTTCGAGTTAAATGCGAAACATGGAAACGAGAGACCCGGAAATTTTACAAGTTATAAGGACGAAAGTGTAATTTGTAAAAAGGGGGCTTAAAAGTCATAATTTGATAAGACTATAGGCCAAAGTATAAATAATAGGAATTATAGTGTAATAAATGGAAGATTGAGGATTATAAGGTAAATAAGAGAGACTTAAATTATAAAATGAGAGGGAGACCAAAAATGGATTATTTTTGGTCTCCAAACAAGGGCTACGGGTAGAAGAGGAGAAGGAAGAAGAAGAAGAGGAAGAAAGGAGAAATCAAGCAAAGGTATGGATTCTAGTATGGATACATGAATTTTGTATGATTTTGGTATACAAATTACTTGGGTATGATTTGATAGGGTTTTCTTTGGACATTAATTTGGTTCCCTTTTCTAGGGTTTTCTTAGGAAGACATCCTAACTCTAGATTTAAGGGAAGTTTGGTTGAAAATCCCTAGTTGATAATGATTAGAGAAGGAACTCTCACAATTCCAAGGTTTTGTAGAATTGGGTGACTTAAAGGAATCCTGATTCTTTGCAAATTAAGTGCCTTGTGGAGTTTGTTGGGAGGGATTCCATGTTAGTTTTTTATTAAGGATGTAATAGAAGTGATTTATGGAAGAAAAATGCATGAAAAATGGTGAAATTTACCATTTCGGGCAATTGGGAGACCCTGTATCGGCACAGGGCCGAGCCGTAATGTTGTGAAGTGTTCTGTTTTTCTATTTGTCCAGCTCGTGATTTTGGCCATAACTGCTCATTTCGATCCGATTTGAAAGATTCAAGTTGCTGGTTAAAATAAACTCAAGGAGAACCAAACATCCGAAATAGGTACCTTCACCTTGATTCTATAGCCCAAAAATGCACTCACAAAGGGGGCCATGTTCAAGCCAATTTCTGGTTCAGTTTTTGAACATAGATTAGCCCCGATTGTTTAGGACATAACTCGAGTTTCCTAAGTAAGCCCGATTTGATGATTCCAGCTTGAGATAAACCTTAGCACTCTAGCTTCAAACAATACAAGAACCAAGGTCAGGTATGAAGTTAAGCCTCCTGAAAAATGAGGTTGGCAAATCGTGGTCCCTAGTGTAAAATCAAGAATTGACTTAGGTTTGGTGCAAAATGCCATAACTTTAGTTTTGATGATCCAATTGGAATGATTCCAATTTCTAAGTAAAATATATTCATAGAGGGACAAGAATACATGAATGATGTGTGAATAAATAGGCATTATACTGTACAAGTATATGAAATGTCATATGTAATAGAAACAGGAAAAATATAGGAAATGCAATATGTATAGTTATGTTCATGCAACATGAATAGGATATGAAATATGAAAACGAACTGAAACATGAACATGAACATGAAAAGCAATATGTCATGAACATAGAATGTGATTAAGATACACAGAGTTCCGAAAGACATATGGATCATGAAGGATTGGCCCAGGACTAAAGAATGAATGAGCGATATTCGATTGAAGTAAGCTACGGCACTCTACAAGATTTCTGACACTCCCGATTAGTGCCACGACACTCCCGATTAGTACTTCTAAGACTTCATAGCAAGCAAGATTTTAAAAGAATGTCATGCATCACCTTATGGAGGACACTTTGCAGGAGATAAAACAGCCCATAAAATTCTCTAGTCAGGATTCTACTGGCCTACGATTTTTAAAGACTGTTTTGAATGGGTAAAGTTGTGTGATCAATGCCAAAGAATGGGAAATATCAGCAAAAGGCATGAGATGCCCCTGCAAGGTATCCTGGTGGTGCAATTGTTTGATGTATGGGGAATGGATTTTATGGGACCTTTTCCAGTTTCATTTGGAAATATATACATACTCCTAGCTGTGGATTATGTATCAAAACGGGTGTATAAAAGAGCATGTCCAAAGAATGATGCCAATACAAGCTTGTGGGGTTTTTGCAAAGAAATATCCTCAGTAGATTTAGGACACCTTAACTATAATTACGATGATAAGTTTATTTGCAATAAGGTGTTGATAAAACTGATGAGTGATATGGCATCAAACACACGCCGCTTGGCTTATCATCCTCAAACAAATGGGCAAGCTGTACCTAAATTGTGAAATAAAGAAAATTCTGGAAAAGACTGTAAGCTCAAGCAGGAGAGACTGGTCTTTGAAGCTTGATGATGCACTATGGGCATACAGGACTGCTTTTAAAACTCCCATTGGAATGTCCCCATACAGACTTGTCTTTGGAAAACCTTGTCACCTACCTTGAGCTAGAATACAAAGCAAATGTGGGCCATCAAGAAGCTTAATTTTGATTTAAAGTCGCTAAGGAAGATAGGCTACTTCGCTTAAATGAATTGGAAGAGTCGAGGAATGAAGCCTATGATAAGCGACCTACAAGGATAAAAACAAAAATGGTATGATCAACGTACTCTGGCAGCGAATCACGTGGTGAGATCAGGTCTTATGTTGCCCAACTCTAGATTAAGACTCTTCTAGGAAAGTCAAGTCCAAATGGAGCGGACCATTTTACAGCAGTGTATCGCTACTACAAATAAAGTGACACTTAGAAACAGCAATCATGAGGAGTTCAGTTAATGGTCGAGATTAAAGCATTATCTTGGGAAAAAGCAATTGGAAGATGAACCCCAGTTCGAATGAAGAAAATTGAAGAAACATAACAATGGCAAAGAGAAAGTCCAAATGCAAGCACCAAAAATGGAGCAAATTAGGAAGGCAATCCACCACCGATTAAATATTTCTGTTTTATTTACCATTTATGTGTTTACTTGTTTAATAGTTTATAGTGGCTAAATTCATTATGTATCAAGAGTAGTTAAATATTTTTTTTTTAGTTCTCAGTAAGAATGAAGATCGGTATAAAAAGAAGAACATCTGAAATCAAACTTCAATCAACATAAGAGACCAAAAGGGCAGCTTTTCTTCTTTCTTGATTTGAATTTTTTAAAAAAATTTGACTTGATATAGCATGATTGAAAGCCTGGGGGGAATTTTTATCTTGTTTTGATGCATAACTGTTGAATATGAAGCATGATAGAAGTTGCAAAATTTTTGTATGATACAGATGAGTTGAGTTGTAGTTGTTTTGAATGGAAGTGAATATATTGAAATTGTTGTGAAATTGAGTGTTTATGTTTTGGGTCGCAACATTAATTCAAAAGTGGCAACCAAGAGTGCTGGATGTGAAGAATAAAAAGTGAAAAAGTAAGTCAAAATAATGAAATTGAGGTCATAACCGAAATAAAGGAGAAAGGAACATTTTTTATGTTGCAACACAATTTTCCCTCGTCAGGACCTAAATTTTCATAGGTCACGACTATTAAAATTTTGAAGTCGGGACTACAAAAAGCCGAGAAGAGTAAACCTCTAATTTTTAAGGTCTGCCAGCTTTAAAAAATAAATAAATAAAAAGTCATTGACAAATCATTGATTTAAGGGGTCTAATAGTTAATGTCTTGACTCCCAAGGCGCTCACTACACATTAAACACGTTGTCTATTCCGACCAAATTTTCGCAAACTGCAGCTCAACCTAACCTTCCAGCCTGCGATCCATCTTTGGAATTTTTGAAACACTAGAACCAAGAAGTTCAGCAATTCCCCCAGAAACCTTCAATCATGGCAGCAAACTAAGATGAAGTCAACAAAATCAACAAAATGATCGATGAAATCATGCGCGATAATGTCATAAAGAGGAAGAAGCTCAACTGAGACTTAAATTTCAAGAAGAAGTAAATGCTGAAAAAGGAAACCGTACCATAGCGTAAGCCAGAGTGTAAACCGATAGAAGAGAGATGGAAGAGGTGCTGTAGCAGCCTTCCTAAACGTAGCGGAACCTCATGTAACAAGCCCAACATATCACTTATCTCCAGAAGTGCAAGAACAGATACCAGATCAGGCAGAAGTATTCAGGAGCAAAGATGGAAATGCTGAAATAATGGAAATGCTGAAAACAATGAAAAAGGAAATGGAGGAAAGGGAACTTCAATGGGAAAGGCAACAAAGAATCAGAGAAGAATTCGTGGAGGCCACAGCCAGAAGGAAGGAACAAATATGGGAAGAAAATTGGAGAATAAGAGAAGAAGAACACAAAGAAGAGCTGAAAAGACAAGAAGAGAAGATGATGGACAAAATACAGACATGCATGCAAGCTTTCTACAATAATCAGTTCAAAAGAGATGATGAATTGCTAAACATCATGAAGCAGAAGGAAAAAGAAATGGAAAATAGCATGCTAAGAAAGATCGATGGGTTCAAACACATATACAAGGAACTGTTCAAAGAGTTTGAGAAGATAATGAAAGAAAGAGATCAGCAGCTGGAAAATGATGATGAGTATAGAAGGAAACATGGTTGGAAAGTATGGACTTAATCAACCGTAATTCTATCAAAGCCGCTTCAATGTATCTCCTAAGCAAGGAATAGTCAATCAAGTGGAGAAAGGCAAGACATGCTCATTCGTGCAAGATAACCGACAATGAAACATCCGCAAAGGGCAGAGCTTCGTTTTTTAGAGAGGTAAAGTTGGCTAGGTTTGCAGTCAACCCCGTACCGGGCCGCCTTGATGTAGACCCTCCAAACATAGTACCTAAAAGGGCATACAAAAGAAGAAAGGGAAATTGAAGGTTTTAGCATGTTATACATATATACATTCCCAAAAATGTCAATGGAAACTGATTTAGTCTATCCCAATTGTCCTTGCTTGATTGACTTCAGCCTACAAGTATTCTTCACATAGATGGTCTCTCATTTGTTGAATAAAAATTGGATTGTGGATAAATAGATGTTATTAAATTGAATGTTCATGATCTCTTAATTTTATTTCTGTGTCATTTTATTTTCTGTTTAGGAATCAAATAAATAATTCTGTTCTTTCTCAAGAACAGAAATTTGGAAAGAATCAGAGCATGAATGATGAAAACCGGAAATTAGGAGTAATTACTGTATTGTTTAAATTCAGTTTAGTTTGCAAAAATTGGAAATTTTGGTTATTGATGATGGAACAAAATGCTTGGTTAAAATAATGTAAGTAGACAGTAAATAAATACAAGTCTTGAAGAAATAATACACCTAGGTCAACAAAACTTATGAAACTTTGACAGGAATTAGGAACATCTTCCTGTGGAATCTGTGGATTTGTAGTCCATAGTCCTGTTGTTTGATTTACTGGATTGAGGCGAAATCCTAGGTGAAAACAGCCAACAGAAAGCCTCAGATAGGAGGCCATCCCTTGGCAAATTTTTAGAGCTTTCTTAAGCCTACCTCAAAATATGCTTTAAGCATATCTAGTTCCTTGATTTGAGCCAAATAAGCCTTATTTCTTCAATAAACAACATCGAAACCTGAATTCTCTCCTTGCAATGAAACCCAGCAAAAAGCCAAATTTATCCGGGGCTCAGTTCAAAAGTTTAGTATAAAGGAAGAAACTAGTTTGGGGAACAATATTTCCAAATTTTGACAATGAAGGAGTTGAAGAGGTAAAGAAGCATAAATTAGTGAAATAAGGAATAAGTTTTGTCTTCGTAATCTATTTCTGCAACAATTAAGCTCAGAGGGGTGTTTTTTAACACCTAGCACCCTACTAACCCGGTATGGGAGTTGCTAGCCCCAAAGTTCTCTAAGAGTAATAGAAAGCCTAAGAAGACAAAAAACATTGCACTATTCCAAATCTTAGAAGAATAAGCAAAGGAGTGAAAGAACAAAGGAATATGCCCGAACTGAATTATATATGAAATTGAAATTCCATAAAAGCAATTCAAAAGATGAATCAAAGCAAGATTGGAGAGGAGAATCAGCAAGAACAAAGAAGAAAAAGGGCAAAGTTGGAGGCAACAAGCGTGTAGGAAAGATGGAACCGGGTAATTTACAACCTAAATTTTTTCCATTATCTACCCAATTACCTAAGCCTAACAACATTACAAGCCTCGAAAGACCTCATTGATTTTAAGGTTGAATTCACTACATTAGTGGAGATCAATATGAAAAACAAGCCCATGGGACTTTGACATAAGTAGCTACAGAAAACTCCCATGATTAACTAAATTCAAATATGAAGATGAGTAAGGATTGATGACCAAGCATTACACACACATAACAAGACTTGTAAAATAAACTATTTAAATACATTAGTTTATCAAGAAATTTTGTGTTAGAAGTATACCATGTCTTGTTCTTGCATCAAAACTGAAATTTAAAATAATGTTGGTATCTCTTAATTCCAGTTCAAAAAGGTGGAATGGGAAAGACTGTGGTACGAATCAGAAAAATGTCCTTAAAAATTTTTCTAAGCTTATTTGTTTGAGGACAAACAAGCCTTTCTCTTCTCTGCTTGGGGACAAGCAAAATTTTAAGTTTGGGGGAATTGGATGAGTTCAAAAACTCATTAGATTTTTAATTCATTTTTCTGAGTTTATTATAAAAATAATGTTGAATTGTTTGCAGAAAAGTGATAATTGACTCAACTTCAAATCACAGAAAATACAGCAAAAAAATCAAATTTTAGCAAAAATCAGAAGAAATCAGCCTGCAGCAGAATTGAGGTCACAACGAGGAATTTAAGTCGCGACAAGAAGCTCAGTTTCCAGCAATTCCAAGTCACGACAGCAACAAATTTGGCTTTGAAGAAGAAACTGAAACGTGAACAAGTGAAGTCGTGACTTGAAAAAGGAATTTGCGACAAAGAAAAACGTGATTGAGACTAAAGGAAACAATCAAGAGAAGAAATTTATGTCGCGACATCAACTTGAGGTCGCGACCAGAATTCGCCTATGAAGCCACAAGAGAAGTCTTGTAAAGAAAAAGAGGCTGCAACTAGTTTTATACTAAGTTCCATTTCATGTCGCGACATCAACTTGAGGTCGCGACATAAAAATAACATTATTCAAAGTGCAACCGAAAACAGTGTAAAAAGATGTCGCAACCTGTAGTCAGATAGAAGCACTTGCCAAGGAACTGAGCTTGCAACCTATTAAAAAGTCAATGAGCAAAAGAGATGTCGCGACCAATCATTCAGGCCGCGACCGGTGAAAAGCCGAAAGGTAAGAAATGATGTCGCAACATGTAATCGGTGGGTCACACTGAAAGAGAGTCGAAGAAAGAAATCGCCAACGTAGAACCGAGGTTGCAAACCCGAAGAAAAGAAATGGAAAATGTAAGAGGTCGTGATATCACCATGAGGTCGCTACATAAAATTGAAAGTTATGAAGACAAAGAAAACCACCAATGTATCTGCGACCAAGGAATCAAAGTCACAACATGGTCATTTACAAATGCGAAGGTAGTCTAACCTAAAACCGATGTCGCAACACAAACGCTGGAAGAATAGGAAGACAATGATGTCGCGACATCAACACTGAAGGAACACTAAGCATAAGAGGTCGCGACCACAAACGACGTCGCGACCACTAACTAAAGGCCATAAAGACAAACAGGTTGCAACTTGAAGGGAAGAGGTCGCGACTGATCATGAGCCATCAAGAGAATTCTATGTCGCGACATCAACTTGAGGTCGCGACATAGAACAGTGGGCTGGGCTTTTTATCTGGATTTCCACCTGGAGTATTTTTGGGGATTCGGCCCAGTTTCTTTTTCTTTTGACAGTATAAATAGAGAGATTTCGAATAGTAAAGAGTTTTCCTTCGACTACCCAAAGAAAGGGAAAAAGAAGAGGAACCTGTATATTATAGAGCGTATTTTATTTTAGTTTTATTTTTTAGTTTTATTTTCCTGGATTTGAATTCGAACCGTGCAAGAGACGACAGAAATGGATGAGTTCGTTTCGTTATATTTTCAAGATATCGCCTGAAATTCTATGAAATCTAGACAAATTTCTGGAATTCATTACTGATTTATCATAGCTACGTTGGTCGTGGCTTATTGGCACTCCATTTCTTTATTCGCAATGCAAGAATCAGAGCGCAGCTACCGATTTACTTCTATATTTAGTTACGCTTCCTCGCATTTATGGAGAATTAATTAAGTTTAGTTTTTACTTAATCGGTGTCGCTTAATGGATAAGTTCTTAAATAGTATACCTAGTACCACTGAGGGAATGTATCTTACTCGATATCCCAAGATGCCTCTCGCTGACAATAGATGGAGATTCCCGAGAGTTGAGAGCATTTTTTTCTAGGTATGTTCAATTATTATTGATTTAATCGCGAGCTCGAGAGTTCATTTTGATAAATCCCCCATTCGCTCATAATTGAAGTTGAAGGGGTGTATTTAACAATATAAATCATCAGAGAGTTCACCTTAATCTAAGGATAGGTTCCAATCCTGTTAGCTTAGATCTAATCAAGGGAAAGGGATAAGCCTATAGATCTGAAGGATGAGCCACTAATTAAGTAGTAGAAACGAGCTAAACCCGAGAAAGTGAAGTTAAAGTTCTGTCACAACAGAAATGAAGTGAAGTATCGAAAGAAAAATACCAAATTCAAAAGAAAATGTGGAATACTAAGAATGGGTTTGATCTTGTCTTCGAGAGAAGAAAGGATATTAAATCAGTGAAAACGGAGAGATCCAATTCTAATAATTAGAAAATTTTGGACAAAAATCAGATCCATACATAAAATAGAGTAATGGACATAGTGCTGGAATTTACTGTTCCATTGTATTTCATTGATGGTTTTTCGCTTTCTCACAAGAACCGATTCAATCCATTCTTTATGTACAATTTATTTTTTAGTCATTCACTTTGTTTAGTTTAATTTTTGAAAGTATATCTAGTATAGATTTTAATTTGACGTCGATAAAATTTTCACTATGAAGTTTTCGAGTCCAAATAGTACGAAATTTTAGTAGTTTGGGGTAATTGATCTGTAATTCGCTATCAATCTCTGTGGGAATGATACCTAGACTTACATCTCGCATTTACTACTTGTATGACCTGTGGTACCCAGGCAAAGTACATAGATCGAACCTTATTTTTTAATCCTGAACATTAAGAGAAAATTATTTTAGCAAGCCAAATTATCCAAAGTGACATGGGTATAAGAGAATTGTAAGGCTCTGATAGCTGTTTTATTTTAAGGGGTTTTAGTCTATATAGAAAAAGGAGAACAGTTTCTCATCACCCTTCTTTGGTTATCATAATCTCCAACCATGCATCCTCACAAAGGATACACTTTATGAGATCTCCTCAATTCAGTCATAGTTTTCTCTAAACTTGCCTTGGCCATTTGAGTCCTAGACTCTTCCATTTCAACCCTTGGCCTAGCTAATTCAGCTATTATATCTTCCAAGCTTGATCTTTGGACATGTGGAGAGTGGGAAGCATCTTGTCTCTCTTCCCATGATGTGCTCGAGTGATAGGCCCATCCAATATTAAGATTGCTCATGGAGTACTCCACTCGAACATGATTCATAGGCATTCGTGGCTCTACATTTTGACTTCTCACTCTTTGATGATGCTCATTGACCATTTGCCTCATTCTTAGTTGTTGAGTAAGAAGGTACAGTTCAGTTGTCGAATCCATAGAATGATCCATTGTGATTGAAACCTACAAAACAAAAATAAAAAAAGATAAAAAATTCAAAGTAAAATAGACAAGGAAAAGAAAACAAGACTAACTATAACCAAAGTTGAGTAAAGCTATTACGAATCAATATTAATAAAAGCACTAATTCCCCGGCAACGGCGCCAAAAACTTGATATGCGCGAGTGTGTTATATAAAATAGTATGTCTATTTGCACAAGTGCACGCGTCACCTCAAGTAATATAATGAAAGTAAGAGTATCGTCCCACGGAGAATTGGGTTACTAAGTACCGACTCTAATCTAGTCTATACTCTATTTGGATGGTGAAAAATCTGTAGAAAAACTTAAAGACACTAATCTAAGCATGCAAGAATAACTCAAATAAGACTAAAAGACCTTAGGGCATAGATTTCACCTAAACAATTATAAATGAACCTCCCAACCCAATTAATCAATGTTTATTTCATCATGAAGATGGAAATTTCACTAGTGTCTATGCGAATCTCTCTCTAGCATCCACACACTACCCTTAGGATCAGGTATTTTGCATCTCTACTCAACCTCGGATTTCTAAAGGCGCATTAAACAGAAGAAATCCTAATTCCACAACTAATCTCATTTATATCTTTATCTCATAATAATTAAATGGTAAATCATCCATGGTATAATTTTGACTCTCACCTCCCAGATCTTGTGTAAAACCCGGGTAAATTTGAAAAATGGTAGAAATAGTAAATTGCAGCTACAATGCAGGTTGAAAACCTGGAATTTTTTTCTAGATCTCGGATGATGAAGTGGACCTCACTGTTGAATTCAAAATCTAGTTACCCAAGAAAATTTCGTTGAATTCAAAGATAGTCAGAATTTCAAGTTTTTCGAGGCAACGGGTGTCGGGTGACACATGGCATGAGGACTTGTGTCATAGTGACACATGTAGGACACATGGCAAACCAAGTGTCAAGTTCATGCAAAGGGGTGATAAGTGAGAGTGAAGTATAATAGGGAGGTAAGTTCGAGTGAGTGAGTAACGAGAGAGGAAAGGAGAAAAGAAAGAGAGAAAGGGAAAGGAGAAAAGAAAGAGAGAAAGGGAAAGGAGAAAAGAAAGAGAGAAAAGAAAAAAAAGAAAGGGAAAGGAAAAAGAAAGAAAATGAGAAAGAGGAAAGTCGACGAGCTTCTTTCTTAGATCTCTAGCATTCCGACGGTCGGGACTCGTCAAACCAAGAAGTAAAGTCCGTTTCTACGACAAGGCTACACGGGTATCAAAATCGAGGAGTTTCAATAAGATCCAACAAAGGAAATTCAGGAAATCTCATCTACTACACTCCAAGAGGTAGGGATTCTTCCTACTTTGGTTTATTTTCCACCTTAAGAGTAATGTGATTGTGTTTTTCCCCAAGGGGCTGTTTAGCTGAATTTTGAAATATGGGAATGCTGCCTTGTTTTGATCCTACGTACTAGCTGGATTTTAGCACCGGTTTTCGATTAGAAAACAGAGGGAATTTGGACTTAGGTCCTTCATAGAAGTTGTAGCTGCATTTGTGAACTGGATGTTAGGCTTTTGAATCACCCGAATTAGACCTCTACAACTCACGTATGGTCCATTTCCCGGGACTGCCGCAGCTTAGGTTGTTTCTCAATTTGTGTCCAGATTTTGGGACTAGTTTTCGGTGCTGATTTTGTACTGATTTTGGGACTGATTTGAGACCATTCCATGGCTGGTTTTGTGGCCTAACTATGGCCTGTTTGAGTCCGGCATTGTAGCCTGTGTGTAAATTGTGATTTGGGTTGATTCTATAGCCTTTTAGAGTCAAGGTTGAGGCCGGTTTTGTGGTTGGGTGTATGGCCTGTTTATAGTCCCTTGTGACCGGTTTGTGCAGCCCGCGTATGGGCTGATCATGTTGTTATGCTGTATAAATGTTAATATATGTGGGCTATTATATTGACTGTTAATATATGTGTGCTATTATATTAACATTGAATGAATGATGTTTGGAAATTATAAGCATGTGTTATAATTGTCCAAGATGCATGGTGTATGCATGAATTAAATTGTCCATATAGCATTCATCATATATGTGACATGGTATAAACATGCAGTGGCACATCGCATTGCATTATGCACGAGGATATCGCATGACATGGGTGTGAGTGCATGATATGAATCAACACTGTGTTTGGTGATTGATTAGTGGACTCGGTATTGTTGGATGAAGTCCAACAGAGTCGCACGGTTGCTTACATGAAAATGAAAATGTGTCCGGTGATAGCAAGCAGGGATAGACACCCCCTCAGGTGAAAGACTTGGTATATGTGGTTATACATATTTCCAGCGGTGGAAGCCCGTAAAAGTATAAGAAGGTATGCGAAGCCTGCGGTGGGACCCCGAAAATTCGCTGTCCACAAAAAGACACATGGTTTTGAATGTATAAATGATTATTGAGGTGTAACATCCAAAAAGCTTTTGGTTGAAAAAAAATGAATTTTTTTTGTAAAAAAATGATAATTGGATGTGATCCACAAATGATGGATTTGATCACACATTGGCATCGCAATGTGTGGTAGGAGTTGGTAAAGACTTGGTACATGATGCATAGGTGAGTGTCATCTCATTTCATAGCATGACATGTAGGATTCCATGTAGAATTAACATATTCTTCATTGGAATGTTGATGCGTAATGTTGTGTGAACATTGCATGTGCACTTAGGTCGGGAGTAGCCTCTGTAGAAATTTTCTCTACCAGGCGTGGCTCACCCTATATGAGAAAAACATTTAAGGTGTTGGATATACGCCAATGGACGGCTCGCATCCAGGGCCACAAAGTGAAGAAAGTCGGATTGTGGCCTTATAACATATTTGTAAAAGTATTAGAAAAACGATTTTTGTAATACACTTTTGTCTAAGGTTTGTACTTAAACTCCGAGTAATATGTTTGGATTACATCGAATGTTTATTGAATGTGAATAAACGGATCCCGGTAAATGGGATTGGATAGTGTGGTATCGAGACACACGATATCCATAGGTAATTCTGACACTCGCTTCACAGCTTGGTGTTAGGGCGTAGGTATGTGATTACCTAGGACTTGATGAATGGACCCCAATCCGTGGGTTGATGGTTGGTTAACAGACCCCCGGGTTTTAGGGTGTCACATCTTGAATTAATCCACAAATCATACAAATATTGGCTAAATACCCATAAGCATTAAGATCAAAATGAAATACTCAATATAAATATGAAATAAAACAACAACCAATATAAATTAGGAGAGATTCATACAAATGTGTCTTTGGCTATATCTAAAACCCTAAGAAAACTAAATAGAACATAAATGGAAGAAGAAATACAACCATCAAAAGAAAGAGGAATGAAAAAGGAAAGAAAGCAAACAGATCCGGAATTGAAGCTCTCTTCTTCTCCTCCATCATCTTCTTCTTCCTCAAGTTGTCTTTCTCTCCCAAAAACTGAAACTAAACCCTAGAGGAGGGTCAAAACCTTCAAGAGGGGAGGAACCCTAAGAGAGGGCCTCCCTCTCGTCAATTTTGAACCTCAAAAACGACCCCCGCTGAAAATCCCCGCCAAAATGCCCTAATTGCCCCCTCTTATTGCCAAACCAAGAGATAATTGGCTTTATCACATTTGAGCCCCGACATTCACGTTGTAGCGTGGTGAATCTGATGCTACAGCATGGAGAAATGGGGAGCTATTGGACCCTTATAAGCATATCCATCGCCGCAAATAGTGAAAACTCCACACCACAGAGGCCTTTGACCAAATTTTGCTCTATTTTTCCTCCTCTGTTTCTCGATGCCATAAATTTCTCGTCTAAACTCTAAATTGAGCAATCTTGGTGTCTACGGAAAGCTTAGAGAGTGTAGAATATGGATTTGTCCATAGAAACACTTTATATTTTATGGTAAATATTTGAATCACAAAATTCCACACCATCAGATTTTGAGCACTCTTCCATTCTTCAAATCAAAGTCATAATCGAATTATCGAAGTCCAAAATAAGTGAATAAGGACTCTTTGGAAATATTAGGAAGTCTATTGTCTATCCTCACAAAGATTATAGCCACAAAGATTAGAGCCATTGGAGGTCATTCTGCAGCTGAAAAGACCAAAATACACTAGCTATTGTTAAATGTTGAATTTGTTGATTTTTGGAGTTCTTTTCGCTCATTTCTGCTCAATGGTTGGCCTAATCACAAAATTGAGAAAATAGAGCATTATAACACTTATTTATCTTATAAAACTACTTAAACCTAAGCAAAACATGGAGATAAAATGAGTATTTAATATACTCATCAGACATTGAGAAGTATTGTGACACCCCTTCTCCAGTCCGACCCGGTTGGCGAGTCCGAACCGAATCTAGGATGCCACTAAATTGTGATGCCCCCAATTGGGGCTCTGATACCACACATTTTTTATTTACTATTACTTTAAGCTCATTCATATAATGTTAAACATTCTACTTTTATTATAATTTGTAGAAGCGAATTACAAAATATATACAAGCTCCATATATGGAAGTGTTCAACATTTACACTGTTTACAAAAAGAAACAAAAAGACATACATTATACCAAAAATCTTCCAGTGGACCCTTATTGATGTGTTGACCTTGGCTACTGATGGATTGTCTTGTCTCTCGTTTCCTCTCTTCGTATCACTCACACGAATGAAACACCCGTGCTAAGCTTATAGCTTAGTGTGAATTAAAACATATGGACGACCTCTAACAAGGGTCATCCCACTTTAAACACATTCATATCTTCATGACACATATAACATGTACATATATTTATCCATTTCTCATGTCTACTTTCTTTTTTCCATATCATGTTTATTTTCCTATCATATTTCATATACTTTTCATGTCCTCTTATACTGTATTTCTTGTTCTTGTAATGGTATACTATCATCGCATAGCAATGCTATGCTTCTCATATCATATCATATACTTTATACATTTCCTTTACATATACTTTTCATTTTCTTTTATGTTCATGCCTGCAAATACCTTAGAAACGGATACGAGAAATAACTATATGTACTCGAAGGTACTATCACCGGGGCTGGCATTGATCTCGTCTATATGTACCCGGAGATTATCACCCAAGACGAGACAAATGATCTCTATAGCGAATTTCCAAATGGAGTCGTGATATACCCGAAGGTATCATCACTGTACAAGACAGTGACCTATGTCTGTATTATGTGATCCAAACAAGATCTATGTCATCGACCCAAACGAGGCCTCGGAGCATTCAGATTGTGATAAGCGGTAAAGAATCAGATCTCTCCCTTTATAGGCATGCCTATCTATCCATCTACCCGATCATGTGCACCTGGCTTTTATTATGTTTTCATGTATTATAAAAATGATATCCCATATACATGAATACCTACTGATATCATGTATACATAAGGAGCATATTCGTTATCAAATAGCATCTCTCTTATAAACATTTTACTATACTTTTTCATATAACCAAATTATACATATTTTCTCTTTAGCTTTCATATATTAAACTTATACATATACTTGTACAGTATGACACCTATGCATTCACACATCATTCATGTATTCTTGTTCCTCTATGAATCTACTTTACTTATAAATTGGGATGACTCCAATTGAATCATCCAAACTCAAGTTATGGCATTTTCATGCCAAACTAGTCAGTTTGCCCATATTACACTAGGGACAGTCTGAAATACTCATTTTTCAGGGGTCTTAACTCCATACATGACACTGGTTCTTTATACTCATTTGAAGCTAAGGTGCTAAGGGTTCTTCTCCAACTGGAATCACCCAAATCGGAGCACCGAAACTCAAGTTATGTCCTAAACAACCGGGACTACTCTATGACTGACTTTATGGGCCAAATGGGTTCAAAATTTGAAGATACCTATTTCATGGAGGTTTGTTCTCCTTGAAGTCTAGTTTAACCAGCCACTTGAATCACTCAAATCGGATAAGAAATGACCAAGTTATGGCCAACACACTAACACTGGTCCAAAATAGAACATTGGCACCGTGCATTCCACTTTTCGGTACCAAATTCAGCTGACCAAAACATTTGGTACCGGAAGAATGCGACTATTTCCGGGTACCAGTACCAAACCCTCGAAAATGCCCAGAAATGGTGGTTTTTCTCCCATTTTTCCATATATTTCACCCAAATCAACTCAATACTCAATACACACATCAAACCCAATTTTACATTCATCTTCAGAATCCCATTCTACTCAAATCATCTTTCAATACTTATCTTACACCAAAAACCTTTCATGAATTACTCCCAAAACAACTCTAAAATGAATCATAACCCATACATAACCCTAACATGAAGGTTAGTTAGGGTTTATTCTAAACCCAAACTCCATTACTTGCAATTAAACCATGAATCCAACCTCAAAGGGAGGATTCCATAATTTTCTTAGGCCAATTCTAGGTTTTACTAACCCTACTTCTGAAATCTAGGTTATGATGAATCCTAGCAAAACCCTAGGTTTGGGGACAAGCTACTAGTCCTACAATTCCATGGAAATCCATACAAAACTTTAGAATCCCTTACAAATTCCATACTAATGATTCCATACCTTTGATCTTCTTCAACTCCTTCTCCTTCTTTCTCTTCTTCTTCTTCTTCTTCTCTTCCTCTTCGCCTTTCTCCTTCTCTTCTTCCTTCCTTATCCGTTTGCTCTCCTAAATGGAGAGAGACCAAATGAGATCTGATTCCTCTAAATTAAGGCCATGTTCGTCTTATACATATTTGAATTCTCTTTTCCCATTTTTTCATTTGTCCTTCATTTCTCATCCATTCTCAATTCAACTTATTCTAATTGCAATCTCGACTCTGTCTTATTTTCTACTTTAGCATATATTCTATGAGATTACACCCTTGAACCTAAATTGGTAAACGATCGGGCTTAATTCTGACTCTTAATGAATCTCGGTTTTCGCTATTTTATTTTTCACATTATTTTATTCCTAAAAATATATTTATTTCTTATTATACCCAAACAGTTATAAACCTGTCATGTGGTATATTTCTGGGTGTTACAAGGGCGGACCAAGTGAGAGTGTTACCTTCCATCCGTTAGGAGCATTTCTTTTCATTAAGGCTAATTAAGAAAGGAAATCAATGTCCATACGTTTCATCCATTTGGTTCTTAACGTATTCCCCATTAATTCCATAACAGAATTAAGCCCTTAAGGTGGAGGTTATGATGGAAACCTCTATATAAGGAACATAATCTTACCGCTCTTGGGGTCACTTCTGCTCACTCTTTACATCGGAGAAAAGCACCATCGCTTGAGGGTAGGAGCATAGAAAGTCCAGAGCGTCCTCTTCCTTACTATAATGCCTAGAGGTCAAATCTCTGCCTTCCGCCTATAGTTTACGATAAAATTAATTTATCTAACATAATAACCAAATTAACCTAGAAAAAAAAAGTTTAGATTGAAAAGAATGTATGGAAAGTTGATGGTTTAACACAAGGAAAAATTATGTAGTACTTGTCTCTTGTGAACAATTTAGTACCATGAGGAGCATAAATAATAGTTTCTATCTTCTTTGGATTTTTTTTTTCTTACATGTATACTTGTTATAAGATAAATGTACCTGCAAATAAATACGAATAAAATTGTCAGAAAAATGTAAATAAACTTAAGTAGGTTATCTCTTATATTTTACATTCTATTTACCTCTAAATCAACCTTAGTAAATACAATAAAAAATCACCAAGTTTAACGCATATTTGTTCTCTTTTCAGTTCTATGGAAATCAAACACTTGTTTTGTTATACTATTGTTTGCACCCAAATTAAAATTTGACTTAATCCACAAATTGTATATAGGCCTGAGCCCAAGCCCATGAGTAAAAATCCATGAGAGATGGGCCTATATCCATTTGAGTAAACCCATATTAAAGTCCAAGGGTATTTTCGAAAATTTTAAAATTTTTCTGAAGTTAAACGAGACTTTTTTCTCAAAATCAGAACATACAAGAAGATGTGGACAGTTATTTGAGGCGGTGAAAAACTTGGGGAGCAAGCCTCCGTAAAGGAGAAGTTGGATGGGGCTTGTTTCAGGGAAGTGGGGTGTGGAGAAAGTGTGAAGTGGGAGAATTTGATCAGCTATTCAAGGGTTCCAACAAAGGAGGAGAGCTCTCACGAGGAATGGATGAACAACCAATCAATCAACAACAATGAATCACTTCTAGCAGTTTAGTCATTCCAATAGAAATTTTCAAGTTTCTATTATTTATGTAGTACCTTATCATTTCAGTTTTCTGAGTGAAATACAACAATTTCTATAGAAAATTTTCATTTCAGTTTTCCTAATGAAATACACCAAATTTTCTAACAACTTCTACAAATACCCTTCAATCTAATTTATTCGCTCAATTTACTTCGTATCGTGGCATTATTCACTTAGATTTTGGGGAACTATCAAGGAACTAGAGAACCTATTTTTCTTATGATCAGAAGTTTGATTTTCGGTACGATTTTTAGTTTCTAAACACTTTAATTTTCTGGCAAGCCCGCACACCATTCTAATTATCATTATGTATATTGAAGTGAAATTCTAAAAAATCACCAACAGTTATATAATTAACAAGTTTTTTTGTTTTATTTCATAATTAATAGGTATGAATTAAAGCTTGTCGGGGAAATTGTTAACAATATCTGTAGAAGATTGAACTCTAAGCTTTTACACATTGACAAGAACATAGTGGGAAAGGATTTTTGTTTGAAGGAATTGAAACAAGCATGGTTGGGATCTATGGTATTGGTGGAATTGGTAAGACTACAATTGCCAAAATGGTTTATAATGATATCTTATACGGGTTTGAAGGTAGTTGTTTTCTAGAAAATGTTAGAGAAAGATTCAAAGGATATTCTGGTCAACTTGAACTGTTGGAAGAGCTTCTTCATGGTTTCTTAATGGGTAAAATTACAAAATTATTTAATATCAAAGAAGGATTCAATAGAATAAAGGACAGCTTGCGCTTCAAAAAGGTTCTTATAGTTCTTGATGATGTTGATCATTTGGACCAATTAAAATTATTTGTTGAAAGCCATGAATGGTTTCATCCAGTAAGGTAACTTTATAACCACTAGAGATAAACATTTGCTGCATGTACATAGAGTAGATACATCATATGACGTTAAGCAGTTACAATATGCTAAAGGCCTTCCACTTGCACTAAAGGTTTTGGGTTCTTTTCTTTATGGAATGCTCATAGATGAATGGCATGATGCATTGGACCGATTGAAGAGAAGATCTAATGTTGAAATTCATAAACTGCTTAGAATAAGCTTTGACGGACTTGATGATACAAACAAGGAAATATTGCTTGTTTCTTGAAAGGGGAAGACAAGGACACTGTTTTAAGAATATGAGAGAGTTGCAATTTCTACCCAAAGGTAGGAATAAAAGTTCTTTGTGATAGGTGCCTCATAATAATTTCAAATAACAAGATACATGCATGATTTGATACAAGAAATGAGTTGGGACATTATTCGAGAAAAATTTCCTAAAGAGCCTAGTAAATGGAGCAAGTTGTGGGATCCAAATGATATCTCTTAGGCATTTTCAAGAAAAGAGGTAAGAACCAATGTTTTGCAAATTTTGGCAAGGTTTCGTATATTTTGTGCTATACTTATCCTTGATTTTTTTTTTTTAGGGCATGAAGAAAATTGAAGTGCTATCCATGGATTTGTCTTGTATAAAAGGAATACAATTTAATACAAAAGTTTTCACCAAGATGCAGAGACTTAGATTGCTTAAAGTTCATTGGAGCAATCACACAGATTTTATAGAAAAGAAATATAAGGTGATGCTTCCAAAAGATTTTGAATTAATTTCCTCCTTATGAGTAGAGGTATCTTCATTGGGATGGATACTCTTTGAAAGCATTTCCATCAACTTTTGATAGAGAGAGTATTGTTGAACTCCATCAACTTAGTTAGGTTTCACTACCTTTTTACATTATTAGATTTGAAAATATGGAAGTTGATTTATTGACACGATATTGTTTTGCCACAGTTCTTGGACAAGCTAATGGTCATTGATCTAAGTTACTCGGAGCAACTCGTCAAATTTCCAAAGTTCTCAAACATGCCAAATCTAAAGACACTAGTTCTTGAAGCTTGTATAAATTTGCATTAGTTTCACCCATCAATGGGAGATTCAAAGAAGGTTGCTTTCTTGAATCTGAGGGGATGCACAACCCTTAGAAGATTGCCAAGCAGCATTGAGTTGGAATCTCTTGAAAGTCTCGATCGATCTTTTTGATTGTTCAAACTTTGAGAAATTTCCAGAGATATAGGGGAATATGGGACATCTAAGGACACTTATCTTGAATGAGACTTCTATTACTGAACTTCCAAGAAGCATTGGATACTTGGAATCACTTAAATTTCTCCATCTCCATCTCTCAGATATATTGTGCATACTTTGAGAAATTTCCAGATATTATTGAAGGAAACCTGAGACACTTAAGGGAGCTTGATCTTGGAGGGACTGCCATTAAAGGACTTCCAAGTAGTATAGGATACTTGGAATCTCTTGAATTTCTTTATCTCTCAGATAGTGCATATTTGTAGAGATTTCCGGATACTATTGAAGGAAATATGAGGCACTTAAGGGAGCATGATCTTGGGGGGAGTGCCATTAGGGAACTTCCAAGAAGCATTGAATATTTGGAATCCCTTGAATTTCTTTATCTCTCAAATTGTGCATATTTTGAGAAATTTCCAGATATTATTGAAGGAAATATGAGGCATTTAAGGGAGCTTCATCTTGTGGGGACGGCCATTGGAGAACTCCCAAGCAGCATTGGGCACTTGGAATGCCTTGAAATTCTTGATCTCCATGATTATCGGAACTTGCATAAGTTTCCACAGATAGAAAGAAATATGGAAATGATAGAGAAGCTTTATTTAAAAAAAGCGCTATTGTAAAATTGCCTTAATCTATCGTCTCATTGGACTTTGTAATAATTCTCGATTTGACTGGGTGCAAAAACTTGAGAAGAATCCCAAACAGCATTTGCAGGTTGAAATCCCTTCGCCTCCTTATCCTCCATGACTGCTCAAACCTAAAAGCTTTCTCAGAAGTCACGGAGGATACGGAAAATTTAGAAGAACTTCATTTAGGAGGAACAGCTATAGAAAAGCTACCATGGTCAATCCAACACATAAAACATTTTAATAAGTTGATGCTGAATGGCTGTGAAAATCTTGCTACCCTTGCAGAAACTACATGTAATTTGAGATCCCTTGGACAAATATCTCTGCAAAATCGTTCCAAACTACTGAAATTGCCAGAAAGCCTGAGGAGCCTACAATTTGTGGAAGGACTTGGTTTGCCTTTAGCTTCCTTATCATGTTTACTCTTCCTCAAAGAATTGGATGTGAGTGGTTGCCATCTGATGGAAGAAAAAATACCGAGTAGTATCTGGTGCCTGTATTTATTGGAAGTATTAAATCTGAGCATAAACTCTATCCGGAGATTGCCTGCTGGCGTTGCTCAACTTTATAAGCTGAAACTCCTTAAAGTGAGTCACTGTAAGATGCTTGAAGAAATTTCAATGCTTCCATCAAGTCTACGAACTGTAGAAGCACACGACTGTCCATGCTTGAGAGCTTTATGGAGTCCAACAAGTCGATTTCCATATTCTCTTTACAGTTGCTTTGAATCAACGAGTCAGGTATATACTTTTCCTGATTCTATTGAGCTTTTTTTAACCTTTGGAAACGTTAAGGGATTTTCTTTAAATTTCCATAACATTGAGAGAGAAAAAGAAAAAGCATCTAAGAGAAAACAAGGGAAAAGTGCTGAAGAAATTCCTCAGCATGTTCTTTAGAAAAAGCTTGGCAAAATTCGAAGAAAGTTGTGTTGATTAAGAATTTTATTTTACACCCTCAATTTTTTTCAAGCTAACCAAACAAAAGAAATTTTATATTTTTGTTATTTTTTGTGTTTCTTTCATTATAATTTTCCAAAAAAAAAACTATTATTTTAACGTTTTATACCATGGAATTTACATGTTACTTTTGTGTAGGAATATGAGGATAGGAATCATAACTATCAAAGACCATCATATTGGAATGCTATTATATCTGGCGGCAGTGGAATTCCAGGATGGACTTCAGAGCAGCAGAATAGAGGAAATGAAGTAAGAATTGAGCTTCCTATGAATTGGTACGAGGACAACAACTTTTTGGGATTTGCTTTGTTCTTTCTTTTTTACCCATCTCGTATATAAGCATGCTTTTAGAGATTGGGGTGACAAAGGATCAGCAGGAGAAGTTATTGATGATAGTGTCCAGACACTACAAGAAAGTAAGCTTTTAGTTGGGGGCATTGACCCCAACCAAAAGGAAGGTTATGTGTAACTATATCATATAGCTTCAAATTATAAAATGGGCTGCAACAAGTTGTGACTATGGAGGGCATGACTAAAAAATTATTGTTGGAATTGTAGTCATTTAGAAAGGCTTAAATTTCAAAATTGAACACCTCACGCTTATAAATAATAATAATAATATTATAAATTCTATTATGTTATTGAACTAAATTCAACTCTAATAAATACTGCAAAGACTAGTATTCTATTCTAAGATCTTGCTGTTTGACAAATGGAAACCTACAGCTACCAACCCCAGAGCAGGGAGTTGAAAAATTTTAGAGCAAATATTATGAAACAGAAGTTGAAACACTAGAAACAAACGTTAAATGGAAGGAGAAAAAGAAAAAAAATAAGAAAGAAGATTATAATGAGATCTTCAGAAAACAGAGAGGGGGAGTACCTGTCATAGAAAAACAGTTGAATATCGTCCATTATACCGCCATCCTCATTTTCTTTACTGCCTTCAGAAATAGGAGGAGAGTGGTTAACGACATATTTCTTTGGAATCACAAGCCTGTTGAGCTTACCTACATCACTTGGGGTAAGCTGTTGGATTTTTAAACGTTTAGTAACGTTTTTTAGTGTGAATAAATTGTAATAAATATGTTTTAAATTAGTAACGTTTTTTTTTAGTGTGAATAAATTGTAATAAATATGTTTTAAATTATGTTTTGGAAACGATTTGTATTCTCAGTGTACAGAGAGCTTATTTATTGGCTCTAATTGTCATCTTTATATATACAAGTTTTATTTGTATTAGCTCGGGGGTGGCTTTTGGAAATACACGCAGTTATTTTGGGTGATAGAGGAAGGCTTTAGGTTCGTTGGTATAGGATTGGGTGCAATTTCCAGAAATTCTCTACACTCGTTGTATCCCCGAGACTAACACTCCAATTGACACAAGCACTGTGTGTGGAGCGAATTCGTTTTAAGGAACCGTGTTTCACGTGCCCTCAATTATAACAGATTCATTCGGCTTGTTGAATTCTCATTTTATTTATTGATTTGTAATTTTAGAATTTGCTATCTATATACTGCTATATTTACGTAATTTATATAATCTCTAAGCATCAGTAATTGGACTAACATAAGCTACTATTGGACAAGAAGCCTACACATAAGCCTTTCATTGCCGCTCACACTCACTTGGTCAAGACCAGGTACTTCTGTTTCTTCTCTGTGTGATTCATTCTTCAAAAATTCAGCAAACCAGGTGCTCAATTATAAGTACTCTCAGTTGAAGGTAGCTGAAGAGTCCAGTAGCAAAACTAACCAGTCATCAATTGGATAGAAGTGACTTAGTATTGTGTCAGAGCAGTAGTACAATCGCCTTTCCTCGATACATTCTCTAAAAACATCCTTAGCAATTACATCTTTACTCTGGATTTGATGGATGACCCAATTACAGCAAATACTGGTCCCTGCACATATTAAGAACCATTGCTTAATAGTTCTTAAATCAATGGATGAGGTTAGGCTATTTCAAAATGAGTTCCAATCTAAGATTGTAACATGGGCTCAGGTATTAGATTAATTTATAAAGATAAATTCAATATCAGAGAAGAATTACCAAGGTTAAGATTAACCTACACCCTATGTGTAATTTAGATTACAATATCAGAAAAGGGGAAAACAGTAAGAGTTCAAGCAAGTGCTCTATATTGAGATTCAGGAGATCAAATTAATATGTGAAAAAAAAAATACAAAGATTTCACTTACCGGTGAAGATAACAAGCTAATGGCTTATAAATACAAGGAATAAACATATTTTAAAATGGTACAAGCTAGCAGAAAATGATTATCATCTTCACCATCTCCAAACTAATGATGTGCACAACTTCAACAATAAACAAAGTTGTGTAAGGGTAATATTATCTCCAAAAGCGCCTTGACAGGGGTAGACACATACTGCCTGGATCTACTCAGTATTATTTGTACTTATGATTTAGCATAAGAAAAGATGGTAAATATTGAGAGCGCTGAGCGCTGGTTACCTAGAGACTCTATGTTTTAAAATTTCAAAATGAAAAATGTAGGAAGGGTTCAAATGTGTTCTACAGAACTTTACTTATTTGTTATGGCATGTGACTCATTTTGAGAGTAAAAGGGGGCAAGTACCGGAGGAAGTAATCGCTCTTCAGCAGACCCTCTTGTT
This sequence comes from Tetrastigma voinierianum, assembly GCA_016808115.1. Lineage (NCBI taxonomy): Eukaryota > Viridiplantae > Streptophyta > Magnoliopsida > Vitales > Vitaceae > Tetrastigma > Tetrastigma voinierianum. The sequence continues at coordinate 1,074,232 of JAEQBH010000376.1, read as the reverse complement.
TGGGGCGTGCAAAATAATAGGTTGGGAGGCAGCCCCACAAGACAAAGAGACGGTATATTTAGGTTATAGGGGTATTTTTGTAATTTGGTAATATCTAGGGTTATTATAAATACCAAGCTGCCATTCCCGTGGATGTAGGCAGACTACCAAACCACATAAAACCTATGTGTATTCTTCTTGTTTTTTTTCTCCAATTCGTATCACCATTGCTGCTCAATTCACAAATTATCAAATAAAAGAAATAGTTCTTCACAACTATTCTTGTTTTTCTATTGTTTCTTTACTTACCACTGCATTCATATGCTAAAATAGAAGTGAATATAATTTTAAGCAAATTAGTTGGAGTTAGCATAAACAGGGTGTAAGCAATCGTCTTGTGAATAGGCTAGCCAGCAGGCTGCCCTACCAGTATCGAAATCGAAATAGGCAACCAGTTGATTAGAGATTGAAATGTGAAAAAAAATTCGGAAAGGAATCTAATTAATTAATTTTTCATCATTTAAAAACCAGTCTTGAAACCTTATATAAAGGGTCCCTCCTTGGAAAACCAAGCATGCACCGGTTTAGCCAAGGTAAGTAAGACCCCTTTATAAATACCTCGAGAAAATGGAGTTAAAGAAGAGTTTGCTGTTTCTGCTATGCAATGTTCTCATCGCTGCATAGGTCAAATAGAATATTTCTACCATCAATTGCTGTAAGTATAGATGAATCATGTTGTGTAGAGGTTAATACATTATTTATTAGCATTTTGATTGGAAGTTCTGTGCAGCTGAATAAAACTTCATACACTCGGCTATGTAGCACCAAGAACATCTTGACCATCAATGGACAATTTCCAGGGCCAACTTTATATATGTGGAGAGGACAAACACTCAAAGTAAATGTTCAAAATGGAGGGAAGTATAATGTCACAATTCGCTGGTATGATTGTTCTCTACCCATTTCTCTCAATATTCATTGAGCTTCTCCAATTAGCTTTAATTGTTAAATATTTCTACTAAAAATTTCAGGTAAGGAGTGAAGCAACCAAGGAATCGATATTTTGTGAGATGTATTTAATAGCCATGTACTTAAATAAAACAATGTCCATCATGCAAATAATCAACAGCCACTCTACAAGACAAGTAACATGTCACTGAAGCAGATAAATCAACTTTGTGGTTAAAGGCATACCCTGCAGTGGTTGAAACTCCTAGGCTATTCGGGGGCTCGGCTATTGATCTTGCTGTAATTCCTGTTTCTGGTGATCCTGATGGTGCTGCTCCTGCAATTTGTTTATGAACAATGAGATTTGAACACATTTATATGTTTAATTATCCCATGAAAAATGATGACAACTGAAAAAAAAAAATCAGGTTCATGTCCAAATGGGTGACACTAACACCCTAACTTTGCAGTATTCTAGTATGCATACCTGTTGCCATTATTGTCTTCTTCTGTAATAGAAAGCAGGCTGCTAACCCAAGGTGAGGATTCCAGAAATGGTAGACATAACAAGGATGATCACTAGTTTTTTCTTCTTTTGATTAGTGTTTAAATCTGGAACAGACAGTAACAAGAACAATGTAACCATTTCCCATATTTCCCTGTTTGTTCAGAAAATCAATGCATATCCGCTTTCTGTTTGATAGGATTATGATAAGTCAGTTCAGTTCATCATTAGTTAATATGAATCCTTACAGCTGTGGTTCTTCTGGAATATAATATATGGTCTTATTTTTTTTTACTAGATTATAATCCTTTAGAAATTGAATCCCTTAGTTTGGGAAATGAGCAATTTACATCTTATACCTGGGTTACTTAGGGCTTATGCTATTGAAGACAGCCCCCAATAACTTAAGAATCAAAACGCGACTTATAGAAATCAAGTGTCTTACTGAGCTCAGAATTGTGGGGCGCGGATATAGACGTCCTCAGAGATGTTTCTGGAAGCAGCTACTGCTTCCGCTGAGATTTGAGTTGATCCGTTCATTCAGTCTTTGATCAAACACCTTTTGTACACAGCACATTACACTCCCCTGTTCCACTCGGTTTCAGTCAACCAGAAACTTCAATCTGATCATTGGCAGGGAAGAAAAACACAAGAAACACATGAAGATAAACCCATGGAAATAGACAAGGTTACCAAGATAACCAAGAAAAATTCTTCAGCAACAAGTTTCCTTTTCAGCTTAGTGGGGACCAGCACTCCATAATGGATTTTTTTTTTCCAGGTTATAAATAAATATCAGAAGTTGGATACAAGTACATACACAAGGATATGTTTTATAATGGGTCATTTGGTTGCGGGAAGCTCATTTAATTGTGACTATTGGCCCTCTATGGTTGCAGCCCATTTTCCCTGCAGTTATAAAATGATCAATAGTTGCGGCTCATTAATCTCAAAATTATATAATTGATAGAACCTCTTATTAGAGCAACTTTAATGGAAGTTGCCAAATGCTATTTGCAACTCCTAACAAAGTATTTTAAGACTCGAACGTTGTTTTTACTCCAATGATAAGCGCCTAAAACTTATGTCATTTTAATAATTAAACGTTTTTTATTAAAAATATAATTAAACTTAATCTATATATTTTAACGTATATTTTTCATATTCAATTTAATTTAATCAGATATAGCTTCATAGTAACAATTTCAAATTTCAATTTCAATTTCAAATTTTGTCCGGCGAAATTCAAATTTCAAATTTCAACAAGGAAAATCAAATTTGAAAATTTAACCAAAATAAAAATTAAAAATTATAATTCGTTTATAAATATGATAATTTTCTCATGTTTTTCATCCATCTATCTTATATTCTTTTAGTTTTCCAATATCTTCTTGACTATTTATCCTTCATATATTTTCGTTTCATCAAGTTATATGAATCAAGTTCTAATATTTTAAGAGAGATCCTCAATATTGGAAGAAGAAGATAATGATGATTTGGATATTGCCAGACGAACTGGGGAAGTACCGGCGGCTTAGTCACGGATTGATAAGAAGGCACCGCGTCTGCCTGTGCCACGTATCGGTTAATCGATAAAGTCAAGGTCACGAAGACTCTATCGTGACTATTTTGCTACCCTCAGGTATATGAAAGTTTTTTCGAAGGAGGTTCCAAATGAAATAGTCCTCTTTTTCTTCAACTGTAAACGGTACGAACAATGATCCATACTTCATCCAAAGAACAGATGTCAGTTGAGTTCTCGATTGGCTATCCTTTCAAAGATACCGCTTACTTATAGAATTCTTGCTCACTGAACACCTACCGATTCTCTGACGAATACATCGGACCGAGAAAGCACCTACAGAGTAGTCCTCGAAGGTTCATGGAAAGTCGAAAGATTGCAATGTTTGGCGACCACACTCGAGGTCACTCAAACAATATCGATATTGCCTCGATTGCTACTAAACTGGGAACAACGTGGCTTTCCGGGCATGCTGTGGAGATTGACAGATGACGGGCTCGAAAATCATTCCCATCAAGGTGGCAAGGTATGTATACTGGTCATTATCATGAACCAACAATCATTTTGTAAGTCAGGCATCTCAAGATCTTTGGATATGGCATGCCCGTCTACCCGGTTCATCAATGACATAAATGTTCTTAGATAGTCCCCTGCTTTTACATTATTAGCAAATGGTCATGCTCCTCCAAATAACTATATAATTAATGGTGGTCATATATAGAATGGGATATTATATAGTTGATGGTATTTATCCAAACCGGTCGACATTTGTAAAACACCCCTGGCCCACAAGGTTCAAGAAAAACATTTTGCTAAAGCACAAGAGCCTAAGAAAAGATGTAGAGCGGGCATTCAGTACTTCAGCCTCGCTGGTAATCAGGCATGGACCAAAGACGCTGGGATGAAGAAACACTCTGCGCATATCAAGAAAGCGCATAATAATGCATAATATGGTCATTGAGGACGAAGGAGATATTGGTAACAATGACTTTGATGGAAGTGATGCAAATCCACCTGTAGAAGTGTCACATGCGCATACACCAGAATTAAAAGACTTCATGCAAACTCATTATCGATCGTGCGACGTTATTACTCATTCTCAATCGCAATGATCTTATCGTTATCTGCGGGCAAACGCATACGACGACTAATAACCTCTATCAATTTCAAGTCGGGTTGTATTTTCAATCTAATTTCAATTTCACGCTGTATTTTAATTCCAAATTTCAATTTCACGCTGTATTTAATTCCTAATTCCAATTTCATGTTGTATTTTAATTTCAATTCCACTTCATGTTGTATTTTCAATTCCAATTTCAATTTCAAGTTAAATTTTCAATTCCAATTGCAACATAATAAATAATGACTACAAATTAAAAATAATAGCAACATAATAAATAACAACTAAAAATTAAACCCCACTTTTCATAACCCTATCTTCGTTATTCCAATATGTTGTAGAAAGTGGGTCCCCATGAGTATCAATTTCCATGATTTCATCTCATTTTGCATTTCAATTTTTACACTGCCTTTCTTCAATTTCTAACTGTTACGATGTTGCTCCAATGTTATCTCCTGTTTAGCATAAATTTTGTCGTGTCGCTCAACTTTTTGTCGTTCCACTTCCATTCTTTCATTCCAATGGTGATGATCTAGTGATCTTTCAACATCGGTTTGCTTTTCTTTGTTTTTAAGTTGTTTCTTCAAAGCCTTTCTGCCCAATGACCTATCGAGGTTGGGAGTGGACGAGGGTTCAGTGTCATCCCCTAAATATGGAGTTGAATAGCAAGATTCAACATGAGCCGATTCGGCCAGACTACCGCCTGAATGAGTTTTTGCCTTCTTTATTATCGGTCGATTACTAGTCCATTTCCGCTCTCCATTTTCAATATATTCCAACAATGCTCAGATTGGAAATGGTTTTCCAAAGAATCTTAGCAAACATTTCTTTTGCTTCATCAACTCCGAAAAAGATATGAAATTATTCAAGATTAGTTCAAATATCAAATCATACGTAGTGTCTAAATAAAAGTTTATATCTTACATTATTTTGCTCGGTGTGTCCACTTTGTCGGAGTCTTTCAATTTGACTATGAAAACCGACAAATTTGTTGCATTTTGCATTTATATCATCCAACGACTTTTAATAGAAGATTTAGAACGCTCTTCATGATTGCCTCTATGAAGTTCTAAGTATTAAAATATTCTTCATTGCACGCACCTAATCTTGTTATTCATTCCCAGAATTGCATCTTTGCTCATATTAAGCCACTTGCATACAATTAATTTATCTTCTACAGAAGTTCTTTTGTCCTTTGCGATTTTCAATCTTGAACGATCATTTTTGTACCGTGCCAATATCGTGGGATTTTTCGAATAGTATCATCATATAAATCGGTGTCGCTCATAAGCAACCGCTTAAAGAAAGTCATATTGTAAATCCATCTACAAAAAAAAAAAAAAATCTAATCAATTTAAAAGAATGAGCAATTTATAGTGATACAAATAATCTATCAATTATAAAATTTCTAATTAATTTAAAGAATGAGCAATTTATCAATTAAAAATTATAAATTTATCAATTAAAATTTAAAATCAATTTATCAATTTAAAGAATGAGTAATTTATTAATTAAAAAATTATAATCAATTTAAAATGAGCAATTTAATAAGTATAAATGAATCTATCAAAATAAATGATATTTAATTAAAAATTAGCAATTTATCCGTTTTGAATCAAACATTTAAATCTGCAATTTATAAGAATGAGCAATTACTAAATTCAAAAAATAAAACATCGAATTTAATAAAGAAGGCAACACCTGATGCCTAAAAACGATTCTTCCTTCCTAAAAAAACAATTCTCGCTCTTCCTCCTCCTTCATTTGTTCCTCTCCTCCGCCCCTCTCACGTAATCCGGGATTCGTGACTGCGGATTTTCAATTTAGCACCATCTTCTTCCTTCTTTCTTCCTTCCTTCCTCCTTTTCTTTCTTTCCTCTTCCTCCCTTTCTGCACAACGACAAGGGTTAGATTCGGACAATATCTCGGGAAGCTGGGGTTCAGGGAAGCTAGGGTTTCGAAGGCAAGGATTCACAGTAGGTTCTTTTCCCCTTTCAATCTCCTCAGATTTTTATAGATTTTGAAATAGAATATAGCCGTTGAGATAGCCGTTGAGATGCACAGGAGCCATCAACGGCTATTTTGCATCCTTCTGCATCTCTCTCCAAAGTTGCCAAATATGGCACCTCAAAATCACGGATGGCATTTTGCCACCTCCGATGCCATCTCCGTTGGAGCATGGTTTTTGGTGATTTGGGTGCCATTTTGGCAGTTACGGATATGGCACTCCGGATACCAACTCCCATTGGAGTTGCTCTTAGTTGTAGTTTAAATAAACATGAGGCTAAAGACATGCTTTGCTTGAAATTTTTTATGACCCCAACTAAAATCATGTCTCTATAACTCACTTTTCTTATAGTGAGAGAAGCAAAGGATACTAAGAGTTGTGTTGTAAAAAAGATCAATTGATCTCAATCTTATCCATTTGACTGTCTCTTTAATTTATTAAACCATGCACTTTTGCATGTTTTTAAAGTAATGTTTTAAAAATCGTAATCAAGGATTAAACCGAAAAAGCTGTCGATTTACGCTCACCTGTCGAACCTGATATCATAAATAGATATATTAAAATAAAATAATATAAATGGATTTAACTGATTCAACCGCTTAAGCCAATTTGCTCAACCATTGGTCTGACATGTCTAACCATCACTTGACAGTTCAACTGTCTAAAGAAAAACTGGCGAACTTTGAATCGCACTTGCGCTTGATATCTACTCATCTGGCCCACCTATTTGACCGGGATCACCGATCCAGCCTCGATTTTTAAAAAATTGGTTTTCAATGGGGGTAGGGTTATAACCTAGTGGTACAATGTTTATGGATTTTCAAGTGGGTGCATTGGCTTTCTCTTAGTCCGAGTCTCCTGGGGTGTAAAGAGAAAATAAAAGAAAAAAAAAATTCAAATGTAGGGGAGACATCGCGGTCTGGGCCCATATCCATTAATCAACAGCCCAACGCCCACGCAGTTTTCCATCGCCGCCCACCATACGAAGCCGCCCAAGGCGGCCCGCACTGTAAAACCTGAAAATTTAATTTTTCTGAAAAATGGCAAAAACAGTAAAATTGCCAAAATTGTTCAAGGAAGCCCGAAAATTTTTCTAGATCTCGGATGACGAAACAGACTTCACCATTGAATTCGTCTCGCGAAATCTAGTTACTTAGAAAATTTTCGTCGAATTTCGAGACATTCAGATTTTTTTACACAATTTTTGGGGCAATAGTCATCTAGTGACTCCTAGGGACGAGATTTTTATAAGAATCTAGGGAGTTAGGACATAACTCAAGTTAAGTTCATTTGAAACAAATTGAACTTGAACCGAAAAGAAAAAAAAATTGTTTTGGGACATAAACGGACTTGAACCAGTCGCAGACACGTGGCACGATGTGGGCCAAGTCTTTAAGAATTAAGTAAAAGTAGAAAAGCAGATTTGGAGGGGGGAAAGGAGCAGATTTTCACTGGAAAAAAAAAAAAGAAGACCCGTGGAGAGAGAGTGAAAGATGAGAAGAGAAAGTAGAGAGAGAAGCTCCAACTTCTCTCTATGATCTACGAAGCTCGGTTACTTGGTTTTCGTTGGGCCAAGAACTAAAGTTCATCTATGCAACAAGAGCTACATGTGGGTACCGGAAACAAAGGATTTCGTCGAAGACTCAAACAAAGAGTTTGGGAGATTGTGGATTTCGGGTCTTCGGGGTTTCCGAAAGCTCTGTCTTTGCTTCAAGAGGTAGGGATTCTTCCTAATTTGATTTATTTTCCATTCTAGAGGCTGTTTGGTTGAGTTTTAATGCCCTAAGAGGCTATTTGGCAAAATAATGGGTTATGGGAATAGTGCCATGTTTTGACCCTATATGATGTCCAATTTTTTGGGCTGATTTTTGGCTAAAAAAAGAGGGAATTTAGACTAGTGTCCTTCATGAAAATTATATTTGAAGTTGTGAACTTGAGGTTAGGCTTTTGAATTACCCAAATTGGACCCCTATAGCTCAAGTTATGGTCCATTTAATTTTCGAAATTATCACAACTTAGGCTGTTAACTATTTGTGTCCAGGTATTAGAACTGATTTGTGGTTGAGAAAAAGAGGGAATTTGGACTATTGTACTTCATGAAAATTGTATTTGAAGTTGTGAAATTGATGTTAGGCTTTTGTATTAACCAAATTGGACCTCTATAGCTCAAGTTATGGTCCATTTAATTTCCGGAATTGTCACGGCTTAGGCTATTAACTGTTTGTGTCAAGGTTTTGGGATTGATTTTCGATTAGGAAAAATAGGTAATTTTGACTATTGTACTTCATAAAAATTGTAGCTGGAGTTATGACATTGAGGGTAGGATTTTGAAATACCAAAATTGGACCTTATAAATTTCGGGTTATGGTCCATTTAATTTCCTGACCATTGCGCTGTCGTTAACTATTTGTGTCTAGGTTTCGGGACAGATTTTCGGTTGGGAAAAAGAGGTAATTTGGACTATTGTCCTTCATAAAAATTGCAGAGGAAGTTATGAAATTGAGGTTAGGATTTTGATTTACCTAAATTGGACCTTTATAGCCTGCTATGGTCCACGACCTGCACTGTCACCACTTGCCGTTAACTATTCAGGCTCCAGTTTTGGGACAAATTTTCAGTTGGGAAAAAAAGATAATTTGGACTATTGTCCCTCATAAAAATTGTAGCGGAAGTTTTGAAATTGAGGTTAGGTTTTTGAATTACCCAAATTAGACCTTTATAGCTCAAGTTATGGTCCATTTAATTTCCGGAATTGTCACAGCTTAGGTTGTTAACTATTTATGTCCAATTTTTGGGACTGATTTTCGGTTGGGAAAAAGAGGTAATTTGGACTATTATCCTTCATAAAAATTGTATCTGAAGTTGTGAACTTGAGGTTAGGCTTTTGAATTACCCAAATTAGACCTCTATAGCTCAAGTTATGGTTGTGTCTAGGTTTTGAGACTGATTTTTGGTTGGTGAAAAGTGCAAATTTGGACTAATATCCTTCAAGGAAATTGTATCTCTATCCAATAAATTTATGTTAGGCTTTTTAATGACCCAAATTGGACCTCTATAACCCAAGTTATGGTTCGTTTTCCGAGACTACCACAGTCGCCCGCTGGGCCGAACCTACTATCCGCATTTTTGGGATCGATTGACAGAAAAAGTGAGAATTGACTAGGGGCATTCTTCAAGGAAATTATATTTATATTTGAGAACTTGATGTTAGGCTTTTGAATCACCCAAATCGGACCTTTATAACCCAAGTTATGGTCTGTTTTTCGAGACTGCTACAGCTTAGGCTGTTTAATGGTTTGTGTCTAGATTTTGGGACTATTAAGGGGCTAGTTTTCTGAACCGAGTTCAGAACTATCCTGTGGTCTATTATGGCTTGTTTAATGTTTTAAGTAAGATTCTATTCCAATTGGTCTGAGGATGAGGTTGTCATTGCTTGAGTTTGAAATGAGTTATGGCTGTAGCAATTGATTGATGAATATGTGTATCCTAAATGTATTGACATATGGAAAGTATGTATGTGTGTATTAATATGTTACATGATTTGTGGATTTAATTGAAATTGTATGTTGATTTGATATAATTGTCCTAATGATGCATGGGTGTAATGGCGAATGAAATGCCCATATAGTATCATATATATATGTGTGACATGGCATAAGCATGAAATGACATAATTGCATTTCATATGCACGGGGACATAAAATGAAATGGGTGTGCATGGTTGGTTGGCTATTCACCATCTTGTGAACGGGTGGTGGGCATCGATACTCGACGACGCCTAATAGAGTCTCCACAACAGATGGTTGTAAATTAACACTGCATTTGGTGTTGATTGTGCAGGCTCGGAAAATGGGACAACGCCCAAATTAAGTCGCACGGTTTGAAAATAGAAAATGAAATTACGTGTCTGGTGAAAGATCTGTTATCTTTTTGGTTACACTTATGGATCCATTAGTGAAAGCACGTAAACTGTGCCATGGGCTTCACGGACTCAAAAAATTCACCTACTCAGTAAAAGACATGGAATTTTGAATATAAATTATCATTGAGGTGTAACATCCAAAAAGATTTTGGTTTGAAAAACAAATGAATTTGTTTTGTAAAATGATCATTGGATGTAACCCAAGAATGATGGATTTTATCATGCATGGGTTTTGGAATTGTATGATAGGAGTCAATTAGGACTCGGGTTTGATGGAGCTCATGAGGACTCCTGCATATGGGACATGGTGAGTCGCATCTCATTCATGGCATGTAGATTCCATTCTAGGTTTGCATAATCTTGATTGGAATGTGTTTTTTTGGTGACATAACCATTGCATATGCACTTAGATGGGGAGTAGCCTCTGTAAGAGTTTACTCTATTGGGCATTATTCAACCCGTCGTGGACCCTTCGTGCATACAAGGAGGTGTAGGGAGACGACGCCACTAAGGCCGCCATTGTGAAGAAAGTCGGATCGTGGCTTCGTTCTTTCTTTGTAAAATATATTAGAACAAAACTGCTTTAACATATGCTTTTGGTGGCAAGGAGTATTGTAATTAAACTCTTATGACTATGATATTATAAATTTTGCATTATAGTTTGGAGTATGGATTTAAAGTGGACATTATGTGGTCATTTTACTGGGAGATGGACCCTAAAAGGTCATGATATGATATTTGGTTCCTGATAACAAAATATTTTCCTCGTTATATAGGTTGTATTTTGCAGCCCCGCACAAAGGAGATTCTATCCTATTTTTGTTAAATTATGGGTGTAATGCCCAAAAATACCCTATAATTTTTTATACACTTCATTATATATTTTAGTATGAATTGAGCTAAACTGGGGCTTCCGAAAATGATAAATTATGAAATGTGAAATGAATGAGTTGGCATGATTAATGTTATATGCTAAATGAGAATCGATTAACCCGAAAATAAACCCGTTGTAAAAAGGACAAATATGGAATTTGAAAAATGAGAACCTAAGGGTCATTTGAGACGACCGAGACAACGGTTATTAAGGTTCACTCAAATGTCAAAACAAAATGTCAAAACAGAATACAAAATGAAAAATCACCAGAAAGGAAAGTGTGGACATGTAGATTCATGCAACAAATTAGAAATGTGGGCTATATAGTAAATTGGGAGAACTTAACCTAAAATGGTTTTGGTGAGCCAAATACGGCTCAGAGGGATTTTTGACTTAAGACCACATTTGGTCTTAGAATGCTCATTTGGGAAAAACCGTATTTGAGAGGAAGTGAGAGGAGAAAGCAAGGGTTTTGGGAAGAAGTGAGATTTTGTGCAAAATCCAGCCCATTTGTTCAAGATCTTGCAAGAAGAAGAAAGGAGAGAGCTAGGGCTTCAAGTGCAAAGGGATTTAAGGTAAGAACCAAACCCTAGAATTTCATTTGGGTTGGAAAAACCCTAAACCATCCATAGTTTTTGCTTGTGGTTGGTTTAGGATGATATTAGGATGTTATTGGGAGTGATTCCCATGTTTTGTTTTGGGATTTGAGGATTTTTGGAGGAAATCACAAAAAGGAGAAAAACTAGAAAATCTGGGCATTATTGGGCTCCTACGCAGCGACGTAGTAGGCCAAGGCGTGGGATACTTCGTCGCAGCGAGGCCGAGGTGCCCAAATGGCACCCCTCGGATACACCACGGCGTAACATTGCTATGCCGCGGCGTAGCTACTGTTCATAGCGAGAAATTTTTGTATTGTTGTTCCGAAAGTTTAGTTTTCGTACACCGATAGTATAGGAACCCTAATAAATTACTAATGGAGGTTCAAATAAGAATGAAACTAAGTGAAAAATGCACTGTACCTTGTCGCCTCGGTGAGATTCGTTAAGTGTGATAATTGTTTACCCACTAAAAGTGGTGTATTTATGTTTGACTAGGGGCTGGTGAAGATCACCTAACCTAGGATCGAGATCGAAGAAAGAGAAACGAGAGCCGACAGCTTCGATTAGTTCTTTGTTCACCGTAATTATATTCAAATTTCAAGTGTTTGGTGGTTTACTAAATAAACCTGAAATGAGTATATGGAATGAGTATATCTTTGAAATGATATTACGAAAGGGCATATGGATTTGAAAATGTGATATTTGAAATGTCTGACAATTAATCAGAGGAGCGACACTGAATTGTAAAACGAATTGGTCAATTTCTTGACATCTTGAATTGAATCTACAGGCACCGAATGACTAACATGACGGATGCACCAATTCCATTTGTCATGAAGGCAACCGAAATTGCTCAATGTCCCGGCGCGGATGCAACGAATTTTGGCATCCGCCATGATGGTGTATACATTTTAAATGACCACTTGGCGGAGCATCTAATCGCATCCGCTGCGATGGGAGACGAAATTGTTAAATGTGTGCACATTATCGAATGACAAAAGGACTGATTCACTCAAACGGAACTGGCCATGAATGTGAATTGCATGTATTAAAAGTGAAATAACAAACTTCGATGAGTGAAAATGAGATTTGTATACTAAATGCCCTAAGAGTATATGTTTGAATCTCATGATTTGAGTTAAATGATTTGTTGCATGTGAAATGCATATTTTGATATGATCAATGATTTGTAAAGGGAAAGCATGTGAAATGAATAAGCATGGAGTATAGTTTCGTATAAAAGACATGGTTTTATCATAAACACGTCAGGTTAAACTGAAAATCGAATAGAATCAGATAGAACCACTAAGCATGAAAATGCTGAATGGTAGTTTTTATCTATGCGCAAGTTTCTCGAGTAAAATCAGAAAGAAAGCAAGATCATGCTGCGTGAGTCATAGAGAGGTTGCGCGTATAAGTATATACCCCGTCATATGCATATCATTTCTTTTGAACATGTGATATTTTGTGAACAAAAGAGTTAAACTCTGAAATAGTGTTTTGTATATCATTTTGTAAAGGCATGACATGCCATTTTGTAAATGTATTATAAAACTAAATGTTTATGGGCCTACCATTTGAAATGTTTCCGAGTAATTGAAAACTCTAAAATGAAATGACATAAATAAAATGTTTTTGATAAGATAAATGAAACTATTGGCAAACTGGCCCTGGGTTCCTGATCCGCCGTCTGGCTGGGCCCGGGATCTCGGCCGACACCCTGAAAACAAATAAATAAAAAGTAAATAAAAAGAATTAAATGAGCATCCCGGAAAGGGGTGCTACAATGGATCTCGGTAAAGGGGACATGATAGTGTGGTATCGGGTTACCCGACATTCACAAGTTTTCCATGGGTTGACGATTGGTCAACGGATCCCCCTGGGTTTCAGGGGCGCCACTGTGTATAAGAAACAATACGGAACCAACCGACGGCATATTCCTAAGACTCCGCCTGGGTCCCGAGTCCCCTAGCCGGCTAACCCACCACACATGGGAAGTTTGTCAAAAATAAGTATGTTAAGGATAAAAATATGCATAGGATATTTATCCACGGATCTCCCAACATCCAAATCCGATACATCTCAAAAACATGAATCCTCAATAAGGGAGAATTGGTCTTTAATAAGGAAAGAGAGATTTTATCACCAAAATCATGAGATTATCTTTAGGACAAATTTGAGTATTAAACAAAAACCTTCCAACGAGGGAAAGGTATGCAATCTTAGCTATCCAACTCCCTTATTCTTCTCTATCCTTTTGTTGACTTAAGCATCGGAGAGGCGACTGACACATCACTACCTGACCCTTTTCATAGGTTTCATATCAAGGGCTGGCCGAGCAATTCCTGAGATCATGACGACCCAGATAGCAACAATTGGAGATGTTTGTGGGAATCGAATATAAAGTCTCATCGACGACATGTAAGAGCTTGGCCCTAATGGCTTTTTGATATCCCTTCGCCACCAATAGCTATGACGATTCCCCTCCCCACTTCTGATTCGTCCGACGCTGTTGCAATGTCGAGTAATCCGGTGATTCAGTTGCTCAAAGACTAATTCCTTCATTGGCGGCAAGATATGGAGAAGAAGCAGGAGGAACAAGCAAGGCAGATGAGGGAATTGCAAGTTCGCGTTGAGCACCTGCAGCATGAAAACGATCGTCTTAGGGCCCAAGCAAAGGAAAGACACAATCTTGGCGAAGGAGACGAGCAAGATAGCGGGCAAGCAAAGCACCCGACCATACGCGATAAGGGAAAGAAGCCCATCATTCCTGACAATGTTGATACCCCAGCGGATGACGAGTTATCCTTAGACAGCTCGCCAAATCCCTCCCCTGCAAAAAGCAACAGGACCAAATCATGCCAGAGACACTCGCATCGCCTTGCGTTCAACAACACTAATAATAGCCTCATCTACGACAAGGAGTAAGAGGGCCAAAGAGCGTAGTCATCCAAACGCTGAACACCCGTAAACACGTATGTGTGGAAGACCCACAGGGCGTGGTACCGGGCCAGCCGCCATTATATCCCGCCTTCGATTTAGCACCAATGCCTTATATGTTGTCTGTAGCATAAATTCAAAGTCCCGACGACATGCTTTCCTCCCCCCTAGGGCGACACATCCTCAACTATGAGCCTCCCCACCGGTAATGATCATTTACTGTGCAAAGTTTTCCCGGCTAGTCTGCGCGAACCAACACTATCCTGGTTTTATAAGCTCCCTCGAAGCTCAATAAACGCGTTTAACGAACTTTGAGGAGTATTCATCTCGCAACACTTGTGCTCAGTGCGACAGAAAAGGAACATTAGTTCCTTACAAACTATTTTGAAACAGGAAGACGAGTCCATACAAGACTTTACGAGGAGGTTCAGGCAAGCCGTCCAGCAAATAGAATTTTACAGCATGGATGCGGTCCTTCAAAACTCAGAGAAGCTGGGGTCATTAACCCTTCTTCCAATACTCGCGATTCTAGACCTCACAAGAATAATGGAGAATTATACAAGTGGGCTTATTACATATTCGATTAATCGAGGACAATATTCGAGCGGCAACCCAGACAATAATGATCACAAATCAGTCGGCCAAAAAAGATAAGCCAGTAGGGAAAAAGTCGTCTGCGTCCAACAAAGGTCAGAACGGAGACCGAAAGCGATCCCGGGACCATTCTCAAAAAAGAAGAGAGCCCCCGTAGTTCACCCCTTTGAATATCTCATACGAGAGGTTGTTGCCCTTAATTCACGACCTACCAGATTTCAAGTGGCCTACACCCATCCATCGGATACCTCCTAGAGAAACAAAGCCTTGGGATGCGATTATCACAGGGACCATGGACATGAAACCAACCGGTGCCGGAGTCTAAAGTTCCTAGTAGAAAAGCTGATCAAGGCAGGACACCTTAAGAGGTACCTGAGGGAAGTTGATCAGGGGGTGGAGTCGAGGCAACCCATAGGAAGAATTATAGCAAGTCCGAGGGCTCCGTTAGAGACCAGACTAGCCATTAATTATATATTGAGCGGCTCGACCGATGATCAATACCGATCCAAATGACAGCAAAAGAGACTAGTCAAAGCAGCTACGGTTAAGGCTAGGGTGAATACCGTCCACATAGAGAGCAGCCAGAGAGAAGTTGAACCAATAGATAGCCCGATATCCTTTCCTCCAGTTAACCCGAACAGGGTCATTGTGCCTCACTACGATGCCCTAGTACTCACCCTCTTTATTAATGGTTTTGATGTGCACAAGGTACTGGTAGATCCAGGCAGCACGACAAATTTACTGCAACTTCCAGCATTCACACAGACGAAGCTTTCTCCTAACATGGTAAATTCAATCGGGCGAATCCTCTCTGGTTTTAATAAGGCAAGTACGACCACGCTGGGAGATGTCACACTCCCTATGAAAGCCGGGTTGGTCACTCAACAGATTATGTTCTCAGTAGTCGAAGACTTGAAGCCTTATAATGCCATAGTGGGCCAGACTTGGTTGCACTCCATGAAGGCAGTGTCATCAACGTACCATCAAATGGTGAGCTATTTGACAACCGTGGGGCAGGTAGACCTTTTGAGCAGCTAGCTGGCTACCTAATAATGCTATCAATTGACCCTGCACAAGAAAAGAGGGAAGTTTGATTCCGAATAGCCTCTCCTAGACGATTTGACACCCGCATAGTAATTAAACAGTATCTCACTAAAACCACACTGCTCGCTAGCCCCAAGCTGTGGACACACTCTGGCATTTACTTGGCGCGCCTCTCGAAATCTTGGGTAAGCAGCGATTGTCTAAAGAGGATGAAAACCGAAAGCAAAGACCCATATTCTTTGTAATCAAGTCCCTATCCGAGGTAGAAACTCGATATACCCGTCTCGAGCAGGCGGCGCTGACACTTAAGGTAGTGATGAGTATACTTTATACTCATTTTGTCCCTACGTTTTTCTTATATTTTTAGTAGTTTTATTATATAAATAATTGATTTAATGCTCTAAATGTTCAAATTTTAATTAGGTCAACCATGAGCCAATATGGAGCAAAAACAAAGAGATAAAGCCCAAAAATCAGCAAACTACACAGGCAGCATCAGCTACCGTGTTTTGATGTTTTCAGATGCAAGATGATCCCAAATGGAAGCATGATTTATATGGATGGATTCTAAACTTTGATATCTTTCTAGTGATACCAAGAACACTAAAGTTGGAGTTCGAACGAAGAAGTTATCCAAGTTGCAAGCCATGAAGAAAATCAAGAACATTGCGTAAAGACTAAGTAAAGATTGTAGGCTACTATATTTTGCCATTTTTGGATATAATATGAGCTCAAATTTCATTAAGATATATATGGATGGATTCACTTCAAGATATTTCCAACGGTACCAAGAACACTCAAATCAGAGTTCAAATGATAAAGTTATGGCATTACAAAGTTGGTGCAAAAACAGGGGACTGCAGCAACGCCTGGCTGTTGCGTAGAGTGCAGAATAGATCCCGACGTCACACGTTGCTGCACGACGTCGCGACGTTCGGGGTTGGTTTTGGGTCGATTTTTATCCCATTTTGAGCCCATAATTAGGGGTTTTAAAGTTCAAACCTGAAGGAGATGGGGGGAGAACGTTTTTGGGAGGTTTGGAAGGGGGGAAACACCCTAGGGCATGGTTCTCTTTTGGGAAGAAGATGGATTGAAGAAGATGAAGATTGAAGAAGATGAAGATTGAAGAGGAGATTTGGGCTTCATTCATCACATTAGGCTATTTCTTCTCCTTTTTCATGTTTTCTCTTATCTTTATGGT
The DNA here is from genome assembly GCA_016808115.1 of Tetrastigma voinierianum. NCBI lineage: Eukaryota > Viridiplantae > Streptophyta > Magnoliopsida > Vitales > Vitaceae > Tetrastigma > Tetrastigma voinierianum. Next base: position 1,056,976 of record JAEQBH010000376.1, on the reverse strand, counting down.
TGTATCTTTCCCATTGATGGACTGATTTTCGCTTCCTAGCTCTTTGGGTTGTATTTGACATGGATCTTATATCTACGGTTGATTTTCCTATTTCAATTGTCTGTGATTGTATATCTATTCATTCATTCTGGTTGATATTTACATATTGATTTCTAGCTAATCTCAATATGGAGAGTGGTTTCTCGCGAGATTTGAGAAGTGAGAGAAATTAGACATAGATGAGTTAAATCTAATAAATTGGAGCACATAGGATTATCAATAATTGGGGAGGCTTGATACTTCTTTGATTTTAATGCACCTTTAACACTTGGTGAACTAAGAAGCAAGAAACCTAGTGATAAATGGTAGGTTATTTGACCTTGAGAAAGGCTTTAATTACATTAGATAAGAACTGCCTTGGATAGCATTTTCATGAGACAATAGAGTGGAATATTGATCTAGATATAATAGAAATGTCCAATCACACTAAATAATTCTAGAAATTTATTATCTCTCGTGTCTCGTAATTGCACAGCTTTTGTTGTCTATTAAGTTTTCTTTTAGTTTAGTTTAATTTTGGAATTCTACTTAAACACCCGACCGTTTGAATATTAAAGAAGCGTTCTAATTTTGGTACTTAGCATCCCCATTTTCCCTATGGATTGATAAGTACATTTTATTACTTGACAAGTGTATACTTGAGCAGAATAGGCACTCATCACATATTTTATCGCATATTTTAATACACATCACAAAATACTCATCGTGTAGAAGTTGCTAAAAACTTTGTCCTGCATCTGTGTGCACCTTGTCAGATCACCAACCTCCCTCTAAGGAGCACTATACATAAAGCCCAATCCGTCAGGGCACATGGCACGATGGGCGGTTGAGCTAAGTGAGTTTGGCATTCAATGTAAGCCTCGTCTACGTAGGCTGGCATCAATGGGACTTTTAATGGAGGTTCCCCACAGGAAATGAAGTCATACAACCTTGATTGGTGGATCCTGAATGTCGATGGCGCATCACGATAGATGAGAGCCGGATTGGGACTGCAACTTGAAGCCCCAACCGGGGAAGTAATAGAACATGCCATACATTTGGATTTCCCCGCTTCTAACAATGAGGCAGAGTATGAAGCAATAATAGCCGGGCTCGACCTCGCAATCTCCTTATCCTCATAAAAGATCATCATAAGAAGTGACTCTCAATTAGTGGTGGGGCAGGTAAACGGCGATTATGAAACAAGGGACCAGCGCATGACCAGGTATGTGAGTCTAATCAACCCAAGGTCGGGAAACTTCCTCAACTCATGGTCGGGAGACGTCCCCGAGAAATTTAATGAAAAGTAGATCGCACAAATGTGGGCCACGCCTCGCTATAAAAGTGAAACAATGCCTCCTGCAATACACTCACTAAAAATCGGGCCGATCACCCCTAACCAAGTGAATGAAATAGATGAAATGGGTCCTTCTTGGATGACTATAATAATCCGCTATTTGAGTTCAGGGGAACTGCCGAACAACAAAGCTGAAGCCCACAAGATCTAAGTCTGGGCATCTCAGTTCTCCCTCGTTAATAGTCATCTATATAAACGGTCCCTTGGCGGGCCCTATCTTAAATGCCTTACTAGCAAGGACAATACGTATTGGTAGAACTCCACAATGGAATATGCGACAATCACCCAAGCGGCAAGACGCTGGCACACAAAGCTCACACCCAAGGCTACTATTGGCTGACCATGTGTACGGATGCTGCCGCCTATGTTAGAAAGTGTGACCGTTGCCAACGACAAGCCCTTGTCTCAAAGCTCCCGACCCAAAATCTAATAACCATAACAAGCCCCTAGCCCTTTGCTCAGTGGGGTATTGTCATAGTTGGGCCACAATCTACCGCCCCAGCTCAGAAGAAACTGTTACTAGTTACCACCAACTACTTCAGTAAATGGATAGAGGCCGAAGTCTTCGCTTCCATAAAAGACAAAGAGGTCATTCAGTTTATGTGGAAGAACATTATGTGTAGGTTCGGAATACCCTAATCGATTGTAACAGACAATGGGCCGCAATTCGATAGCCGGGTATACATGAACTTTTGCAGCAAATTGAAAATCAAAAACCTATACTCAACCCCGCGGTACACGCAAAGCAACGGCAAGGCAAAAGCATCTAATAAAACACTCCTATCAGCGCTAAAAAAACGCCTACATTCAACCAAAAGAAAATGGGTAGAATAGCTACTAGGAGTATTGTGGGCCTATAGAACAACCAGTTGAAAGCTGATGGGGGAGTCACCGTTCGCCCTCACATATGGCATGGAGGCTATCATACCCACATAAATCGGGATGCCCACTATTCGGACAGAGGTTCCTGAGGAAGCGAATGCTGAAGCCATAATCAAAGACCTAAACATAACAGATGAACTTCAGGAAGCGACGGCAGTGCGCATAGCATCATACCAGTAAAGGCTGGCAAACTTGCACAATCGGCGTGTAAAGCGACGAACATTCAAAGCTGGGGAGTTAGTCTTAAGAAGGGTTTTTGAAAACACGGCCAACCCGGCAAACGGGAAGCTCCAGGCAAACTGGGAAGGACCATACAAGGTGGTTCGAGTAGGGACAGTTGGGTCTTATGCGTTGAGCAAACCAGACAAGACTATTGTTCCCAGGATGTGGAACGCCATGCATCTTAAGAAGTACTATCAGTAGTGTATTCTTTGAGGAGATTACCATAAATAAAAAGATTATTCTTTACACATATCCTCTTAAAACTTACAATTGCTTATTTCTAAAAGTCCAGATAAGGTTATTGTCCTGCTAACATTCAAAAGTCCACATATGGTTGTTGTCCTGCTGGCATACTAAAAATCCAGATATGGTTGTTGCCTTGCTGGAACTCTAAAAGTCTAGATATGGTTGTTGTTCTATTGGTATTCTAAAAATCCAGATATGGTTGATACCCTGCTGGAACTCTAAAAGTCCAGATATGGTTGTTATCCTGCTGGCATCCTAAAAATCCAAATATGGTTATTGCCTTGTTGGAACTCTAAAAGTCAAGATAAGGTTGTTGTCCTACTGGTACTCTAAAAGTAGAAATATGGTTGTTGTCTTGTTAGCATTCTAAAAATCCAGATATGGTTGTTGCCCTGCTGAAACTCTAAAAGTCTAAATAAGGATGTTGTCCCACTGGCGCTCTAAAAGTCCAGATAAGGTTGTTATCCTGCTAGCATTCTAAAAATCTAGATATGGTTGTTGCCCTGCTATAACTCTAAAAGTCCAAACATGGTTGTTGTCCTGCTAGTGCTTTAAAAATCTAGATATGGTTATTGCCCTGCTGGAACTCTAAAAGTCCAGATAAGGTTATTGTCCTGTTGGCACTCTAAAAGTCTAGATATAGTTGTTATCCGGCTAGCATTCTAAAAATCTAGATATGGTTGTTGCCTTGTTGGAGCTCTAAAAGTCCAGGCATGGTTGTTGTCCTGTTGACACCTATAAAGAGGCCAATTATGGTTGTTACCCTGCTAGCATTTTCAAGGAAAAGGGGCACCCAAGCACAACTATCGTCATGTAAGGATTTTTTTCAAAACGTGACTCATTAAATTGCACTAAAGAGCACCAAGGGCTACAAGAAATAATGTGCATTCTAGCAGCACGCCCCTCCTTACAAAAATCTTCTAAAAACTAACAAATATGAAGGAAGCAGTCAGTCCTGCTCCTCCACGACGACGCCCTCCATCGGGTCCTTCGTCGTTTCAACCGGATGCGCTTCTGCAGCCTTGGCTTCGTCGGTTATTGGGGCCAGGGGACACCCTATATTCTCAAAAAAAACTCTGGAGGAAGTGGGTAGGTAGAATCAGGCATGCCATCCGAAATCCTTGGTCGATCACCACGGATGCCATGTTTGAACACAAAACATCCATAGCAATAAGGGAAAATCTGCTCTAAGGCTTTCTGGTAGTCTTCCACCATGGCTTCATTGTCCTTGCCCACCTGGGAATGAAGAGCAGACACCTCATCTTTGGATGCCTCCAGCTCCAGTAAGAGCGATGTTCGTTCAACCGTCAGATGGGCAACCTCAGCCTCCAAGGACTCTCGAACATGGTCAGATCATCCTCCGCCCTTGCCTTGCCCTTGCCTGCTGTTAAGACTGTCACGCTAGCCACCTTAGCCTCCTGCTTGGCCTTGTCCCTTTCTTTCTCCGCTCGTGCAATCTTCTCCGCATCGGCCTTAACCTCTTGCTTCCAATGTTGCGACTTAGATTCTGCTTTGGCTAAAGAGGCTTCCAAGGCCCGATGCTTGCAAACAGGTGATTGGGCATAAAGTCATAGTCTCTCGGCGTCATCTAGCTGGGACTCAAATTCCTTATGTTTGCAGGCCATATTCCGAATGGCCGTCATAGCCTGCAAAAAAGAAGTTAGAACGAAGCTACTAAATAGAAAGAGTAACCAAGTAAAGCTACATGCACCAATTCATCTAATTTGTGAAAATCATGGCGTATACATCCTATCCTCGCCACCGACCGGAAAGCCTCCCTTATTCATATATTGAACGGGATGCACATCGTTTCGCGCAAGCCGCCACCGCACGGAATAATTAGATAAAGGTCACGCGATATAGGAAACCGTGAGGCTCCGCCTAGTTAATGGGGCTCTAGCGGTGAATGATCTCCCGTATACCCTCTAGATTAGGGGAAACCATTCCCGCCGGGGGGTGGACCCTCTCATGAGGAGGAACGTACATGCTCAACAGCACTTGGTTAGGCAGCCTTCTCCTGTCAAGTACGGAATTTGCAGGCTTGGGTGGGGGAAGCGGGGCAATAGCTACCCCTGAGGGGGACCTCTCGCCAAATTCATCAATACTAGGATCCTTAGTAGGGATTCCCTCCTCTAGAGGTGCACTGACCTCGCTCGGGGCGCCTTCCGAAACCGGTTGATCATCGGTGGCTCGGTCAGGGGAGTCTATTGAAATTTTCACCCAGTCTTTTTGGGCCCCTTCATCCGATGAAGACCGCCTTGGACGCTTCCAATCGGATGTGAGAGCGGGCTCATCCTCCGAGTCTGCAGTCCATTTTCGCATTCGTGTAGCAAACCCGGCGACAATCGCACACCGCCTTCCTCGTAGACCTACCGGGGCACACTCTTTCCAATCCATGAAGCCTTCCAACTCAGAGCCGGCTACTTTAGTTTGTTGGGCCCTCTTCCTATCTCATTCCTTATTACTGGCTGAGGGGCAAGTAGAGGACTTGGGGACTGGTTAGCCCGGGCAGACCTCACTAAGGTTCCTTTAGCGGCCTTCGCTTAGCCCTCTTGAGTAGAAACCTTCTAAGAAGAGCTACCCGGGACCAACTTGAAGAGGTCGGCAAGGACGAAGTGCTCCTCCTTAACAACCTCAGCGGGCAACGAGCGGGGAACGACGGGGATAATGTAAGGGAAGGGGCTGCCACATAAGTCACATAGGTTCTTTGTCGTCAACAAAAGCTCGTGATTACGCTCTCTCGCCTCTCGCATTCTCAACAATCGCCCCCGATGTTCTCCGTACCAGCCTTCTCGATCCACTTTACTGGTCGACTCGCCCTCGCGCTGTCAGCCGACACACCGAGCGAGGTTCATCAATACACAAATCCTCCTAGCAGAACATGAGTTGCAACTAAACTAAAAAAAAAAACCTGGAAACACTAGAGACTGATTCACGTCAAAGGGAAGCCCCGGAGAGCCGGGTGTCCCATGCCATTGGTCCCCAACCAGAGCAACCCCCTTCGCCCTCGTCTTGGGAGAATCAGGAAGCCCGGTTATGAACTAAAGTCGTGGATTGTGGGAGGACATAGACAATTTACCCCAATCCTAAGCTTCAGCGTATAGATGAAATAAATCTCCACCAGCGAGATATCCAGCCGGTAGAGAAAGTTAAGCACACTGCAACCCATTAAAATTCGAATAACGTTCGGATGGATAAGCATAGGAGGTGCCCAAGAGACATGTAGAAATTGTTTCACCAACGACGAAACGGGGAAGCGAAGCCCAGCTGCGAACTGCTCCTGGGTGAAGTAGACGACATAATTCGCTTCTCCTACAATTGAGATAGCAGACCATTCGATAACTCCACTGATGCTATCAGGAACTCGGCATAATGACCTAAACTCTTCCATGGACATGGAAGAGATGAGACTGCTTGCAGAAGGCAACTTCTGGTTGGGCCCTCTCCTGCGCCCATCTAGGACACTTGATACGTTGACACATGCATTGTCTTCAAGCACACAATATCCATTAACGACAAATAGATGTAGAGACTTCTGAAAGCCTCACGCCATAACTTCTCCACCTTCGTTGGCCTTTAGATGCGGGTAGGGGAAGAAATCACAATAGGATAAAGAGGCTCTGTGTAACAAAAGAGGAATCCACTAGCAACTTCACAGAATTCGGAGGTTCAACACCATGTATATAGAGGTGGAACCTCAAAAGATGCATTAAGTGCACCATCGGGACGTCACATATCATCGACGCATTAGGAACATATGCGCATTAATAATCAACAATTCTTCATACTTAGGGTCCCGAAACACAGTATTTTTCCTCGACTAGCAGAGCATAATCCTTTAATCAAAGAAAATGGGGGGCATTGTGAGTAGCTTGGCCTGCCTGCACTCCATTAATCATCAGCCCAACGCCCTCAAGACAAGCCCATCGTCAAGAAGATAAGAAGTGTACCCTAACGCGGCCCAATATAATAAAACCACAAGTGGAAATCCAACTGACGATACATTCCTAGCACCTGTCTGGGGTCTCGAGTCCCCCAACCGGCCATCTCATCGCACATGGGAAGTTTGTCAAAAATAAGTATGTTAAGGAGAAAACTATGCATAGGATATTTATCCATAGATCTCCCAACATCCAAATCCGATACATCTCAAAAACATTAATCCTCAACGAGGGAAAATTGATATTTGATAAGGAAATAGAGATTTTATCACCAAAATCATGAGATTATCTTTCCAAAAATCCAGGAGAATTGGTCTTTGATTAGGAAAAAGAGATTTTATCACAAAAATCATGAGATTATCTTTCCTAAAATCTAGGACAAATTCAGAGCATTAAACAAAAACCCTCCCACGAGGGAAATGTATGCAATCCTAATTGTCCAACTCCCTTCTTCTTCTCTATCCTTTTGCTGACTTAAGCATCGGAGAGGTGACCGACACATCGCCGCCGATCCCCTCGCAAGTTTACATCAGACGCTGATGCCCCGAGATCGATGATCTGGTAACAACAAAATGGGGGGGCATAATGCACATACCCCCACTAAGCCCTAATAGAGGACTCGCCCTCTTAACTAGTTTTCTTATTCCTATGTGCTTGAAACTAATTAAAATTAATTGAACAAAATATCTATTTAAAATTAATAATTACATTTATGTATATTTTTTAAATTCATTTCACTTATGTTTCAAATGTTAATATAGAAATTCAATAATTTAAAATAAAAAAAAATTAGTTTTATTTGACTTATTTGATCTTTTTGAATCTCAAAGAATATAAAAGAGGCAATGTGTGTAGAGGAAGAATCATCTCCCCTGCCGATTTTTTTTTAAACAACAAATATATTTCATAGTAAAATAAACAATCAAAAATATTTTACAATTGTTTTTTGTCCTATTTTGGTTGAATAAAAAACAGAAAAGGATTTTGATTTGGAAGAAAATGAAAGAGCAATACAAAGAGCATCAATCATTTATCTTTCCTATTTTTTTAGAACAACAAAAACAATAATAACGCAAAAAATAAAAAATAAAAAACCAAACGGCTTTGTGTTGGCCTGCCTTTTCCTCTCTTTACCTCGTATATTTCCATGTTCTACGTTATAATCTAAACTTAATACTATTGTATAATATTTCCATGTTAACTTCACACTCAAAAGTTGGATCCTAAACAAATACAACTAAGATGGCTCATTGACGTGCTGACAAAACATGTAATTGTGAAACAAACGTCAGAGTACCTTACAAACATTTTCCCTTTTGGATAGAAAGTGTTGGAGATATTTCTTGCCATAATCTTAGGCAAAAGTAAAATTGCATGTTTTCCAGCAGTGTCACACGAGATGGTAAATCTTGTGACAAAACTTTCCTTATTTGATCAATACAAATTTTGAGGCCAATATTATGCAAATTAGAAGACAAATATTATCTCAGATGAATAAGGAAAAATAGAAGAGGATATTAGGTAATATTTGATAGATCAAATCTAGAAGATTGGATCTTATTTTGTGAGATTTTTATGAGAAGAAGATATTATATTAAGATGAATATGGAATGAAATCTGATTTGTCCAGTTGGCCTATTGTGACAGATTAAGAAATATGAAGTTATAGACTTTTGAAGAGAATATCTCCTAGAGGCTTTTAAATAAGAGAAAAGACGTTTATGCAAGGTAGTGAGAGAAGACGTATACAACGAAAATGTAGAAGAACAAGAATGTCTTCTTAGGGGGTTGAATACCTATTGTAGGTATTGCCTGACTCTCTCAATGTTGAGGAGGTTCTATCCATCACGTTGAATGATGTTTTTGGGCTTGTGGGAGTCTAGATGTTGGGAGAATGAGGAGATCTCATTCTATGTTTCACTATGAGAGAATTAGGCGAAGAAGGAGTTGGAGAAAGGAGGAGAGCTTTGTCTCATGTAAGACCAACTTGTAACCTAATTGAGATATAGTGGAATCCTTTGTATCAGGGCTCAGCCACGTAGATGTAGGCTTGGTCGAACCGCGTGACCAATCTCTTATGTATGCGTGTATGCGTGATGCAAGATGTGAACTTTCATACACATTAACCTTTTCCCATATGTGTCATTCTCGACTACTTTATTAAGGACATTTTATCCATGGAAAGTGTAAAATGGTTCAAAGGAAGCTAAAAGGAACCATCGAAACTCTTGTTGGCAGCATTTCTGAAACTGATATATATTGGGTTAATGAAAGGCATGCATAAGAAGAGATCAATGTGTCACGGACTTAGTCTTTGCACTAAGCTCTCTTGTGGCACTTAGGCAACTCAAGCTCGCCTCGACGTTGCTAAGTCAGCCTTTCCCTTGACGCAATTAGCTATGCTAGCTAGACACACCTCTTGGAAGTTAGGGTGGAACCCAAAGACACACTTGAAAGAATAGGAAGCTCGTATTGCACAAGAAAAGCTTTACAACCCTACTAGCTCTATACTTGCTTGGTGGCTCTCAACTCCTTGGATGCCTTGGCTAAATGAGCCCCTCAACTACTTATGGGCTCCCATGGAACACTCTTGGACTCTAAGGTTCCTGACTTTTCTGGTATTTTAGATAATTTAAGGTATATGGATATGTACAAGAGTATATGCAAGAGCATATGTAGAAGGCCTCTGATAAGCCTCCACTTTCTCACATGATACGCAGTCTTCCTGTGGGAGACTGGGACTATCCCAGTCTTCTAGAAAGCTTGCACAACTGTTCTAATGTGGGAGGTGTCTAAAAAGTTTCTGGGTCTTCCACTCCATCTATGTAAAGTCATGAGAACCATTTTATACATGGAGTGATTCTTTCATTACATAGGGTGTCACAAATGGCTGTCGATGCGGCAGCGAAAAAATTATAAGATGAAAATTATAGTGGATCAGATGTTGAAGGATTTGGACCGAACTCACTGGTAGGATTGATTTTTGGCATGACATAATAAGAGTATCTTAAGATAATTTATTTGGCCTTGTGCTTGCATTTGCCCTCCTCTCGTCTAGCATGTTATCATAGAAGGTAGTGTGAGTCAAGCAGGAGATGTAATAATACAATATGATATTTCACAAAATAAAGTGTTTGGACTCAATCAAATTATCTATAACTAAGATGGGGCCTAGAGGTTCATTTATTTCTAACTAAACTAACAGACAACACTCTAATGTCAGAAATAGTTGCTTTCAGAGCCTCAAGAGTTAAATTCCTTTGTTCAGACGTTCAATCCAAATAGACAATTTCGAGTGCAGGGGTTTCAAATTCTCAAATCCTAAAATTCCATAACCATGTTTCTGATTACATTTAAGATTTATTATACAGGAAAAACAAAAAGGAAAAGAAAATAACAGAAACGCTCCTGATGGAATTTAATTTTGGTTACTTCGTGATTTGCATACAAGTAGAAAGCAGAAGGGCTTGCATTACCTTGGCAGAAGGCATAGAGGCCATTCAGAGTGGCATCCACCGGAAAATTTACAAATGTTTTGATCATTTATTTGGGGCATATATAAGACAGATGCTTTGCTTTTCACCACATGGGATGCCCCTGATAGACTAAAAGAAGCTCTGATGTGCTTGAACAAATCAGCAAAGTGGGACTGAGATTTCAGATATTGAGTGCGAGGTTGATACATCAACCACAGATGATCCGTCTCAACAACTCTGTCTCTGCTGTGTGCCCAAGAGATGGAATGATAGAAATAAGGCTTCCCACCATTCAAGGTACAGCAAATTCCACCAGGGTGCTGGACTGGTTTCTCAAGTGCAGCTTCTTTGGTAATCCCAAAGAGTATCGTCAAGCCCATGTGGGGCAGGTCTGCTGATACTGAAGGTCCCATCTCTCTATCAATTTCAGTGCCATTTTGGAATCACAAGCTGGAAAGAGGCTCTACATCATGCATTTTATGATGTTAATATTGTAGTGTCATTGAGATAAGTAGATGAATAAATAGATAGATGATGCCTTATCCACCATTCTCTAATGCATCATTCTGAAACTGCCAGTGCAATTCCATAGCATGAACTTTACAGGCCCAAGCAAGGTGGAGGGAACAGGCCTTTGCTATCATTGAAGATGGAGCCGGTAAGATTTGAGCGATATGCAATCACAGGCATCCAATAATTTTATGCTTGGTGGAAGGTTAGGAATTTCTTGAAGTTGCTCACACTGCCTCACCAAAAGATCTCTCAGCATAGAAAGTCCACTGATGTCTGCAGGTATGCTAACCATATTGTTTCTGCTAAGGTTTAATACTTCCAGACAGTCTAAGTGGCGAAGCTTGTTATCCATCATTCCTTCCATTAAATTGCAGTCACTTAGATCTAAATCTTTTATGAAGAGAAAACCTGACAAAGAAGGCAGCAGCAAACCAACAGAGATCTGCATTTTCCTGTGCCACAACCTGAAGAACAGTGATTTGTGATTAGAAGTTAGATGTTGATCACTCTGCATCCACTAAATGTTAACTACAAAGTTTGTCAAATGAACAAGTAAGAGACAGGTGGTTTTATTATAGCAGTTCCATCGGCAGAGAAGCCTCCTTAAGCATTTCAGCATTCCCAGGTCCTCTGGCAATATATTAGTCATGAACAACCAGAAATGATGAAGGTTTCCGCAAGAGATTTCAAAGCACAAATGCTGTGGAAGACTCTTGAGGTGTTTGCATTTTCTTAGATTCAGCAACTCAAGACCTTTTAGATTAAGAATTGAACAGGGCAGCTCTCTTATAGATGTTCCATCTAAAAGAAGCTTTTCTAGATGTTCCATAACTTCATTGATCTCTGGAAATCTCCCCAGTTTTGAACAGCCAGAGAGGATGAGAGTTCTAAGGAATTCCAAAGCACAAATTCTGCCAGGAAGGATCTCAAGGTTTAGGTCTTCATACTTAATAGCTCAAGCCTCCTGAATATCCAGCTGATAAGAGAGTTTACAATAGCAGTAGCTTCTAAATCCAGCTTCAATAAACACTCCATATTGGATTCAATGTCTGGAAACTTCACTAGGCTTGAGCACCCTGAGAGGTTAAGAAGTTCAAGTTTTTCCAATCCAGTGATTCTGGGAAAATGGTGAATCATCCTGCCCATTTCCCAAATTCAACATCTTAAGATTTTTCAGCCGAGCAATTGATGGGTGCACCTCACGCAAACTTGTACAACCGTCCAGATTTAGTGTCATCAGAGATGGTGAACCAGACAAGTCCGGACATTCAACCAGGTACGGAGAGCGACTGAGATCCATGACCTTTAAATTTTCTAGATACTGGAACATAAAAATAAAATGAAAATTCTTGAATAAATTTTCTTGGCGAAGAATTTTAAAATCATGTGTTGAGAAATCATACCTTAACCTGGTTCTCTTTCCATAGGTGTTTTATGCTGCTATGCTCCAAACTGAGTTCAACCAGCTTCTCACCATTAAAACTCGACAACCAGTGAGTCAGATCATCCATCCCAGCAAAGATATCTTAAGTCATACAGGAATTCAGAAATTGTTAGCAAGGCTTTGTTGCCAGTGGTAAAAGTCCATCCCAGCCTAGACCCTGAGAGTCAGAAGTCTTTTACCATTTCTTTTAAAGCTTCAGATGTAATACATTTCTTTTGATGCCGACATCAAGATATCTCTTCAATTGCCTTTGTCCCTGAAAATTATAGCTTTGAGGATGGGCGTGAACCACAAAAGTAGCCCAAATGATATATAAATAACAACCTGTCTAGAAGTAAATGAGTTTTAAATTACAGTTTCAGGCATGGCTCTTACCAAATTTTGTCCCAACACACATCATGGACATCCTCTGGATTCCACAACCTGCTCCTTGTACTGCCAGGATCTCTTAGAATGATTCGTTAGAATAGTTTTATAAACTATTTGCCATGCTAATCAGCACATCTATTATCTTGTTGTCTGAAATTGTGATAAGAGATTTATCCTGGAGATTTCTCATTCCAACTTCAAAAATGTTGCAGCTATCAAATAATCTTAGCACACGATCTCTGTCTCCTTTGAAAAACGTATTCTTACATCAGAGATGAGATCCTTCTCTATACTATCTAGTCAGTCTGATTACTCAATAGAACTTGGATATCAATTTCTGGTTTGTTTCAGCATAGACAGTTCAATTTTATTCAGTATGATCTTACATGGTGAACCCAAAGCGAAGAGCCAATGGAAGTCACACGTATTTACATTGCACGATAGAAGTGTTCAAATAATAATCTTTCTCGGAAAGGATTTTTAAAAGCACTTGAGAACAAACAGTTGAAAAGATTCCTCATATTTTGAGTCTGGATATCATACGATTGCATCGACTATATAATGTGCGTGGCAAACTCTTATCACTAGTTTATAATAATAATCCTACTACCTACACTTGGTGATGACGGTTTCAGCCGAGTTCTAATTAGATCAGTGATAACATCATCAAGAATGAGAAGGATAACCTAGAGCAGAGCCTCTCTTTGTCAGCTCATGCCTTCGTGTCTACAACATACCTGCAGAGCTTTTGCAGTACTCTGAGTCGTTTTTGTAATTCCAAACAATCAATCACTTGTGTTGTATTGGAAAGGTATTACTAAAATTGAGTGACATTTAGTTTGTGTCTAATTGACAGGGTAGTCTTGCTAAGTGCAAGTCCATATATTTTCATCAGCATGCATCTGACATTTCACATTCAAGACGAACTATGAAACATATAAGTGAATACAGTTTTTAAGCATGTTATAAACACTTTAAATTCTAATCAATGATCATAGTTAGTACCTGAAAATGGAAAGTGCAGTGCTAACAACCACCAATGAACTTCAAATTAATTGTAAGAAAGGTAGTGAAAAAAAAAAGGAAAAGAAATTGACTATGTTTGGTTTCGGAAAATGGAAGGAAAATAAAATAGGGAGGAATAGTGGAAGGAAATTAAGAAAAAAAAATGAAAAAAAATAAAAATAAATTTAATCTCACATATTAGTTTTACTCATTACTTAAAACAAATTTTTTATCTATTTAACTCACCAAAGATTAAATAATTTAGAATTTTTAGTTTCTTAGTAAATTTATTTTATTTTCTTAAAATTTTTTTTTAAAGTACATTTTTTTTTATTAAACAACTAAACATGAGAAAATTATTTTCTTTCCTTAATAGGAACCAAACACAATCTTAGGTTTTTCTTGGAAGCAACTGAAACTATTGGAGGCAGACTGGCAGTTGCCTACCAATTGAGTTTATGTGTCAAACTTGTGAGTACCATGGTCTTTAGACTACGACTCCAAATGCTGAATTTGACGCGTTTTGGCCTAGGCAAAGCAGTGCGCTATGTGAGGCATTTAAACCCACCGACCATATTAGAATCGGAGGAAACTACCTAGACGAAAGAATCCGAAAGCGATATAAGAGAGCCATGGTGTCTTCCTAGAACTGACTAGGACAACAGTTTAGAGTTTTAGGGTCCCCGATCGGTCGTCCTTCCTTCCGTATGGGAAGTTCGTTATGGAAAATAATCTGAAGTGGAAAATGCGCAAGGATATTTATCCTTGGATTTCCAGTGTCCAAATCCATTATTTCCCAAGGATTAGTGTGATATGGAAGAAAAATTTTATCCCTAAGATCAAGAATTTTCTCACAAAATCAAGGAGATTTATGAACCACTATCTATGTGGGGAAAGATCCCCACGATGGGAGGTAAACAATTCCAACTTCAGCATGTTTTCTTCTTCTTATCCTCCATATTTTCTTGAAACTTGGTATGAGAGGAAGTAGGCCACCATCGCGGATAAGCACTTTTCTATGGGTGTACACATTCTTCGCTGATGCCAGGTTCGAGAATATTAAGGTAACAACAATTGGCGTCGTCTATGGGAAACGAACATAAAGTCTCGTTTATAGGTTGCAGGGCCCAGCCGAAGACTGACTATCTGCTAGCCTTGCGTTTGTCTAGAACCATTTGGTTCCCCTTTCTACGCATCCCGATTCTCGAGGCGATCGCAATTCAGTAATCCGATGAAGTCTAATCACGGAAGATCAATTCTACTCGTGGCGTCGAGAACATGAGGAGGAAACAGATGAAGCGGCAGGCAGATCAGAAGGAGTTACAAGCTCATGCCGAACGATTGCAGCAGGAGAACGACCAGTTGCGGGCCCATAAAGAAAAAAGTCGTGATCTTGGAAAAGATGTACCAGATAACGAACAAGTTGTGCGCTCGATCAGAGGGAAGGAGCCCATTGTCCCTGACGATGTGGTACCAATAATGTGTGGTTGTCTTTAGTGGTTCTTCACCTTTGGGTCTCACGGAAGAGGATCTTTCGAGGAGCACAAGGCCAAATAGCATAAGAGGCCTTCGCAACACCCTGTCTTCAATGATGCCATTAGTAGCGCGTTCCGTAGGTGGGAGAGGCGGGCGGGGCGAACCCGGTCGATTCGGGGCCCACGGAGCGTGTAGGTATTGCGAAAGGTGCGACACCACTGTATTGCCGTAGGCATGGTGCCGCAATACCGCACTTGCATTACGCCGCTGTTGCGGGGCTAGCGTTCTACATGCACCAACAGCCTTAATTCGAACCCGGGTGACGCGCCTGTTGGCCCACCCCGAGGCGACCTGACCTGAGTGTAGGCCGCCCCATAGGTTTGTCATACCTGCTTTTGCCATGTTCGATGGTTCTGTTGAACCTTATGATCATATGCTCCATTATAATCAGGCGATGATCCTAAATGCCGGCAATGGCCGTCTGTTGTGTAAAGTGTTCCAAGCTAGCTTGCGGGGGCCTGTATTAGCCTAGTTCCACAAGCTCCTGCATAACTCAATAAATTCGTTCTATGAACTATGGGGGTTATTCGTATCGCAATATCTTTGTTCGATGAGACAAAAAAGGAACGTCAACTCTTTACAAACAATTCTCCGGCCTGAAGAAAGGTCTTATTTGAGGCTTTGTCTTTTGATTAGGTAAGCGTCCGATGCGATAATTGTATAACATAGATCACGGTCTCAAAAACATTGGAAAGCCCCGGGTTCATCTACTCCTTTCTTCCAATCACTATCTTTAGACCCACCAACAACACTGGAATAATTATCTGAGAGCGGGTGATCGGTACTCAATCTTTGGGGGACAATATCCAATCTAAACAACTGAAGTATCATGATTAAAACTAATGGCCAGAAGGAAATGGCGATGAAGAAAATGAGTCAAACTCGAGATGGTCATAGCGAGAGACGAAGCAATCCATGATCAATAAAAGAAGAGAATATGATTCACTCAGCGGAATATCCTGTATGAAAGTTGCTGCCTATTATTAGGCTGCCCGAAGTTTAAATGGCTGACACCAGTTTGACGGATCTCTCCTGAAACAAATCTAACGATCACGTTATCATAGGATCATGGGCGCGAGACTGAAGTGTGAATCTAAGTTTATGGTGAAAAAGCTTATCAAATGGACACACTCGGGGTATGTCGAGGAGAGATTGACCACGAGGGTGGGGTGGCGGCTGTGAGACGAAGTTACGATCATTCTTGGCGGCGCAGCCAAATCGACGACCGTTAACTGTCTTGGGCGGCCAGGTCTGGCGGCGGTGTCAATCAAAGCCTTTGACAAAGAAACCTGGAAGCCGCCGTTAAGGCCCGTATAAATGCTATCAGCGCGTGGAGGCGGACATGAAGAAGCGAGCGATAGGCGACTCCATATCGCTATTCTGTCGGCCCCGAAACGGGGTTATTGTGCCATGATGCCTTGGTACTCGCCCTCTGTATTAATGGTTTTGATGTACGGGGTATTGATGATCTGGTAGTGCGTGAGACTTTGTTGCCTGCCTTTGCCCGGTTTTCCAAGCGATGAAGCTTTCGCCAGGTGTGGTGAACTTTCGGCCGGGGCCCGACTCCTCTCTGTTTCAATGGATGCAGGCTCGTTAACCACAGGAGATGTTCGCTCCTGTGTAAAAGTAGGGCCGGTGACTCGATTCACAATTCTCAATTAGCCGAAGACTTGGGAACATATAACCATAATGGGGCGAGCCTGGCCATAACGATGATTATCCCTCGACCTACACACCGCAGGTCAATGTTTGACTAACGTTTAGGCGGGTTGACCTTTTAAGTAGTCAATTGGCACGCCTGATAGTGTATCTTCTCTATCTGTGAGAGCAGAGGAAGACAAATCTCTATCGAAGATCAAACCCTATTGCAATCACAGTTTAAAGTACATGAATTGGGTAGAAAGGTAGAGATCAGTGTGGTTTTGGGTCCGGAGTGCGGTGGCGACGAAAAAGTTCACTTACCAGCTCTCTCCTGTCAATGAAGAAGGGTCTTGAACTTATATTTATTGTTCATCTCGTCTACCATTACGCTGGAGCCCTTTCGGGGTTGATTAAGATTAACGAAGGTGGCCTCTCCTGAAAAGCTAAATATTATCATCTTTGCAGAACCTGATAAGACGAAATAGGCGTTTCCACCCAGTTAGACTTCAGATCATTCAGACGGAAGTAGACAACTACGGGGTGGTTCATCAAGAAAGTAAATACCCCGAATAGCTAGCCAACATAGTGATTATTGGTTTCCAGAAGAAGGGAATTAGTGGCGGTATGTGTAGATTACACTTGACCTCAGCCGAGCATGCCTAAGATAACCCACTTGCCACATATAGACCAAATTGTTGATGCGCGGCAGGCTAAAATACTGTGTTTTGGGCGCTTTCTCTGATATCATCAAATTCCCATACACACTTTGACGGAAAAGCGACCTTCATTATACCATGGGTTACTATGATAATGATCGCCTTTAAACCCAAGAATCTTTGGGGCAACTTATCAAAAGATTGGTGACTACTGGGTACCAGGCCGGCTGTTGGTGCACCATGGGAAGCCTATATTAGTGACATCCTCATGATCAGGCCAGCCAGATACACACCAATATCTGAAAAGCCTTCGAGCTATTGAAGGTATGGCGCTGACTGAATGTTTCAAATACCATTTGGGTTATAGTTAGAGCAAGTTATAAACCTGTGGGTGGCCAGAGGATGAGGCCAATCCCATTCAACCAAGCTATATTGGACTTGAATCACCCTCGAGGAAAGGTCACTGACAATTAAGCGCGTTGTTTGCGGGTTAATACTCAGGTAGGTTCATATCTGTTTACTGGACAGTTCGAAAACCGATCTTCACATACATGAGGTAAAGGTAGTTCGAAGCGAGGAATGCAGCCAAACATTTGGTGATAAATAATATCTTCTCGAACCTCCAATTTGGCCAACCCACGGGCGATACCTCTGCTTCTGAAGTGGTATTGAAGACCTTAATGATCAAAGCTTTTGGCGCAAAAGATGATAAAGAAGAAGCAGATAATGTATTAAGTGGACCGTCTCATCGTAGAAACTCTGATATACCCGCGTCTCAGGGCGATAACTTTAACCCTCAGCGGGCTAAGGCTCTTTGCTGGGCACACCTATACGTCGTGCTAGCAATCTCAGCTGCGAAGCACCTTACTGTGACCTCTGGAAGAATGTTTGGTAAGCCAGTTCAGTTAAAAGTAATTTATTAGTATAACCTCTCTTGCGACAGAAGGGGGCAGATCAATTTAATGAGTTTTCTGACCGTTACTGTGGGATGCGAGACCAGAATGTCTTGTTTGGTGGATCTATTAATCATGATGAAGCTTCCACAAAACAAATGAGTTCGATGACATAACCCATTAACAGGAGAAGGATAGAATAATATAGGCTGGACTTTGTCATAATGGTGAATATGACAATCTGGATAAGTCGACCTCACAGTTTGTCATAAATCTAAATCATATCTGATGACTCTCATTCAGTGGTGGGATGATTGACGGGAGTATGAAACACAGGGATCTGTAACATCTGGTTAAATACTCAAAATCTAGTTGACATAATAAGTTTTTCAACTTGATAGGCATCAAGAGGGACTCAAATGAAAAGGTGGACACTTTGGCAGCAGTGCCCGCATCCATCTCGATAAGAGAAACATTGCTTATTCTTGTACACTGCCATTTCACCATTATAATCACGATGTTAGGTGAGCAGATGTTGAGAATCTATCTTTACAGCTCAGCCTCTCATCGTTAATCTATTGGAAACTGGACAGGATTGACTACAGATTAGAGGTAGAAAACAGTTTCATATAGCGACATTATCTTCGGCGATCTGCAGGCGAGCCATATCTCAATGTTACCGCCAGAAGACATTATGTAGTGGCGAACTCTGTGGTATGCGGAAACCATCCGGTGGCGAACTTTGGCTCCGCGGCCCATACAGTTCTATTCCACTACGCTGTGCGAAGGCGAATGCGATACCTGCATTCAGAAAGTGCGATCAATGCCAGCGACCGACCCCCGTCTCAGGTGTGATCGCCACATCGCGTTTTCAACGCTGCTGGTAAAGATTGATATAGTTGGACACGCCTACCGCTGACGCCAGCGCTGTTCGTATGCGACCGCTGCTTAATATATGGCGAACCTTCTCCATCAAAGACAAGGATGTAAATCAAATTAGTGTGGAAGAATCATTTGGTTTAGAATCTTGATAATTCATAGCGCGGAAATAAGCGGTTGATAATAAGCATCACGAAGTACATATGACGAAAATCACGTTTATTAGCGACATTGTAGTGCCATGAAAGCAATGGCCCGGTGACGTCTAACAAAACTCTCTTAGCAGTTTGTGAAAAAGCGCCTGAAATTTTGGCTGAAGTGCCAGTTGAAAACTCAAGGTTCAGACTATAGAACATGGCGGAAATGACAGAGTGTCGCCAGTTCTACCTTTCTGGTTCAGTATAATCCCATAGAAATTAGAATGTCACGCTTGAAGGAAATCTGAAGAGGCTATCTGAAGCCCTTGTGGGCCTGAATATGATAGACAAGCCTGGCGATAGCTGTGTGTGGCATCCTTTGACAAAACAACAACTTATCAATGAGCGGTAAGACATCTGCATACCAGTAGGGTTCATCTGGGCAGGTCTTTATTTCCAGTGATACAACCAGCTTTTGAAAAGTTCCAACCAACCAAATTGGGAAGGGCCATACCACTGATAGTCAAAGTGGGATGCGGCAGTCGGATCGTGCATTGGATAAAGCTGGTGAGCGCGAAGTGCCCGAGGATGTGAGAATACTACATATCGCCAAAGATTATGTTAAAATTCTTTTTCATACAAATTTTCATCAATAAGTTTCACTTTAAAATATTTTTTCTTAATATCAATAAAGTTCAACTAAGGTGTTATCAATTAAATTTCCTTTAAAGTATTTTTTAATAGTCATATTATCAAAAGGGCCAGGATGTAGCTTTCGTAGTGGAGACTTAGTCATGATGTGACAACAGTCACGTTCTTTTCGAAAAATTGGGTGCGACTCATAACTACGACCACTAAAGCCAGATGTGACTCACAGCCTGATGGCTTTCAAAAGACTAGAATTGTGGATCATAGCTGTGACGCTTTCAAGAACGGTGATTCTTCTCTTTGGCCTTTTTAAAGACAGATGTGGTTGTAGCATAGTATGCCCACCCAAGGCGGTCAAGCCATGACACTGGCTTTTTAAAAAGTGGATAGGCTCATAGCTGCGGCCTTCAAGAACAGATGTGGTTCATAGTCTGTTTGGCGAGTTCAGACTGATGATAGCTCAGCGTGACCTTTCTGCTCACTTGGCTCTATTTTGTTAGCCTCTTTGAAACATGGCAGTGGCTCTTAACGAAGGCCAGAGCCCAGCCTAAAATGGTACCTTACCGGTGTATGTCTGACCATCTGCTGTTTGGCACACTAAAGCAGCTATACCAATTGCGCTAAAGTATGCAGCGATACAATTGTTAAAAAAGGGAGAAAGGAAGAAATGAAAATCGACTCGATTCTGATGACACCTCTTCTTAGGCTTCTTTATTAAGCCGCCCCTAATCTACCTCTATTGCCGGCCTTGGTAATTTGTCGGGGCTGAGGGGGGGGGGGGGCGAGAGGGGCCAGCCTGGGTTGTAGGCCTCTAGAGGAGGCGGCGGAGAGTGGGCATGCTGTCTCAAACCTGCAGTTGGTCTTCACAAATGTTGTGTTTGAACACCTGACATCCATGTGCGCTCCCTGAAAAAATCAACTCGGGGCGCCAGGCATTATTATTCGCGGCTCCACACCATCACCAAAGAGTGGGGATGAAGGATACCTCATTCTTAGCGCGAGTCAGTGGAGTGATAAACTCGACCTACAGGTGAAATTCTCCGACCTCTACACTAGCGGCATACTCCTCAGCCATTGAGCTTTATTGGATTACAACGAGTTAATCTCTTCTGCGCCGGACCACCAATTACTTGGCGACAACCAATCGGGTAACTTGGGCTTCCTCTTTTGCCTCATCCCTCTCCTTCTCCGTGCCTAGCAACCTTCTCTGCACCAGCGCAGCCTCGCTCCCAATGCTGAGCTGGTTGGTGCCCAGTCGAGGAGGGCGTCCCCTCGAGCTGAGTGGCAGCGTCAACTGGGCATGAGCGCGGCATGCCAATGTCGGCCAAACGCCGATTTACTAATAGTGAGACATATTACGTCACGGTGTGCATTTAAAAGATGAGATGTTGAAAATGCGCGCCAAGCTCACGTTCATGTATTAAAGATACCAGCTCGGTAGGCTCGACGAGAGTGCGGTTGCGCGATGACATCCGTCTTTGGCCGCAAATTTTCGAAGAAGAGTGGTGAGGTCGCGCTGTCGCGGCCGAGTTCCCTGTGTTCGAGACCAACGATCAATGATTTTACGACGCCTGGACCGAGTACCATATTAGCGAAGAAGCGATCGCTTAGCGGCGTGAGGCGTGGTTGCATAACTAACCAGTGGAAACAACGCTGTGAAGATGGCGTTCGGCGGCGAAGCGATGGTCAGCGGTTATCTGCGTTGGGCGCCACAACCATCAGCATTAAAGGGCTAATTGGTTGTCTCCCAACGATACTGGCGCTTTTGAAGCATCTGCCCGAAGGCACCCTTCAGCCAATGACGTGAAACGGTTGCAGAGTCCACGATGCTGCGGTGACACCGACCTCTTATACAGGCGAACCGGGCGCTCCACCAGATACTTCAAAGCTAGGGGTAGTCTCCCCTTGAGCGCTCGTTAACCGCATATTAGTATGTGGTGTGGTAAAGGCTGACATATCTTCCTCCCCTCTCCTCCAGCGGGTCTGCATTGTGAGTTTTGGATCACTGATTCTGAAGCCTCCCAACCCCTTGCCCAGCAACTATTATCTTGCTCTTCTTCTTCTTTTGCGCTACCTAGGTAGCCTTTGTCTTTCCCTTCTTCTTGGCAGACTGAGGGGTAGGCTCTAGGTCCTATACGGCCAAAGGTGATTGATTTGGACGAAAAAAGCTGACCAAAGCTCCTTATGTGTTCTCGGCCTGAGGCTCTTTAACGGACCCCAATTGTGAGGAGTTGCCTGGGATCGATTTCAGAAGGTCGATAAGGACGAAATGTTCCCCCCTGACCAGCTCTTCCGACATCAAGCGGGGGATGACGGGGACTATGCGAAAGGGCTAGTGCTTAACTGGCAGTTCTTCATAAATGAAGGAGATCGTGATTATGCTCCGCCTCCGTAATCTGAGTAGCCGATGCGATGTGCTTAGGTGGCACTGCTACCTAGCTAACTATTATTGTTTGACTTACCTACAAGTATAATAGTAAAGAAAATGAATAAGAGTGGGCAATCTAGAAAATCGAGATGAAACAGGCACGGAAGCGTGAGGCCCAGTGCAGGTCAAATGGGAACCCCGAAAGCTGGCGTCTCATACCATGACCTTTTCACTAAAACAACCCCTTTCACCTCAGTCTTAGGGGAGTCGGGGAGCTCGGTTACAAATTGAAGCCAGGGGCTATGGGCCCACATAGATAGTCGACCCTTAATCCCAAGCTTTAAAGTGTAAATAAAACAAACCTTTAACAGTGAAATATCTAACTTGTAGAGGAAGTTTAGCACACTGCAACCCATTAAGATCCGAAAGATGTTCGGATGTATGAGCGCAGGAGGTACTTGGGTGAAGTGTAGGAACTGTTTCACCAACGACGAGATGGGGAAGCGAAGTCCAGCAGCAAACCGCTCCCGGGTGAAGTAGACGACATTATCTGCCCCTCCTATAGTTGAGACAGCCGATCCGTCTGACAACTTTAGACTAATGTCAGTAGGGATTTGACAAAAGGATCTCAACTCCTCTATAGACATAACAGCAACTAGGTTGCTTGTAGTGGGAGATTCCCGGGGTGTCCCCCTCTTACGCCCATCTTGACTGGTAGAAGTCTCTTCTTGAACTCTCACCATACTACAGGCTATCAAAAAAAAAAAAAAAAAAAGGATCAACTTAAGGACCTTAAAGTAGTGAAGGAGTCAAAACCTTGGAGAGATAGTAGAAATCCCCCTTTGGAGGATTGACAACCCACTAATAACACAACCTAAGAACCCCACCGATGAATAATGGACACACCCTCAAAAGAGGCAAAAACTTTTTAAATACAAAAATACTTTAGAAACGGAGACACGAAAAACACACTAGAGGCAATGCAAACGAAGTTTGTAAAAACTCACCGAAAAATTGAAAGACGTCGAGGGGGCTTCGATGAGTGTTTTGAAGCAACAGTTCACAGAAGCACAGGAGAAAAGAAATTGCAACAGGTAAAAGACTTTGTGAAATAGTAAAAGAAGCAGCATTCGGAACCTAACCCCTATATATAGGGGTGAAACATCAACATGCGCATTAAATGTGTCAGAACATCATGCGTCGTAGACATATTAGGAAATGTGCGCTACCCACACGCCTTGTGACCAAACACGTTTCGCATACGGCGCGTCGAGTGCAGCATAAATTTTCGGTCATTTAGCCTTCCACTGAGATTTAAAACCTGATGTCCTATTTGAAAAACCACAAAAAATGTACGGGGAAAATAAGGCATTGTGAGTACCATGATCTTTAGACCCACTACTCAATGGGCCCAAGGCCCGTTTGGCCCAAGGCCCACCTAGCCTGCGATGTGAAGCTGCTCAAGCCCACGTACCATATTAGAATCGGGGACACTGGCTAGGCGGAAGGTGGCTTAGTATGAGAGAGTCGGGGTGTCTTTAGGAAGCTGGCTTGGGCAACCGTCAGAGTTTAAATCTCAGTAAGCCATCCTTCCACGTATGGGAAGTTACGTTATGGAAAAGAGATCTGAAGGCGGAAAATACGCAAGGATGTTATCCTTGGATTCCCGGTGTCAAATCCATTATTTCCCGAAAGGATTAATCCTTGATAAGGAAGAATTAATCCTTGATATGGAAGAGGAGAGTTTATCCCCAAGAATAAATTAGGAAGATCCCCCACGATGGGGGGTAAGCAATTCCAATTGTGCACACTATCTTCTTCTTCCTTTTCATATTTTTGCTAACTTGATCATCAGAGAGGTGACCGGCTCACCGTCGCCAGATCGCCCTTTCTGCAAGTTTACATTGCGCCATTGATGCCCAGGGATTAAGATGATCAAGGTAACAACACAATTGCCTACCAAATACTATTTGTTTTTAGAAAATCTTGAACACAATTTACATTTTATTCTTTAATTCAAACATAATTTTAAAAGCAAGTAGGAAATAAAAAAGCAAGAAAAAATTTCTGATATGTTAAAAAAAAAAAAAAAAAAAAAAACCAATATTGGGGATGCCATGCCTAGAATGGACTCTCAAATAATCTTTAATCATATATGCTTGTCCGATTTCATCAAACTTGAATTCCATCCCTCAAAAATCAAACATAATTACGACTTAATTAATTGGTGAGTGAAAGATCAATTGAGAATTGATCACGCTGCCTATGATAGTAGTAAATGAATACAAGGAAACTGAAATGGAAGAGATGGAGTTGTTATAATATTATATACCCGTGCTCCACATGCCATCCGGAGAGGAGTCCGGCTTCGGTCAGTGCCGCCCTCCATCTCTGCAGCCTCTCCTCAGCGACGTTTCTGTATCCTGCAAATGCTTTTCCAAAACTTCCGGGTGATATCTCATCAGATGGATCCACATGATAGAAAACTGGTAAAACGATTTGTCCCTTTTCTCTCCTACACTTCATGATCTTAACCAGCTCATCCAAGCACGATTTTGAATTAGCATAGTTTTCTGACAAGACCACAACAGACACCTTTGATTCTTCAATAGCCTTCAAAAGTGAAGGTAGATCGTTTATCTCACCAAGTCCTTCATCATCTCTGAAAATGTGGATACCAAACCTGTTCAAGAGGCCGAATAAAGATGATCCGTAAAATTAGGCGGCATGTCCTCAAGGCTCAAAAGACTTCCCAAGGGAAAGTTGATGTAGTCGAGCTTCTGTTTCTCTTTGGAACCACAGTCGAGGATTTTGAAAGTGAAGTTGAGCTTCTCTTTCTCTTTCTCTTTGGAACCACAGTCGGGGACGTTGGAAGTGAAGCTGAGCTTCTCTTTCTCTTTGGAACCACAGTCGAGGATTTTGAAAGTGAAGTTGAGCTTCTCTTTCTCTCTCTTTGGAACCACAGTCGGGGACGTTGGAAGTGAAGCTGAGCTTCTCTTTCTCTTTGGAACCTGATCGAGTTTGAAAGTGAAGTTGAGCTTCTCTTTCTCTTTCTCTTTGGAACCACAGTCGGGGACGTTGGAAGTGAAGCTGAGCTTCTCTTTCTCTTTGGAACCACAGTCGGGGACGTTCGAAGTGAAGCTGAGCTTCTCTTTCTCTTTGGAACCACAGTAGGGGACGTTGGAAGTGAAGTTGAGCTTCTCTTTCTCTTTGGAATCATCGTGGGGGAGGGGACGTTCTTTGTCCAAAATATTTTGGGCTGCCAAGTGCGAAAAACTCAAACTAACTTACAACAGAGTATGAAGATTTATTCCTCTAACCCTCCAACATCGGAACTTCCTCCAATCTTCCCGCGAGACTTCCTCGAATTGCTACTCTTGTTTCCTCACCTTAGTCTTCTTTCCTCACCAATTTTATTTTAAGAAAAATTTAAAGGTTTTGTTTGGAATTTAAAGTGTCTTAAGATGTTTTAAAATTAACCCTTCAACCAAGTTTTGTAAAAGGGTTGAGATGGGTATTCAAATCCTGTAATATGAAAAAATATATATATATATTTAAAACACAACTCTATCTAATTATTACTAAGCAAACTAAAATTAATATTGTGCGGTTAATAATTTGCTTTTAAGGTATTTGCAGTTTATCCTTTAATTGAATTTGTAAATTTTCTTTGACCCAGTAGTTTTATTTCATAAAAAAAACAAAACTTTAGGTTGTTGTGATTTATCTTGTAAATTTTATTTATAGTCTTGTTTCTCAAAAAGATAAAGTGTATATAAATTAAAGTTGAACATGACCGAAGAAAGCCAGTTGTGGTAAAAAAAAGAAGAAAAGTTTGTAACTAGGGACGCTGAAATCTGGTGTTGGCGAATCCTCTATGGTAGGTTGTGAAGTCCTGCGATCATATATGTACGACCAAACGAAACACTTCGAGGAACCCGCTATCCTCCACTGACGACATGACTAGCTCTCCGCCCACTATAAAAAACCAAAACGCGTTTCTGGTCAAAAAGATAAAGCGTGTAGGAAATTACAAAAATAAAAAAATTTGAAAGGAAAAATCGGATGTTACGTCTCATGTAAAAGTAATGTATATATATATATGCGCCATATATATATATATATACTCTGCTCTGCCTCCGATGTTTTCAATCGAGTTGGGGCTGGGCGATGTAGAAGTGGACTCAGGATGGACTGGAATGCTGGGCTGTTTACGAGCTCTGGATGGTGAGGGCTGAAGTAGGATCTGTTGCAATCAGTGAGGTGCTGGCGACTCTACATAAGAGAGGAAATTCGGCCCGAGGGCTTCGCTCGTGGCCTCTCAGATACCTAAAGTAGTTCTTCCCACAAGAAAGAAGTGCTTAGAGTGATGTGTTCAAATATGTTTGTTACCTTTCACCGATGGGTGACTTTAATACTATAGTAGATGTTCTACAGTTATGGATGGTGATTGGATTCATTCCCATTGGATGAATATTTTCTTATTAACCAGTGTGGATTTAAGTAAAAATATAAAAACTGATTTATTTAGGATAATCTTCCTTCCTTATTGGGATCCGACGATGATGAGCTATTATTATCTTTATTTACATATTGAGCAGATTTGGGACAGTTCTGAGATAATATATTAACCAAGATTAGCCTATTTCTGTATCTATGGAGCTTCCATAGTGACACTAGAAACAGCGGATCAGCCATCATTATGGGCTAGCACCAAAAGACTTGAATGATGCAACGAACATGCCTCTCCTTTGGGGTTTGGCGAGTGGGCTCCGTGTTTGTTGGATTAGCCTCTTTCAGATTGTGGTGGGCATGTGAGCGATATTTTCAAACCTTCAGTTCCTTTTATTTTATATACCCGATATCTATTGAGCAAAAACTTATAATAATTTTCTGTATGAATTGATTTCACAAATGTACTCAGAAATTTGCAGCGTTCTAGTTGAAACTGAGTCAATTATCATTTATCTTGTTAATATTAATAATTAATCTATCACGGTTTTAATATTCTCCCTTATTCAGTTTCTTTGTTTCTTAATGAACATCTTGTGTGTTTTTCAGATATGATTTTCTTTTACCTTATGAGTTTGGACTGTACCTCTTAAATCTGCATGAACCTTTTATCTTAAAATTTTACATCTTTGTTGGATAATATTCTGTTTTTATCTTGGATCTGCAAACTCTTTATCTCTAACAGTCTCAACTTTAGGCGATCTGACAAGGCATAGACTGGATTGGCGTTTATTTTCACATTATGGATCGGAGTGTTCTTGTTTTCTCTCGTATGGTGACTCTTGGATTATTGGGTTCTTGAATGAGTGGTTATCTCAGGCAATTGGTAGATTGACCAGGAATGTGAAGACCTCTCTTATGGAACAGGTAGGGAAATAAACCCTATTGTAATATATAAATTGAATATAAAATCTTCGAACAACATAGCGCCAGCCATGGACCCTACCCAGATCATTGATTAAAGTACCAAAAATTTTCTTTAATTATATTTGTATAGTTTGGGGGGTGTACGTATATAAATCATTATTATTGAATTTGCATTGGACCCACTGCTATTCTCAAATGTATTTTGTGGCAGCGTACATGTTTGACCTCAAATATTAAGATGTTGATCTAAATCAAAACCACGAAAATTCAGTCAAACTTAACATTACAAATCGAAGCAGAAGAAAAAATGACGAAAAATCGAAAGTCACCCTTGGAAGAGCACTATAACGTATATGTCATCCTGGGCAGCATTCTCAGATAACACCTATCATACGGCGTGACTTTTGTTCTGATTTTGAAGTTTTTCTCATACCATTGCGCTACGACATATTCTTTATGTTTTGTGATTATAAACCATTTCACTTTGGTTTAAAGGCCATAAACCATTAATTTTTATGTTGGAGGAAGCAGGTGCTTTATAACGATCAAAATTGGGTTCAGACTCTCGATTTTCATACTCTCATTTTCTCTACTGTAAGCTACAATACTCCTCTGGATGACAGCTCAGAGGGATGGTTATTCAAATCTTATCCCTCTGAAGAGGAACAGCTGTGACAACGTTTGAGAAGTGCTTTTGATCTCTAATTTATATGCGTTATCTAGTTAGTTCTTGACATATTGAAGTTTTGAATCTCTTGTATCTCTTTAATGTATGTTGGCGAAGCTTTGGGACTTAATGGATACTTCACTGATCCATTGAGCTCTAGTTGATTATCTCACACTAGTTATATTTGGAAGTTGGGTTTTGAAGTCTGTTTTCACTATGGATATTAATAACATTTAATCTTCATCTTCAAAAATCATAGGTTTGGAACATAATAATGAGATCAGTTGAAGATGACTATGTATCCCAATGGGAAAGACCGAACAAACTAGTTTTTACCTTCTGACCCCTTCTTTTGATGGCACGGACTTACAGGGTTTCTTTTCATATTTTTGTTTACTTTGATTTCAGCGGCCCAGCTCTTTGTTTTATTGACACATTAATTCTACAGTTTGGTTCAACTCAATCATTTATGGAAAAGCTATCATAGTATTGACCTGAACCACCTCATATGATGGCAAATCAACATTGCAGGAAAACTCAATTGAGCTGCCATTGATTCCAGGATGCTCTTTGTGGCGCGATCAGACAGTAAAGCGATCAGGATGGTATCAAGTAATATGATGTTGAACAACATGATCACAATGATTGGTGGTCACTCCCTTTTATTGTTTCTTGTGGTTTTTCAGTTATTATACATTCTCTTTCAGTTATTTCTTTAGCTGTTTTGAGTTACTGTTTTGTAGAATCAGTTCAGTGGATTAAGTCAGACTCATCATATTTGTGCCATATCTATGAGATCAGACTTTGATCATGTAAGTCAACAACGCGTGGAAGATCCGATGATATCAGGATTCTAAACCAGGACTACCGAGGCCAAACGATGGTTCTGGATGCGTGGCGCTAAACCTGAACGAGAGTCCACCCCGATCTCGCGGGAGCTGGAACCTCTGATCGTGCCTCGGAGCCGCCGTATTGTGCTTTGCTGGAAACATACCGGCCATCCATATTTGACGACCATCTGCGACGACGATGATGGATATTGCCGAGAACGGAAGGTGACGATCGGAAGGTGAATCAAGCGCGGATAGATGAAGAACTACGCCGAACGAAGTGGATGGTTTCCGTGGAAAATTGATAAAGTCGGTTTCATGTTGAATCGTCTCAATCGCCGATAAACTTCATTCGTAAGATGGAAGATAGTCTGAAGATGTTTTGGTGGTACTCATGGTGGAAGCGATGTCTCATTTTCAGAAGAGGCTGATGAAGAAATTTTTGGATCCTCAGTTGGTGTATTATTACGTATGGAAAAACCGATATGCGTTAGTGACGAAGGCGGTGGAAGACGAAAGACGTTACCCTTTAAGATTGGAGATATCATATTTCTTTGCCTTTGATCACGCCCCAGCTTTGCTCTCAATACCCATTTATTGTTGCCTTTAGCTTTGAAATCAGGTGACAAATACAGTACACCACTACGTAAAACACTAATGGGCTTTGCTCCATCTTAACATTAGTTAGTTGGTGTGGGTTGAGTTTGGGCTGTTCATTTCAACTCCATTACTGATTTCTTATAAACATTTATTTATATTTTTTGATTCTATAGTTTTCTTCTGGATTATAACAATTTTGGTCATTTATGTTTTAAGTGTTTTGTTTTCTTTCATTACCTAATTTTCTTGTGTTAATTGTTTAATGACAGTTTTGGAAGATTGGAATGAAGCGACGAAGAATTTAGCAAGATGCATGAAAATTGTAATCTTAGCCGAATGAGGAATTTATTATATATAAATTTGGTGAAGTACCCCATTATTGTGAAATTCCACACAGCAGACAAACCAAACAACGGGTGTATAGGTAAAAAAAAAAAAGTTTGTTTATATATCTTATATTATTTTGTTTTCATTCAAAAAAATTTTTTATTTTTTGATATATATATATATAATAATATATATATATATATATATATATATATCTATATATATATATATATGGAAAAAAGAATTTTGTCTCTTTAAAATAAAAAAATTCTTTTTATTTTTTATTATAATTATTTTTTGATTAAATGTTTTATTTGAAAAATTTTCTTAGCATAGTGATTTTCTTATGGCAGAATTTCATAACAATGCGAAAACACTGTGGGCTTGCATTTTCTTGAGTGTTTGTTCATCTTCGTAGAGGCTAGTTTGGCTGCAGTTCATTGATGCGGTTGGAAGCTTAGAGTGTAGAAGATCAAATGTAGCCAGAAAGAACATTTGCAAATTACTTTATGAAGGTGTAATTTTAAAAATGCTCCAACTGAATCACTTTTTCCTCTCTTCTTCCTCTAAACATTTGTTTGGAAGCGAAATAGAATGAATAGATGTCGATGGAAGGCTTGCGCAGAGTTCCTATCCAGCAGTGATCACATCTCCATCAAGGAGGTAACACTTCCTTCTCTAATTTTAAATCAAATGAGTTGGACAGATGTTTGATTGAGAGGTCAATAAGTATTTTTATATTATATGGTGTTATTTTGTACCAAAGCCATTTGCGATATTGGTGCTTGCTAAGTTCCTTCTATAAGTGATATACTAAGCGACTCTTTTTAAAATTGGACCCAGTTTTTGCAACCAAAATTTACATTGTGTTGTGCCTATTATAGTTTGAAAGATTGAATTTGTCAATTCTATTGATGTTAGATTGGTTCATGCATAATTAATTGGATGATTAAGTTGAGCTCTTGTTGATTTAGGCCTTTTTCTTCCCACCTTTAGCTAACCACACCACGAACACTGGTTTCTGTGTTAAATTTGGAGAAAATGCGCAACATCTTTAAGCACATAACCTACGCCGTTTCATTGACCATGCCTAATAGTTCAGGACCCTGTGGAAAGAGAAGTAGGCAATCACGTCTTCGAAAAAAAAAAAGAAAAAGAAAAGAAAAAGAAAAAACAAAAGAAAGAATAAAAATTGCAATGTTTGCCTTGAAACGGGCACGGTCAGGGTATAAGAAAACCTTTAAAGCACAGTGCCCTAAACCTTCTTGAGTTGGAACCGCGACTAGTGCTCGCTACGCTTATGCAGGTGGATGAGGTGGAGTTGAGCAAGTTGTAGGTCTTTGAGTCTGAAATCATTCAGAAGTCAGGGGTGAAACACGAAGGTTTGTGGTCAGAAGATCATATGACTTGGTGCCACTAAGCCTTAATTA
Organism: Tetrastigma voinierianum; assembly: GCA_016808115.1. Classification (NCBI taxonomy): domain Eukaryota; kingdom Viridiplantae; phylum Streptophyta; class Magnoliopsida; order Vitales; family Vitaceae; genus Tetrastigma; species Tetrastigma voinierianum. The sequence continues at coordinate 1,025,512 of JAEQBH010000376.1, read as the reverse complement.
GTTGGGAGTCATCGGTAGATCCTGTATAGCAGACGGTGAGTCGATTACGCCAGCCACCCTACAGCGCAAAAGAATTAATGAATAAATTTGGTTCTGATCTATTTAAGTTGATTCCTTCCACTGATCGTCGTGGCAGCGGTTGAGGGGAGAATCACGGTTTAGCGGTTTATTGTTGAGAGTGATCAAATAAACACTTAGATTTTAGTGGAAGTTTCTAGTTGATTCACGAAGGAGGCTCTTTGATACTAATTTGTATAGCATTCATTCTCATGCAGTTAAACTGGACAGCTTTGTTGGATTACTTAGGTTAAACATTGCTCATCTGACCTTTTTAAATACTAATTTTTTGAACGTTATTTTGTTATTGTTTTAACATGTTCTCTCTTTTCTTTCTTTCTTTGTTGCTGGGGACTAGCAATGTGCGAGTTAGTGTGGTGTACCCAGTGCTATTTGAATATTTTATTATGGTTTTGGTGCTTTGTATGCTAATCATTCTAATTAACCGATTTGCACGGTAGGTCCACGCTATTCTCTGATTGCAATTTTGTGGCGAATTTTACGAGTTTTTGAAGCTGGTGCTGCCAGAATTGTTGAGTCAAATCCAAACGCAGTTCAGTCATTATTTGCAATCAAGGCGGAGGAAAGAATATTAGAAATAGAAGAAATTTTCCAGCTGCGGGGCTTTTCTGGCGCCCTTGTGCATCTGACCTTGTATTCCTCCCGGGTAACTCTTCTCCTTTTGGCGCTTTAAGCTTTTTTTTATTTCTGTTTTGGTTTTTCTCCTTTCTGCCCTTGTTTATGACTCCACTTGTATGTTTGGATCCATGGTATTTCACTTGGTTTGTAAAGCTACATAAGCCATTGGTATGCATTGGAGCTGGAGGGGCGATTTTCTTTGTGATAAAGTTAGGGTTCGAGTTCTCCCAGTTTTCCCTTTTCTCTCTGTTTATCATCACTTCTCGCTGCCAAACATCTCAAGGAGTGTGCTTCAGGATGTTGAACAGGCCTCTTCTCATGAAGAGGACGACTCACTGAGCAACGGTTTGGAGATGTGCTACAGTCATTTTAACGCCACGCATTTATGGTTGTTTGCTAAGTTCACCTTCTCCTTGATTCACGTCTCTTAACGTACTCTCTTTAATGTATTTGGCAAACTTTTTTGGGTTCAATGGATGCTGCTGATCCCATTGAGGCTCGATTCAGTTGTCTCACACTTTCAAGATTATCGTGGGGTAGGGTTTTGAGGTGTGTTTCCTTTAGGACATTTATGCCCATTTAAATGCTATATTTCAAAGGGAAAATCTTGGGGTTTAGTTTTAGCTAAATGAAGATCAGTTGAGAGCGCTATATGTCATACTCCCCAATGAGGAAAAAGACCGAGGACATGTTGGTTGCCGCATAAACCACAACTAGTGGCGCAGGGCTTGAGTTCTTCTCTTTTCTTCGTTTTATTTTCGGTTTAAACCCCAAGGCCTCCATGTTTCAGCGAGCCTGAAGATCAAATTGGTCACCAGGCACGGTTTCTCCGATCATTTGTGGGAGAAAGACATGCAGGTGTTCGACCACAGACCATCTGATGTGACTGTGATGGGAGAAAATGAGATACAGGCTGGTGATTGGGATCCACCTCTTTATGTGATGATTCGGATTCCCTACTCTGCGGACCACGCACCAAGGCATTGCCAGCCTCTTGCAGCGTTGGTGTGGTCCTGACATTTGACCCTCATTTGTTGCATTTTCAGATGGTGTGCTTCTTTGAAGTGACCTTGGGCAATGGTCTTCGCTTTCCTGCGCATCCCCAGCCATAAAAGGGTTTGGCACTAATGTTTGTGCTACCAGCGCCAGCCCAATGGTTTGAAGGGTATCTTGGATTTGGTTATTTAGTTTTCTTTGGAGACGGGGGGCTCGATATCACAAACCTGCTCCTTTATCTTTTGCTTGAAGGAGACCTCCAGGGTTCCTCTTTTCTGAAGTTGGCTTTCTCTTGTGATTCAGTCTTCCCTCTTCCGAGTTGTGGAAGAGGCCTTCTTCTTAAGTTTATTTGAATTAGTAATTGAGATGTGACCTACTTGACAGACAGCCATACAAAATTAAACGTGACCCCAGACCTTGAAATCTTCGTGAGTGTTAAGTTCTGCTTTTGGTATAACTTGTGTGAGAGTCATTTTTTAATTACGTATTGTCACCATGCTTCTCAGATTATGGAAGTGATCTCGATCTTGAAGATGTGTCATAGCGTTGGCGTGGTGAAAGGTGCTCCTCGTCTGTGGGTGAGTCAGTCAGATATTCATGGCCCTTTGACTCAAAGGTCATTGCTCTCTTTGGGGCCTTAACCTCCTCATACAAGTTTCTCCATTGGGCCCTCATTTTCTTTGAGGTATCGCCTCTTCCATCAGTGGTTTGCCATTGGGCCCTCATTTTAAACCCACTAGGGAGACTGACTCAGTTGGAAGCGTTGTCTCAGGAAGCCGGAGGCTTCAAACTGAAAAACCTGGGACTCAGTTGAAAGATGTGGCTTTGGTCAAAGTTCAAGTTGTGACATCTGTCTTCTCAGATCTACTCATGTCCATAAGCAAGGCAGATTAAGTTGCCCTTTGGTTTAAGGCTATAGTCATGATTGTGGTCCAGTGAATTGCACTGATGAAGTCATGAAGTGGGGCATTGGCGACCAGTTGGCGGTCAGCCATTCTGTTGGATCCCGCCCCGAAGAGGGTTAGGTCACCTTCTCGAGGCGGAAGAGTTGAGGAGGAAAGATGGAACCAGTGGTGAAGGCAGGGACTCTTTGCAGCTACTCAACGCAGAATCTTAGTGACGCGAGTTCGATCCATTCTTAAGGATTGATCTCGAGGGTGGTGTTTATCTTGGTCGATGGGCTTATTTTTAATCTCGGTCGCCTCAGTGGTTCATACCTTAGGTGTCGGGGGAGAGTGATTGTTGACGGGACCTGTTTGATTGAATAAATTGCATTGATGTTGGTATCTTGGTGCATAGGTGGCTACTCATTTAAAGCACGGCAGAGAGCTAATAAACGAAAGTCATACCCAGCGGCTGTTGCAAGCGAAGGTGGCTTCCTACCGGTAGTGTTTGCGGGGTAAATTGCTGCTGGCGGCCGTGGCTGAATCGATTTGACACCGTCGACGTGCTGGCGAAGGTAGAAATATGAAATCGAACTGCTTGGTGTGGCGAAGAAGCGGCACCGGGAGGTTGAATGAAATTGCGAGTTGTGCGAAACGACTTATTAGAGCTGGGGCGGGCTGCGATACGCGTATGAACGAGGCGGTTGAAGTTAGGCTTCTCACATCCAAAGCGTCTTAAGTCAGGAAGAACTACGTGCGATCAGGGCGGCTGTGTGATAAGGCAGCCCGGCGTTGAGCGGGGCTTGTGGCGGCGAAGTGGCAGAACGCTAGCTGGTGTGACACTTTAACGAGAGTGCCAGCGAACGCGTGGGGACCTTCATGAAATATCTTTTTGGTACGGTTCAGCGGGACGAGTTATTAGAGGCGAGGGCGAGTCTTGTACTCAATGGGTTTCACGGGTGGCTTGCCTTTCAAAGAGGTGGTAATGCCTGTCAGGCACGGATTTCAACTTTGTTCTTCGGTGACGAGGAGCATGGGGATCCCTCTCTGTGATTATTTTGGAGAGCAAGACCACCCTATTTGAGGCCCTCCCTTAATACTTTGTCTACTCCTCATACGATGCACGATCTCTGGCACATCTTGTGCTCGATGTCAACTTTTATACTTTTTTTTATATAATTTTTGTTGGGCACGGGACTGGAACATATGTAGCCTTTCACCGATGAATACTCATTATTTACCTTGCTTCTTTCGCCTCTTGTGCTCTTGCTGTGTGCGCGGTTGGATTGACTTCTTGTGCATGAACACGAATTAAGCTCCTGAGTTGAATAATTGAGCTCCACTGTTGGTCGCGAGGCTCTGGGCTCTGAGCCTTATGGTGAACTCTTTGTTGAAGCCAAACCTTTGGGCTACATGGCCTAAGGTGAGCAGTTGAGCTTTTCAAATTATGTTGTTGGGCTCCTGGACGTTGATAATCCTAAGTTGATCTGACTTCATAGGCTGCATGGCTTATGCAGTAGGTCTGAAGCCGTCAGCGGTGGCCCAGGCACGCTCGGCGTTGGTAGTGGCGTCTTACAGCGATCACGACTTCTAGAGGCTGCGTGGCTGATGTGGGTGACGAACTCGTCAAAGTGAGCTAGACTCGGCGAGGCCTTAGTGGCGATCCGGCTGAGCTGATCGACTCATTAAGCTGTGGCTGTCTTTGGTAGATGAGCTTCGGTGAAGTAGTACTAGGCTCTGGTATTTGAGGCCTTGGTGGCGATCGACTGGTGATCGACTCGTGGTCCGTGCTTTGTGCCGTAGATGAACTTCGTCAAAAAGTGAGACTCTCTGCGGGCTCGGGCGAGGGCCTTGGTGGCGATCGACTGGCGATCGACTCTTTAAGGCCGTGACGTCTTTGGATGGCGAAGGCTTCGTCAAGAAAGTGGGCTAGGCTCCGAGCGAGACGCAGTGGCGATCGACGGTGATCGAACTTTGGCTGCGTGGCTGTGGCGAGAGTGGGACGAACTTCGTCAAAGTGAGTTCTTGGGCTCACTGGCGGGCCTTGAGTGGCGATCGGCTGGCGTCGATTCACGTTTATGGCTGTGTGAGATGGTTGAGCTCGTCGATGTGGTGCTTTGGGCTCCGTCGGTTGATTTTCTGAGGCAGATTGATTCTAAATTTGTATGGCACGTGCGAGTAGGCGAACTCGTCAAAGTGAGCTACTGGGCTCGGGTGCCGAGGCCTTGGTGGCGATCGACTGGCGATTTGACTCATTAGGTTGCGTGGCTGTCTTGATAGATGAACAATCAAATGACTACTGGGCTCTGACGGCGAAGGCCTTAGTGGCGATCCGGCTGGTGATCTAACTCATTAGAGTGCGTGGCCTATCGATCGATGTTTCGTCGAAAGTGTTACTAGGCTCGGCGAGGCCTTGGTGGCGATCGGCTGGTGATCTGACTCTTTTTAAGTTTGTGTGGCCTATGCATAGTAGTTGAGCTCATCAAAGTGAAATTTCTTGGGCTCCGGACGGCCCGGTAGTGCGATATAGCTAGTCGACTTAGGATCTTGTGCTTTTGTGTAGAGTAAACAAAGGCTTCGTGAAAGTGATCTGGACTCCATATGCCCTTGACGTGGCCCAGTGTGTCTCTTTGGCCGTCGACTTGCATTTGCGTGGCTGTGTGAAATGGGCGAACTTCGTCAAAGTGAGCTCTTGCAGGCTCCGAACCTTTGAGGCCTTAGTGAGCGATCCATTTGGTGATCGACTCATTAAGTTTGCGTGGCTGTCTTGAGTAGATGAACTCGTCAGTGGCTACTAGGCTCCCGGGCGTTGAGGCCTTAGTGGCGATCGACTGTTTGATTTGACTTATTAAGCTGCGTGGCTGTCTTGAGTAGATGAACTTCGTCAAGCGGGCTACTAGGCTCCGGTAGAGCCCTTAGTGGCGATCCGGCTTTGAGCTGATCGACTCGTTAAGAACAGCATTAACATCTTGAGTAAACGAACACCGTGAAGTGACTCTTGGGCTCAGTCTTGAGCGCTGGTGGCGATCGACTGGTGATCGACTCATGGTACGCACATTTTTTATCTGTGGTGAACTTCGTTAAAGAAATGAGCCTCTTGGAGCTCACGAAATGCGAAGCCTAGGTGGCGATCAAACTTAGTGATTTGACTCTTTAATTGCGAAAGTGGCACGTCTTTAGTGAATGAATAATCGAAGTGAAGTTGTTGCATGCGACCATTCGACCACGATCCTCTTAAAGTGGTATACTATCTTGTTGTGATTTGAGCGTTTGCGCAGATTTAGAATGTTTTGGCTTTTTTTTCTTATAAAATGGCGGCTTCATTTACATAGGGTTTTATACTTTGGATATTTTGCCTCTTACGGTTGGCGAAGGGTCTGTGAGATGTCGAAAGCAATTAATCTTCATGGGGGATCATATGGAATGCGGTTCAGTTTAGTAACTTTCTTGTGGAGTTGTGTTTCCACTAGTGCCACCTTTAGCAAGTCATGTTATTCCACAACCGTCTTGGGAATATCTAGACGGCGCGACCTTGTGCCGCTTTCTCTATTTTATGTTCTTCTTTCTCTTTCTCTCCTTCTGTCTCTTTCCCCTTCTCTTTCATTCTCTCTTTCTTCCTTTCTTCTTTTCTTCCACATCTCATTCTCCCTATTTCGCACAAACTCCTTCCATCCCTTTTTTCTTCTTCTCCTCTTTTCCACCTTTTTGGCCTTGCTCATTTATTTTCATCGTTTTCTTTCCTTTTTCTTCTGAAGTTTTTTTTTTTGGCGGAGGCTTGCTTGTATGTACCTCAAGGCGCAGGGGATGACACCTCGATTGTGGCGAATGTAATCCGGTGGAATAAAGAGACTTTTCCTCTTATGGCTATGAGCTTTCTCATTCTATTGCATGTAATTTTTGGGCATTATGCGAGTTGCTTGAAGCGTCTAACCAAATAACCCGATAAATGGTGAATCGTTAACTTAAAATTGATAAATCTCCGTTTAATACGCCTGATAGGTCTATTGATAAAAGCGTTTAAGATATTCCGCATTCCCGAGGGCATCTTGTAAAATTTTTCCTCCTCTGTTTGGGCTTTCGTAATTGCACAGTCTAACGACTTGAGAGAAGCCATGATGTAGGGGCCTTCCTAGTTGGGGCCCAGTTTCCCATGTGCTGGATTCTTCCTTGTTGGCAGGAGCTTTTTTAAGACCAAATCACCCGACATGCTTCAGCTCACGAGTTTGACTTTTTGGTTGTAGTACCTAAATTCGTCTTCCTTTGGTAGTCTTAAATGCAGCCTTAGAACCTACTCACGTTTTCATCCTAAGAGATCGAATTTAAACGGAGAGCCTCGTCGTGTGCTCCTTGTTGCTAACTTCGATCATGGGGACTTCATCCGACCTCGACGGGATTCTTGCTTGATCTTAGAAGAGCTGAGGCGAATAGGGTTTCCGGGTTAGCGACCTGCGTTGTCTGTAAGCCCATAGTACCTCGGGGGAGGTAATTCACCCACCATTTCCTTTAAGATCTTCCAATTTGGTCTTTAAAAGCGGCCTTGGGGATGCGATGGTGACCCGGCCTGACCGTTAGGCTGCGGATGTCTTTGAAACGAGTAATTCTTAGTAGAGGCGCTGTGAAATCTCTGGTGGCGTTGTCAAATTGTTTCCCGTTGTCCGACATCAGGGCTCTTGGGATACCAAACACGCATATATGAGTGGCTCGCCACAAAATTACGTATCTTACGTTTGTAATTGTGACGAAGAGCTCAGCCTCGTACTTGGTGAAGTAATCTCTGCGACGATGATGGAGTACATTAGCCCTTCCTAAAAGCCAGAAAGTCTTCAGTATGTCGAAACCCCATTGTTGGAAGGGCGGGAGATGGGCCGGGGGCTCAGATTGACGTCAAGGGCTCATGGGAGGCATGAGATCTGGCGTGCCCCGCGCATCTTGCACTCGACCAGGTCGGCTGCGTCTTGAGTATCAGAGCCGCAGGTATCCCCCGTCTCAAGACCTTCATGCCAATGCCTCGAGCTCCGATATGATCGCATATACCTCTCGTACTCTCTTAAGACGTATTCGTTGTCTTCTTCCACATGCACTCTAAGGATAGGTGTGAAGGAATCTCGCCAGACAAAGCCTTATGATTAGTGAACCTGGGCCGACTCGGCCCTATTTTGGGCTGTTTTTGGGTCGTGAGAGACGTCCGTCTATTATATAATCCCAAATAGTCCTGATCCAACCCGGCTCACCCGACCCGGCAACCTCCACGTCGCAGATCAATAAGCTCCATGCATTCGACAGTGTTGACTCCTGCCAGGTCTTCCCGTTAAGGTCGTTGCTAACTTTGCCAAGAGCCCATCAGAGTTCCTCCTCGACGGGGACATGTCCGACCCGAACCAACACCGAATCTTTTCAATAAATATCACCTTGAGATATAGGATCATCCCTCCGCTGGGCCTAGTAGGTATCTTCTTATTTATTCCTTACTACCACCTGGAGTCACTACAGACTTTAAATACCACGTCAACTTCCCAAAGTGAATGGGACAGGTCGAGGTTCACATGACTTCTCATATTCACTTTGTTGTTGAGGTCCCGAACTGAAAAGGCAGACTAATGTCTATTCCTTTGAGAGGTCGATTAGCGCCCCAGCTTCCGGCTCCTCAGGCATTCGAGGCCCAACCGCGCAGAGCCTCGCATGGGGAGGCTGGACCACTGCTCTGAATGCCTCACATCGTGTTCCGCTGAGGTAAATCCATGACGGTCGCTAGACCTGCCCCTTTTAATCGCGGTTTCGGCTTGTATATGATTTGTCGAACTCGCCTCAAATTCTCTCTATGGCCCACTTCACGCCTCCGAGACTTCCGGTTTATGTAACACTTGCTTCATCTGCACTCCGCTGGAACTTCTATGGTGGCGAGCCCGAAGTAAGGGCAGAGTTTCCAGCTAAGTGGGTTACAATGCCAAAATTAACTTCTCCATCCTTGTACCTCTCCTCCGCTCCTCTCAGCCCGACCGCAATAGTAAACCTGTGTCGACTCTCGCTTTGTCTCTCGACGAGGACAATAGTCGAGAAGTCCGATACTGGCTTAAGATGAGTAAGGAGCCCTTCAACGGAATTTACTAGAATGGGAGGAGAGCTCAAACACGCTTTCAAAGCTCGAGAATGCCTCTTCATACCAGATCCCATTGAAAGGCCTTCTTCAAGACTCAGAAGAAAGGCCGCATTCGTTATCACTCGGATACGAACCGGCTTAAAGCGGCGATCCTTCCCGTCAGGCGCTGAACTTCCTTTATTCCTGATGGCGAAGGCATGTCGAAAGTAATGTACCTATCTTGAACTGATTTGGTTTCACCTCTGCGGGTTGACTATGAAACCCAGAATTTTCTCGCCGATATCCAAGGCACACTCTCGCCGATCTGGGCCAGTGTCAGAATTTCTCAAGATCTGAACGCTTATAGACGAAATACGTGGAGCTTAGTCAGGTGGATTTTACCAAGATGTCATCTATGTACACCCCATACTTGTGCCTATCTCGCTTCGAAGCATCCAATCTCACCTCAACCTCCTTCGAGCGACACGTAGCTCCCGCGTCTTAAGCCCAATCTGCATCACATGATAACAATAGGGTTCCCCGCGCTGACGGAACGAGGTCTTTTCTTGGTCTCGGTCCATACCGACATGGTTGTACTGGAGGCGCATCCATAAACTGAGGGAGTTTTATTGGGGCAAAGGTACCACGCATGAGGTCAGACGCATAGAGGAAACCGCCCTTTCTGGGCACACGCTTTGCAATGTCAAGGAAGTCGGCGTGAGTCACCACTTGTCATTTGCTTTTTTGACGAGTACGACGCTACTACTATCTGTGATATTCTACCTCCCGATCGCCTCACCGAGAGCTGGCCTGACTTCCTCAAGATGGCTTCGCCTTCGCGCAAAGCCCTCCTTTTATTTGATTGGCTTGGCTGGATGGGTCGACGCTTAGTGGATGGCAAGGACCTGAGCGGGGCGGGGGGGTGTAGTCTCCATCCCCCGCATCCGCTTAAAAACTCCGTCCATCCCCGGTCCACCCCCGTTAGCGGGTATAATTTTCATCTCCATCCCCGTCCACGGATAAATTTTTAATCCCCATCCCCATCCCCACTTCCCCCGTACCCGTTTCCCAAGCCCAAGCCCAAGCCCAAGCCCAAACCCAAAGCCCAAGCCCAAGTCCAAGCTAAATAAATTCAATATTTTAAATAATCCAACAACATTCTAAATAATCTAACACAACATAATGTAGCATGTTTATATTTGGAACAAAAATACAAAACAACAAATGTCCAAAATACTATATTTGGTTTATAATATATATATAAATACTACAACAAATGTAGTATAATATATATATATATATATATATATATATATATATATATATATATATATATATATATATATATATATATATATATATATATATATATATATATTTAGTTTATTTATTTATTTATTTAATCTTAAATCTGAGACATGGCGGCAAGGGAAGTGCACGGGGCAGGGTAAGAGTAAGTCCATCCCCCGCTCCATCCCCGCTGGTTTATATGGGTATCCCCGCATACGCCCCACCGCCTAATACGATAGTTCATCCCCTCGGGTCCAAACGCGGGCGAGTTTGGACGAATCACCCGCTTTCCTCACCCACCGCCATCCCTACCGACGCTCACCCTCGTGGAGCGGGATTATCAGGATCACTCTCCCATGTCCGTCGTCACGCGAAGACGCCTGTTTCATCTTAAAAAATGGATAAGGTGGTTTTTGAGGTCTGCCGCTAGCTTGGAGCCGATATAGGTGAGATGTTCAGGTCGCCACCCAACAATACCGGTCGCTTTTCCGAGGGCTCGCCGAGTGAGCACTCTCCTCACGCATGTCGAGCCTATCCGTATATGTTTGTCACCGCTTTCTATTTCATGGATGTCGAGTAGCATTCCCTCGGCCACTGTTGATCTCAACCATTCCCATTCGCTTACGTGAGGGAAACTTGGATCATCATGTGGTATGCGGAGGGATGGCTTTTATTGCATTGAGAGAGGGTCTCGCTCTAGCAACATGTTAGTAAGCGCATGCGGCGTCTACGATGAGGAATTTTGCCTTAGTCGCCGCCTCTGGGCATGGGGATCTCCCCAAGGTGAGTACCAACATTGAGCCTAGAGGTAATACCTTTCCCGCAGAACCGCAGATGAGTATCGACGGGTTCCGCTTTCCCTTCCGATGCCCATTTTATCAAGGCCGACGCGAAGATGATATCACCGAACTCCCTGTCACCAGTGACCCGATGAACTCCGCTTTGTTGGCCACAACGCGCGAATCCACCGCGGGTCGCCATGAGGGTGTCAGCATCCCTCCGTGATCTCAGCTCAGAGAATGATGGACGGTCGAGCCGCGGTAGTTTAGACACCGCCAGATTTCCGCTATCTCCGTTGACCTCGATGCCGCTGTAGACGGGCTTCCGAGCCGAAATGGATTCCCTCCTCTTGCGAATCCTCCGCATTACCCGGATTTCACTCTAAGTAGTGGGTCATTGGTGCCGAGTCAGCCGTCTACCGAGGTGGTGGTTGATGAGACGGGGCCTAGTTCTGAGCTTGATTCTGAGCCTGATTTTTAGGGGATATGAAGCGTCGGAGGTACCCGCGCCGTATTAAGTACTCTATTTCTCTCGAAAGGTATGCGGCCACCGTGCGCGGTCCGTAGTCCTATGGAACTCGCGAAGATTGGAGTTGTCTCTCATTGGGCGGTCCGACTTCATTACCGCCACCCGTGAATCGCTCGCTTTCGGGATTGTGCGTGACCCGTGATATCGAGGTCATAAGGGAGTGAAACGCCGAGGCTAATAATGTCGCCGTTTCTTCGATTGCGGTGTGGACCTGCATCGCATCTCTCGAGGTTCTCACACTGGGGGACCGCTTCATTTTTCTTCGAGACCCTTCCCGGCCGCTTTGTCTTTTCGGGGCTTCGCCCGCTGTCATTCTGTCCCGCCTTTTCTTTATGAGTGGAAGAGCTCTCTTCTTGGATATGAAGGCTTCACCATTAATATTTCTCTACTTTTGCAAGCACTCAACCATGCTTGCTCGGGATTTTCGAGATGGAAAATGATCAAGCCTTTCAACCCACCCCCTAAGCCAAGAATGAATGTAGTGATCGCAACTTCCCGCTTCTGCATATCCACCTTTAGAGACTCGCATTGAATCTCTCGGACATAAGACCCTAGGTTTTCTTGTGAGCTCGCGGATGGTCGCCAGATGATAACTTGGCTGACACGCCCTGCCCCAACGAAGTGAGAGACTAATAATGATAGCTCTTCGACGAGGAGATTGACGACGGTGGAAGTCTATTAAACCATGCCAAGGCTGGGCCTTTTAGGGTGATAACGAAAGCTCTGCATCGCATCGGATCTTGATATCCATGCAGCCCCATTTGGTTTTTGTAAGTGTTGAGGTGATCGACTGGATCCTTGTCACCATCGAACGCGCTTCCACTCAGGGCATCCCTCAATTTTATTCAAGAGGGAAGTGAAGCACCTCACTCGGTGGAAGGGTGATTCACTTTGTTGTAAATTAAGGTATCCATAGTGTCGGAGCGCTGGCCCCTTACTACTTCCTTCATAATGGCCGTAGCTCTGCCGGAGGCCTGAACCTCCGTCCCATGATAGTTCTCCCGCTTCGCTAAGGGTCATGTAGTTCTCCACCCCGATATGCCCTCCGAGCGTTGCTTCATTGCCCTCCTTCGGGGTACACTAGGGTCCATGCCCCTGACCCAGTTGAGACTCGCTTCTTCTTCAAAGACCTCGGGAATGTCGATTGTGCTATCCCCCAGTGGGAGGGAAGTCAGAACCTTCCCGAACTCACAGGTCTCTTGGCAGACTGTGATCCGCCCGGTAAGTTGCTCTAACTCTTCTATCGCGCTTGCCAGGAGGCGCAGCGCCCACCTGCTCCTCGTGTTAGCTTAATACTCTAACGGCCGAGGTCCGCTCCAAGGCTGCTTGGTCAAGTCCCGCATCCGGAGGATTGCTGCCTGGCCAGGTTCCGAGTCGATACCATCGTGAATCGAGAAATTAGTTATATTTGTAAAGGAACCGTCACTCCTACGCATCTACGCTGAATTTCATGATGCTTTTTCAACCGAGCTGGCCGAGCATGTAGAGGTCGCTGGGATGGACCCGAATGATGTCATCGCTTTGCGTGCCCCGGATCGGGCCAAAGCCGGGCAGGATCGCCGCACGCTTCGCCAAGTCCGCAGTGACCGGACGCGGCACTCCTCTGCAAAAACAAGAGAAAAAGGGGGGTCAGCGAGGGCTTCGCCCATGGCGAAGTCGGTTTCTTTGCGAAAGAAGCTGCTTTAGGGCGAATGTGTTGCGGCATGTTTGCGTCGCCAACTCATAGATGGGAATTGGCCTTGTATTTATAGTAGATGTTACATTAGTTGGATGGTGATTAGGATTCATTCATTGGATGAGATATTTCTTGTTATTATCGGTGCTCGAATTTGATAAGAGGATATAGAAAAGCTGATTTGTTGGGATATCTTCCTTCCTTATTGGGAATTATCAGGAACTGATGATGAGCTATTATTATCTTTCTTTCCTTATTGGTGAGATTTGGTTGGATTTGCGCGGGATAATATATTATTAGGATTATTATTTTACGTATCATGGGGGCTTCCATGATCGGCCTTTGGGTAGCGGATTGAGCCTCATTACGGAGAAATTTGGCAAAGGAAGCTTGAATGATCTGACGGACATGCACCTCTCCTTTTTGGGGTTTGGCGAGTGGGCCTGCGTGTTTCGTTGGATTGGCCTCTTTCTTGGGCTGCGGAGTGGGCACAGTGGCGTTATTTTTGAAATACTGCTCGTATATATATATTTGAAAGGAAATTACAAAATCGCAATTTTGCAATAATCATCAAAACTAATATAGACAACAGATATCCCTATAGCATGTTGAAACCTCCAGTACAATTACTTATTAAAAAAGATAATCTTTTGGCTCTTTATGAAAAAATATAAATCTATTTAGAATGAAAAATATAAATAATTTTGAATAAATTATGATATATTAAATGACTGGAAATGAATTTTAGCTAAATAAGGATTTTTCTCACCATCATGATGATTAATTTATTAAGAGTGAAAAATAAAAATTATGACTTAAAAACACCAAGGAATTCTTTTATTTGAAATAAAATAATGAGATTAAATTCTCAATAGCCAAAAATTGCACTAATACTATCAAAATATTTTATTTTTTAAATAAAATAAATTTATTGATTCAAATTAACAATTCATCGATAGTAACAAAGGTACCAAATTGCTAAAAAACATATAGGATGAAACAACACTCTAAGCATATTGATAATGGTGACTAGAATACATATATTTGCAATATACTGATAACCATAATTTGATTTGTTTTCTCTATTTAATCAAATATGTTTTGCCCGTCTAAATCGTCCACACAATAAAATGTCGCACCAAGATAACAAAAAACAAAATGTTATACCAAGACGACGACACAAAATGCCTTAACAAGACGACAAAATCACATAAAACAAAATATAATTTAGATTTATGTGGAATAAACATTTTATTAAAAAAATTTATAAAAAGAGATGTAGATGGTGATTTCAGACTAATAATGACAAAAAAAAAAAATCACTCATTGCTTAAGAGATATTAGTGGTTAGAAGAAAGTTGAGTGAAAAGAGGTTGGGTACTTATAAATTATTCTATAAAATTATATTATTAGATAATTGCTTTATTTATAAATATAAATGCTATTCATTTATTCATCAAAATATAAAAATATTATCGTTATAGTGAATAAGTTTCCTAATTTATTTCAAACTCTAAAAAATAAATTACAATTTAAGAAAAAAAATCAATCATTTTTTCCTATAATTTTCCAGTTAGACGTTACAAATTTGTGTAACTAATGGGCACTATCTCAATATAATGATTAGTAACATTTAACTCCTTGCTTTCCTAAGGTGCTTGAGTGAGTTTGATTAACTAAAAAAGTACTTGTATATGCTTTGTTATCTAATGCTCAAATCTTGAATTGTATTAATATTTCCTCTGTATAGCTAAAATGTAGACAATATGATGTAGCTCGGCTATGAAGAATAAAAGAAAGCAGCGAATAAAGCAGGCAGAGTCGAATTTTCAATATTAGTAAGTCACCACCAAAAACACTAACATAAGGTGCTATTTATAAGCACAAACAAAAATCCTAATGGATAATCCCAAAAATCATAACAGATAAATCCAAAAAAATCCTAATAGATAAATCCAAAAATATTAATAGATAAATCCAAAAATACAATTAAATAAATAATTAATAGTAATAAAATTCATCATTGGACTTGGGCTTCCTATCTCGTTTAGGTCTAGATATGGGCCTACTCCATGCCCCATCATTCCCTCGGGTTGAAAAGAACTCGACTCCGAAGAGTGAAAGGAAGGTAACAATCATGATGAAGAATCGAATGACGAAGATCATCCTCACGTATCGAGTAGCATCGAGTCCGGAGCTGACCATGCCGTGGCGAAATGGCGAGAGCCCCACCATCTCTAGAACTCACGAACTCATCATCAGGATAGTATCCATAGTCTCCTTAGAAAATTGTACTTGAAGACATAGTGGGTGCCTTTGCTAGCTTCACCTACTTGAGACACACTAAAGAAGCTGAAGTAGAAGGCTCAAAGTGCCTCGGTAGGTGTGAGTCCTCTACATTGAAAACAGGCTAATATCCCATATCTGTTAGGCAAATCAAGAAGATATGCATTAGATCCCATTTTACAAATGATAGAATAAGGGCCCATGGCTCTTGCATAAAGTTTTTTTGAAAACAATTTTGGAATTCTTTCAGGACGAATGCGAATCATAACATGGTCACCAACATTAAATTCTTTAGATCTATGATGCACATCAGCAGCCAGTTTATACTCCTCATTACTTAGAGAAATTTTTCGCCTAATCTCAGCATGTAAGTCATGGATGTGTTTTGCAAAGTTTTCTTCAGGTTCAGATACACGCTTGTGAGGTGGTAAAGGAACAAGATCAATAGGTGTGCGGGGTGAGTAGCCATTAACAATTTGAAAAGGACTTTTACAGTTGAGCAGTTAACGAAATTGTTATAAGCAAACTCGGCTATTGACAAAGTCAAATCGAAACACCTTGTTTATCGACAAACACCTAAGCATATTACCCGGACTACGATTAACAACCTCGGTTGCCCATGGAGTCGGGGATGAAAACGGATGAAAATTTTAGATGGAAGTGCCAAACAAGGGTTTCCAAAAATGGTAACAAATTTCACATCCCATCAAATACAATGGTGGAAGGCAAGCCGTGCAATTTAACAACTTCTCTAAAACAATTTAGCAACATGGGAAGCATCATTGGTTTTGTTATGGAATACATCTGCCATCTTAGAAAATGCATCAGCCAAATAACCAAAATAGAATCATGTCCTCTAGCCGTCTTAGAGCAATCCAAACAAAGATCCATACTAACATCTTTCCAAGGTTCATAGGGACGGGTAAAGGGTATATAAGCGGTGTTTTGTTTCTTAGCCTTAGCTATCTGACATGTTATGCATTGTGCAACTATCCACAGCGACATCCCTTTTGAGAGAAGATGATAAAACTATCTTCAACCGTCTGATAGTTTTATCCCTCCCAAAATGTCGGCCAAACCACGCATTACATCTCCCCAATTAATAAATCTAAATGAGTATCAGAAGTCACGCACAATTTAGTCACTTTAAACAAATGCCATTTTTCAACAGAGTCCGAGGATACTCTTGGCGGTTACCATTACTAACCTCATTATAAATAATACCAAAGTCGGGGACATCACGAGAGTCTCATTTTCAATCCTATCAAACCCCATTGACAAGAGCACTCATACGATGAAGTGCAGGTTAATCGACTAAGTGCATCGTGACTTTGTTTTCAATACCAGCGATGATTAATCACAAAAGAATATTCATTCAAAAATTCAACCCACTTAGCATGTCGAGCGTTCAATTTCTTTTGTGAGTTTAAATATCTTAAAGCTTGGTGGTTAGAAAACAACACAAATTCAGTGACAACAAATAAAATCTCAAAAGCACTTGAGACTACACTATAGCATCAAAACTCTTTTATCTTATGTAAGAATGTCGTCTTTAGCATCATTGAGTTTTTCACTAAAGAAAGCTATAGGGTGACCTTCTTGACTCGAGACACCTGGCTTTCCCACGATGCATCACGAGCAACCTCGAAAACTTTATTAAAATCGGGATATCTCAAAGCTGATTGCCTCAGTCATTCGGCCTTGAGTTCTCTAAATGCATGTGACATTAGACCATTGAAACTCCTTATTTTTTTAAACATTCGGTGATAGGAGCCATAACTAGTGCTAAATCCCCTTATAAATCTCCTACCAAAGCTAAACCATGAAAACTACGAGTCTCGGTGATAGATTGTGGTTCAGGCCACTCCCTAATAACTCTAACCTTTTCGGGATCAGCTGAAATGCCATGTTCAGACACAATAAAGCCTAAGAAAAGCACATGGGGTTGCATAAAAGAACACTTCTTAAGGTTAACATAAAGCTTGGCCTCGCGAAGAGTGAGTAAAACCTGTCTTAGGTGTGCTAAAATGCTATTCTTTGATTTGACTATGGTCAATATGTCGTAAAGTAGACCACCAGAAATTTACCAATGAGGGGTTGCAGGACATGGGTCATAACTCTCATGAAAGTGCTAGGAGCATTAGATAAACCAAAAGGCATGACTAACCACTCAAACAAACCATCTTGTGTTTTAAATGCAGTTTTCCACTCATCTCACCTACAGCTTTAACCGCGACTGAGTGATATCCCTCATGATCTATCTTAGAGAACCAAGCTAGAACCGGCTAACGAGGTCTAACATATCCTCGAGGCGAGGATGTGGAAATCCTATGTTGTTGTGATGATCCTTAATTAAGCTCTACTATCCACACACATTCCTCAAGATCCATGCTCTTAAGTGTCGACAAAGCCTTTGCCACAGGACTAAGGCTAGCACCTAACAAATCCCTCTTTCAGAGATCCTTCATGCCTATTAAGCTCATCTCTCTCTTTAGGATTCATTCTATAATGTGGGAGGTTGGTTGAACCACGGAACTAAATCTACATAGCATGTTGGATGTCTCTTAAAGGTGGTAGTTCGTACAGGCAGCTCATCGGGCACCATATCAACAAAATCCATCTAGCAAATTCTTCACTTCGAAGGAACATTGACAATCGAGAATCGGAGGAACTTCTTTATACACTAATGCTAAGCACATACCAGTCTCAAATCCCTCTCTCTCAAGCTGCTTACATTTTAAAATATGCAAATTCCTTTTAGGAAGTTTAGAGATGTCACGTTTACCAATGCAAACTTTAGACAGCGGGTCTCAAAATAATGTTCTTGCCCTTGTGCCAAAGAGATGATGTTATCTTTACCAAAATTGGTAACATTAAGATCATAAAGCCAAGGGCGGCTAAGAACATGGTGACATCCATGGGTAGCACCTCGCAATAGATTTCATCCTTATAATCCATTTGAATAGAGACTAGACACCTTTTGGTGATAGGCAAAGTGTGGTCATTCACCCAAACTACTCTAAGCAGTTTGGATGTGGTTCTACTTTTAGGTTTAACAGACTACTGACATCCTTAGAAACCACATTCATTGAACTACCAGTCGATCACTAACATTTCTTATCTCCACTCTGTATGACTGTGTGAAAAATACTAGTGCGCTTCCAATGATCATCATCTACAGTTGTGGATAGCACACATCGAACCACACCAACACACGCATCTTCATCACAATTTTCATGAAGATCATCTTCATCACCAGAATAATCTAAAGGATCAATAATTTGGTCTTCCTCATTCTCCAAAATACTTTGTTCAACATCTAATGCCAATGCACGTTGGGGACAACGAGACGCAATATGACTATATGATGACACTTATGATAGACAATCGATGAGTTACTAGCCTTAGGCCTTGATAGGAGGCAGCGGGAAGGGTTACGTAAAATAGACTCTTTGCTCCTAATGTTATTAGGCGTGAGTATTCTTGTTTGACATGGATTGGGACTTGGGTACGACTGTGTGTGCAAAGAGGGAGGGTCCTATTGAACTTCTCGAGCTACAAGGCTTTTGGTAGCCATCCTCTACGGTGTGTGGAGCATGCGATCCCAACCATTCTTTGAATGTCGAGACCTAAGACCATTATGAATGAGTGCGAGACGACAAATTGGTCCTCAGCATGGAACTCACTACACCTAAGTCTAACTTCCTCAAATTTAGCAGAATATTCAGCTACACTAAGAGTCATTTGTTTTAGATTAATCATGGTGGAAAACAATTGGCTCTTATATGATGGAGGAATGTACTTGTCTTGCAACTTTGCTTTCTGCTTGACCCGATGGGTGATCGGTGGTTCCTGAATGAAGCATGTCTTACAGCTTTGATACTTGATTACATCTTAAATGAATTGGTTAATTTCATTTTAACAATAGAACTTAGTTCACTATCAATCATTTCATACCAATCCAAATATTCCTCGATAACAATAACCGATCGGAAAACATTAGGATCCATTCTACAATCAATTGTGAGCATTAACCTGCTTTTTGTGATGTCCGGCTGAGGTTGTCTAACGCCTATCTGATCTCTACCCCAGGCACCATTAACCTAGATTTATTCGGGGGCGACATCTTCTCTCATTGGATTTGGTGGGTAAGTTTGCCTTGGTGGTTGGTAATCTAATGGGAAGTTGACATTAGCAGGTTGAAATTGATCACCTAAGTTAAACTGAGGGTCTCCTGTTGTAGGTAACCTTGTGTGAGGTTGAGCAATTGAATGACTGCCCAAGTTCATTTTACCCAAATTGTCATGCAAGCCATTTACGAAGTCATCAGATTGATGTGAACCTCTAGAAGGACTTAAACCCCCAATGTGTGGTGACCCGACGTGTTTCCTAATAGTTTCATCGACATAGTCACCTATCTCATGTTTACCCAGATGTTTTAAAAGCAAGTCCATTTTTTATTTATTGCATGAGTTTGTTGTTCGAAGCGATTGGCGTTGAGTCAATTGACCACACATTAATTTAATTTACCTCTTAGATGCGTGTGAATCAAATTGTGCGTTGTTGGCATCATGATGATGGGTAATACAAACTAGACTATCATTTAGATCTTGAGATAAGGCTTGTAGTCTTAAGTCAAAATTATTGAGTCTCTCAATTGGATCATTTGGGTTAGGTGAAGAAGAAGATGCAACAATATCACTTTTTGGTGGCGACATCTTTGAGATAGGATCTAAAATTCCACTGAGTAAAGAAATTTATAAACTATATGTTAATGCAACAAACACAAATCTAAAAAAGAAATGTAATGTGATTATATGCCACAGAGTGCACGAGTCACGAAAGAATAACTAAAAAAATAATTTAAAATTTTTTTTTTTTTAAATACTCTTTATGCTCTATCAAAGGCGAAACAGCAATCAAACAAAATATGCTTAAATATCACGAATATTAACTAAGTTTTCAAAGTAAAAGAAAGTGTACCTCGTTGAAGAACCTTGAGGGCGCCTACAATTCCTTAGCGTGGTGGCAAGGGAATCAAATAAAATGTGTAATTCTTTTACGAGTGCAAATTGATCAAATTTTAGCCCCAGATGATTAGGTTGCGACCTCGAATCGTCGATAGCCGTAGGTTGAAGGGTAAAAATTGATCTAAATGAATTTAGAGCGAGCCATCGTGATTAGAAGACCGAGCTCTCACGGGGGATTCAAATCTCTGGCGGGAGCTACTTAGTTCTATATATATATATACAATAGAAAATTTGTTATACACTTCCCTAGCCGGCTCTCGCCGACTTCCACCGTCGGAGTGTTGTGATGGGAGAAGGTGCGGACAGTCGATAGCGACAGTACGAGAGCCGCTTGATTTCTTTATTTGGACGGTGTAAATATTGGGAGATAAACAAAGAATCTTGTAATATTGGTTTGTGAATTATTCACTTTGTCAAAATTATGCAATCTGGAAATTTCTCACTTTTGGGTGAGAACTTGGCGAAGGGAGAACCTTGAAATGCGCGAGCAAAAACCGGAGAACAAGTTGAATAATTTCCTTTCTCTCTTTCTTGTTACGCCTTTGAGGTCGGTTGGGAAGGGAGAAAAGAACGAGCAAGTTGAAACAAACAAAATAGTCGATCTCGGATCGAAATTAGAGCTACGATACCTGAGGCGAAGTGTAGCTCGACTACGAAGGAATAAAAGAAAGCAGATAAAGAAGCGGAGTGAAATTATGAATTTTTCAATATTAATCAAGTCTACCAAAAACAATAACATAAGGGGCTATTTATAAGTACAAACAAAAATCCTAATGGATAATCCCAAAAATCATAACAGATAAATCCAAAAAAATCCTAATAGATAAATCCAAAAATACTAATAGATAAATCTAAAAATACTAATTAAATAAATAATTAATAGTAATAAAATTCATCATTGGACTTGGGCTTCCTATCTCGTTTAGGTCTAGATATGGGCCTACTCCATGCCCCATCACAATATATAGTACAGTATATAACGTTGCATACATCATACTACTCTCTAATGAAGCATAAATTTAGAATTTTGCAATGGGTGGGTTGAAACCAACACGATTTTAAAATACATCAACTTATTATGGTCAACGGAGCTTTCAGCGAAACATGTAGCAAACTCAACCCAGTTAGTTATTCAACTCGGGTTGGTCAGATAGACCAAAAGTAGCATTACAAGAAAGAAATATTAATAAAAATATGTCGAGAAAGAGATATTCTTTAGTATGGATATGGTTTTAATAGTTTTAATGAATTTCGAGAAGCATGACATAAATACTCAATTGACAATTGCACATGATTTTGCTTACAGATATAAGAAAGAAATAAATTTGCGACTAAGAGAAAGGAATGAATGAAAAATGAAATGGAATTTGTTGCAAAAGATAGGAGAGAACAACTGGTAAGTGAATGAGGTTTTTTTTTCATAAGTTATATATATATATATATATATATATATATGTTGAGTTGGATTCAGTTGCAGAGCGCTGTGTGAGACAACTTGAATTTAATTAGAGGTTGATAAATTGAACCAAGCTGACCCAAGTTACATAAAAGGGTGCCCAAGCCCGTCCAAACATCGGGTTGGGTTAGGGTTAGCTCGAGTTGACCCGCCCAAGCTGCAGCCCTAAGCATAATTAAGGAAAATAGACATGACTCTCTACTTAATTGTGTTTTTTTAATGTATCCTTAATTGTGTTAAGACACCAATCATGAGAAAGAAGAACTTCATCAGCCGATGGGTGATAAGCTCTTCTTAGAATCTTATGTTACATATTTGACTAAGGGCCCATTTGACAATGCTTTTTAAAAGTCTTAAAAGTGTTTTAAGGAAAAAAAATGTTTGGTAATATATTAAAAATTGCTTCTGAAACTTTAGAAAAAACGTTTGAAGTGTCTTTTTGAGAAGCAGGAGGTGTTTAAAAAAAACACTTTAAAAGTTCTTAGATATTTATTTATCAGCAAAGTATTTATTTATTTTTCCTTAAAATATCTATTTATTTTTCCTTAAACACATATCTATTTCCTTTTCACACCCCTCTTGTTCTAAGTAGATATTCACAAATATTTGAAAATATTTTTAAAATTTTTTGTGATCATAAAACTAATTATTGTAGGTTTCTATTAATAAAAATAATGTATTCATTTATTCATTAATTCAAATCTTTTTGTAAATATTTTTAAATTTTTATAATCATTAAAATAATTATTTTAGGTTTTATTAATACAAAAGCGTTTTTATACATATGCAACATATTATAAAAAAAACACTAGCAAAATTAATTTTTCATATTCATAAAAGAAAAACATTTTTCATAGAAACGTTGTTAGAGAAACGTTTTTGCTACAAACACTTTTGGTAGCGCTTTTTAATAGTGTTTTTAGTCCTAAAAATACTTTTAAGAGTTTTTAACAATAAAAAAATAGGTGTTTGGTAATATTTTAAATTACTTTTGAAACTTTAAAGAAACATTTGAAGTGTTTTTAAGATAAGCATTTGAGTAGGGTGTGCACATAAAAGCGAGACAAGCCGTAGACTGGAATTTTGAAATATTGTAAAATATTTTCTTAAGAAAAATTCAGAACAAATTTTAAAGAAACCAAGCAAATGTGCTTTGTTTTGTCAATTTTAATTTCAAAATTTTAAAAATAATTGAGGCAAGGCGAGAATAGATTTTATTCTTATTTTTAGGTTTGGCATTTGAAACTCTCAAAATAAGGATAAAATTAATTTATTTTAATTTGCAAATTTGGATAATTTAAAAAATTTGGATTCTCTCGCGTCGGAGCTTTTTAAATTGAGAGGTGGCTCGGCTTGATTTTTTTTACCATATCGGTACCATGATCTTTGGGCCCTGCCAGTGGGCTGAGAGGGCTTGCTTGGCTCGTTTTGTGAAACGGTCGGGAAACGGCCCAAGCCCACTTACCATATTAAAACCAGGGGGCACTACATAGATGGAAAAGTTTTAAAGCCCGTTTGAGAAAGCCAGAGTGTTTTCCCATAGACTAGCTTCAGGGTGACCTGTCTATAATTTTAAGTCTCCCCCACCGGCCATCCTATCTCATATGGGAAGTTCGTTATAAATAAGTATATGAAGGCAGAAAATACACAAAAGAGGTATTTATCAGCGGATTTCCTAGTTTCCAAATCCCTTATTTCTCGGAAAATTAATCTTTTATAAGAGAAAAGAGATTTTATCCCTAAAATCAAGATATTTTATCCCTAAAATTAAGGCAAGATTTGTGAACCACGCCCTATAAATCAGGAAGATCTCTCACGAGGTAAAACAATTCCAACTGTGTAAAACTCTACATTTTCTTAACTTCTTAAGCAGCAATGTTGACTTCACCATTGGAGAGTGTGGTGGCCTCTCGCCAGTCCACCTTTTGCGAGGTTCACATTATTTGATGCTCGGGTTCGGCGATCAGGTCCTTACAATTGTCAGTAGCCATACGGGAATCGAACAAAGTCTCCTCTACGGGCCCATGAGGGCTTGGCTAGCAGATTGTCTAGTGGCCTCCATAGCACAGAACTGCCCCTTGGTCCCCCTTTCTTGTCCCCGAGTTAGATTCGAGCGTTGTAATGTCAAGCAATCCGATGATCCAGTAGCCAGAAGATAAATTCCTCCATTGGCGTCAAGAGATGGAGAAAAAACAAGAGGAACAAGCAAGACAAATGAAGGAGTTACAAGGTCACGCTGAACGCTTGTAGCTTGAGAATGACCAGTTACGGGCTGAGATAGGAAAAATCCGCGATCTTGGAAAAGATGTATTAGAGAGTGTTCGAGTCGTGTGTCCGATCGCCTGTAATAGAGGGAAGGAGCCCATTATTCCCAACGATGTCGATACCCCAACAGATGATGAGTTGTCCTCAGGTCCCCATCCTTAAGTCTCTCATCGGAAAGAATCTTTGGGGAAACCCTGAGAGCCGTCGCGTAAGGGCTTCGCATCTGCGCTTGATGATCTTTGTTAGTAGGCGTATCCTACGGAAGCGAGGAGAGGTAGGTAGGGCTTAAAACCAGCGGGTTCGGTACTGGGAAAGCGTCATTATTTCCAGTAGGTATGATGCCACGAATTGCCCACGGGCAGCAGTGCCATCAATCTTTGGCTTGTATATCACGCCTTTGATGCAGACGATGTTCTATATCTTGCTTGCGTATGCCAATTGAGGACCCGATGACATGCTCTCTTTGCCCCTAGGGAAACACATTCTTGACTATGAGCCACGTTGTGGATTTATCATACCATCTTTCACGACGTTTGATGGCTTTGCTAACCCTTACGATCATATGCTCCATTATAATCAGGCCGACTATTGTGCAAAGTATTCCCAGCTAGTTTGCGGGGGCTTGTGTTAGCTTGGTTTCACAAGCTCCCGCATAATTCAATAAATTCGTTCAATGAACTATGGGCCGCATTCATTTTTCAGTATCTTTTCTCGGTGCGACAAAACATGAACATTAGCTCTTTGCAAACTAGTATAAAGCAGGAAGGGGAGTCTATTCGAGATTTCACTAGGAGGTTTGGGAAAGTCGTTCAGTAGGTAGAATCATATAACATGGACGCAGTCCTCTAAAACTTTAGGAGAAGCTTTGGACCATCTACCAATTTGTTCCAGTCACTATCTTTAGACCCGCCAGCGACAATGGAAGAGTTATACAAACAGGTTGATAAGTACTTCCCGATCTTTGAAGGGACAATATCCTTACCTTGACCTAGGCAGTCTTGCTTACAAACTAATCGGCGGGGAAATAAACCGTGCGGGAAAGGCTGTGAATCAAGGAAGGTCGGGGAAGAGAGGCCAGAGCGATCAAAGTGATCGATCCTTGAAAATGAGATTCCACAATCACCATAGCATCTCATCTAGTATTATGTATTGTGGGTGGAATTTTCAGTATATAATTCAGATCACCAAAAATCACCTGGTGAAGTATCTTATAGATCATAGGCGTGAGACAGCGGGTGTCAAAGCCTAAAGTTCTTGGTTGAAAAGTTGATCAAGGCTTGACACCTTAGGAGGTATGTCAAAGAAGTTGACCATAGAGAGGAATTAGGGCAAGCAGTAGATAGGGTTACGACTGGAGCAACAATCCTGTCAGAATCTAGACTAGCCATAAACTATATACTAGGTGGACCGTTTGACGACCAGTATCAGTCGAAGCGCCAACAAAAGCTCTTGAGTACGCCTGATTAAGACGAGAGTAAAATGCCATCCCACACGGAGCGTATGGAAGAGACCCATTCCAATAGATGACCCTATATCCTTTCCTCCTGTCAACCCGAAAAGGGTCATTGTGCCCCATTATGATGCACTGGTGCTCACCCTGCAATATTACTTGGTTTTGATGTGCACGGCGTGCGATAGACCACAGCGATCTGACGATTTATTGCAACTACCAGCTTTCAAGCAGATGAAGCTTTCCTTAGGTATGTTGAACTTAATCGGGCGAACCTTCTCTAGTTTTAATGGGCCAACTACTGTAACACTAGGAGATGTCACGCTCCATATAAAGGTAGGGCCAGTCACTCAGCAAGTTTTGTTCTCAATTGTTGAGGACTTGGGGCCTTACAACGCCATAATGGGGCGGGTCTGGCTGTACTCGATGAAATTTGTCCTTTTGACCTACCACCAAATTGTCAGTTAGTTGACTAACATTGGGTAGGTTGACCTTTTAAACAGTTAGCTGGCCACATGACAATGTGATTAGTTATCTATATAGGAACCGAGAGGGGAGAAGGACTTTAGTCTCGAGAAGACTAAGGCCAGCATAGCGATCACGATTCGCCGCCCCGGATCGAGGCGGAAGAGAAGGATGGATTGAGCATGGATCCCATGGAAAAAGTAACGTTGGACTAGCCGGAAAAGTTCACTTTCGTCAGTTCTCTATTATCCAATGAAGAAAGGAAATAGTTACAACTCGTACTATTAAATAATATGGATATATTCGCTGGAGCCACACGGATGGTTGGAGTCCAACTTTGGTGACGGCCTTTTTTTTTTTTTTTTTTTTTTTCCTGAGCTAAATATTATCAGGCGAGCTGGTAAGACATAAAGTGAGGAGTTTTCACCTAAATCGTCATCAGATTATTCAGACGGAAGTAGACAACTTACGGAGGGGTTTCATCAAATAAGTGAAGTACCCCGAATGGTTAGCCAACATGGTGGTGGTTCCAAAGAAAGGTGGCAAGTGGCGAGTATGTGTGAATTACACTGACCTCAACGAAGCATGCCCAAAAGATAGCTTTCCCTTGCCTCGTATAGATCAAATCGTTAATGCCGCAGCCGGGCACGGAATACTTTCGTTTTTGGATGCTTTCTCTAGATATCACTAGATTCCCATGCACCCACCTGACACAGAGAAAACGACCTTCACTACACCGCACGGATTATATTGCTACACTGTGATTCCTTTTGGCTTAAAGAATGACGGGGCAACTTATCAAAGGTTGGTAACTAAAATTTTCGATTGCTATTAAATGGCTCCTTGGAAATTACATATCGATATGGTTATGGAAATCAAGTAGCCCCGATCACTAAAAGCATCCTATGAAGCCTTTGAGCTATTGCGAAAGTACAACATGAAACTCAACCCTTTGAAATGTGCGTTTGGAGTCAGTTCGAGCAAATTTTTAGGCTTTATGGTGACCTAGAGAGGAATAGAGGCCAATCTTACTCAAAGTTATAATCGATTCTTAGGTTCCTACCTCCCGAAAAGTCTGACAAGCGGCGGCGGTTAAGCGGTATTAGGCTGTTCATATCTCGTTTCATAGATTGGCTAAAACCATTTTTTTATCACGTTAAGGGGATCCAAAAGGGCCAACTGGAATGAGGAATGCGACCAAGCTTTCATGGTAATAAAACAATATCTTATCGAATCGCCAATTCTGGCTAGCCCAGAAGCAGGCGATATGCTCTATCTTTACCTAGCAGTTTCAGAAGTCTTAGTAATTGTAGCTTTGTTCAAGGAAGATGAAAATTGAAAATAGAGACCGATATTCTTCGTAAGCAAATCTCTGTCTGAAGTAGAAACTTGGAGTATGCGGAGTCTCGAGCAATGACGTGGGATATTGTGGCGGCTAAACCGCCCGCCGCTTTGACACCTTATCGTTGTGCTAACCAATCTCCCTCTACGAAGCACTATACACAAACCTGACCTATCGGGGAGGATAGTTCGATGGGCGATTAAGCTAAGTGTGTAACGCCCCAAAAATACCCTAGAACTTTTATAATAAAATTTATTATATATTAAATTTATGGTGGAGCTGACTTGGGTATTTTTAAGGGGTGTAGATGAATATTGATTAAATGATGATTATTAGATCAGAGGAAATAAACCCAAGTGAAAAGAGAAAATATGGAAATTGTAAAATGGGGCTGGGATTCGATTGTAAGTAGTTTGTAATAAAGTGGGAATTGGGAGGAAATAAATGAGTAAAGGGAAAATAATAGGAGACTGAATGAAGAATAATACAGAAATAGGGACTAAATACAAAAGAAATAAAAGAAAAAAATCAAGGGATGGACATGGCATGTGTAGGAAAGGAGAAGTTTCCCTCGCTTTTTAAAAATCACGATTAAGGGTGATCGAAAAAAAAAAAAAAAAAAAGAGGAAAAGGAAAAGAGGAGATATTTTAAGAGTGAAAAGCCACTCCGCCTGCCGTTCGGCTTGTTGTGGCTAGGTCTCAGGCGAAGCGAGAGGGAAAATCCTTACCATTGACAGAGCTGCAAGTAGAGGCCTAGGAATCGGGAGTTTCGGTGACTCGAGGAATTGGAATCTTCCTACTTTGGTCATTTCTACACTAGCTTTATACATTGTGATAGTGCGCATTAATGGGACCTTAGAGTGGAATTTTGGGTAAATAAAGAGATCGGGTAGTGAGTCCTTGGTAAAGTTTAGCCACATCAATGAACTTGATGGTAGGATTTTAAATCTCTCAATTTGGACCTCTTTAGACTAAGTTATAGTCCTTTTGCGAGATCGATAGCTAAATCTGGTGAATTCGGTTCTGCTGATTGGATAATAATGGGACATTAGAAGGGTTTTGGGTCATAAAATAAAGGAATTTGGCAGCAAAGTCCTTCACAGTAGGTGTATCACATCAATGAACTTGATATTTAGGATTTTCTAATTTCTCGGTCGGACCCACGTAGACCAAGTTATGGTCTTTTACTGCGAGCAGTAAAATGGCGAGAGGTTGGCCCATAAATTCGTCAAACGGAGGTCGGCCCGGACCTCATGCGACGGTCGGTAGACCTCATGTAGCGGAAGGTCGGCGAGACCTCATCTGTCAAATTCGGCCCGGACCTCGTCCTGTAGAAGGTCAAGCGGGGACCTCGTCCTGTAGAGGTCAGCTGGTCCTGT
This sequence comes from Tetrastigma voinierianum, assembly GCA_016808115.1. Taxonomy (NCBI): domain Eukaryota; kingdom Viridiplantae; phylum Streptophyta; class Magnoliopsida; order Vitales; family Vitaceae; genus Tetrastigma; species Tetrastigma voinierianum. The sequence continues at coordinate 996,914 of JAEQBH010000376.1, read as the reverse complement.
AGAGCTCAGCTCGTCATGTAGAGCCCAGCTCGTCATGAAGAGGTCAACTCGTCAGTTCAGTCAGCTCGTCAGGATTTGACTACGCATGACCTCCAACTTTGGAAGGTCATAACTCCTCCGTCCGAACTCCGATTTGAGTGTTCTTAGACTCTATGGAAAGCCCATTGAGTCAAGAATACATTCATATACCTGAGGAAGATAGAAGGTGTCAGACAGAGGTGATAGACCGAGCTCGACATGTAGAGCTCAGCTCGTCAGTTCAGGTCAACTCGTCAAGGTTGACTGCATATGACCTCCAACTTCGGAAGGTCATAACTCCTTCGTCCGAACTCCGATTTGAGTGTTCTTAGACTCTATGGAAAGCCCATTGAGTCAAGAATACATTCATATTCCTGAGGAATATAGAAGGTGTCAGACCAAGGTGATAGACCGAGCTCGTCATGTAGAGCTCAGCTCGTCGATTTAAATTCGACTCGTCGAAGGTTGGCTAACGTATGACTCCCGACCGTGAGTCATAACTCCTTAGTCAGGAACTCCGATTTGGAATTATTCTTGGACTCTATGGAAATCCTAGTGAGTCAAGAATCCATCCATATGCAAGCAGGGAAGATATTAGATGTCGGACCCGGGTGATAGTCGAACTCGTCATGTAGAGTCAACTCGTCGATTCGGTCGTACGTATGAGTTGACTACGTATGACCTCAATTTCGGTCATAACTCCTTCATCAGAACTCCGTTAAGTGTTCTTGGACTATATGGAAGAAGCCCATTGAGTCAAGAATACATTCATATACCTGAGGAGGCTGGTATATGTTAGACCAAGAGGTGATGAATAGGTTCTAGAATTCGGCTCAGCTTTCGTGGTTCGAATTATTTCGTGCGAGTTATTTCGTCCGACCTCAACTTGGGAAGGTCATAACTCCTCTGTCCGAACTCCGATTTGGGTGTTCTTGGACTCTATGGAAAGCCCATTGAGTTAAGAATACATTCATACTCCTGATGAGGATAGAAGATGTTTGACCGAGGTGATAGATAGAGCTCGTCCAGGTCAGGTCAGCTCGTCGGTTAGTCGGCTCATGCAGGTTGGTAGTGTATGACCTCCAACCGGAAGGTCATAACTCCCTTACGTCGAACTCGATTCGGATGTTCTTTATTTCTATGGAAAGCATTGAGTCAGAATCCATACTCTTTCTTATATATTATTTGATGGAACTCATATTAAACTTGAAATCAATCAACAAAACTACTAGTACGCACGAATAATATTATTCTTTAATGGTTTTGGAATAGGGACTGAAGAGGAGAAAAAGCCAAACTGAGATTGAGATTCCAAGGATTGGAATCAAAGTGCAAAGCTTTTGGGTTTGTTCTATCGACTTCTATTCCTCGTTTCAAGTTTTTGCATGTTTGTTCTCTGACTCTATCCTTAATTCAAGTATTATGGTAGTTTACCAATTAACTACGAATGAGTACATGAATCGAGTACATGAATGAGTATTATGATATAAGTCACGTGGGTGGTATATCTTTGAAATGTCTGAAAGTGAATATGAGGTGAATGTGATAATTGAAAGCCGAAAGAAAAGTGAATGATGATAAGGACGGGATTCATCAAACGGAATCCGTCGGAATTGTGAACTAAATGACATACCGAATGAATCGCCTGACGGGATGCACTAATCGGCATCCGTCACGAAGGCACCCCGAAATTTTCCAATGTCCCACTTGGCGGGATGCACTAATCGGCATCCGTCATGATGGCATATGGCATTGAAGAAATGTCCCACTTGGCGGGATGCACCCGATCGGCGCTCAGTCTCGCGATGTGATATCGGCATTTAATTAGTACCACATGTCGGGATGCACCAAAGCGGCATCCGACATGATGGAGACGAATAAGTGCTGCGTGTCGGGATGCACCAAACGATATCAGATCATGATGGGAGATAGAATTTAAATGTAAGCACATTGCGAATAATAATAAGAGTGGAGATTCATGAAACGGAATGCGCCATGGTGTTGATTGAATAGTCAGGTGAAATAACCAACATTGAAAGCCAGTATATGACCAGGATTTCTATGTATAATATGAAATGCATGATGGATGTGAAATGAATTGTTGCATTGAAATTGTATGATGTGATTTGGTAAATGATTTAGAAATTGAAAGCATGCGAAAATAAATAATATGAGTATATGTTGAATTAATAGGCATGGTTTAATGTTAAATGCATGCTGAGCTACATTGGATATTGAAATAGAATTGTATATAACCACTAAGCATGAAAATGCTTAGCGTATAGTTTATCTATGCGCGGGTTTTAGTGGAAACAGAAGAGAGACAAGATCGTGCGTATGAGTCATAGAGAGAATCTGGCGTATAAGTATACGTCATTTTCCATATATCTTTTGAACAAGTGGTATTTGTAAACAAAGGGTTAAACACTTGAACCTTGATTTTTTGTATATCATTTGAAAGGGCATAGAATGCCTTCCGCTGTAAATGTATTTTGTAAATGTTTATGGAGCTCTTAGAATTGCTTTGAGGAAGTGTACATGATTGTAGGCTTGCCCAAAGCGAAATAAGCTTAGCAACTAAACAAATTAATCATGTTTATCTGGTCAATAAATCGTCGAATGTAGGGCTTTCAGTTCGGGTCTCCGACCCGGGTTAGGCGGGATTCGAATTAGCGACATTTTGAAAAGAAAACTTAATAAAATGTAAAATAAAAAGAATTAAATGGTGATCCCAGGGGTTTACGATTCAGGTATACATTTCGGGTGAGTCAGAGCTTAGAATTTAGCACACTTTAGTGGTATCGAGCCCTAGGTTTAGGCGTTTTACGGAAAAGACCCTAAGCGATTTTGAAAGATTTGAAATAGTGGCTGACATACATTGCATTTGCATTTAAAGGATGATATGAAGCTACGCGCGGATCTTGTAGGTCTTAATGGGTAAACATGGATGGATTCGGGTACTTGGAAAGGGTGGTGACAGGAAATGATCTTTGTCAGTCTTCTTCAGTGTGATAGGTGGACAAGCATCTCATGCCACAATGCAGGTGAACGAGCAGCGCGGGAGGTACTATGGGTATCCCTCGACTAGCTTCGGGCTTTGCAAAAGGCCCAGGGCAACCCGGTGCCGATGTTCGCGATCGGCCGTTGAGAGAATGACGAGTCTTGTAGATGGGCTTTCTTGAAGAAAGAAAGATGAGCCTTCAATGGCGGAGAATTAGCTCAAAGGACCGACGAATGCTTGTACAAATGCATTACCTGTTGAAGGAAAATTTGGAATGTGCAACCTCATTACTCTGAGGATGGGCTTATGATGGTGGGTTTAAATGACCGAGGATATACCACGAGAAGAAGAGATACATGGAGTTCTTCTTGGATGGGTTCAAGAAGCATTATGTGACCGCATCTATTTAAACAATATGCGGCGAGGTTTCCATGTCGGCAGGCAATCAAGTGCTTAGAGATATGTGAGAGAATTCACACGGTTGAGCAAGTATGCTCCAGAGATGTTAGTAGAGGTAGAAGAAGAGAAGTGCGGTAAGTTTGAAGGCGGCTGGTATTTTGTTCGGGCCCATGTCACGGGATTTTGCCATGATGAAATCCAAAATCACGACATACGCTCTAAATGTGGAGCGAGTAAGAAAGAAGGAAAATGAAAGAAAGATAGAAGACGGGAAAGAAAAATCCCGGTCGAGTCGAGTGCTCATCGAGGAGGATGAGATTCGGACCACGGGATCCCCGACGACCTCGACTGAGGCCACGTGGGAATGCATTCTCCCAGGCGCCGTCGGTGCAAGTGCACAAGGGTGCCTCCTGAGAGGACAAGGCGTTCCTGAGTTGTTACCGGGTGTGGAAAGCAAAGGGAGATTGTTGGAGAGTGGCGGTGCTTGGGTTGTGGATCCATGGAGCCTGAGTACGAGGTGTAATGGGGCACGTCCTTCACTTAGCACCCCAAGCCCCGGGGCAATGTTTCATCCGGTTCGGAGGGCGACAAAAGTGTTGCATCAGGGTGTTAGAGACAGGGACCACCAGAGAATTTGGCTAAACGAAGATGAATTCGATTACTCAGTAGAGCATATCACGATAAACGATCAAATCTGACGCCCGGATGCTTGATGAGTCGGTAATTTCTTGTCTTGTGCTGTGTGCATGCATTGATAGACCAGGTCAGCCATTCATATGTGTGTACTAACATACCCGACTTAGGAAATTTCTGGGGAGTGACAGAGTATGACATCTTGGTGGCCCAGAACCAGCTCAGGACCATAGTGTTATTGTAGACAAAGTGTATGAGATTGTCCCATCAAAATACGAGTATGAATTTTTGGGAGATTTGTTGGAGTTATCCTTGGGAATTTGATGCGTGTGGAGATGGTAGAAAAACCAAGTTTGAGGTAAAGGAAGATGGATCCTTGTTTTATAAGGATAGGGTTTGTGTACCCAATGATTATGAATTAAAGAAAGCCATTTTGGAAGATATGTTAAAATGTTGTGTGATCGACTATGAGGGTAGTTGGGATAGACACATCCCTTTTGTTAAAATTGTTTACAACAATAGTTTCCAATCAAGAATTGGAATGGCGCCTTACGAGGCTTTATAGGGGAGAAAATGTAGAACTTTTAGCTGTGTTGGACGAAATTTAGTGAAAAGAAAGTGAGTGGCCCTGATTTGGTACAAGAGACTGAAGAAAAAGTGAAAAAGATTAGAGAAAGATTGAAAGTGACCATCGATAGATAGAAATCATATGTCGACATGAAAGAAAGAAATTCGATATAAGATCGGCGAGAAAGTGTTTTTGGAAAGTATCACCTTGGAAGAAGGTGATGAGATTTAGGAAAAAGGGCAAGTTGAGCCCTAGATTTATTGGGCCTTATGAAGTAATCGAAAAAGTGGGTCCAGTGGCATACATATTAGCATTACCTCCGGACTTGGAAAAGATCCATAATGTTTTCCATGTTTCGATGTAGAGAAGTGCCGTCGGTCAAGTCACATGTAGTCTCTTCGGAGAAAGTGAAGGCTTAGACCAGATTTGACCTATGAAGAAGGAAATGAGTGCAGTTTTGGCTCGTGAAGTGGAAAATTACGGAATAAGAAGATTCGCTAGTCCAATCTTGTGGAGAAACCATAAGGGCGGAAGAAGCCTTGGGAGAGGAGTGAGGAAGCAGTGCGGCAGCAATATCCGCAACTGTTTGAATAAGGAAATTTCGAGGACGAAAATTTTAAGTGGGGAGAATTGCGCCCCAAAATGCCGATGCTTGCCCCAAAAATACCACAGAACTTTTATAATGGAAATTTATTATATATTCAGGGTATAATTGGGCTGACTTGGGTATTTTAAGGAATAATGAATGAATATTGATTAAATGATTATTGAATCCAGAAATAAACCCAAGTGAAAAAGAGAAAATATGGAAATTGTAAAATGGGGACCTAAGGGTCAATTGTAAGTAAGTTTATATGTCTAAGTGAAATTAGGAGAAATAAATGAGTAAAGGGAAAATAATAGGAGACTCAAATGAAGAATAATAGAGAAGTAGAGGGACCTAAATACAAAAAGAAATAAAGAAAAAAATCAAGGGATGGACATGTAGCATGTAGGAAAGAGGGAAAAGTTTCCCTCCTTTTAAGAATACGATTAGGGTGATCGAAAAAAAAAAAAGGAAAAGAGAGAAAAGAGGAGATATTTTAGAGTGAGAAGCTCTCCCTTCTCTCTAGATTTCCCAACGATCGGACCATAGGTCTCCGGCGAAGCAAGAGGGAAAATCCTTCCTCGTGACAAGAGCTGCAAGTAGAGACCGGAATCGGGGAGTTTCGACAAACTCCAAGAGGTAGGTCTTCCCCTACTTTGGTCATTTCTACCCTAAGCTGCCACATTGTGATAGTGCGCATTAGTCGGACCTTAGACTAGAATTTTGGGTAAGAAATAAAGAGAATCGGGTAATTAGTCCTTCTGGTAAAGTTGTATCCACATCCAATGAACTTGATGTTAGGCTTTTCAGATCTCTGATTTGGACCTCTTTAGACTAAGTTATAGTCCTTTTCGCGAGGTCAGTATTCATCCCGGTCGGGTCGGGTTACGCGATTCGAATTGACTAGCTGGACATTAGAAAGGGTTTTTGGGTCATAAATAAAGGGAATTTGGCAGTAAGTCCTTCTGGTAAATTGTAGCCACATCAATGAACTTGATGTTAGGATTTTGAATTTCTCAATTCGGACCCCTGTAGACCAAGTTATGGTCTTTTTACTCTGAATAGTCAAATAGGCGAGAGGTCAGCCCATAGAGGTCGTCAAACAGAGGTTAGCAGACCTCATGCGCGAAGGTCGATTAGACCTCATGCAGCGAGAGGTCGGCCAGACCTCACTTCATTGAGTCGTAGGGCCTCATCCTGTAGAAGTCGGCTGGTCTGTGGGGAAACCGGCTCGTCATGTAGAGCCCGACTCGTCGCCAGAGGAATTCGACTCGTCATTTTGGTCGGCTCGTGGGGATTTGACTCGCACAGGCCTCCAACTTTGGAAGGTCATAACTCCTCCCATTCCAGAACTTCCGGATTTGAGGTGTTCTTGGGCTCTGCGGAAGCCCATTGAGTCAAGAATACATTCATATGCCTGAGGAAGATAGAAGGTGTCAGACCGAGGTGATAGACCGAGCTCGACATGTAGAGCTCAGCTCGTCAGTTCAGGTCAACTCGTCAAGGTTATTTGCGTACTTGACCTCCAACTTGGAGGAATTCATGCTAACTCGCCGTCGAACCAGTTTGAGTGTTCTTAGACTCTATGGAAAGCCCATTGAGTCAAGAATACATTCATATGCCTGAGGAATATAGAAGGTGTCAGACGGAGGTGATAGACCGAGCTCGTCATGTAGAGCTCAGCTCGTCAGTTCAGGTCAACTCGTCAAGGTTGACTGCATATGATACCGACCGGAGGTCGCCAGCTCTCGCCGTCCAGAACTGGGTTGGGTGTTCTTGGACTCTATAGAAATCTAATTGAGTCAAGAATCCATCCATATGCCTGAGGAAAATATTAGATGTCGGACCGAGGTGATAGATCGAACTCGTCATGTAGAGGTCAACTCGTCAGTTCAGGTCAAGCTCGTGCGGGTTGACTCTACGATATGACCTCCCCAGTTGGAAGGTCATAACTCCTTCATCCGAACTCCGATTCGGGTGTTCTTGGACTCTATGGAAAGCCCATTGAGTCGAGAATACATTCATATGCCTGAGGAGGCTAGTTTATGTTAGACCGAGGTGATAGACCAAGTTTACCGAGGTCAGCTCAGCTCGTCAGTTCAGGTCAGCTCGTCTGAGTTGACTACGTCTGACCTCCAACTTGGGAAGGTCATAACTTCTCCGTCCGAACTCCGATTTGGGTGTTCTTGGACTCTATGGAAAGCCCATTGAGTTAAGAATATATTCATACTCCTGAGGAGGATAGAAGATGTTTGACCGAGGTGATAGATAGAGCTCGTCAGGTCAGTTATTTCGTCGATTGAAGAGATCGGCTCGATGCGGGTTGGTAGTGTGCTGACCTCCAACTTCGGAAGGTCATAACTCCTTCGTCCGAACTCCGATTCGGATGTTCTTTGACTATATGGAAAGCCCATTGAGTCAAGAATCCTTCTATATGTATATATTGTTGAAATTAGAACTCATATTAAACTCCGAAAATCAATCCTAACCAAAACTACTAGTACGCACGAATAATATTATTCTTTAATGGTTTTGGACCAAGGAATTTGAAGGAGAAAAGCCCAAAGCGAGATTGAGATTCGAGTTGAATCAAGGGTGCAAAAACTTTTGAGGTTTGTTCTATCGACTTCTATTCCTCGTTTCCAAGTTTTGCATGTTTGTTCTCACGGCTCTATCAGCAATTCAAAGAGTATTATGGTAGTTTACAGTTAAACTCTGAGAATGAGTACATGGAATCAGTACATGAATCAGGTATGTGATATAAGTCGTGGGTGAGTATATCTTTGAAAGATAATACGAAGTGAATATGAAATTGAATGTGATAGTGAAAGCAAGAAAGAAAAGTGAATGATGATAAGGACGGGATTCATCAAACGGAATCCGTCGGAATTGTGAACTAAATGACATACCGAATGAATCGCCTAACGGGATGCACTAATCGGCATCCGTCACGAAGGCACCCCGAAATTTTCCAATGTCCCACTTGGCGGGATGCACTAATCGACATTCGTCATGATGGCGTATGGCATTGAAGAAATGTCCCACTTGGCGGGATGCACCAATCGGCATCCGTCATGATGGCGTATGGCATTTAATTGATACCACGTAACCAGGGATGCGCAAGCTGGCATCGGCATGATGGGAGACGAATAAAGTGATACCACGTGTCGGGATGCACTAAAGCGACATCCGTCATGATGGAGATAGAGATTGTTGATGTATAAGCACATTCTTGAATAATAATAAGTGGGTTCATCAAACGAAATCCGCCGTAAATTGTTAATTGAATAGTCAAGGTGAAATAACCAACATTGTGAGTACATAAATGAAGATTTCTATGTATACTTAAATCTCATAGAATTGAATTAATGAAATGAATTGTTGCATTAGTAACATGATGTATTTGGTAAATGATTTAGAAGTGAAAGCATGCGAAAATAAATAGTATGAGTATATGTTGAATTAATAGAGCATGGTTTAATGTTAAATGCATCTTGAAAGCCACATTGAATATTGAAATAGAATTGTATATAACCACTAAGCATGAAAATGCTTAGTGTATAGTTTATCTATGCGGAGTTTCGAGTAGACAAGAAGGGAGACAAAGATCGTGCGGCGCGAGTGCGCATAGAGAGAATACGGCGTATAAGTACTCACTCCATCATTTGCATATCATCTCTTTTGAACAAGTGGTATTTTGTAAACAAAAAGGGTTAAACATTGAACTTTGATTTTTTTGTATATCATTTTGAAGAGGGCATAGAGATACCTTCCTTTGTAAATATGTTGTAAATGTTTATGGGCCTACAGTGCTTTGAAAATTGTACATGATTGTGGGCTTAATGAAATAAACCGCAACTAAACAAATTAATTAAACGGTTTATCAAGATAAATAAAATCGTGAATGGCAGGGCTCGGTTAGATCCACCATTCGAGGTCGGAGGTAGGGGATTGGTCGCGACATTTTTGAAAAAGAAAACTTAATAAAATGTAAAATAAAAGAATTAAATGGTCGTTCCCGGGGTTTCGGTTCGGACTCGCCATTCGGGTCGGGTCGGGCCTGGGGGTAGCTACAAAGTGAATTCGGTATTCAATATAAACCTTGCTTGGAATTGAAGGGGCAATTATTGGCAGACTATTTAGCAGAAATTCCACAACGGGATATGGACGCGAATAACGTTGGCTGGTGGATCCTTAATGCGACGCTGACGCTGTCAACGTGGGAGCGGAGTCGGTTTCAGTAACAAAGTGACTAGGAAGAGAAGGATGAGCAGGCCGTATGGTTGTGTACTTCCACGTCTAATAATGAGGCCCAGATATGAAGCAATCTAAGCCCGGGCCAGACTCGCAACATCTGTATCTTCGGAAAAAATCATCATACTAAGTGACTCTCAACTGGTAGTAGGGCAAGTAAACGGAGAACGAAACGCAAGACCAACGCATGATCAAGTACGTAAGTGTGGTTAAGCTACGACTAGAGAGTTTTATGGCTTGGAAGCTTAAGCATATCTGGGGGTTCGGAGATGAAAGGCGGATGCTGGTAGTAATGTGGCATCCCTCTGATAAAGAAACGGTATTCCTCCCTATTTATTACTAGCCAACATCATCAATTACTACCAACCAAGTAAACGAGATAGATGCAGCATGCTCTTCTTGGATCACTCCAATAGTACATTATTTGAGCTCGGGAGAACTGCTCGATAACAAGGTTGCAGCCCGCAAGATTCAGGCCCAAGAGGCTAGATTTTCCCTTATGAATGGGTAGTTATATAAACGCTCTTTGGGCGGGCTGTATCTTAAATGTCTCACCACTTTCGGCGGGGCGGTATATACTAAGCGAGAGTCCATGAAGGAATGTCACGAGAGGCTTCATCTAGAGCGGTGGGAACTTTGGCTCATAGGGCCCACTGCATAGGGTTATTGTGTTTACTATGAGGAAGCGGAGATGGCGCTCACATCAGTGCGAGTCTTACTTGACAATAACCGTCTCAAGGGTCACCAGGCTCGAATCGCTTTCCACCATCACAAGCCCCACAGTCCCAGCTTTGGTCAATGGGGGATTGGTATAGTTGGATCGCTACTTACATCCCCAGCTCAGAAGAAGTTATTATTGGTAGCCATCGACCATTTCAGCAAATGGATAGAAGTTGAAGCCTTCTCCTCCATCAAAGATAAGGATGTTGTCCAATTTGTGTGGAAGAATATAGTCTGTCGATTCGGAATACCTCAGTCAATTGTAATTGACAATGGGCCATAGTTTGATAGAAGAGTATACAAAAATTTTTGCCATTAGTTGAAGATAAAAAACTTGTACTCAACCCCACGATACCCAAAGAGCAATGGCTAGGTCGAATCATCTAACAAAACTCTCTTTACAGCTTTGAAAAAGCGTCTACATTCGGCTAGAGGAAAATGGGTGGACAAGCTACCAGGAGTTCTTTGGGCCTATAGAATAACCAGCTGGAAGCCGATTAGCGTATCATCGTTCGCACTCACCTATGGGGATGGGCCATAATTCAGCAGTTGGAAACCACACTTTGAACGAATCCATGAAGAGGCTATCACGAAGCCATTTAATTTAAATATAGTGATGAACTCGTGAAATTTGCGAGTTTGTACTATAGCATCATTACCAATAAAATAATGTCAAACCTATATAATAGGGATGTAAATAGCATGTATTAAAAGTAGAAGACCCTGATCTTGAAAGGATGTTGAAAATATAGTTGGCCTGATGGCGTCAAATTCAATCAAATTGGGAGGATATACATGAAGTAAGAGTGGGGCGATCGGATTATGCGCATTGGGAATAAACTAAACGGGACGCTAGTGCCTAGTATGTGAAATGCTATGCATCTTAAGAAGTATTGTCAATAAAATTTTCTTTTAAATATTTTCTTTCAATTCTTGGAATAACCCCCATTCCGTAAGAGACCAAAGAAGTGGCTCTCTTCTTTCTTGCTTGCCACAATTCGAGAAGTGGCTCCTAACTCTTTAGCACTAGCATACCAAAAGACTGCAAAGTGGCTCTAGCACCACATTTATGGCACATTTGAAAGTCTAGAGGTGGCTCATAACCTGCTAGCACATTTCGAACTCCAGAGGTGACTCCTGGCCTGCTGGCACATGCTAGAGTCCAGAAGAGGCTCCTAGCCTACTAGTTAGAGCCTAAACCTAGAAATGGTGCTTTACCTACTAGCCCGTGTTTAATCCATACCGGCTTCTAGCTTTCCAAAGCACATCAATGATATCCACTGAGCGATTATCTGAGTGCAGACTACATGTGAGAAAGGACATGGAAATGAAGATATCAAATGCATAGAAATTATATGTCATCTCAAATTTTAGTGAATTTCCAAAATAAGCTAATGGCGTCAGTGGTTCCATAAAAATGTATATCCTAGTGGCTATGTTGGACCTATTACAGAAATTTTTTTTAAAAAAAAAGGGAGAGAGAAGAAACTTAAGATGTTCCATCAAAATCCCCAATAGGAGCACTCCTCTCGAGTTTCTCTGTGCTCTCACTGCTTGATCTTATCCCACCTCGCTTTGTGGCCTCGGTGGGCTGGCTTTGGGGCTCGATGAACACTAGGGCCGGGGGGGGGGGCACCTTAGGTTCGCAAATAGCTTTGGAGGAAGCGGGTCGGAGGAATCGGGCATGTCGTCTGGAACTTCTGGTTGATCACCATAGATGTTGTGTTTGAACATACAACATCTGTAACCATAGGTGAAGATCAGCTCTAAGACCTTCTGATAGTCCTCCTCCATGGTTGCTTTATTCTTGCCCGCCTGAGATTGAAGAGAAGACACTTCATCTTTGGTTGCCTAACCTCCAGCATAAGTGAGATTCAGTTTTGACCACTCGGGGAAGCGATAGGTGACGCACCTTAGCCTCCTCGCAGCCACCAAGGGCGTTTTGGACACTAGTAGAGGTCATCTTAGTCCTTGCCTGTTGGGGCGGTGACGATGGGGCGATCTAAGCCTGCTTTTAGGGCTTTGTCGTTCTTTCTCCATGCCTGAAATCCTCTTTACACCTTCCTTAGCCTTCAAATTTGATACTTGAACCTCTGCTGGCCCTTGTCTAGGTACGCTAAGGCATGATGCTTCAAATGTGACCGAACATAACGTTGCTTGGCCTGGCGTCGTCGCAGGAGATAAAGTTCACTTATATTGGCACATACATATTAGAATAAGTGGTAATGACTATAAAAAGAAATTATTAGAAGGAAATCTGAAGAAGCATAAGACTCACGTTCAAGCATTAGAAGTCTAGCCATACCATCTTAGCCGTCTCATTAAAATCGTGGTTGCTAATATACATCCCATCTTTAGTCACCGCAGTGGTGGGATTTTTATCCATATGGTAGGGGGAATGGAGCCTCTTAAGTAAGAGCCACCGTGGTATTCCCAGAAGTTGGTGGGGTGGGGGTTGGTACATGTCAGTGTGAGTGTCCCTGTTGAAGGGTTCGGTCAATAATTGGCCAGCGACATGGGCAGGAGCAGGGCGTCCAGTGAAACATGATCCCACTTCATCGGTTTAACTGGTGCATTTAGCACCAGTATCTGAACCCTAGCATCTGGGGCGGAAATTGCTAGGTTGGATCATCGGCTGAGACGGCCAGACCCAGAAGCGGTCTACGTAGAGAGGGGCCTCGCTCTGGCATCGGTAGTGGGGGGGCCCATAGGGTGGAATCCGTCCTCTAAGGATCATGACCTCCTTGGGGCATCTTAGGCGGCCAGATCTAAAGGCAGAAGATATCGGAGGCTCGTTTTGGAGAGTCCAAAGTAATTATTTTCGGGCTCTTTTGAACCTCTTCATTTAAACCCGACTGTTTTGGACACTTGTCGCATGGTCCTTTAGGCAGAGGTAGTTTCCCCCTTAAGCCTTTCATGGCCAAGCACGTCTGTATGACAATCGAGACGATAAAATTTGGACATAATGTGCTCGCTCTCTCAGTAGGCTCTCTGAAATTTGGGGAATGGGATTGACACCTTGAGTCTCTCCTGTAGGAGGAATTGGATTCGCCCAGTCCACAAAGCCTTAGCCTTCCCAACTTGTGTGAAACTGATTTACCGGGTTGACTTTCCTCATTTTCTTTCCTTTCTTCTTAACCTTTGTGCCTAGAGGCGACTTTGGATCTACAATATGGTAGAAGGTGATTGGTTGAGGTGAACAAAGCTAACTTGAGGCTCATGAGCCGGACCTGTTTGAGAAGAGCTACCCGGGATTGACTTTAGAAGGTCAACGAGAATAAAATGTTCACCCTTAATAAGCTCTTTTAGCAACGGATGGTGGATGACAGGGATTATGTAAGGAAAAGGACTGGCACCCAACTCTTGCAAGTTTTTTGTAGACAAAAGGAGCTCGTGGTTGTGCTCCCTCTCAGTAATCTCAAGTAATCATCTGATGCAATCCAACCTGGCCTTCTCCACCTAGCTAACCAGCTAGCCTCGCCTTTGCCTACTTACAAAAAGTTCAAAGAGAAAGGGCATATCAAAACATAAACAGCCTAGGGAAGTGCAAGCTCCATCAACCTGAAACAAACTTGGGAACGAAAGAGAATGATTTAGATTAAATAGAAGCCTAGGAGAACTTGGCGTCTCATACCATGGACCTTCAACCAAAACAACCCCTTTTGCTTCAGTCTTAGGAGTCAGAGCCCCGATTACAAACTACGGTGAGAAATTTATGGGCGGGGCTTATAGATAAGCGGCTCCCAACCCCAACCTTCAAAGTATAAATAAAACAAATCTCTACCAACAAAATATCCAATTGGTAGAGAAGGTTTAGCACGCTGCAACCCATCAGAATCCGAAAGACGTTCGAATGTATAAGCACAGGAGGTGCCTTAGTAAAATGCATAAACTACTTCACCAAAGACGGGATAGGGAAGCGAAGTCAAGTAACAAACTGCTCACAGGTGAAATAAATGGCATTATATGCACCCCCCCTATGGTTGGGGCAGTCGGGCCATTTTCCACCTTTAGTCTGATGTTGATAGGAACTTGACTGAACGATCTCAACTCCTCTACAGACATAACAGCGACTAGGTTGCTTACAGTGGGCGTTTCCCGGGGGGTTCCCCTCTTACCCAGCATGACTGGTAGAAGCCTCCTCATGACCTCTCGCCATTCTACATGCAAACAAACATAAAAAAAGGATCAACTTGAGGCCCATTAAGCAATGAAGGCAGAAAAACCCTCAAAAGACAAACGAAATCCCCCTCTAAAGGGTTGACAACTCACTAGTGACAAGACCTAAGAACTCAGAACTAGGAACCTTCGCAAAACCTAATGGGATGCCTCTAAACTTGGGAATACCCCACACACAGCCTACAACATCATCACTAAAACCTCATCGGCGAACGATGTCCGCACCCTCAGAAAGAAACAAAAAATTTATAACCGAAAAATATTCAACAAACAGAGCTACAAAAAAAAAAAAAAAAAAAACACAAAGAAGGCGATACCAATGAGATTTGAAAAAACTCAATGGAAAATTGAAAGTTGTCAAGGGATCTTTGATGATTCCTTTGAAAGAAAAGTTTGCGAAGGAAGTGCGTAGAGCGAAGAGCTTTGTGAAATCGTAAAAATTAAGCTGGCCTTTCGAATTCTGACACATATATAGGGGAAAACTTCAACAAGTGCATTGAATGTGCCGTCAGGATAGCATGAGCCACAGACATGTTGGGAAACGTGTGCTTCCCATGCACGTTGTATCCAAACGCGCATCACCTTCCGATGCATTCAATGTACGCATCAATTTTCCCAATCCTTTTAACATTTCACACCCAAGGTTTAAAAGCCATGATGTTTTCCTCATTGAAAAACCTGACATTCCAATCAGGAAAGAGGGGCATTCATGAGAACCTCATAGTCTTTGAGACCCACTACTCAATGGACCAAGGGGCAGCTTGGCTTACATTTGAAATGGTGTGAAGCGGCCCCAATCCAGCTTACCATATTAAAACCAAGGGCACTCTTTGAGACGGAAAGTCTTAAAGCTCACAGAAAGCGAGGTGTCTTCCACAAACTAGCAGGTGGCCGAGTCTAGAATTTTAAGAAGTCCCTAGTCGGCCATCCTCTGCAGCATATGGGAGTTAGGTTATGGATAAGTATGAAGCGGGAAAAATACAGGTATTTATCAACGGATTTCCCAGTTTCCAAAACCCTTATTTCTTGGAAAATTAATCTTTGGTAGGGAAAAAAAATATTTTATCCCTAAAATCAAGAGATTTATCCCTAAAATTAAGGGAAGATTTGTGAACCACACCCTATAAATCGGGAAGGTCTCCCACGAGGTAAAACAATTCCAACTGTGCAAAACTCTTTATTTCTTCTTCTTCGCATTGTGCTGACTTAACCATCGAAGACCATGGCTAGTGCACCATCGCCGGATCACCTTTTTGTAAGTTCACATTGCTGATGCTCGGAGGTTCCAACAATCAAGGTCCTTACAACCACCAAACACTTTCTCATTCAATTAAGAGATCATTCTTGATATTAAGGAGTCTCATAATACATAATTGAAATTTTAAAACTACATATTTCTCTAGTGAGTGTTTTTGTTTTTGTTATAGTGATTGTACTTGTGCTTATACAGAGATTTGCAGCCAAGGACTGGATTATGAGAACCATTTTCACTAGGATGGACAGATGCCATTTTCTATTGAAAAAAAGGAGACTCCAACCCAAGACTGATGCATGCCCAGTGAAACTCATGATACTTAGCTCAATAGGTTATAGGCTGGGAGTAGCAGTCGTGTTTGGGGTCGTGTCAATAACAGGTTTTCTATAGTATTCGCTAACCCAAACACGACACAAATAATACACGGGCCATGCATACCAAATTCAAACACGACCCAATTAGTAATCGTGTAACACGATTAGACACATGTAACCTGTTCATTAATTTAGTAATTTAAAACAATATAAATTATAACTAATTCATCAATATCTAACACAAATAATATATATAATGGGTTAATCTAGGTTAAATATTAATTAATATAAAATTAAACGGGTCAATTTCGTGTTATATGAATTGACACGACTATAACCTGTTTATTAAAAGGGTTATGTGGGTCAACACGAATTTGACCTAAGCACGATTATACTCAACCCAAACCCTCAAAAATCGTGTCAAGTTCGTGTCGTGTCAAAATTTTCTAGCCTTGGTTATAGCCCCACATTCATTAGTTATTTGCCCCAACTAAATATAAATCCTGGCTCCGGCGTGAACACATGAATGTTATAGTACTTTTGAATGGTAGCTTGTTGATGACCATATTGATGTTCAGATTACCATAGAATTAATTTGATCTGATTGGCCCACACGGCCTTTGAGCAATTATTGTGTCTAATGAGTTCATGTAACAAAAAGCGTTCATGCAACCTAATTTACATTCACGCCTCATTCTCACTTTTATTTTATGAATAATTATCATATACATTCTAAAATTTGAAATTATATCCTTGAAAGATGATTTCAAAAGTTAACTGACCCCAGACAAAATTGCTCTTTTTCAAACTTTGAGGCTAAAACATGGAGGAAAAAAGTACAATTCAGCTATCATAGTCCAAGTATAGAGTGGAGAAGTATACCAGCAAAATAAAATTATTTTCCTGTAATCTAATATACATTTAAGCTATATCACACAAGAAATTTAGTTACCATACAAAGGTTTATTTGGATGCCACAATTTCTTCAATTTAGTTTTCTTGTAAAGTTGGGTTCTCTTACACCCCAACTTTACAAAAGATGCATGGTTGTGTTTCCACTGGGATTAGTAAATAGTCCCTTTTGCTTGTGTTTTTGAAATGAGAATCATTTTCAGTGGACCTTTATTCTTCACTTAGATTCATATGTGGATGAGTGTGTGAGTGGGTCTTTGTCCGTATTATCTAAGTTGAGTATCATTCCTGCGACACATGTGGGATTAGACTTATCGCATTCCACTAGCCCCCTAGCGTTAGCGCAAACCAATGGTGTTGGGGTGGGACTATTCGACTTTGATCCCCGCCCTGACAATCATGATTGCACGACGATCCCATGTCATTAGTTTGTACAGGTGGCAGTTGCGAGGGTCTTGAAGATCATGTGCCATCGGGTATGGTCGGAGCATTTAATGCTTCTTTGGATAATCACACCCCGACAATGATGAGCTTCTAGAGTTTTAATACTGACACCCATTTCCCTTTTAGTGAGAACTCTCAATGCATTTGCTGAAATCTTTTGTATTACCCATTTGCTCTTCTGGAAATTGAACCTCTTTGCTCCTAACTTCCTCTGCAAGTCGTTGTCTTCTTCGTCGTCGACCTCCCTGGTGACCTTCAAAGCCACTACTGCTATGCTGCCTATGACTTTCGTTGTTCTTTTTTTGCACTTGCAGCATTTGTCGACTTCTGGGTTTGGGCTTATGGCTTTCTCTTGTTCATCTTCTACCTTTTTTGTCGCCTTTAGGGTGGGGATCTCTCTGCCTTGAGCCACTGGGGTTGATCCAGAACTTTTGTCATTTCCTCTTCTTTTGTTCATCTCCCATTTTATTTTATTTTTCTTATTAGTCACCACTTCCTTTGTGGCAAGATGAGTAACCCTAATGGCTCAGCTTTGTCTCCTGTTAGTGGTGATGGTGCTGAGGCGGTGAAGCGATAGGTCAATTCTAGTAGACCTTGCGGTGGGATAGAGATTCGTCTGTACAACTCCAGGGTACATAAACTCGTGTCAATGCCGACGAGGTTATAACATGGATTAAGCCTATCAGGACTACTCGGGTTGATACGTTTTGGAAATAAGTATTCATTCCCACCTAGCGTTCGAGTGTCCTTTCCGTCGTCTAGGCCTCAGTAGGCTGACTTTACAGAGAAGGATCGAGGGGAATGAACTTCATATATTAGCCCAAAGTCCATATTGATTAGTACCCAAAAAGTGATATTTTGAGTCATATTTAAGATAGGTTTTGAGTGCTTTTTGCGTACTAATCATGTGAATTAAGCCAATTGACATGTGCAGGTCCACTTAGTAGCACTGATTTTGTTTCGAGTATGTTTTTGGTAATTTTGCAGATTTTGCGAGCCTCAGTCATAATTTCGAGTTTGATGTCGTATTGGTGCTGAATGTTGAGAATTCTCGGTGATTTCAACAAGCCGAAATGAAGAAATGTCAAGTGGAATTGATGAAATGGAGGCTGAACTGGGTGCAGGAAGCAAAGCAGGGATTACAGGATTTTCGCTATGCATTGCGAAAATTTCGCAAGGATTGCGGAAATTTCGCAACCATAGCGAAAATTTCGCAATCCCTGCGAAAATTTCGCTATGCACAGTTTTTCGCTAAGCTAGCAAAATTTCGCTATCATAGCGAAAGTTACTGTGCATAGCGAAAATTTGAATTTTCGCTATGCCTTATATTTTCGCTATGATAGCGAAATTTCGCTATCATAGCGAAATTTTCTATATGATAGCGAAATTCACTGCATAGCGAATTCTCTCCCCCTGTGTTTTTGTTCCAAACGACCTCGTTTTGTATAATTCCCATTTTGTCCTAATTTTAATCATATGTTTTAGGTATTTTTGGTATTTCACACATTGGCATGGCTATATAAGCCACCTTATAGCTTTTGTAGCCACAGCTTTTCATTCAAGCATTCATTCACGACTTTTGTTTTTAGGTTTACGGTTTTCTCTCTTCTCTCTCTTAACTCTCTCATTTTCTTGGCGCCAAACACCACCTTTGAGGATGACAACTCAAGAGGATGCTTAAAAGCTAAAGCCTCAAAACCTTGAAGAGGAGGGTTGCTAGCTTAGTTATTGGTGGTTGGGTGTCCTCATGTTTTAAATGGAACAGGTACTGCATTTATTGTTCCAAACTTCCAAAACTAGGGTTTAATGCTGTTTAATGTGTTTCTTTTGGTCAATACTTGTCATGCTTTAGGGTTCAATGCATTCTTAATGGTAGATGCACTGACATTCTCTAGATGTCATTTACGAGCCATTGAAACGAGGTTAAAATGCTATGTTTCAAACTATTGGAACATTAAATGCTCGATTATTTGTTTTAACTTTCGAATAAGAGTACATTTTAGGTTAGTTTTAAAGCTAAACAAAGATCGGTTGGTTACATGACTATATGTCATTTGCCCTAATGCGAGGAAATGACCCGAGGACACTGTAATACCCCTTTTTATTAAGCTAGTGACATTGTAGAGGTCACCATTTCACACTTTAATTTAAAAACATTTGAGTTACCAGTGAACAACCCGATCTCCTCTGTTTTTACCCAAATCCAAAAATCAAATTGAAAGCCTCACCATTTTGAATAATGATACGAATCATTTGTGGGATGAAAACCCATCCCCGTGTTCTACCCTGAACCGCTATCACTGGGTAGCTTATTCTACGGTAGTAGGAGGAACAGGAAACAAATTTTGTTGATTCGAATCACCTGCTAAGTGGCCGCGAATCAAATGGCGGCAAAGTTGCGAGGACAGTGGTGCCAAACTACGAATGATAGGTTGACCAGGAACTTGTAATCCATTACAAGTATTTGGTGATAACACATCCTTTTGAATTTAAGTTTGTAAAATTTACAAGTTTTCTTTACTCGTGATCTCTGTTGTTTGTTTTATTATTCTGATCGGTTTTATTTAGCCAACACTAATCCTTTTTAGCAAGCCTCTTTGTTACTCTTTGTTTTGTCTCATTTTATTATTCTGGTGTTTATGCGGCCTTGGGATAGAGGGATGCTCAATTGGGTGCAAAGTAAGTGCAGTTGAGCAAAATTTGTGAAATCGGTGTATAGTGACCAAATGTCCCTCTACCTTAGGAACAACAAAGGTCGATGAGGCACTCCGATTGAATCCAACGGCATACCAGGATCAATGGGGTTCATATACTTACTCCTAGGTGAGTGCTCCCTCCTGGCGTTATACCACTGTTGAAGGAGGTGGCGGTGAGACCTTATTTGGTGCCTAAGCACGTTTCGCTGGTATGGAGGAATGAAAATCCATACTCGCACATTGGGATTTTGAGGGAAGTGTGCATAACTTTTAGGAGGTAATACAGATATGGAATTGTTGAAGTTGAAGGCATTCCCGTTAACCCTCAGAGCAAATCAAAATATGAACCGATTCGCGAGGCTGAAACGATTAGAAGTGGCGATCTTGGTGAATTTTTGAAGAAATTCGCCCAGTCGCAACCAAGACCCAGCCAGTTTGAAGGCGAGATCTACACTTACCGACTACGACAATGAAATTTTATCGGTGTTAGGAGAGGTTGTAAGAGACCATCGATACATGCCAGCCATGGTTTTGATACGTGGATGCTAGTGAATCATTTTTATGATGGTATGTCTCTGCCATGCAAAACAAGCTGCTAGAAACCATGTGTGGAGGTGGCTTTCGGGCAAAATCCAGGATGAAGCTATGGAGCTGCTTGAATTTATGTGGGAAACTTCCAAGGCTTGGGATGAGCCAGAATCAGGGAAGGCGGGAAGAGATGAAACGATCGACCCACGAGGAGGCATTTATGCACTTTAGAAGATATGGAATGAAAGCGGAAGTATCAACCTTAACTAGGAAGGTGGAAGAAATTTAGAAGGAAGCAGGCTACATGAGGTGCGGGCGGTGACTAAAATCTGCTGAGGCCCGACTCATGCATAAATTATCAATCAACTAGCCCACACGAGAAAAAACCTTGTCAAATGCTCAGAGTCGGTGAGAGATTTGATGTCGAACATGCCAATGTCGTGGGCGATTAAAGCCACAAACGATACCCATATGGTAATACATATAATCCCGATTGGAAGAATCCTTTGTTCTCACGGAAACCAAATCCCCATGTGCCTCCACGGTGCCAAACAACAATTTAGTTTCCTCATCTCGACCACATCCATCACCATCCTCTTCTGTTAGACAAGCCATATTAAATTTGAGCAAAGGTGGTACAAGCGATTTTTGTGGAGGAGAAAAGAGGAATCAATGTACAATTAGCGAAAATTGATGCGTGGAAAGTACCACCGAGCAAAGAGGGATAGATGGGCTTGAAACAGCCTTAATCAAGATTGATAACCCTACAGTACTCCATCACGGGATTAACAATTTACTTGAGGCCACGGGGAGAAAGGGGAAGATTCGGAGTCCCAAACAACGCCAAATCGAGGAGTCAATGAAATAGGTTATTCCGACCTTCGAGGATGGATGAAGTAAAGGCCATCATTACTACGAGGGTGGGAAAAAATTAAGTAACCGGTGCCCATGGCTTCTTGAAGAAGCAAAAGAAAGAAGAAGTGGAGCTGAGAGAATAATGGAAATTGAAGATTCGAGTGAATAAAAAAGAATGCCCCCTCCGTTTCCTGACACCCAAGAAGCGAAAAAATCCCAAACCAAAGTAAAGAATTTGGGAGGTGCTAAAAGCAAGTGAAGGTAAATATCCCATGACATGGTGAGGTCCCAACATATGCAAAATTCTTGAAGGACCTGTGCACAGTTAAGAGAGGGTTAGGCATTGAAAAGAAAGCCTTTCTAACAGAGCAAGTTAGTGCAATTATTCAGAGCAAAACCCCAGTGAAATACAAGGATCCAGGATCCCCCACAATATCAGTCAACATTGGAGGGACTTGCATAGACAAAGCAACATTGGACTTGAGGGCCGATTAAACCCTCTTGCCATATTCGATTGTATAGCGGTTAGGTTTAGGAGAGCTCATAAGCCTACCAGCATCACTCACATCATTAGCTGATCGATCAGTAAAGATTCCTAAGGGAATAGTTGAGGATGTGTTGGTAAAGGTGGACAAATTCTACTACCCAGTGGACTTTGTAGTGCTTGATACCGAACCAATAGCAAGTGGGCCCAATCATGTGCCAATTATCATAGGAAGACCATTTTTGGCCACTTTGCCCGATGCGATAATTAATTGTCGAAATGGAGGTCATGCGACTCACGTTCGGCAACATGACATTAGACTCAATATTTTCATGAATAACAAGCATAAGCTAGTGGAAGATGACAAATCAAAGGCTGATAGAAGTTTGCTCCAATTGACCCAATGCGAAGAAACCAAATGTCCATAAATTGCGATAATTGGCTAAGGAAAATGAAGCGGTGGTGGAGAGAATTGAATGCATTAGTCACTTTGAGGCCAATGAAATCGACCCGATCACCCGGTGAGAAAGTTCAGCAAGAAGGAACCAAACATGAAGGGGCTGCGGCCACCGAGGCCAGCTGCCGGGGTCGAGGAGTTTCTCCTCATGACCCTGTGAATGAATCGGTGAAATTATTGGTTGATGTCGCGAGAGGCCAAGCTATGATTCAAAGATTTTGATTACGCTAAAATTGGTGAATTTTTCTTGTTATGCTATTTTTAGTAACTTTCCTTTTTCTAATTTTAGCTCAATATAAAATATTATTTTTATTTTATTTTATATTTTATATATATATATATATATATATATATATATATATATATATATATATATATACTATATATATATATATATATATATTTTACTTTTATATTATTGTATTTTAATTTAACTAAATTAAAATTTTGTTTGTTTTTTTTTTTTTACTTTGCAGATGAATCGAGGCGAGAACCGCTATGATAGCGAGAATTAAACACTCGATGGCTCTTCGGCCAGGGACCTTCGATTACCCTAATAGTTTTATAAAAGGGCCCCCGCTCATTTTCATTTCCACACCTTCCACATCCCTCTGAGCCTGTTTTTGGGCCCTCGGGTGCCACAGTCCGCCTTGGCGCCCGTGCCTGCTCTCCATAGGTGCGTCCCGAAGTGACCCAGGAGCCTTGACCTGCGGTCTTGTGACCCCCTGGCTGATCCACGCGGAGCCGCCGTCGTCACGGGCCCATTATCCTCATGGCAGGCCACTGGTCCACCACTGACGTGCCCGCGGAGTCCTGCAGTAGCTCCTAGCCGTTACTGCGCTGCCCGAGCCTGATGCGCCCCTGCGGTGTGCTGAGACCACGGACATGGTACGCGCGTGGTGTTCTCGCTATAAGCCGGGGTTGGGTCGGTACCCAGGAGATGGAGGATCCAGGCACTTCCGGGGCTACAGGTGCCCATTCTCCGGACCTACCTGCAGTTACACGGCTACGTGGCCCAGCCCAGCCATGCACGGGGCTCGGGATTTCGAAAACGTGTCGGACTAGGATGGGACCTCGGGCCCCTTCTCCGTACGAGATGACCTTGGGGAGGCCGGCCCTCCCAGCGGACCGGACCTTGGGCCCGGGGAGTCTTGAGATCTCGGCCGTGATCACCTCCCAGCGGAGGGCTCATCGCCCGGCTATCACGCCTCGGATCGGGCACCCCGTGTTCTGGCTGACTGATTAGGAGGCGTAGATCTGCGCTAGGACTTCCATGAGGAACCATATTCACGATGTACCGACGTGACCACTAACGCGGTTCGAGACTCGATGAGGTTGATCCGCATGATATTCTTCCCTTTCCATTCATGGCGCGGTCTACATTATCCTCGGGTTGTGCTCGAGTTTTACCATACTATGACTTCTGGGGAGTTAAGTCGGCCCAGACTCCGGTTCGGCGTTAATGTGGCCGGGAGTACTGGCTGTGGACATTCTAGTGCCTTGGGCTACTTGTGAGCTGGCAAGTGCAGAGGATCAGGATTATTTGACCCGTCACGGGAGAGAGATGGTCGTGTCTGCGCTCGATGTACTCTGGCGGGGCCAGTGCTCTTCCGCGGCGACCAGCCACAGGATGCTCCTTGTGGACCACCTGCTCCGGACCAGCTTATTCCCACTGCAGCATTATGTTCGACGTGGGAGTATGCTCGGGCTCTGTGCCGGATCTCCCGAGGGATTATGGTTTAGTCCTGCAGGCTTGTCATCAGCTTCCTGTTGCGCCCGAGGATGGGTCCACCGCAAGGGCACAGCTCGAGGCGGGGTTTCACGGGTTGTTGATCTGCGCGATTCTTGGGCCAGTCTGGAGCATACGGGGTTCCACTGAGGAGCCACACATCGGCAGTCGGTTGCACTTTCGGGTCTGTCACGGAGAGCGAATCTACACATGCCGATCTCCATTATTCTCGGCGGGATCGGGAGGGAGGTAGCGGATGGTGTGGTAGAGGACCCACCCCGAGGAGAGGGATCACATTCTACGAGATGGGGTGGAGGTGGAAGGCCCGGTTCGATTTATCTCCTCCGTCTCCACCGCCTTTGCCCAGCCCTGCGACCTTCTTGGCCCTTCCGTGCCCTTGGCGGTCTCAGAGCATGTCCATGTCAGTTCACGGGAGCTGCTTCTTTATTATGAATCTTTGTTTCTGTGTGGTTACTACAGGCGATCGTTGGACGGAAGGATGGCGAGCTAGAGGCTAATATAGAGCATAGTCACACCATGCTTCTTCGGATCATGAGCCACCTCGGTCTCCCGTCAGAGCCTACACAGACTACTCGAGACCAGTCCGTAGCAGCAGCCTCCTTGGACATGCTAGCAGCCACCGCGACCCCGACCCGGATCAGGCATCCACCACCACGGAGTGAGGTGGTGCCTCCTTCTCTAGCTTTCCTGTCCACACACCCGGTGGAGGCATGTTTATACTTTGGTTGGGAGGAAAAGTTAGAGTTAGAGGTCAATCTTCTATCATGTTTTGTATTGTTTTTAGCTTTATCGGCCTACTCATTTTGTATGGGATTGTATAGGATTCTTGTATTGTGATAGTGGCGTGATACTTTTGTTATGTTTAGCTATTTTAAGCATGTATTAGCCACTTTGGTTATATCAAAGCTTTATAGCATTATTTACATTTACTACACTTTTTGCAAATCATTTTTTGTGCCTATATTACGTGTTTCTCTTGCCTTTAGTTGAAAAATTGAAGCCACGTATCTTACCTTAATCTTTAGAACAATCTCATACATGATTGAGTTTTTTGATCGACTAAGCGTTCCAAACGTATTGACCTTTACATGCCTTTAGCTAATCACACACACTGCACATTAGTTTGTATCAATAGGTTGAGAAGCTATATACCTCTTTTCACTTTGCAAAGCCGGGCTTAGGTCTGTTGACGACCTATAATAGGTTTGTGTTACCCATGAATGAAGACCAATGTAGTCTTCCAAATGAAAAAGAAAAGAAAAAGAAAAGAAGAAAAAGAAAAATAAAAGCCGTGAAGCTTTGCCTTGAAACCCGAACACGGTCTGAGGGGTATATGGCGAAAGCCTTTAAAGCTCGATGCCACAAACCTTGGTTGGGAGTCATCGAGCTTAGTGTGCTTCACGGGTGGATGGGTGGAGTTTACTTGAGTTGTAGGTGCTTAATTCTCGAAAGTCATTCGAATTAGAATTGAAGACTATAGAGTTTGTGGTCGGTTGATCCTTTTGGCTTGATGCCTAAATATGGTGGTTTAGGAGTCATTGGTGGAACCAGATTACATGGACTTTGGTGAAGTCAAGTTTTAGCATTGCATCCTGTAATCCTGATCAAAAGAAGAAATAAGAGTATAGCTGGTCCTATTTAGGTTGTTGACATTTAAGGCCACAGCGTGGCTTGGTTGGGGGGAGGAATAGCACTGCAACCATGGCTCAAACCCGGTCACTATAAGAACACTTAGATTTAGGTGGGAAATGTGGGTTGACTTCCTTGGAGCGGAGTGTTGCCCTAAAACTTGTTCTTATATGGCAATTGTTCTCTCATGATGGTTTTGTACATAGTAAATTGACTGTTCATACTAAAGGCAAAACCCTCACATTATACACACACTTTTTGAACAATATACACTTTTTGTAAAAAGCACAACATATACTTAGTTGTTTAGCCTTGCTTCAGGGACTAGCAGCGATGTCGGTTGGGGGTGTGATTAGTATACGAAAGTGCTATTTTGAAGTCTTTATTTAAGATAGGTTTAGTGCTTTGCGTACTAATCATGTGAATTAAGCCCGATTGACATGTGCGGAGTCCACCAAGTATGCTTGATTTTTGTTTTGGTCTGTTTTTAGTAATTTGCGGGTTTGCGAGCCTCAATCATAATTCCCGAGTTTGGTGTCGTATTGGTCTTTGAATGTTGAGAATTCTCGATTGATTTCAACAAGCGAAATGGAAAGAAATGTCAAGTGGAATTGATGGGAAATGGAGGAATTTGTTAGATGCGAGAGCAAAGCGAGGATTCTGAGTTTTAAGCTATGCATTGCGAAAATTTAAATAAGGATGCGAAATTTCGCAACCATAGCGAAAATTTATAATCTGCGAAATTTACATTATACCTGATTTTAAGCTAAAAATTTGCGAAATTTAGCTATCATAGCGAGATGCGTGTATAGCGAAAATTTGAATTTTAAGCTATGCCTTATATTTTCTCTATGATAAGCGAAATTTAGCTATCATATTGGCAAATTTGATATGATAGAAATTCCTTTGCATAAGCGAAATCTCTCCCTGTGTTTTATTTCGGCTTGACCTCGTTTTGTATAATTCCCATTTTGTCCCTATTGTAATCATATGTTTTAGGTATTTTTGGTATTTCACACATTTGGCATGGCTATATAAGCCACCTTATAGCTTTTGTAACCCTAACTTTTCATTCAAGCATTCATTCCACCGCGACTTTTGTTTTTAGGTTTCTGAGTTTTCTCTCCTTTTCTCTCTTCTTTCTCTCATTTTCTTGGCTGCAGGCCACCACCTTTGAGGATGACAACTCAGGGGATGCTTGGCTAAGCCTCAAAGCCTTGAAGAGGGTTGCTGGCAGTTATTAGTGGTTTTGGCGGTGTCCTCATGTTTTAAAATGGAGCAGTGCGCATTTATTGTTCAAACCCCCAATAGGGTTTAATGCTATTTAATGTGTTTCTTTTGA
The DNA here is from genome assembly GCA_016808115.1 of Tetrastigma voinierianum. Taxonomy (NCBI): domain Eukaryota; kingdom Viridiplantae; phylum Streptophyta; class Magnoliopsida; order Vitales; family Vitaceae; genus Tetrastigma; species Tetrastigma voinierianum. The sequence continues at coordinate 969,890 of JAEQBH010000376.1, read as the reverse complement.
TCAATACTTGTCATGCTTTAGGGTTAAATGCATTCTTAATGGTAGATGCACTGACATTCTCTAGATGTCATTTACGAGCCATTGAAACGAGGTTAAATGCTATGTTTTCAAACTATTGGAACGTGCTCGTGTTGTTTTAACTCAAATAGGAGTATTTTAAGGGTTAATTTTAAAGCTAAACAAAGATCCGGTTTTAGTTATGACTATATGTCATTTGCCTAATGCGAGGAAATGACCCGAGGACACCTTAATAACCCCATTTTATCAAGCTAGTGACCCAAGCCTTCAAGGTCACCCATTTCACACACAATTTAAAATTGTTTTGAGTTACTTGATGAACAACCAATCTCCTGCATTTTTTTACCCCGAATCCAAATCCCAAATGAAAGCCTCACCATTTTGAATCATGATCTGAGATCATTTATTGGGATGAAAACCCATCCCTAGTGTTCGACCCTAGACCGCTATCTTTGCGGTGGCTTGACTACGGTAGTAGGAGGAACTTAGGAAACAAATTTTGTTGATTCCGAATCACCCTACCGTGACAGGAATCACATATCACTAAGGATTGAGGTTCCCTTTACCGACGTTGGTACACCACTCTTCCATTACACCTGCCTTCATCTAGTTCACACCCGTGTGAATATTATTTGTGTTCTTTTAGGAGTGTGTGTGTTGAATCGCCGATGCGGCATATGCTAAGGGGTGGAGGAAGTTCTTTATGCCTATACCATAAAGAGGCATAGCTCTTTACAAATATTAGCATGGCGGCCTTGAGCCATTTCAGCTAGTTGTCAACTTGCCTGACACTAGCAAGAATAAGCCTCAAGGCAACCTTTTTCTTTTCGGCGCTTGGGGCTATGCTCGAGATCCAATGCTATGGGAGTTCGGACTAAATTTGGACACGTATTCAGATCGAGTGTTGGGTTGTCACTTCGTCCTTGGCATCAACTTTTTGTTTGTCATTTCCTTGTGCTTATCTTACCCTACAATTACTTGACGTGGGTGTTTTACTATCGCGAGACAATGTATTGCGCGGGAAGTTAGTAGACAGCCTCTCCTCGACCTAGTTAAGCGTCTTAGTTAGGGTTTGGGTTGCCCGACTTGATAGACTTAAAATTCTTTGTCGATGCACGAAACATCTGGAAGCTACCAACCATCAGGGATTTTTGTTTCGGACATTCTAAGAATAAATTTTCTTAAGTTGACCAACGCTCGAGGAAGGGAATGGGTACAAAGCAGCTTGATCGAGCACATCAATGAAGGGATCTATGAAGAGATGGCGTCCGAAGAAGACCTGGGTCGTAGGTTCCCTCTCATTCCCCCGACTAACCCAATGTTGCTTACTGGTGCTGGGGCGAGATGTAGAGTCGAGTGGAATCACGTATCCTAACTACGAAGGAGGAAGGAGTTGACCCACATGAGTCGTAGCGTGTTGAGGACACGTGATTCAACTAGAGATCTTGTTGCTCTAAGTAGAGCCTCAGTGCTTTCGAGGCTCGACCTAAGGGAGGGTACCCCCATTGGAGACGGGAGCCGACCGCGAGTAAAGTGCGCTTGGGTTGGGGGTGGAGGAAACATGTACTAAGAGTCCCCTTGAAGATCATGTGTCATACCATCCTTGAGGCATCTCTCCAGGCCAGTCCTTGTATGAGGAGATTCCCTTGGAGGTCCTTGATGAAGGGACATTCTCCTTCTTAGGAGACCTATTTGGCGGGGTGGTGGTGTAGGAGCTAGGAACTGATGAAGATCTTGCATCCTTTAAGATTAGTTTCCGTGTAAGTATTTACTTTTTGCATTGTTGTATCTAATTCTTGCACGCCGTTCACTTCACATGTAGTTGAAGTACTGACGTCTATATGGCAGGTACTACATCGAAACAACAGCTTCACCGACTCTCCGCCTCGACGCTGCTCGAACATTGTACGACTAGGTCCAAACGGAGTCTCGAGTGCCCGAACTTGAGAGGGAGCTAGAGAAGGCGGGGGTCGAGTGGTTAACACATGAGAAAGAGTGCGCCGCTGATGAGTATATAAAATACTCATTTTAGCCCTATGTTTTACTTATTTTTTTAGTAGTGTTTATCTTAATTAAGTGTCCTAATGCTCTAAATATTCATCTTTATGATTAGGTCAACCATTTGGTGGAATGGCATGAAAATGAGCGGAAAAGGAAGAAAAATCAGCAAACTACACATGCAGTAGCAACTACTATGTTATGATGTTTTCAGCTACAAGATGATCCAAAATGGCTACAGTATTTATATGGATCGATAGGAGACGTCCCAAGCTTCAAAAGAAACCCATTCACCAATTTACTTCGATCAAGTTATGACTCTTGGTAGTTAAAGGAAAGATATATATAGAGTTCAAAAGGGACTAGTTTGAGAATTTTGTAAATTCAGTCTTTATCATCATTCCTAAAGTGTTATTTCTAGCCATATCTAGATTCTACACTTTCTAAGCTTTCCAACGAGTCCAAGATCACCCAAATCAAAGTTTGGACGACAAAGTTATGACCTCGGGAAGTTAGTGTAAAAACAAAGGAGCTGCAGAAACGTTGTGACGTTGAGAACCAATGTTGCGACATTGAGAACCAACGTTGCAGAGAGTGTAGAAACACTGCAGCGCGACGTCGTGACGTTCAGAGTTGGTTTTGGGTAGATTTTGAGCCCATAATTTAGGGTTTAAAGCTCAAACCCTAGAAACACGAAAGGGGGCGAATTGGTGGGTTTGCTATGGTGGAAACACCCTAAGAATTAAGTCTTTTGAAGAAGAGCAATTTGAAGTAGAAGAAGGAAGATTGAAGAGGAGATTTGGGGGTTTCATCATTCAATTAGTTAATTTATTCTCCTTTTTATGTTTTCCCCCACTTCCATGGTTGTATCACTCACCATCATGAACTAATTTCGTAATCTAGGGTTTTGGTTGTATTTTAGACATGAATCTTATATTTATTTGTTAATTTTCCTTTTTCTATTGTTTCTTTGTGATTGTCTATCTATTGATTCATGCTTGGTTCTATATACATATTGATTTCTAGCTAATCTCAATATGGTGAGTGGTTCTTTGCAAGATCATAGAAGGGAGTAAAGAACTAGACATAGATGAATCAAGTCCCACTAGCCTGTGCATAGAAATTACTGTTAATTAGGAGGCGTGATAGATTCTTAGATCTTAAAGCATCTCTAATGCTTGGGGTTGAGCTGAGAAGCAAAAGACCTAGTGTTAGTTGGTAGTTTATGTGACCTCGAGAGAGGCTGATACTTAAATTAGGCAAGAGTCACCTTGGAAGCCTTTCAAGACAATAGAATGGAATTTGGCCTAGATAGAGGATTGTTCACATGCACTAAATACCCTAGAACTTTATTATCTCTTAGTATCCCTTAGTTGCACAATTCGTTAGCTCGATTAAGTTTTCATTAGTTTAGTTTAATTTATACTTAATCCATCTACTTAATCATTTTAGATGTTAGAAAAGATATCTTCACTTTGGCACAGCATCTCCCATTTCCCCGTGAAGAATCATATTTGTACATTTTGCACACTTTATTACTTGACAAGTGTATATTTGCGTAGAATAGGGTGCTTATTGCATATTTTATTTATAAACACACAGCGCTATTTCACTAAGTTTATTTCTGTTGCTGGGGACTAACAAGTCCTTGGTGTTACGCCAGAAAATGCCTATAAAGTTTTTAGCGTCGTTGCTTGGGAAATTACGTTGTTTCATGCTAATATCAATACCAAGTGCTTCTTTGGTACTTCAAATTTTTTTTAGTTAGTCTTGTTTATTTTCTTTTTCTATTTTACTTTGGATTTTTGTTGTTTTTGCCTTGTAGGTTTAAATCACAATGATCTTGTCATCAAATCTAATAAATCCAATTAGCTCTCCTTAGTCAACAACCAAGAATAAGACACTAGCCAATGAGCATCAAAGATGAGGACAACTCTGGGTGAGAGTCAAGTGTGGCAGTCATATGCATCAATGGACTATGCTCAATATGGAGGTACCCCATACTGGAGTAATCAGAATTTTGGATGGAGCCAACACCCCTAACAACTCAATGAATACAAGCTATACCACTCCGCACACTCCACAAGTCCAAAGATCAAGCCTAGATGAAAAAATGGTTGAATTAGAAAAAGTCCATGCTGACCATTGCGGAAAATGCTGAACGCTCAAAATCAAGGGATGTAATGACAAGTCAGGCTGCCTAGGTTTCTCGATCTAAATGAGATGTCAACTCCACGTGAGAGAATGACAAAGTTAAAGGCAAACTATGGCTAAATTGGAAAGAGTCTATGTTATCGTGCAACATCTCAAGTTCCACTATAGAAGTAACAAGCGACCAATGTTCAAATTCAACTCCACGCCCAATGGCCACGCCTTTGTACTAACTTCATTTGAGAAAGAACAACCTATAAGAGTATGAGTATACAAGAAACTAGTGGCCAAATACACCAATGAGAATGAGAACATGGTTGAAATGCAGATTTCAAAAGACAATAAGAGAGCTTGCCATTCAATTTGAGGTGAATAAAGAAGAAGAAAACTTGAGCTACAATGAAGAAACTTCACCTCAAAGAGGTGCTGAAGAACTTGAGAAGCTTCAGCGTGGAGAGAATGGGGATGCACAAACTTTGAAAGACTTAGTCATGAAGGAAGATAGTTTAACTTCTCTCGAATCACATGAAAGATAAGAGACTACATTATAAAGACTACTCGATGGTCTCCATGGGTGATACATGAAGAGTTGGAAATGGAGAAGATTACCCCTATTTCAAGACGTAGGAGTCAAGACTATGTTATTTGAGGAAGTAGCCACCATTGCAACAAAAAAGGATAAAAATAATGCTCTAGAAGACTATGTGCTCAAGTTGTCGTATTGAGCACAAGTATCAATTTAAAGGATGGAGTAAGAAACACCCAACCAGAGTTGATAGAGTCTAAAGTGACTCAAACTAGGAGCATCTCTTAGGAGACAAACTAAAGTTCAAAAAGTTTTCTTTTTTTTCAATTACTGAAGTTAGTTTAAGTTTGTTTTTGAATAAATTTTTCTTGCTTGATCTGTGTTTTTGTTTTTAGGTTTTGATTTCAGGCTTTGAAGATTCAAAGTTGGTTTTATAGCTAAAAAAGGTTGAAATCTTGAAGTCTAATTATTTTGGGAGGCTTAGAAAGAACCAAAGAGAAACCATATCACATCCCCTTTATTTGGAACTAAGGTCTAACCCCTCTTAACACCTTTGCCTCCAAAGCGAGCCATATTCATTGGAGCAACTTCCAGAGACTTGATCAACCTCAGGGGTGTACTCATTATCCATTCTTGTTTTTTTTTTCTTTTCCTCCAAAGCGAGCCATATTCATTGGAGCAACTTCCGGAGACTTGATAAACTTCAGGGGTGTACTCATTATCCATTCTTTCTTTTTTTCTTTTTTTCTTTTTTCACATTGAGGATAATGTTTAATTCAAGTTTGGGAGGGAGGGGGTAGAATCTAAGAATTCAAAAGTTTTTTTTCAAAGTCCAACTTGTATCTCCTAATTTTTTAGTTATTGCTTTATTTGTTTAGGTTGTCTGCATGTTTTCTTTCTTTCTTTTGTTGTTTGGTGTCTCAAGGAGGAGTTTGATGCCTTGTTTGCTAGTAGGAAGGTCATTTTGAACACAAACATTTGAAAAAGGTGTAAAAGGGATTAGACCCTTAGGTTTTGGAATCCGAACTGTGGTAAGCTTTGATATGTATTTACTTAGCGAGGCCAATTCCACTCCCAGCTTTAAGAAAAGGCTTCTCAAGAATCTATCACACACACACACTTTTGCCTCCCCAGCATACCTTAGTTCAGGACCCTTGCCTGAATTAATGCTAACCTTGGGGATTTTAATCCACCTGCTATGGGACACTGATTCAAAAGAGGATTTAACAGCCCCAAACTAAAAAGAAAAATGCAAAAACAATAGAAAAAGTGAAAACAAAAGATAAAAAAAAATATAAAGAAAAATGTCAAAAATAGGAATGTGAATAATAATAAGTGGGATCATCCAATTGGAATCCCGAACACACCGAGGCCTCAGCCTAATGCCTGACAGCCAACCAGCCGGAGTCTTTGACTCTACCGCCTGCTACATGTAGATAAGATAATCCTTCTACAACCCAGCTTCTGAGTTTACGTGTTCGAGGTGAAGTTTGAAGGAATTAATGCCTGGTGCCCTAACCGGTGGGGAGTCACCAATGGATCCCCGCTAGGAACACTCATATCTAAACTTTCGTATTGGTTTTCATTTGTGGTATTTGAGTTCTTTAGGTATTTTGGTACAATGAATAAAGGGTGTGTTCTATCCTTTCTTAGTTAGCTTTCTTCCAAATAGGTGAGTTGCTTAAGTTTAGTGCAGGACCTTGCTATACTAGAGATCATGCTATCACCTACACTTAGTTTCCTTTGGGAAAGGTCATTGAGGACTCAAATGATTTGCCTGTCACTAAGTGCTTTGCTCAGACAAGGTTCCTTAGATATTTAGTGCCAAAGATCCTAAATTTTGGTTCAAAATTAATATTGTTAAATTGTGTTCATAGTGATTCTTCAATTTGGAATCATGTTATCATACTCATCTCATTGTTTAGTTTGTATATTTAATTTTTTGTTTTGTTTGAGTTAGGTTTTTGTTGGGACAAGCAAGAATTTAAGTTTGAGGGTGTGATACGTATATAAAATACTCATTTTAGCCTCAAGTGCCAAATTTGGCTTCAGTGTGTTATGGAAGAAGGTCCTAATGCTCTAAATATTCATCTTATGATTAGGTCAACCATTTAATAGAATTACAGAAAATGAGTTTTAAAAGGAAGGAAAATCAAGAAATTACACATACATCATGCCTAGTCGTTATGATGTTTCAGGCTACAAGATATCCCAAATGGCTGGTTAGACATTAACATTTTATATGGATGGATAAGAGACTTCCCAGCTCAAAGAGACCTTATTCACCAATTTAGACTACAAATGATCAAGTTATGACTTTGGTAGTTGAAGGAAGAAGAGCCTAAAAGTGACTAATTTGAGAATTTGTAAATCCAATCTTTATCATCATTTCTAAAGTGTATGTTCCGGCTACATCTTGATTCTACACTTAAAGATCAACGAGGTCCAAGACCAATTTAAAATTGAAGTTCGACAACAAAGTTATGACTGCAGTTAAAACAAGTGGATTTGCATAAACCGCTGACGCTATGAGAGTGCGTAAATATCATGTTCGACATCGCTGACGCGTTGCAAAACGATGTCACAACGTTCGAGGTTGGTTTTAAGTCGATTTTCAACCCATTTTGTGCCTAGAATTGAGGGTTTTAAAGCTCAAACCCTAGAAACAGGAAAGTGAACGAATTTATGGGTTTTCCACCCTAGGAAGTAAGTCTTTTGAAGAGGAGCAATTTGAAATAGAAGAAGGCAGATTGAAGAGGAGATTTGGGGCTTTCATCATCCAATTAGTGTATTTCTTCCCCTTTTTATGCTTCCCCTCACTTCTATGGTTGTATCTTCTCTACCATCAAGAACCACTTTGTAATCTAGGTTTTGGTTGTATTTTAGACATGTTTTTATATTTATTTGTTAATTTCCCCTTTTTCTATTGTTTTTTAGATTGTCTATATCTATCGATTCATGCTTATTCTATTTACATATTAATTTCTAGCTAATCATGGTGAGTGCTCGTGATCTGAGAAGGAGTAAAGAACTAGACATAGATGAATCAACCCAATTAGTTCATAGTGGAAATTACCAGAATTAGGAGCGTGTGAGATTCTGCATCTTAAAGCATCTCTAATGCTTCAGTTGAGCCGAGAAGCAAAAGACCCTAGTGTTAGTCAGGTAGTTTATCCGACCTCGAGAGGCTATAATTAAATTAGGTAAGAATCGCCTGTGTTTCTTTTTCAAGAGACAATAGAATGGGACTTCTTGGTCAGACATAGAGGATTGTTCACATGCACTAAATACCCTAGAACTTTATTAATTCTTATATTCATAGTCAGATAGCCATTATCTCGATTAAGTTTTCATTAGTTTAGTTTAATTTATGTTTCAATCCATCGATTTGACCATTTGGAGAAGCATTCTAATTTTGGTACTTCGCATCTCCCATTTCCTTGTGGATCAATATCCATACATTTTGTATACTTTATTACTTGACAAGCGTATGCTTGCATAGAATAAGCGCTTTATTGCATATTTTATTTATAAAACACAAATATGCCTATCAAGTTTTTCATACACAGTTCTGGGATCAATGTCTTGGTAGATACGAAGAAAACTAATGTTTCTTTTTTTGCTTAACATGCCAAGAAGATGAAGAAGTTAGAGGCCGATACGGCCGAGATGGAGAAGGTCATGTCCCAACTTCAAGCATTAACTAGGCTTTATTTGAAGTTCAAAAGACACTTTCTGGTGGAGGTCAAGAAGGACATGTCGCAAGGAGTTGCAGGAGACTTATAACACCATGCCTGTGGAGATTGCCACATTTTTGAGGCTGCACAGCTGTGGTACTTGAAGGCCAAGGGAAGAAGACGCAAAGAACACCTCGAGGCTCAGAATAAAAGGCCATCCGACACTTATAGAGGAAGTGCCCAGTTGGGTTGCGCTGTGAAGGCAGTGGACACCAGGCACCTGGAAGCAAGAAGGCCCAGAGGAAGCTGCACTTCCGACCCTCAGCGCTCTGGCCATTGACATTTCGTAGTCACCACCTCTCCTTTAATATGTATTTCACCTAATCCCGGCGGGTTGTGCCTAGAATTGAACATTTATCTTTTTTGTAATGGAAGATTCTAATGCCCTTGATTGAATGGATACCCAAATCTCACCCGTTGTTGTTTTCTTTTAGCCCATCAATCTTACGTTTGAATTGCTAAGGGTGAGTCACCCAAGACCTTAGGTTATTGAAGGCTGACTTCCTTAGGCTTGTGGGCATCTGTGGAGGCATAAGCTACCCGAGGCTTGGGGCCATCGAGGACTAGTTGCTTGCTAGTGGCATTTGTGAGCGAGGCTGCCCAACAATCTAGGTCACTGAAGAGCTGGGGATGCCATAGGCTGGGTCAGCTTTCGAGAAGGCGCAGCCACCCAAGGCCTAGTGGCTTCGAGGTACGCCTGCCGTGAGCCTCGGGAAGGCGTAAGCTGCCAAGGTACTATCCATCAATGGCTAGCTACCTTAGGCTAGTGGCCTCTTTGGAGAAGGCGTAAGCCGCTCGAGGCCTAGGGCCATCGAGGGCTAGCTGCCTAGGTTGGCCCATGGAGAAGACATAGTTACTTGAGGCCCCGAGGCCATCGAGAGGGTTGAAGGCCTTAGGCCAATGGCCTACTATATAGAAGGGAGGTGTAGCACAAGGAGAGTTGAAAACATACGCAATATTTATTTGGGCCTCTCGTAAACTACAGGTTGTTCTTAACAAAGAGGCAAAGAATGGTACTACTGGAAATCTTTCTTTAGATAAGTCAAGTTCCATGGACGGGGTTCGGTCTTCTCGCATAGAGACTAGAGTTTGTAAGCTCCTTTGACCTATCATCGATGATTGTAAAGGGGCCTTCTTAGTTAAGTCTAAGCTTTCCTTATCAGCGCCCGTCGTAGAAACAGGGTCGCCTTGAAGGACTCAGCTTGATTATTAATTTGTCCTCTCGTTGTGTCAGCCATGCTAGTATTCTACATCCGACCATCGCTATGTCCCTTTCTCTTCCAAATTACTTAATGAAAAGAGCGCTTTTAAAATACCAGGCGGAGGACGCCGAATCCGCCCACCGGGATTAGTGCTTCGCATCCGAAGGCTAGGGCATACTGCTGCTTTCCGGGAGCGCCTACTAAGGTCCGATAAGCCTAGAGCACTATGGGTAGCTCGTCGACCAACTTGCCCTTAGCAAATGTCAACCGCTTCTTGAGGTGGTAAAGTAAGGTTTTGTTTCTTACTTCGGCTTGACCATTGGACTGAGAGTATTTAAGGATGGATTAGACATTTTTGATCCCAAATTCGAAGAAGAACTATGGAAACAACTTACTTATGAACTATGGCATGTTGTCCGAGCCTATGGAGTGTGCCTGAACCGATATATGATGTTCCGCTGTACAAACTAAGTCAAGTGGCTTGCTTTAATCTAGGCATAGGGCTCGACTTCCGCCCACTTAGTGAAATAATTCATAGTGACGAGTATGAACTTTCTCTACCCCGTAGCTTGAGGTAATGGTCCCACGATATCGATTCACACATATAGAAACACCATAGGCTAGATACCGGGTGGAGCTCTGTAGATGGGTCATGGATAACATTACCAAATTTTTGGCATATGTCATAATTCCTGATGAACCCTTCGGATTCCTGTTTCAACGCTGACCAGTAGAAACCTTGTGTCATGAGTTTGTGACACAACAATCGGTGGCACGCACCTTTGATAGGGGCCCGAGAACAACCTACGGTAGAGAGTATTATCATTTATTATAGCCACATGACTCCGCTTCTCCGCTTTTTTGTTTTGATGGCTGCTTTGTCCCTTGCAGGATCGCATCTTTCAACATGTACAATGAGTTATCCTTGAATCATCAATTCGGGTCATAGCGATAAGGACTACCTCGTCGAAATTTGAGAAGTGTGCCAAGACATCTAGGCTCAAGATTACAAGGGAAATGGAGTTGGAGGCTAAATTTAAGAAGGTCAATTTCAGAATTAAGTAATAAGTGAACTTGCAAGAGCCAGGTCTGAGCCATCTTTTAGTTATTTGCCTGCGGCTCACCTCAGACCGACGCCACCACGTTGAATCACATCAGAGCTCTAAGCTCGTGATCGAGAGTGCTTTGGCTACCCGAAGACTTAACAACACAAACTCGTACTTTGCCTCATTATTTGAGATTGAAAATAGGAACTAAACCGCTTGAGCAACCAACAGGCCCCCAGGACATTGAAATACCATGCCAACCCCGCCCCCTACCGCTTTGGAGGACCCATCAATTTCAAGTATCTAGAGAGGTTCAAAGAGGCTAACTTTTGACATGTCTAACAACTCGATAATGAAATCGGTGAGCACTTGACCATTGATGGCAAACCTCAGGCGATATATGATATCGAACCCACTCAGCTCAACAACCCACTTCAAAAGTCTTCATGATGCATTAGGCTTGTGAAGTATGACCCTGATCGAGTATCTAGGCAAAGCGACTATCGTATGGACTTGAAAGTAAGGACGCAGCTTTTAGCTGCCACTCAATGCAGTTAAGGCGTCTGGTCGAACCAGGTTGCAGATTCGGCATCACAACATCTTGCCCACAAAGTACACTCGGGTCTATGTCTTCCTTCGCGACGAGTTTTGGACTAAGGCAACGTCACCGTCACGGTCGAAGTAAAGAAAGAGTTCTTCCCCTTCAAGGGGTTGAGACAAGACTTGTTGAAAGGCAAGGTACTCCTTGATGTCCTAGAAGGGCTTGTCACATTTTGCATCCCATTCACCAAATGAGGCGCATTTCAGATCCTTGAAGAAAGGTATGAGGTGATTCGAATACCTTGCAATGAACATTTTCAGTGTTTCTAGTTTTCCTATCAAGGCTTATATATGTTTCCTTGTTCTGGGGGGCTGCATTTGTAGAACAGCTCAAGCTTGCTTGAGTGCCATTCTGATTCCATGCTTACTCATAAAAAAGCCTAGGAACTTCCCAGACTTGACCTCGAAGGCATTCGTCAGATTCGCCATATAGATGCACAGAATCCTCATTAACCTGAAAGCCTCGCATGGGTTAGATGGTCATTGCGGGATTATAAATTTACGTATATCTTTCTTCTTCCTTTCTTCTATATACACTTCCATTGTCTTCCCTAACCGAGGTTTGAACATACGGGACATCATGTGCTGATAGGTGGCCCCTGCATTCTTAAGGTCGAATGGCATTCTGTTGTAGCAATACATTCCTGTCAGAGGTTATGAAGGTCGTATTCGCCAAATCAGGAGAGAACGTGGGGATATGATTGTAGCCTGAGTAGGCATCAATAAAGGATAGCTGATCGTGCCCTATAGTGGCATCCACTGTTTGATCAACCCAAAGAAATGGGAATGTGTCTTTTAGGTAGGCGTCATTGAGGTCAGAGTAGTCTACGAACACCCGTCACTTTCCATTCTTTAGGACAAACTACAACGCTGGCTAGCTTGGCCCGAGGTATTGACCGGATAAACCCCGGCCACAAGAAGCTCATCGACCTCTTCTGATTACTTCTGCTTGGGGTGAAAACGCGTTAACTTTTCCATATCGGCTTTCCATATCATTATATGACCACGCGAATACATCAGAGTGCTCCTACAAGAATAATAAGAAGGCTTCAACTTCTTTCTGGGAAAGGGGAGTTCCAATACTAACCTATTCAGGTTAGCTAGGCCCGAACAAAGGGTAATCTCTTAGAGGCTCCTTTATTCTATTATCATCTTGCTTATTCAAGCGAGCCTCAAGCTATTGTTGCTATTTAGATAGTTGTTCTTTCTGTGGTGATTCCACAACGAAGTAGGCCCTAGCGGCATTATAGTCCCCCGATAATCTGGCTCCATTAAATGGGAAACACACAAGTTTGGTGATACATCTACTGTGGCCCTTCTAAGGGCATGTGCGACCTAGGATGGCGTTGAAAGATGAAGGCTCATCTATCACCATAAAAGACAGGCTATGGACAAGCCTTCTGCCGCCACGAAAGCAATGATTTCCTGGGCGGGGTGGTCATGCTCCATTGAAGCCCACCATGATTCTCTCTATATTGCGGTGGTTGTTAGGTTGATACCCAAGGCAATGCGAGACGCAGCGGAAGCGGTACACCATGATCAACTAAGATGTGCCGATCGTACGACCGACTTCTAAGTTAAGACCAAACGATCATCTGTAAAAGATATCCTGGCGGGCACAAGGAGAATGTTATGGTACTATCTACGGGGCACAAGCTGCTGGAGGCAAATCGCATCGAACCCAACCACAAAAAGTGAACCACACGGGTCGGTCTGCATGTCGTGGGAGAGTCAGTTGGCTAACGAGGATTGTTTCAATTATAGGCCTAGAGTTTGTTGGGGTGGAAGATCGAGGTGATTGTGTGCCAGATTGTGTGCCAGATCGTGTGTCGACAGTCTCACTTATATTATCAAGGAGTTTGCCATATGAAACTCTCTACAACCTGTAACACCTGGCCTGGCCAAAGGCTCCATGTCTCGGAGTCAAAATCTAGATTTATCTCTTTGGTCAGGGTTGCCCTTCTGAGGGTTTAGCCAGGCAAACCCCTCTAGTAAGGATTGCAATGAGAGGAGGAGTTGATTAGCTAATGTGAACTAAAATTCTCGCATTTCGCCTAAGCATAAATTATCATGAGCCATTCTCTAGATTCCTCTCGGGAATTGTTTCATTGTGAATCATGTTGCTTTTATCTCTTTGTCTTTACCTTATCTGGATCTTCTCACGCCTACTTATTGTTCGACAGTTGCTTATATAAAAGCCATAACAAACACCATAACCATATGTACTATCACAAGTAATATAAGGGCTTTCAATTAAAAACCCATTATGTCAACCCATAGGAAGAGATGGTTTATGGGGATTATGCCCTCACATTGAGAATTTTTTTAATATTGCTTTACCAATAAATTGGGAGTGATGGTTCACTAAAAATAACACTAAGTTAAACTAAAATCTACTTAAAATATTAGAAAATTCTTGGGTTTAGATGCAAGAAAGACTTTACGGAATGATACTAGGGTTGGATGTCTCCATTGGTGCATTGACGTCTTATGTCCATTAAGTGTTGATTAAGTGAAAATACTTTGTGCTACCCATAATCAGCATGAGGTCACTCTTTTTCGAGTCTTTCCTCACTTCTCAAATCAACTCTGCCTCCTTTCACCACTAGACTAAATGGGTCGTGATACTTGTTATGCTGTAAATCAACTTATAGGAATTTCTATCACACCTTCACCTATGTAATATCTCCTCGAAAGGTGCTCCGATCGATCATCTTCTGGTCCATGATCATCACATAAGAGCAACATGATGTCCCCCAAATCCACCATAATTCAGGTATCCTAATTTCCTAGACTTCTTTGATTGGGCTGCTTGACTAACACTATAACATTAGGAATGGAAATCAAGTCCCAAGCGGTATATTTCCTAACTGTCACTTGGGAAACCTTTGAGCTTTAGTAACAATCTCAATACCTAGCATGCAACAATTGGATAAACCAGAAATTCATAAACCACACCATAAAACTTAACACAAGATACATTCAAAATCATTCAATACATTACAAAATCCAAACACTATCGCCTTCAACAACAACAGAATGATCTAGCCACCATACAAACTTCAAAACCAACAATATCATGTCTACAAACAAACATAATGCCGAAAAGATTAAAAGAGAAGATTTAGGATGCAAAACAACAATGGCAGAGGTCCCTCAAAACTGTGTCTACTTAAAGACCAATCTAATTTTTCTCAAAAAATAAAATCATAATTTGCAAAAATCCAAAATTTTCAGATCTCTATTGATGTTTGTACTATACCATTGAACCATCTCAAATCGAATACCACGTCATTTGCTCTAATTCCGAGATAGTCAATTACGCTTTTCGAGGCACCGGGCAGGCTGTGCTGCAAACGCTGAGAGACATGATGTGAAAAGTCACAGATACCACATGTGCCTCCATGTAATACATGTTAAGGAGTAGAGAGAGATGAAACTGACGGGCTCAGATAGTGCCAAGTGTCAAAAATGTAGAAGAAGGAACATGATGGGAATTAAATAAATTGTTAATAAGGAAAAAGACAAAAGTTGAATAGTGGTCTTCTTCTCCAAAAGACCAAAACGGCAAGAGGTTGTTTTGTGGTTAATCGATTTTCCAGCTTAGTAAGAAAGGAGTGGCTTTATCTAGGATTCTACCACTGACTCGATTTCAAGGAGCAAAAGGAAAGTTGTCTATATAAAGAGGGCTACGCGGTAAGGAATCGTCATTTGCAGGAGTTCCAACAACTCAAAGAGAGGATCTTCCTACTTGTGTTAATCTTGTCTAAAAGTCATAAATGGTTAGGAATGTTCTCACATGTTTAGCCAGAAATTGGGTCCTCATAAAACTTTGAACAGAGTGGAGAAAATTCATTTAGGTATTTGAGTCAAGAATCGGAGGGTTACTAATCACTATGTGAATAGTAACGTGAATATTTTTGTGTGAATTTTTATGATGTTTGAGTGATTCAAAATGAATTGCTTTGTATTTGCTAATTAGGCCCATGAGCTAATTTTGGTGTTATTGATGTGAATTACAACATGTTTAATAGATTAATTATGTTAATATATATGATGTAATATATTAGCATGAATGTGTTGGAATTGGCATCAAGGCATTCCATATGCAATCGGTAGCCTAGAATATTAGGCAAGATACATAATAGAAAGAAAAGAAAACTAACATGGCTGCGAAAGGAATTTCAATGGATGGATTGAGAATTGTGTTGAGACATCCAACACTGTATCGAGGAGCCCATGAATTGTTTCAGAAGGTTCTCCAACACATTCGCCTGAGGGCATCCAATATTTTTATCGAACTTAGGTGGCTGAGAACAAAAGCTACTGAAAACCGACACACTCGCATATTGGCTTAGGTATGTGAGGAGTCTATGAGGACTCGGACACGTCGGGTCATAGACATTCGAAAGAGTTCATAATTACTTGAATGTGTTTGTTTTGCAGAGTAACCCATAAATATCTCACTGGCTTCTCACCTGTCGTAGGATCTGGCTTTGTGCAATGTGGAGCACCGAAGGCGCCACCTACACAGAGCCGCTTGAGAAGAGTCCGCTGGTTTGGTAGTTATTTTGTACACATGTATTAAAATTCTAAGGTTTAATATTATATGTTGTATTAAGAGTAATGTAAACCTCAATCAGGATATATTTATCAGATATTTATATTGTATATTGATGGTAAAACACCTATGGCTATTATTTTACTCTCGAGACAGACCCTATGTGGCTCTAACCAGTGGAGATGGTTTGTACCTTGCAGAGCTCCCGCAGACAAAGGAGACTCAACCCGATTTTCAGAGTGGTGTCAGCACCACATTCATTTAGTATTTCATGCTGATCTGTTAGTCAATCCGGGACACCCCGTTTTGTGGTGTCACAAATCTTGGTATTAGAGCTTAGGTACACGAGCGCTCAGCTTGGGGGACTTGGGCTTAGGCCACGGTCTTAGAGTGAAACACAAAGTCATTTAATACCTTAGTGGCTTCACAGGACTCGGCTTAGCCATGGTCATTTAAGTGTAGAACACATGCCTAGTATAGTCATGTTGGGTTTAGGTAGGCACGCCTGGTAGTCACGAAGATTTGTGAACACTAAGATCCATAAGCTTGATGTGTGATGGTGTGTGGCACATGAGTAGTGGTGCTGGGGTGAATTGTGTGATCATATGTTGTATGTATTATGTGATCAGTGCTTAGTGATTAGCACATAGAAAAAAATAAAATGAACATTAGGTTTAGTGAGAACAAGTGTTTTGAGAAATTTCAATAAAAGGTCTGAAATTAAAACAAAAAATGATGTGAAGAAATTATTTTTTCTAAGGTTTACATAAAACTCAGAAAATGGATAAAATAAATTTAAGAAATTTATTTGTCACTGAAAATGAAAAAAAAAATAAACTAATAATTTTTCAGTAGTTTTTCCAAAGAGTCAAATGAGAATAAATGGAAAAATGTTATAGGTAAAGCAGTAGATGTTGTCGCCATTTGTTGTTTTGAGTCACGATACAATAGACTATATCGCGGACATTGTGGCAACAGCGCTGCATGAAAATAGCCACGATATGGGCCGATAGCGCCAGCGAAGGTGGCTCGGCTTGCTGAGTGCCACGCATACAATCGCTGTATTGCGACGGCGAGGCGGCTGGAGCATGTCACGACAGCTAATCTACTGTATCGCGGATGAGTTTGATCAATGGGGAGGGCCAAGCAACACAATCAATTGTATCGTTGATAGAGAGGGCCGAATACCGGAGGCCGACATACAAAGCCCTCAGACGTGACAGAAGAAGGTATGGTTTCGTCGTGCTGGGCGCATACAACACAAACTGGGGAGCGGCCACACAACGCCACGATACCACCGGAGTAGAGCCGCGACATCGCTACAGACGCCGCGACACGGTCGCTATGCCGCACACACCGCCGGCCACGACACCCGGCGAAGATGCGGCGCCGGGCGTGCCAGCAGGCGCGCAGCTGGGCGCACTACGCGCTGCTAGTCACGCACCATGCCATGTCACAGTCCGCTGTGCACTTGTGCACCCAACTCAGCCAGGACCTGCACTATTTCGAGTCACTATTTAGGACATCGTTTCGAAACCGTTCATGAGTTAATCGCTCACGTGATTTTCAAAAAATAAAAATAAATAAAATAAAATAATTTTTTTTTAAAATCAAAATCAACAAATAAAATCTTTAAAGGAAATTTTATAAATAAAATTCTTGTTGTTAATTTTGATTTGATATATAAAATTATCGTCTTGTAATTCCAATGAATGCATGGACATTGTACAAAAGACATTTTTTTCTCGCATACGAATAGTGTCTCGGGGTCAGGTTTATGCCTTAGAGATACCAGATTTAATCTTAACTTGTCATTTGATATGTGTAGATGGCTAGTCGAGGGAAGGAGGACAGAGGCGCCCACGAGGTCCCGGGTCAGCACCACCAAGATTCGACCAAGAGCCTTGGCTGAGGCCGTGAGGTGATCAAGGCTATCGCATTGCAACACAAGCTAGTGTGGTGTAGTCGGGAGGTCCGAGTAACTCCAGAGGTTTAGGAGCACACATCATCCTCCGACATTCACAGGAGGAGGGAATCCGATGGTTGCTAACCATTGTCTGGGCAGCTGAGAAGAAAAGGAGGCTGGTGGAGATTACCTCTGACACGACCAGGATTAGACTAGCTATGTTCCAGCTAGAGGGTGAGGCCCAAGTATGGTGGAACTGGGCAAAGACCTCTAGAGACCTAGAGGCGATGACATGGGCAGAGTTCTAGGAGCTGTTCATGGGTAAGTATTTTTCCAAATACTGCGAGACATGCGAAGGCTCAGGAGTTCCTGTATCGCTGTGGACGAGATGACGAGTATCGCGCTGATTCACTAGCTACCATGGCCGATGACTAATGTACGGGCCGGCCATGTTAGAGATTTAACGCCCTGCTGTCAACTGGCAGATCCAGGACTTCGTCTTCATAGACATGGACCCATGGTCAGACGACCTCGACCACAGAGAGGAGATCAAGATGCCTGAGCACCCTGATGCGGGTGTTGTAGCAAGAGGAGTACTAGCCTTCTTCTTAGTTCAAAGAGTGAAGACTTCGCTTCACACGAAGCCAGGACCTGCGCGGATTAGCACTTAGTCACTGGGTATGTGAGACTTAAATTGCCTGCAGACAGGATCCCAGATTCGGGGACAACATGTCTGCGGGCTAGTCGTGAGAATGAGAGGATGCGCCCATCCCTCCACACCCTAGTGTGGTCGAGGAACCGGCCACCAGTTATACAAGGCCCTGTATACAGATAATGGGAGGGGCTGGGAGTGTGGTCTGGAGTCAGTACAGGACTCACAGCCGGACTTCTAGTCAGTGTGGCGCACTATATGTTATTTTCATTGACAAATGAGTATATGGGAGGTACAGATTATCCTAGGAGGCAGAGTAACTTAAGGTACCACGCTGAGCATCCAATGCACTTTATGTAGGGTAATGCTTTCTACTCTTGCACTTGTTGACTGGAGTAGCTATAAACTTGATGCATCATATTCATTCATTGTTGCATCTGTTTCTGATGGATTTAGCTAGAGGCTTCAGGCCTTTAGAGAGCGTATGTTGGATGTTCTTCCCTAGATGTGTAGAGTTGACATGATAGGTCGGGATTGTGAGCGGAGATCTTCAGATCTCCGTCGTGGACTCCCCTGGGATTAGGTGTCACAAGATGGCATCATTGGCAGCTCATGTGCACAAGAACATCGCAATAGCTCAAAGGTGGCATGGTTCATCATTCACCACTCTTATATGGGTTGTTTACCTCGGGATCACGCCCAATGAAGACCATAGTTCGAATCTGTAGGAAAATGAAGAGTACTAAAGTGTGTCAAGGGAAGGAAGGGGGCCATGATGGAAATAAAATCAAAACACAGCGGAATTAGGGTTTTAAATTTTTCCGTAAAACTTATTTTCAAGTAGAACCCATGCAACACATATTAATGTCAAAAGGTGAAGATCTGATCTATACTCTGTTACTGCGAGAGATTTGTTGGCAGAGGGTTGAAATAACTCTGAACACCGCCTCCTTTCGAGGTAAAAGGGCACCAACGACCGCATCTAGAACACACTCTTAGGTTTTTCACTAGATCTACCTTGCGCACTAACACATGCTGAGGCAAGGGATCTCTAAGGGGAAGAGACTTAGGAAACTAGGGTTTAAAAAACCTTTTTCTTTTTCTTTGGCTTCTCTTCTCTCAAAGACAACAACCACGGAAATATACCTCTCGCCGGGTTTATAGACGTTTCAAATCCTTATCGATATGAAACACTAATTATATTTAATATCCTTAAATTCAAATCCATCGATAAGAAATGAATTAATTAATATTTTAAAATTAATTCAAATCCTTAATAGATATGAAACTAATTAATTATATATAATAACAATTCAATGATATTACCTTATTGTATTATTTCCTTATCAGAGCAAACGAATTAAATTAATTTAAATAATAACTATTGTTATTTGTAATTTCAAAGACCATCATTTTAAACACACACAGAGTGCAATTTATTCCAAACTATGAATCGTTCATTGTGAAAATATATAGGTGAATAAAACTCATGTGACTTACTTCAAGTTCATTAAATTAATAATTAATTAAACTCTTTAATCAATTATTTTAATTTATACTTGTGCTATTCCACTAAAACTTGAAATCGAATCATTCCTATAGCAAAAATTCGATTTGCATCTTAAAATTAGAAAAAGTCCACTGATTTAATCATCATGCTTTATCCTCCAAGAAGTGGTTCATGTAACTAGTCAAGAAACACCGCTTTTGGCTTCAATATGGTCTCTGATCCTTAAGTTCCATTAATCCATTCAGGAACAGCTAATTTACAACCCGTTATAAAATTGAGGCCTAAACCGGTTTAGCCTGCGAATCACTGGTGGAACTGAATCGCTCACTCCAAAGGAAGGGCTGATTCCATAAACTGATAGTTCACATTCACAATGACAAGAATCAATGGGCCTAAGATAAGTATTAAATCATTTCATAACAAAGCTTTGTCCTTATGACCAAAGGCCCAATTAACATAAAACAGGAGTCTATGACTACTCGTGATTGAGATCGACCGTGACATGATCATCTAGCGCCGTTGAATTCTCGAGACAAACCCGCATTTAAAGAATTCGAAAACTCAAGCGCTCGGGTCCCGTCCTATAATCTTTTATATGGAGCTCTCCACTTTAATGTCGCCACATTAGGCTTAACACCCTGATTAAGGTCACCATTCTCACGATAGCGGATCGCCCAGCACATTTAATTTTGAAGATCCCCAACTTCCAATTAATGTATTACTAGACAATATGATTTATAATCCATAACCTCGATCCTCTCGTATAATCATATACACCGTTGCGTTACATTAATAAACTGGATTTTCTCGACGCTTCATCTTATACATTATGCAATAAAATAGCTAAATGTAATAAATAATGGCTAATTTTATTAATTACTTACACTTTTATTAATTTCTATAAAACATAAATACAAATTCATGCTTTACGTGGCACTATCCCTTAACAATTTCCCACTTGCTCTAAAGCATGAGACATGTCTTAAACCCATCCCGCATAAGTGACCCTCAAACGATTTCAGATAATTGGTGAACTGATCCGCAAGGGGTTGTCTCGCTGATGCTATCTTCATAACAACCACGTCACCCCGACATGCACGATCTCTCTAATCGGGGATGATACTTCCTCTATATGTTTCCCTCTTGTGACTCCTGGTTCTTGGAGTTTGCCACAACCCATCTGTCACAAAGAAAGCACTATGGGTTTATCCATACTTGGAACAACTTCCAGACCGTAATGAACTCTCAGCCGACCGCTTCTTACCGCTTCACAAGCCGCTATATTCAGCTTCCATGGTAGAATCCGCGATACCGATTGTTTGACACTTCTCCAAACCACTCCAATTACTCAAGAGTGAATATCGACCTGCACGGGCCGACTGACCGGCCCTCGTCGATTACAGTCGTAATCGTGATATCTCTACGGGATCAAACATATCCGACAACTCAATATATATCGCTCTATGTATTTAGAATGCTCAACAATTAGCTCAGGTTTGATTATAACGATCATAATTCATCAGAGGTGGAACACTTGTGAGGCAAGATGATGATGCATTACAATCATCACTGCCGGCGGAACCCGTCTCATGGAGGGTGCCTTATGCGGCGTAGGAACCGAGTCTCGTGTCTCTTGCTACAGGGGTGTGGGACCTGCGCTTCCTTAGGGGATAATTCCATGCGGTCGGTGGTTGACCCTTCTTGGGTGCATCGAAGCCGAACGGCACCTTATCGATAAGTGCTTGAGGCCGATTGCGGGAGTGTTCTTGCGATCCCTTATGATTTGGATCGAGTACATAACTTCGCTTGTCGAATCTTTCATTGAAATTTTTCAACTAGCCATTTCTTCGTCGAGACAATGATCTATATCATTCCCAATGGTAGGATCATCTCGTCTGACACAAAAAAAGACTACTTTGGTTTCCTTGATGTACTTGTAGACCTGAGTTCATCAACATTTTGCTCGAAAACCAAAGGTTTTGATCGTCTCATCAAACCTTAGGTTCAGACCTTGAAGCTTGCTTAAGCCATACGCGGACCTAAAACTACTGAGGACTTTACGCTCTTGGTAACTATGAAACCCTCTGGTTGCATCCCTTATAAATGCTTTCATCAAGATAACCACAAAAGGTTGTCTTGGCGTCCATTCGCATATCGTAATTAAGGTAGCGACCGTGGAAAGAAGGATGCGAATGGATTTAAGCATTCTTGGGAGAAGAATCTCTTCATAATCGACTCCTCCTTTTGTGAATAGCCTTTGGCTACTAGCCGTCTTTGAAAGTCTCCACTTTCCTATCCCTCTTTTCTTAGATCCATTTGCACCTTGCACCTAATGGCCCGACCGACTCAGAAGATCTATGGGTCTCTGCATGCACTGGAATACATAGATTCCATTTCGCTCCATGGACGCTTAGCTTACCGGCTCTTATCGATCATCCATCGCATGCTCAGATGACAATGGATCACATCACTAGTATAGGTTACAACAACATTTGCTTCACCGGCCCCTGTGTAGCGAATTGGTTGTTTAGAAAACCTCCCACTACGTCGAGGTGAAATGACATCCTGTATAGGATACTTAAATTTTCATACGCTCCCAAGAATCTAAGCATCGGTCGGTCTCATCCACCAGATCAGAATTCCTCTGGGCACAACCTTACTTCGAGGCTCTGAAGCTCACATGTAGTCATTTTCAAAGAAAGGTAGCATTTGTCGATACAAATACTTCTTATCTTGAGGACTTAGAACAAACCTCCCCTGCCTCGGTAAATCAACAAATTGTATATACTTCTATTCGCTGCTCTAGCTCTTCCCGCCTTCTTTCAAAGACATGTGTCGTGACACCCCCAACACGGGATATGACGAACCGGGTTTACGACTCACTCAACTCTAAGGGTGTGTGTCAGATAAACTTGTGAGGGAACTACATTCAAAATGTGGGATCAGTAAATAAGGAAATATGATATCCCCGTAATGATAGTGGCAATGAGGAGTAGCTCATCATAGACCTAACTATGTCAAGCATTGTTCGATTTCTTCTTTCCGCCTAATGCCGTTCCGCTAGGCGCTCCAGCCGGAGCTGAATATAATGCCATGCTCAATTAGGATCCCCGAACTCGTATCAAGGTATTCACCTCCCTGATCCGATCAAGGCACACACGATTTATCAGTCGTTTTTCACTTATGCTAGGAATTCTTAAACTTTCCAAGTTTCAGATTTCCTTTGCATTAGGTAACATACTGCATTTCCAGAATAGTCACAATGAAAGTGACGTAAGTATTCGTGAATCGGGCCTTATTCGACATTCAGGGATCCCGCAGACATCCGAATGTACAAGTTCAAGTGGTTCCTTTGCCCTAAAGCCCTTACGAGAAAGACTTCTTAGTTTGCTTATTTCTTTCCGCATGTGATTCACAGATCGAAGATTGGCACTTTTTAGCTCTTTAAAGGACCATCCTTTACTACCGTTAATCCTATCCAGCTTATATGTCCTAACCTAGGTGCCATAGGTACGTGTCATCATTATCATGAATCTTTGGTTTTTAGGCTTGGGGATGTTCTACTTTAAATAACCTTGTTAAGGAGCGTTTCGCTTATTCGCTTTAAATGTAAAGCTCCTATTTTCAGTATTTGTATGACAAATGTTTAAACCATTTCGAAATAACAATCTGATTATTATCAAATGAAACAAAGAAACAATTGTTCATACAACTTAGAAACTCGAAATCAAATTCTCCCCGACCAGAATGCACAAACATTGTTCAAACAAGAAATTTATTCCCTAATTTAAACGAACAGCTCCCACGTGAATCGCCGACACGTCGCTCTATCGACTACCATCGAGCACTCCCCATCGCTGAAGCTCTCTCAAGAAACTAAGCATCCGGAAAGAAGAATAAACATGGTTAGTGGACCCTTAATCAATTATCCAGATCACTATCAACTTCCACTAAATTGGCTTCTAAAACCAAGAAATCAAATTTACCTTCTTTTAAACCCGCCAGAGATACTTGTTACAGTTTCTCTTCCAATGCCCATCGACTCCGCAGAATGGAAACAATTTCCTTCTGGGTTTCTTTTCTTGGAGCCCTTCTTCATCTGCTTGCTTGGGAGTAGCCCGCTTCTTCTTCGCCTTCCCTCGCAGAGGCACTTATATAGTTCTTCCTTCTTCTTATTGTTAGGAAGAGGATGAGGCTCTTGGTTTCAAATAACATTTGCTTCAGCCTTTTTTTAGTCCTTTTCTTCGAGATGGCCTCAAGGTTTGCATCCATTCAAAGAAATTAAGTTACATTATACCCAAATTGTTCATAACATAGTTGATGGTGAATTGAAGGAAATCAGAGGAGTGAATCCAAAGATATACTCACTGGGTGCGCCATCTATTACGGCCCCGTGCGCCTCGCTCATTTATATAATTAGCCATGTTTAGAACATGGTCACGAACAAGAGTACTCTTTTACCATCTTCGCTGCTCATGTACTTTCTAGTAGTTTCATGACGCGACCGTTCTGATTGTTTCCTAACATGTTTTGAGGGAATCCATAATCTCAATGGCGCTTCCATCCTTTCATGTTTTAGCTTAAGCATCGCCTCGGGGACATGTCAAGTAGTATATAAGCTCCTGGATTTGTTATTGGCTTGAACTAACGTTTCATATGGTTCTCTCGTGACACTACGAAATGCATCACGTGTGTCTCCGCAGGACATTCTCAAAGGAGAACAAATCTATTGTTCTCGCAGACTAAAGACGATATTAACATTACTTCTTCCACTTTACAAAATTATCGCCTAAGGATTCATTCACAGTGTAAAGCAATTATGGGCCTGGAGAGTGCATTATTGCCGAAATTAATTAAATAAAACGTATTTATTACATGTAGCGTAAGAAACATCAAATATATTTTGAATAGTAAACGATGCATGAATGCATAGAAATTAAAACACATAAAACAAAAATACTAATCCAAGGTAAGTTAACCTACAATTAATATTCCGCCGTAGGGTAGGTAATACTAATTATAAATTAAATTTGAAACTATCTCAAATTAATAAATGAGACTCAAAATATCTCATATTTTCCCTCATTTATTAACTACCTTATTTTGTCAAGATACAATTAACCGTTTAATTGTATCTTCTTAGTGTGACCCATCGTGCTGTGTTCTAACAATCCAACCCAAGATTGCCGCCGCAGGTAGGTCAATCTGGAATACATCATCCAAACCCTATCGCAAAGGAAGTGCAACGATGATATTAGCCCAGGTGGACACCCTCCGTAGGGAGGGACGAATCGCGCGATACTAGGCGCCACCTAAAACCTCACTTGTCGACTAACGATGGAGACCGCAGGGCACATTGTCACATGCCCTTCTCCCCACTCAATATTTTAAACTTATGTTTTCTAGTTATAAACATCATATGTTTCTGGTAATCCTAGCAAATTATTATATCCTCTATATAATTAACCACTAGGTGATAAGAATCTAATTCTATTAAATTAGCCAGGCGATGGAGTTCAACTGTTAGCCTAGGTTTATTAGTTAAAACTAATCCAATCTAATTGGGCCTAACAAGTTTAGGTAAACCTAGCTCTATAGTGAAAAGGGCCTAATTAACTAACTTTAAGTCCAAACTTATTTGGGTCTATTGTTTATTTACCATCTTTTTAACAAAATCAATCATTTTATTAAAATTGAATAATCTAGGTTAAATGGGCCTAACTATCAACCGTGCAAGCCCAAATTAATATTAAATTGGAAATTACCAAGTTTAACTATTAAACTATATCCATTATTTAATTTTATTATTCAAATAAGTAAATAAACAAACATTCCTAATATAAACATGTTTCTAAAGGATGGTATGCATGATACAATATGGTGGCATTCATGTATGACATGTTATATGCATGGGCATGTTATTCGACCGCATTCATACATTTGATAACATCAAGTAAATAAATAAATAAAGGCAGGTCGGTGTTTGTATTTCTAATAATTACAACCTT
Organism: Tetrastigma voinierianum; assembly: GCA_016808115.1. Taxonomy (NCBI): domain Eukaryota; kingdom Viridiplantae; phylum Streptophyta; class Magnoliopsida; order Vitales; family Vitaceae; genus Tetrastigma; species Tetrastigma voinierianum. The sequence goes on along the minus strand of JAEQBH010000376.1, from coordinate 943,975 downwards.
TGAAAAAAATGGTGGCCAATATTTAAATTTACATAATGGGCTTCTTGCAATTACATACTCCCAAAGTCGCCCATCTTCATGTCCGCCCTGTGTACTTCCCATTCACCAATAATACAAAAAAATTACAAAAATCCTATGCCATTAATGGCTTACACAAGATCTAGGGAAAATAAGAAAACCTAACCCAAAACATCATATAATTAATCAATACCATCCATCCATACACAAACACAAATAATCACATTAAAATATGCAAGAATGCCCACTCATGCATGAATCAAGAAAACAATTTTCTTAAACACAATAAAAAATATATATTAATATGCATTTACATGGACCGCTCTAATACCAATTGATGGAAATAAAATCAAAACGCAACGGAATTAGGTTTTAAAATTTTTCAGAAAATCTTATTTTTGCAGGAACCCATGCAAACACATTAATATCAAAAGGTGAAGATCAGATCTATAATTGCTATCGCATAGAGATTTGTCAAGCAGTAGTGGTTGAAACAACTCCCGCACTGTGGTCTCTAATTCCGCCTCCTTCCTTGAGGTGTGTGGCACCAACGAATCAATCTAGAACAATACACTCTAGGTTTTTTTCCTAGATTCACTTTGCGACTCAACACATGAGGCAAGGGATCTCTCTAAGGGGAAGAGGACTCTCTAGGAAACTATTAGGGTTTAAAAAAACTCATTTTTTCTTTTTCTTTTGGTTTCTCTTCTCTCAAAGACGACCACCAAGGAAATATACCTCTGCTCGGGTTTTTATAGACGTTTCAAATCCTTATCAAATAAGGAAACGAATTAATTATATTTAATATTCTTAAATTCAAATCCTTATCAGATAAGGAAATGAATTAATAATATTTAAAATTTAATTCAAATCCTTATCAGATAAGGAAACGAATTAATTATATAATAACACCAAATATTATTACCTCATGTATTACTTTATTCAATGAGCAAACGAATTAAATTCAATTCTAAATAACAACTAATTGTTATTTGTAATTTAAAATAATTCATCATTTTAAATTACTACGTAAAGTGCAATTTATTCCAAATCGCTTAAACTGCTCATTGTAGTAATATAGAGGTGGAATTTGGGGATCTATGGACTGTAATTTCAAGTTTAATAAATTCAATAATTAATTAAAACTCTTTAATCAATTATTTTAATTTATTAAATTTCGTAGTTATTCCAATTAAAACTTGAAATCGAACTCTCATTCCACAAGACGATTTTACTCTGAATTTAGAGTGTCCATTGATTTAATCATTACATGCAGCCTATCCTCCAAGAAGTGGTTCATAACTTTCAGAGTCTAAAATTACCGCTTTTGCCCCTCTAATTATATCTGATCCTTAAGTTCCATTAATCCACTAGTGAACAAAGAATTTATAAACCTAAGAAAATTAGAGCTAAACTGCTCGCCTGTAATCAACACTTAAGGGAACCAACTGTTCAGCTTCCATAGGAAGGGTTGGATTCCATGTCCATAGTTCACATTCCCAAATAAGATACATCAATGGCCTCAGACACAAGTGGCTGGGGCCCATTTCATAACAGCTTTAACCCATGACTCAAAGCCCTAGTTGACATAAACAGTGAGTCTATGACTACTCGTGGATTGAGATCGATTCCTCGTGATATGATTATCTAGCGCGCCGTTTTGAATTCTTGAGACAAACGGGTATTTAAAAGAATTTAAAATCAACCATTCCGGCCCTATATAATCTTATTATATATGGAGCTCCACTTTAATGTCGCCACATTAGTGACTGGATTAAGGTCACTTATTCTCACGATAGCGGACCGCTCTAAAGAATATTTAGTTTGAAGATCCCCAAACTTCAATTAATTTATTACTGACAATATGATTTATATCCATAACCCTCGATCCTCTTGCATAATCATTAACGCCTAAAATTCCTAATTTTTATAATAAAATTTATTATATATTCGGTATAATCAAATGGGCCAACTTGGGTATTTTTCTGGGAATTGTTAGACGATATTGATTAAATGATTATTGAATCTGGAAATAAACCCAAGTGAAAAAGAGAAAATATGGAAATTGAAAAATGGGGACCTAAGTGTCAATTGTAACTAAGTTTATATGTCTAAGTGAAAATAGAGACTTAAATGAAAAATAATAAAAGAAACGGAGGGACCTAAATATAAAAACAAAGAAAAGAAGAAAAAAATCAAGGAAAGGGCATGTGGCATGTAGGAAAGGGAGGAAGTTTCCTCTCCTTTAAAATACGATTTAGAGCGATCCATAAGAAAAGGAAAACAGAGAAAATTGAGGTATTTGTGAGTGAGAAGCTCTCACTCTCTAGATTTCCCAACGATCGGGCCAAAGGTCCTGTGCGGCAAGAGAGGTCCTCCTCTGACAAGAGCTGCAAGTAGAGATCGAATCGGGAGTTTCGACAAACCCAAGAGGTAGGTCTTCCCTTACTTTGGTCATTTTCTACCCTAAGTCGCTACATTGTGATAGCGATTAGCCACCTTAGAGCTGAATCTTTGGGTAAGAAATAAAGAGAATCGGGTAGTGAGTCCTTCTGGTAGTTGTAGCCACATCAATGAACTGATGTTAGGCTTTTAATCTCAATTTGGACCTCTGTAGACTAAGTTATAGTCCTTTATTGGAGGTCAGCCCAGCTAAATCTGATCGGTCAGCTTCGCCCAATTCCTAGTCAACTAAATGACCTTGTAATGGATTTTTGAGTAAGAAATAAAGGGAATTTTGCAGTAAGTTCTTCTGGGAAATTGTAGCCACATCAATGAACTTGATGTTAGGCTTTTGAATTTCTCAATTCGGACTCTTGTAGACCAAGTTATGGTCTTTTACTCAACAAATTAAATGGGTGAGAGTTCAGCCACATAGGTCATGCAACAGAGGTCAACAGACCTCATCCTGGCTGAGGCCGCAGAGCTCTGTCCTCGTAGAGCTGGCCCCGAGAGCGGCAGCTCGTCCTGAAGAGCGTAGCCTGTCCTGAAGAGCAGAGCTGTCCCAGAGCTCAGCTCGGGCCCCAAGAGCTCACTGTCCCGAAGAGCTCAATTGGCCCCATAGGAGCTCAAAATTTCATGTAGGAGGTCAACTCGTCGCCCCGCCACCGCCTAGATAACTATGTATGACCTCCAACTTTGGAAGGTCATAACCTCTCCGTCCGAACTCCGACGGTGTTCTTGACTCTATGGAATCCCATTGGAGTCGTATGAATCCATCCATATGCCTGAGGAAGATAGAAGGCGCCAGACCGAGGTGCCGACCGATCTCGCCATGTAGAGGTCAATTGCCGCTCGTGTCACTGTCTATAGGTTGACTACGCATGACCTCCAACTCTAATGTCATATCTCCTTCACTGAACCTGATTCGGGGTGTTCTTGGACTCTATGGAAAGCCCATTGAGTCAAGAATACATTCATATCTCTGAGGAGTATTAGATGTCAGACTAAGATGTTATATCGAGTCATCCAGGTCAGGTCAGCCTGCCGCCCGGGGGGTCACTCGTCCGGGGCTGATCTTCACGCATCGACCTTCAACTTCAATCATATCTCCTTCGTCCGAACTCGACATCCGGCATTCTCGGACTCTATGGAAATCTCATTGAGTCAAGAATACATTCATATTCCTGAGGAGGATAGAAGATGTTTGACCAAGGTGATAGATCGAGCCTAATCCGTTAGGTCAGCCTGTCGGGCCTGATTTGATCGCAGATGACCTCCAACTCGGCGTCATAACTCCTTCGCCCGAAACTGCTGTGTGTTCTCGACTCTGCGGAAAGCCCATTGAGTCAATAATTCATTATATATAGCTTGTCAAATTTGGAAATCATATTAATCTCTGAAAATCAATCCTAACCAAAACTACTTGTACGCACGAATAATATTGTTCTTTAATGGTTTTGGAATAGGACCGATTTATGAGAAAGCCAACCGAGATTGAGATTCCGTGGGTTGGAATCAAAGTGCAAAGATTTTGGGGTTTGTTCACTGACCCTATTCCTCGCTTCAAGTTTTTGTACGTTTGTTCTTAAAAGCATATCACCAATTTAATTGATTTGGAGAAAAGTGATTGTGAAATGATTGCATATAAAAATTGTACGATTATTGAAAATAAACTATTTATACAAGCGTACATATTGTTCATATTTTGCTATAAAGGATTTGAACGCCCTTAATAGAATGTTAACCGCTTATTTCGTATATTAAGGATAGATTGGTATACCAATAGGTAATAAATAGCAAGATCGCGACTTATTATTGATGTGTCACTCCGATCGCCAAATCAATGACCAGACGGTGAAGTGTTCACTATTTGATTGTTTATAACCACGCTGTTCCCAAATGAGACAAAGCACTTTTCAGCGTTATAAACCATTTGATACCGCCTCGCAGCCTACCGACCGCGCCTGACTCGATATCCCGATATCGAAGATTACAAAGTTAAATTCAAGGCGGCATAACCGAATCGATCATTTAATCACCGATTGCATGATCGAATTGATTTTAACTCAATTGATTTTCGTAATCGAATTGAATTGCGTAATCGAACTAAATTTGTATATAATTAATCTGATCGAGATTATAAATATTGATTATGAAAGTGTATTTTTGGGATGATCAATGAACCATAATCGATCAGATATAACACAAGTATATGTATTGTATTTATATTGATCATCCATATGGTTTGAAAGTTTTCGAATCAAGAATTGCATAATCGGATTTAAACCAAATCAGGAATGGATTTGTATAGAACCACTAAGCATGAAAATGCTTAGCGTATTGTTTTACCAATGCGCAGTACCGAAAGTGATAGATATTGGATCAAAGTGCACTCCAAGATCGAGGAGCGCCGAGTCATAAAGAAGGAAATTTCGGTATGCTCGACATGTGCATTCATTCCATGTTTTCGGATATTGATATTTTGTAAAACAATTTGAATTCTGAACATCTATTTTGTAAATCATTTGAAAAGGCCTGAATGCCTTCATTGTAAATGTATTTTGTTAAAGTTAAATGTATTTTGTTAAATGTTTATGGGCTTGCCCAAATTTTGTAATCGCTTCCGCAAAGATATGATTTTGAGTGATTGAGTGATTTTAGTGGCATCTCGGACTCGGTTATGATCCGCCCAAGCAGATTGGTCGAATTAAGGGTCCCACAACTATTAGTATCGAGCTAGGTTTAGGCGAGTTCTAATGATTTTAAATTTTGATCTTTGATTGCTCTTTGTGCATTTCAAACCATGTAGGATGACTGACTGGCGTGATTCTGGATATGTGGGATGTATGATGATTGACATGATTGGAAGACGGGACTCTTGTGATTAACAGGTGGAAGGTGAAGCGGCATCGTACTTTACCAGTGAATGAACGGGAACGTGGCGGAGGTACTATGGAGTCCTCCATTAGCTAGTTCGAGGCATTGCAAAGCTAGGAAACCAGTGCAATTGCTCCCGAAGCGATCAATACCATTGAGAGAATGGCAAATCTTAGACTTGTAGATTTTATGGGAAGAAAGGGGATAGGCCTTCTATGGCGGAAAATTGGCTCGAGAGAAGCCAGGCGAATGCTTGTACAAATGCGTGCCGCAATTTGAAGAGGAAGAATTTGGAATGTGCGACCTCATTACTACAGGATGAGGCTTATCAGTGGTGGGTTTCCGTGACCAGGACCACACCATCAGAGAGAGTTACATGGGAGTTCTTTTTGGATGAGTTCAAGAAGCACTATGTGGGTCGCATTTATCTGAACAACATGAGATGAGAGTTTCATAATCTGAAGCAAAGACAGATGAGTGTGACCGAATATCAAAGAGAATTCACACGGTTGAGCAAGTATGCTCTCAAGATACTTATGAGTGAGGAAGAAAAGTGTCGTAGGTTTGAAGACGGCCTTAATGACCTGTCGAGCCCGTATCACAACATTTTGCCAGGGATTCTCGAAATTGTGACATGTGCATTGAATGTGGAAAGAGTAAAGAAAGAGGAAAGAGAAAAGATAAAAAGACGGGGAAAGAAAAATCACAGTGGAGTCAGTTCTAGCAACAGCAAAGGAAGAAGTTCGGGGGACCACGGGGTTCAATCAGCTATAACGCAGACTCTGGGTGAGAATACTACTCTACCGTACCATCGGTTGCGAGTACACCGGGGAGGTCCTTCTAAGGGCCAATTGCTCCCCATTGCTCCCATTGTGGGAGAAATCATGAGGAGAATGTTGGAGACTTCTGGTGCTTGTTTGTTGTGGATCGAAGAGCATAGACGAGATTGTTACAGAGGCTTCGTTCATTTACAACACCTCGGACCGAGTCTGACTTTAGTGGTACAAAAGGCCATAAAGTGTTGCATCATAAGTGTTAGAGACAAGGGACACAAACGTTGGAGTAGGCAAGATGGTGGTGCTCGGTAGGGCATATCTTGATAAACAGTGGAAGATCTAGACGCTCCGGATGTGATAGTCGACAATTTCCAAATCTTCGATACTACTATACATGCATTGATTGACCCCGGGTCAAACCCGCTCTCTCTTTGCCGACATACCCGACTGGAGTGCCGAGGAGTGAAACTGAGATATGACATCTGGTAGCGAACCCGGCTCGACCATAGTGTTATTCTTGAGCGAGTGTATAGAGATTGTCCCATCAAAATACGAGAGTATGAATTGTTAGGAGATTTGATTGAGTTATCATTTAGGGAGTTTGATGTGATATTGGGGATGGACTGGTTGTCCCGACATCAAGCAATAGTCGATTGTAGAATGAAAAGAGTAACATAGAACAGGAATGAAGATGAGTAACTTTCATCGGTGAAGGTCCAAATCACCTATCTAATGTGATATCCTTGATCCTTTACTAGAACAATGAATTAGGAAGGATGTAAAAGCCTACTTAGCTTATGTGATTGATACGATGAGATAGGCTTCAGTATCCGATAGCCCCTCTTGTTAAGCGACTTTTGGATGTTTGGAAGAGTTACGGGATTGCCCCACATAGGGAGATCGTTTGCTATTGGTTGTACTAGGTGCCACGCAGCGTCATTACCGTCTGAATGGCTCCGCTAGAGCTAAAAAAGAATTGAAATTGCAATTGCAAGAACTGCTAGAAAAAGTTTATTCGATGATTATATCACCATGGGAGCTCAGGTGCTTTTTGTTAAAAGAAGATGGTACACTTTTGGCTATGTATTGATTGACAATTGAACAAGTTAACGGTAAAGAATAAATATCCGTTACCCAAAATTGATGATTTGTTTGACCAATTAAGGTGATATCCTTTTCGATTGACTTGCGATCACGGGTATCATCAATTGAGAAATTAAAGATCTTAGATGTGCATAAGGCAGCGTTTAGGGCGTTATGGACATTATGAGTTCCTTATGTACCGTTTGGATTAATAGATGCTCAGCGGCTTTGCCATTCAATAGATCATTTCGGGCCGTATGTGGATGGGTTTGTCATTAGTGTTCATAGGCGACATTCTGCGTATTCAAAGATCACGAGTCATGACACACACCTTAGAGTAGTGTTAGAGACTTTGAAAAGCGGTGTCTGGCGAAGCGAAGTGTGAGTTTGGAAGAATGAAATGTCCTTTCTTGGGCATATAGTATAAAAAGAAGGAATCTAGTAGATCAAAAGAAATAAGTGGTTGTTGAATGGAAGCCACCTAGAAATATTAGAAGTCGTAGTTTCACGGAATTTGCTTGAGGATCTAGAAGATTCAGTTAGGGGTTTCATGGCTGCGGCCAGATGGCGAGATTGCTCAGAAAATGCAAAGTATGAATGGAGTGAAAAATGTCAAAGAAGTTTTGATAAGTTGAAAGCATTCTTAACCGAGGAAACGGTTCTTACTCAAGCAGGCAGGTGAAATGTGATTTTCAGTGATGCGTGGCTAAATGGACTTGGATGTGTGCACAATACGAGGGGTAAAGAGTGGTAGCCTATGCTTCAGACAGGTTGAAGCGCGTGAAAGAACTACACATGATTTGGAATTAACTTACTTAATTCTGTTTGGCTGAAAATTCAGAGACATTATTTGTATGGAGAGAGTGTTTCATACTGCGATCATAGAGCCTTAAGTATTGCCCTCCACGGTGAGCTTAACTTGAGGCAAACGAGGAGATGGATGGAATTGATAAAGATTATGACTACGTGATTGATTATCACGGGAAAGGCCAATGTAGTGGCCGGCGCTTTGAAGTAAGTCAATCTGAGCGCCGGCGTTGAATGCCCCCAATCATTATAGCTGATGAGTGCGTAGTGGCGAGTTGATGGCAAAGCAGGAGTTTGTTGAATGTCGAGTGCTAGAGGCCTGAAAGATGAGGGAAAATTCTTTTGATAAATCAAATTGGAAATGGCAGCGAGTTCACAGGTGAGCGAAAATGGGTTTTGTATTATAAGGATCGTTGTCACCGATTGTAATCGGTGAGAAATCCATCTACTTGAGAGGCCCATGAGTGGATCTTGCTATCCATCACAGTAGCATGGTCTTCTCAGATTTAAAATGTCATTACGGTGGTAGGGATGAAAGAGATGTCGAGAATATGTAACGGTGTTTGGTGTGTCAAGAGTAAAAGCGAGCATCAAGTTCCTTCGGGATTATTGCGACCCTATTAGAATACGGAGTGGTAATGGGGCCAGAATCACCACATGGATTTTGTGGTTGGGTTCACTTTTTTTTTTTTTTTTTTTTTTTTTAATTTGATAGGAAGGCATGACTTCAGTTTGGGTCGTAGTGGTAGATTGACCCGAGTCGGCTCACTTCCTACCCGATGAGGCAGGCTATTCATGACAAGCTGAGAGATGTATATCAAGAAATAGTTCGGTTACATGGGATTCTATCATTATTTCAGGCTAGAATCAGGAGTTTACTTGAATTTTGGGGAGTGCCCGAGGCTTTGGGCACTCATTGAATTTGTTGGCGTTCCACACAGCGGATGGACTGTCGAAGAGTGATCGGATTACGGAAGATATGTTAAGGAGTTGTGTGATCGGCCTTGAGGGTAATTGGGATCAGACCACATTGCTTTAGTTGAATTTGGCCATGCGAAACAAGGTTTCGATCAAGTATTGGAATGGCGCCTTATGAGGCTTTATATGGGAGAAAATGTAGAACCTTTATTTGTGTTGAATGAAGTGAAGCGAAGTAATTGGCCCGACTTGATATAGGGGCGAAGAAAAGTGAAAATGATTAGAAGAAAGATTGAAGGTGGCCACCGATAGACGGAAATCATATCTTAGGCATGAAAGAAAGATGTCGATATGAGATCGGCGAAAAGTGTTTTGAAAGTATCTCCTTGGAAGAAGGTGATGGATTTGGGAAAAAGGGCAAGTTGAGCCCTAGATTTATTGGCCCTAGTGATTGGAAAAGTGGTCGATTGGCATATAGATTAGCATTACCTCGGGACTTGGAAAAGATCCATAATGTATTTCATGTGTCCACCTGCAGTGCCGTCGAACCAATCACATGTGACCCTGTCTTGGAACAATTGGTGAGGCCGGATTTGGCGTGAAAGAGCGATGAGATTTTGGCTGTGAGTGAAAAATTCTGAACAAGAAGATTCATCTAGTCAAAGTGCTGTGGAGAAACCATAAGGCCCGAAATACACAGGAAAGTGAAGCGATGCATCAGCAAATATCATGGCTGTTTGAATAAGGTAATTTCGAGGAGGAAATTTTTTAAGTGAGGGAGAGTTGTAACGCCCCAAAAATGCCCTGGAATTTTTATAATAAAATTTATTATATATTCCGGGCATAATTGGGCCAACTTGGGGTATTTTAAAGATTGTTAAGCGCCTATTGATTAAATGATTGAATGCGAAATAAGCCCAAGTGAAAAAAAGAAAATATGGAAATTGAAAAGTAGGACCCTAGGGTGTGTAAATAAGTTTATATGTACAAGTGAAAATAGGAGACTTAAATGAAAAATAGCTAGAGAAATGGAGGGACCTAAATATAAAAAGAAATAGAAAAGAAAAAATCAGGAAAGGGCATGTGGCATGTAGGAAGGTAGGAGAGTTTCTCCTTTTTAAAATACGATTTAAGTGATCAGCAAGAAAAGGAAGCGAGAGAAAATTGGAGGTATTTTTTGGGTGAAATCTCCTTACTGCCGTTTCCCAACGATGTGATCGGGCCATAGGTCCCAGGCGAAACAGGAGGAAAGTCCTTCCTCGTGACAAGAGCTGCAAGTAGAGGCCCGGAATCGGGAGTTAATAGCTCAGAGAGGTAGTCTTCCCCCACTGGTCATTTTTCTGCCACTAGCTGCCACATTGTGATGGTGCGCCTTGGGACAAAGCTGAATTTTGAGTGAAATAAGAGAGATCGGGTAGTAAGTCCTTCTGGTAAGTTGTAGCCACATCGTAGACTTGATGTTAGGCACTGAATCTCGAATTTAGACCTCTGTAGACTAAATTTATAGTCCTTTTATTGAGGGTCAGCCCAGCTAAATCTGGTGGTCAGTTACGCAATTCGGGTCAACTAGCCGGATCTTAGAACGAGTTTTTGAGTAAGAAATAAAGGGAATTTGGCAGCAAGTTCTTCTGGGAAATTGTAGCCACATCAATGAAATTGATGTTAGGCTTTTTAATTTCTCAATTCGTACTCCTATAGACCAAGTTATGGTCTTTTTACTCTGAACAGTCAAATGGGTGAGAGTTCAGTCATAGAGGTCATGCAACAGAGGTCAGCAGACCTCATCCTGTAGAGGTCAGTAGAGCTCGTCCTGTAGAGAGCTCGTCTGTGAAACTCATCTGTAGAGAGCTCGGCTCGTCTGAAAGAGCTCAGCTCGTCATAGAGCTCAGCTCGTCATGTAGAGAGTCAGCTCGTCGATTCGGTCAGACAAGTCTAGGACTAACTATGTATGACCTCCAACTTAGGAAGGTCTGCTCCTCCCGTCGAACTCGATTTGGGTGTTCTTGGACTCTATGGAAAGCCCATTGAGTCAAGAATCCATCCATATGCCTGAGGAAGATAGAAGGTGTCAGACTGAGGTGTCAGACTGATCTCGTCATGTAGAGGTCAACTCGTCAGTTCAGTCAGCTCGTCTAGGATGACTATGTATGACCTCCAAATTAGGAAGGTCATAACTCCTCCGTCCGAACTCCGATTTGGGTGTTCTTGGACTCTATGGAAATCCCATTGAGTCAAGAATCCATCCATATTCCTGAGGAAGATAGAAGGTGTCAGACCAAGGTGTCAGACCGAGCTCGTCATGTAGAGGTCAACTCGTCAGTTCAGGTCAGCTCGTCTGGGTTGACTACGCATGACCTCCAGCCGAGATATCATATCTCAGCCGTTTGAACTTAGATTTGGGTGTTCTTGGACTCTATAGGCCCATTGAGTCAGAGAATACATTCATATTCCTGAGGGTATATTAGATGTCAGACCAGGTGGTATGTCAGGCTCGTCCAGGTCAGGTCAGCTCGTCGGTTCAAATCGCTCGTGCGGGTTGACTCGCCGACCTCCAACCGAGGAGGTCCTTATCTCGCCGTCCGAACTCCGATTCGGGTCTTCTTGGACTCTATGGAAAGCCCATTGAGTCAAGAATACATTCATATTCCTGAGGAGGATATAAGATGTTTGACCAAGGTGATAGATTGAGCTCGTCCAGGTCAGGTCAGCTCGTCAGTTCAGGATTTGACTGCGTATGACCTCCAACTTCGGAAGGTCATAACTCCTTCGTCCGAACTCCGTTTCGGGTGTTCTTGAACTCTATGGAAAGCCCATTGAGTCAAGAATTCATCTATATATAGCTTGTCAAATTTGTAAATCATATTAATTTCTGAAAATCAATCCTAACCAAAACTACTAGTACGCACGAATAATATTGTTCTTTAATGGTTTTGGATTAGGGATTGACGAGGAGGAAGAGCCAAACTAAGATTGGTCCGAGGATTGGAATCAAAGTGCAAGATTTTGGGTTTGTTCTACCTACTCCTATTCCTCGTTTCAAGTTTTTGCATGGTTGTTCTAAAAGCATATTGAATTGATTTAATTGATTTGAGAAAAGTGATCGTGAAATGTTTGCATATAAAAATTGCATGATTATTGAAAATAAACTATTTATACAAGCGTACATATTGTACTATATTTTGCTATAAAGGATTTGAACGCCCTTAATAGAATGTTAACCGTTTATTTCGCATTAGGATGATTGGTATATAATAGAGGTCGAATAAGCGATCTGCGAACTATTGTATTGATGTGTCACTCCGTTAATGACCAGTGGGACCGTATCGGTAGCGTTAACTATTTGATTGTTTATAACGGTCATTAGCCAGCGGGGCAGATGCGTGTTATAAAACCATTGTCTGACCTGCGGCCCGACGAGGACCGTGCGATGACTCGATATCTGTATGTCGAAGACATAGGTTCACCAGTTAAGAATAAGCGGGTTGATTGGCCAATTGGGTGATTGGCATAAGCGAATTGATTGGCATAACTGAATTGATTTCCAGAACTGAATTGATTTTGTTGGTTTGGATGCAGAACTAAGACTGAATTTGTAGGCATAATTGAATTGATTGAGATTGCGAAATATTGATTATGAAAGTGTATTTTTGGGATGATCAATGAACCATAACTGATTGTATATAACACAAGTATATGTATTGTATTTATATTGATCATCCATAATGGTTTGAAAGTTTTGAACTGTTAAATTGCATAATTTGATTTAAACCGAAACTGAGGAATGGATTTGTATAGAACCACTAAGCATGAAATGCTTGGCGTGTTGTTTTACTAATGCGCGGTCTTAGAGTGATAGATAGTGATCGAGCGGACCCGAGATGTCGGAGCGTCGAGTCATAAGAAGGAAATTTGAGTGTCTCCGACATGTGCATTCGTTATGTTTTCTTTTGGATATTGTTGATATTTTGTAGAAACAATTTGAACTCTGAACATCTATTTTGTAAATCATTTTGAAAGAGCTGAATGCCTTCATTGTAAATGTATTTTGTTAAAGTTAATGTATTTTTTGTTAAATGTTTATGAGCCTTGAATTTACATGTCAACCGCAAAGATATGATTTTGAGTGATTGAGTGATTTTAGTGGCATCCCGGACTCGGTTCGGATCCGCCCAAATGGGTCGGGTCGGGTAAGGGGTCCCACAGTTATACACTAGGGTTATGGTTACATTAATAAATCTGGGATTTTCTGACGTTTCATTCATACACATTATACCTGAAGTAGCTAAATGTAATAAATCGACACTTTTATTAATTTCATAAAACATAAATACAAATTCATGCTTTACGAGGGCACTATCCCACTAGCGATCGTTAATCCCAGGTGAGAAGCACGGAGTTAGGGTGAAGGAGACTAGCGGTAGTATCAGAAAGGTCTGTGTGGAGTGTAGAAGACTGGGGGCTATCCCAATTTACGTGGGTGTAAGAGCCCAGGAGATCAGGTATGTGTGGGTGTAAAGACCTAGGGAGGCTATCTGAGATTTACGTGTGGGTGTAAAGAGACCCTAGGGGCCATCCCAATTTACGTGTGGGTGTAAGGGCAGGAGCTATCCACAGCGAATTTATTGGGTGTAAGATGCAGGGGAGAGACCTTAAATTTACGTATTGGGTGTAAGGGCTCGGGGAGAGTATTAGAATTTACGTGTGGGTGTAAGAGACCAGTGGAGATATCAAGGGGGTACGTGTGGATATAAGAGGCTCGCGAGTGTAGGCGAAAAAGTTATGTTGCTAGAGATGAATACATGGTGAGTTATCCACGTGACTTTAGAGTTGAGTGATAGAGTCGAAAGTGTTCGAGATGTGTATGATGCATGTCGTCCGTAGACTTAGAATTGGTGATAGGAGTCGGGGTGACTCGAAGTTGGATACCCCTTTGGAAATTCTGTTGGGTGTTGTTGGCCGTGAGGCTCGGTATATGGATGTCATTCATGACATGAGATTAGGTTGGCGAGCCCATTGGGTTGTGGGTGATTGTAGACCTTAGGAGTCGTTTACACATCAGCGGGGGTTGTGTAGGGTTACATGTTGTGTGGATTATATCACGGTGTTAGGAGGTTATACTTTCGACATACGTCTGGAATCCTTAAGGGTAGTTGGGAAGAGCACTTGCCCTTAGTGGAATCATATGACAATAGTTACGGCGAATATACGAGATGGCCTGATATGAGGCATTGTAGCAGGCCATGCGGATCACCCGATATGTTGGACGAGGTGGGAGAAATCTCCATCAGTCTGATCGGTCGGAACACCTCAGAGAAATTTAAAGGCTTAATACGACGCTCGTCTTCTCGGCTGGAGCGCGAAGAAGCTATCTTGATATCACGGCGTCAACCCTTAGAGTTCGAGGTTGGTCGTGTGAAGGTGATACTGAGAATTAGTCGGGTTCGTGACGAGGAGATTATGTAGAAAGTTCATTGGGCCCGCCGAGATACTTTCGGGGTAGAGCCTTGTAGCGTCTTAGGTTGGCTACGCCTAGCATGTCGGTGTTCTGAGGTATTTCACGTCTCCATTATAGGTACACTCAGGATCCGACTCATTGCCAGTGGATTGGGGAAGATTGAGGTTGTGTGATGGGACCTTCGGAGGGACGGTATGCGTGTAGATAGTCGGGATCAGGTTTTGCGACGCAAGACCATGAGGTTGGTGAGGGTGTTATGGCAGCACTGTGGAGTGGAAGAGTCAACGTGGGAGCGCGAGGACACGATACGGGCCACCCATCCCTTCTTGTTTAGGGATGAAGGTACGTGGTTTAGTCGTTTAGTACTTAAATGACTAGTTTACATGCATGAGGTAGTGCACGTTGCATATGCATGTGAATTGTTGTGATTGTCCAGAATTTCGGGACGAAATTCCTTTTAAGGAAGGGAGAATGTAAGACCCGAGAAAATTTCAATTTTCTTAAAAATGGCAAAATCGTAATTTTGGTAAAACGAAATCCAAAATTTTTCTAGATCTCGAATGATGAAACGGACTACACCGTTGGAATCGTTTTTCAAAATCTAGCTACTGCATTAAATTTCGTTGAATTAAGACAATTGAATTTCACGTTTTTCGAGCGGGTGTGGAATGTAGTAAAACGGGTTTGAGAGACATGTGATGTGACAAAAGTCACCTACTACATGTACTCATGTGACACATGTTGCATGAGTAGAGAGAGGATGGAAACGGACGACCTAGATAGTGCCAAGTGTCAAAAATGTAGAAGAAGGGACATGATGGGAATTAAATAAATTGTTAATGAGGAAAAAGACAAAAGTTGAATAGTGGTATTCTTCTCCAAAAGACCAAAACGGCGTAGAGGCTGTTTGTGTAAGTTGGATTTTTCAGGTTTTTAGTAAGAGGGTAGGCTTCTTTATAGGATTCGGCCCGATCGGATGAAATCCGGTTTTCCATGGACGAATGAGTTGTTACACGCGGTGAGATTTCTGGCGTGGGCAGATTTGGTGGAGTTCGACAACTCGAGAGGTAGGGATCTTTTCCTACTTGTGTTAATCTTTGATAAGAGCCATGTAAATGGTTAGGAATGTTACGAGGCGTGTTTTAAGCGAGTAAATTCGGTCTCAAAACTTTGAGCGAGTGGAAAATTCCCATTTGTGTGTAGTGAGCAGTAACGAGGTTACCTTTATTAAATGTGAATAATGGCACATGATTATTTTTGTGTGAATTTTTATGATGTTGAGTGATTCAAAATGAATTGCTTGTGTTTGCTAATTAGCCCATGTGAGCTAATTTTGGTGTTATTGATGTGAATTTCATAACATGTTTTATGTGATTAATTATGTTAATATATATGCATGTGAATATATTAGCATGAATGTGTTGGAATTGTCATCATTGCATTAAACGTATACCTTTAGGGTAACTAGAATATTAGGTGTGAGTCGTAGCGTGAAAGAAAAAACGAACATGGTTGAAAGGAATTTCAATGGATGATTTTAAGGAGAATTGTGTTGAGATGGTCAGCCGATTTGCGTCGAACCCGTGAATTGTTTGGAAGGTTCTCAGCATTCGCCTCGGGAGGGTAATTGATATTTTTACGAGCTGGTGGTGTGTTTTCAAGAACAAAAAGCTTTGTTTTGGCGGTGTTCTCACATATTGGCTTAGGCATGTGAGAGGGAGTCGGTGAGGACTCGGGACACTGGGTCGGTCATGTAGACATTTGAGTAGGTTCATGTAATTACTTGAATGTGTTTGTTTGTCATGCATGTGCACTTAGGTAGGGAGTAACCCATGTAGGAAATTATCTCTCTTGGGCTGCTCACCACAGTGGTGGATCACCATTTCGGTGCGGGGAGCGGCCCAGGAGGCCTCATTAGGCGTTTGAGAAGAAAGCCAGGTTGTGGCTTTGGTAGTTATTTTGTGTACATGTATTAAAATTCTAAGGTTTAATATATGTTAGCTATTACTTGATGTCTTAAAAACTCTTGACGAGGATATATGTTTTGGTTGGGATATTTGTGAGTGATGCGGGGGCTAAGTGGCCATTATTTTCGCATGTAGACCTGTGTGGTCATTGTAAACTTGTTGAGGCAGGTTTGTACCTTGGGGTAGGCTCCTAGTACAAAGGAGACTCTGGGTTACTAAGTGAAGTGGTGTCGGGTTGCAGGCATTCCACGAGTATTAGTGGGTTGACGGGTTGTCGATGGACACCCGGTTTAAGGGCGTCACACACCGCTCTGAGAAGTCCTCTTGGCTTTGGATCTTGCGGCTTGGCTCTGAAACGAAGCTAAAAACTAAGAAAATCTACAAACCACACATAAAAATGAAAGCTTAGAGAAACCCTAGATATAATGTAAACTCCGGCTTTCTTCAATATTGTCAATATCCTCTAAAATATTACAAGTGTAGTATTTATGGCATTGGAAAATGACCGAAATGGGGCTGAGAATAAGGGGATTTTTGTCCCAAACTCGACATCCTTCGCCTCGGCGAGCATGTGTAAAAATCGGTGAAGCCATGCCTCGAGAGGAACTGAGGCCACCTGCATGTGATTCCTCTTTTGCCTCGACAAGGCACGCGCCGCCTTGGCGAGCAGAACTTTCAATTTCTCAGCTGGCCGCCTCGTGAAGTTATCTCTTGCCTTGGTGACAGCACCTCGTGAAATTTGTTCTTCGCCTTGTGAATGATGCCTTTGGTGCGAGTTACAACTGCACTCACACTTCTTTGCCTTGTTTTACTTTCAATCTCTCTACAAAACTCACGGATGAGGGTTAGTCTAATACTTGAGAATAGGGTGAATCTAGCATTTGGGTTACATAAACACACGAGAAAACACGCAATAAATGCTAATGTGATTCCTCTTTATATTCTAAAAATTGGCGTTTGCTTGTCCTCAGCAGACAAAGAAAGTATTTTCCAATTTATTAGAAAGAAAGAATGAGTCTATGGAGATATGCACTTTGTAGTATTTTGCCTCAGGAATTACGCATTCCAACACATGAACAATGTTTCAAGACAGTGTTCTTCAAAGCAAACAAGCTGG
This sequence comes from Tetrastigma voinierianum, assembly GCA_016808115.1. Taxonomy (NCBI): domain Eukaryota; kingdom Viridiplantae; phylum Streptophyta; class Magnoliopsida; order Vitales; family Vitaceae; genus Tetrastigma; species Tetrastigma voinierianum. The sequence continues at coordinate 926,515 of JAEQBH010000376.1, read as the reverse complement.
TCACAACTTGACTGCACCTAGGTCAAGGTTCTAATGTGAGTGTGCACAGTCTCACCCTCACTGGTGGAAATGCAATCTAAATGAGGGGAATGCATGAGGTGAAAGATCTCTCACTCATAAAGAGTTTCCATGGATAAAGAGTGATCAAGACTTCATAAGCTTGCTTCGCATCCCATTCTTCATTAATGTTGGCATTATTACTCTGAGGATCAAACCAGATTCTTTTTAAGCTTGTAATGTGTGGCTAGGGTGAGAGGGTAGTTAAATAGGTCACTTAGGTTCAGATTTTACCCAAAACACTCCAACACTTCCTTCTATTTTTATGCTTCATTCTCCAAAATTTGACTATGTCTTCAATTGAGTCATTCGCTCGACCCGATTAGCATCAATGTGCTCTTCATACTATTTCACCCCCAAACTTGTTTGTTTCTATCTTCTTCGAGAATACCAAGACTTTTGCTTTTTGAACATCAGTTATAGGCGGTCACGATATTCAACCTCTTTAAGCTTTCTACCTGCAGTAGCAATTTTTAGGTCAATAACTCCAGGCCAATTGGCCTTGGGGTTGGCTAGGTGTTAAAGCACCCTACGGACTCACTAGCTCGGTAGGAAGAGTACGAGTTAAATTTGCTCCACACAGGTTCTTTTCTTCTTTGCTCTTTTCAACACCCCTTCCTTGATATTTTGTATTTATCAAAACCACTTCATCCCAACTTCCCACTAAAATTCATGTCCTTCTCTTGATTTGTGCTTTGTCAACATGTTAAGGGTAAAATATGGGTTATTGATCGACCGGTAATATAACGGGATATGGGTGTTCGTTCTTGGTTTTTCAAGATAGAACATGGCTAATCTGACTCAAGCGGGTGTATGGGTTAATACATAGCGAGGTAGGCTAAAAAGTGACTAATTCGAATGACTTATATCATTTCTAAAGATGGGTGCCTAGGATTTCGCCTCAAATGATACTTGAAGCCAGTTATAAAAAGTCTCGTGAAATCTTAGACATCATGATTTCCCTCACAATTTTCTACAAGCGAGAATAATTGGACCATGAGGTATATAGGATTTGTGCTTGATTTAGTTTCAAACCTATAGCTAAGTGTCTGACTATATGGTCATCTTATTTGACTTTTAAGCTCAGTTGTCTCTCATTATTCATATCAAAGAATAACACAATTTGATATCATCATGGAAGGCATTTATGTATTGTGACGAGACCCACAACAACAAAATAAACCATTTTGGGTACTTACAAAAAAATTTGTTTCAAAATTGTTGTGCATTGTGGTATTTAAGATGATTTACTCAAAAAAAAAAAAAGCATATAAGAGCTCCTACGACTAAGAATGGAAAAAAAAGAGTATAAAACTGATCAAGCATACTAAGATATCATAAAAAAAAAAATCCAAAATGTCCACAATATCCCAACATATCCAGAAACAATATAAGAGTAAAGAAAACTAATCAAAATAAGTGAAATGTTCCATGTGCATCGCAGTGCACCGATAAAAGCATATAAGATAAAATACTAAAAGTGCGGAAGCACCCACTAAACTAAAAACCAACACTTGTCCTCGATGCAAGGAAACTCAAATGTACGAGAACTGAAACTCCCTCAAAATTGATGGGTGCTCGTCATCATTAGAAATTAGGTAATCGACCGGATCCATCGACTGCTCGGGTGAGGTTGGAGGCCATGCATGAAGCTGGAATGGAGATGGCGGTTGTGGTGGTATTGCAGATGAGGATGCAGGTCCATGGTTGAACTGCATCATGCTGACAATATAGGTTGTGTTGTGCTTCGCGCGATCGACCTACATCTGCTCTTGTCGGGCTAGCTCATCCTGGTAAACTGCAAGTCTCTCAATCTACACCTGCATCTACTGCTAGTCTCGTGGTGCCTCATCAGCCTCGGTGTCATCTGAGCCGCCCTTCCATGCATAACCTGGCTGCGTCGTTTGTCTTCCGTCTTGTTTCCTGCTTGGTGACCGGGGTGGCATTGGAAGCCTACCACGTTGAACTTCTTTTTATTCGTATGGAGACCTCGGCTGACCGGCATAATCGGATAATCAAGGAGGGGTGTATGAGGGCTTTGGTACATCGCCCCTGAGTGGACTCTAATATCCCCCTCTCAATGACATTGCTGACATTGAATTTGATGCCCTGCACGATCGCATATAGTAGAATCGTTTTGTCTCGTGTGATAGTGGAGAGGTGAAGGCTAGGCTTTAGGGTAGCGCAGATGAAGTTGTACCAAACCATCGGGATGAGTTTCAGGTCTTTCATGTGAAATGTGGTACCTCGGATGTGGAGGGATGACGTTTCCATACACCCAGGCCCCTTGTGAGGGACCTCAAGATCATCTGGTAATCAATGTCTTAAAATAGAGCCCTGTAGGCTTCGCTATCGTCGTCCACCCAGGTTATGCACTCTGTTAATCATCGCGGCACTGAAATCCACCCATTTGTCTCAAACATAAATTGTGGTATCGACTCGAAATTGCAGATAAGAGTGAAACTCCTTAATGACAGGAGCTATCCCAGGTTGGGGATGCGTATAAAATGTAGACCTACCCCTCTCCTGGATCATGAAGTTGAAGTAGACGTTTGAATCTGGGATACCACACTCTACGATGAATGTCTGATTATAGAGGGACTCATGGTATAACTTCTCCACCTCCCGGGTGATAAACTTCTTGGGATTTTGGGAGGAGACGGAGGTGCATGGGAGCTCGAGCCTGTCCTCTTCCTCTTCTCTGGAAGGGTTTTCTTTGGATCCATGGAGGAAAAGATATGGAGAAAACCTGACTCGAAATGGACGAGTTTTTGGAGAGGAAAAACTGGGAAAAACTAAAATGAAAAAAAAAATGATGTTCGGTGGCTTATAAAGTGCCCTAACATCTAGCCTCTTCGCCTTGGCAAAGCTTCCTTCGCCTCTACGAAGAGCCTAGAATGTGGGGAGTCACGAGGGGTTCGCCTCGGCGAAGAGCACTTCACCTCGGTGAACCCAAAAAGTTTGCTAAACAGGGCCTTAGGTTCACCTCGACGAAGGATCCTTCGCCTAGGCGAACCAAGGCTTGATAAATGAGGGACTTGGCTTTGCCTCGGCAAAGGTTTTCTTCGCCTCGGTGAACACCTTCCATTTTAGTTCACCTCTGCAAACCCGAGACTTAATAAATGAGGGGCCTGGCTTTGCCTCGGCGAAGGTTTTCTTCGTCTCGGCGAAGGTTTTCTTCGTCTCGGCGAAGGTTTTCTTCGTCTCGGCGAAGGTTTTCTTCACCTCGGCGAAGGTTTTAGTTTGCCTCAGCGAACTTGAGAGTGGGTTCACCTACCCAAAAAAATTTCTAATACTTGGCTTTTGTCCCCAAAAATTGCTTTTAAGTCATTGGACATCAAATTGTTATATTTTTCACAAATTTTCGATTCACTCCCAAAAACTCGGTTTCAAGCAGATCAACCCCGGCCTTGTTTCCTTGAATGCACCTGAAACACTTAACACATAATTCAAACTAAACCAAACAAAACAAGAATCCCCAAAGATCTAACAACAATAAGCTAAAAAGAAATGAAATAAAGTAAGAAAATACACGAAAAACAGGGTTCTTACAAAACTTGGGTTGCTTCCCAAGAAGCTATATTTAGTGTCGACAGCTCGACAAAGTCGTGTCTCCTTGCTAGTTTCTCGACAAAATGAAGATTATATATCAATGTAGTTCACGACTCCTTTAACAATTTGCTCACCCAAAAAATGGTTCAACCTTTGACCATTGCCTTTGAACTCTTGGCCATTTTCTGCTTATACCCCTATTGCACCATATGGGATTTACCAAGGCTCGCTGTGACGAACGGACCATCTCGATCTCAACTTTCCCAGGAATAGCTTTAATCTTGAGTTGAAAATCATAACTTTATCACCCACCTTGAACTCTTTCCTTAGAAAGTGCTTGTCATGCCATCTTTTTCTTTTCCTTGTAGATCTTTGCATTCTCGTATGAATCATTGTGAATTTCCTCAAGTTCATTGAGTTGAAGGAGCCTTTTCTCACCAACCTCTTTGAGGCTGAAGTTGAGGTTCCTTATCGCCCACATTGCCCGGTGTTCTAACTCCAAAGGTAAATGGCACGGTTTTCCAAAGATTAATCAAAAGGGGGACATGCCAAATGGAGTTTTGAAGGCGGTCCTATATGCTCATAGAGCATCGTCGAACTTCTTCGACCAATCCTTCCTAGATGAATTCACCGTTTTCCAATATTGCTTTGATTTCCCTATTTTAAATTTCTTCTTGTCCATTGGATTGTGGGTGATATGGGAGACTCTTTGCATGCAACACATTATACTTCCCCAACAAAGAGGCAAAGACTTTATTGCATAAATGACTCCCTTCATCACGAGAATGCAGGAGCACGAGCCAGGAGTAGTGATATATGCGTGAATGAGATTTGCACCATTGTTTCATCATTCTTCTCTGTGTAGTGCCTCCACCCATTTCGACCATGATCGGCGGCGAAGGATATCTGACTTCCCAAATGAAGGAGAAAATGGTCCCATGAAATCAATGTCCCATACATCGAAAATTTCTACTTCTTGAATGTTGTTTAGGGGCATTTCATTTATTCTGGAAATATTACCCACTCTCTAACATCTATCACAGTTATGAACGTGTTGATAAGAGTCCTTGAACAAGTTAGGCCAGAAAAATCTAGACTTAAGCACTTTCTAAGCTGTCTTTTGGCTTCCAAAGTGCCCTCCATATGGAGAAGAGTGGCACTTGGATAGGATTTTTAGTTGTTCCTCATGAGGAACACATCTTCTCATTACTTGGTCTAGGCATCTTTTAAAGAGTAATGGGTTGTCCCATTGATATAGCTTGACATCATGTAAGAATTTCTTTTTCCGTTGAGAACTAAGCCCAAGGGCACATTGCATGGCAAATAGTTGACAAAATCTGCATACCATGGCAATTGGGCTTCCATCTCTAGCAATTGCTCATCCGGGAACGATTCCTCAATCTCTATGTGCTCTTCATTCCCCTTATCGGATTCCAAACAAGATAGGTGGTCTACTACCACATTTTTACTGCCTCTCTTGTCTTTAATTTCCATATCGAACTCTTAAAGCAGTAAAACCCAGCAGGTGTCTAGGTTTGGCTCCTTTTTCAAATATACAGATGCACAGTGTCACCTTGATTAAGGTTGTGAAGTCACCTTGGAGCAAAGTATATGCAGTGCGAACTTGTCTGAAATACACCACTTCTAGCATCTCTTTCTCTATAGTTGTGTAATTCTCTTGAGCCTCATTCAACGTTTTACTCGCATAATATATGGGCCTAAAGATGTTATCTCGCCTTTGTCCCAAAATAGCCCCAACTACATAATCACTAGCATCGTACATTATCTCAAAAGGTTCACCCTAATTTGGTGCAATAGAAATGGGTGCTTCGATCAGTTTGTTCTTTATCTCCTCAAATGTTGTCCTGTAGGCTTCATCAAAGTTGAAGATCACAACTTTTTCCAATAATTTACATAGCGGTTTTGCGATTTTTGAGAAATCTTTGATGAATCTTCGATAGAAACCTGCGTGCCCCAAGAAACTGCGAACACCTCACATTTTGGTGGGTGGGTAAGGGTTTGGATTGTTGGTATCTTTTATTTATCCACTTCCAACCCTTTGGAGGAGATTAGGTGCCCAAGCACGATGCCTTCTTGCACCATAAAATGGCACTTCTCGTTCAAAATCAGATTTTTGTCTATGCATCTTTGTAAAAACCACTTGAATTGGTGACAATTATGAATAAGCATCCATACATAGAAAAATCATCCATGAAGACTTCCATAATGTTTTCTATCAAATCTGAAAAAATGGCGGTCATACATCTATGAAAGGTGGTTGGTGCGTTGCAAAGCCCAAACGACATTCTTTTGAAGGCGAATGTCCCATATGGACACGTGAAGGTTGTCTTCTCTTGGTCTTCGGGGCTCACCATAATTTGGTTATATCCTGAATAGTCATTTAGGAAGCAATATTGAGAGTGTCCCGCAAGTCAATCTAGCATCTGATCCAGGAAAGGGAGAGGATAACGATCCTTCCTAGTTGCCTTGTTGAGCTTTTTATAGTTAATGCACACCCTCCATCCCGTAATTGTACGGGTGGAAAGAAGCTCATTTTTCTCATTCTGAACCACAATCATCCCTCCCATTTTTGGTACACACTGAACGAGACTCACCCAAGGACTATCAGAAATAGCATATATGAACATAGCCTGAAGCCATTTTAGAACTTCCTTTTTCACGACTTCCTTCATTGCAGGGTTTAATCGCCTTTGATGCTCAATGGATGGAGCATGATATTCTTCCATCAAAATCTTGTGCATGCATATGGAGGGACTGATTCCCTTGATGTCTTCTATGGACCATGCAAATGCCTCTACATTCCTTTCAAGCACACCTATCAAATGATGAAATTATATGGCACCATCTATTTTGAATGGCATGGCAAGCATACATCACATGTTATATCTATATAAAACAATTATAAGCAAAGAATAAATAATGAACCCTAAATCCATGGTTTCCTAGAAAAAGAAAATTATAAGCCAAAATGGGCCAAGAAGCCCAACTTGATATCTTCCGTAATCCATCTTTGCATAAAGTCTTGAAATTCTTTGAATTGTGGACCAAGTTCGAATTTGTTTAAAGTGTTTTTAAGTGAAAAACACAAACTTTAACTAGTCCATTTCATAAGTCGATCACTAAAATCGCTGTCAAACTTCATACACTACTCGGATTATCACGAAATTTTATAAGAAGGTAGATTACTACATGAGGAACCAACTGGACAAAATTTGTCCAAATATGATGCCGCACATCCCACACAAAGCTCCAATCACCACACAAAGCTCGGATCATCATGAAATTTTACAAAGAGGTAGAACACCACATAAGGAACTTAATAGTCATATTTCGTTCAAATCCGATGTTGCACATGCCCTTAATAGTGTTTGAAGTCAGAAATTAAAATCGTCGCCATTCATTGTATAGAACTCGGATTGCCACAAACTTTTACAAGGGAGGTAAAGCATCATGAGAGGGATTAGCTAGACAAATTTGACCCCAATCCAAGTTGGCATGCACCCTTACGCGCCCTTGGAAGCTAGGCGCATGAGTCCCAGTCTCGGCCACCTATGGGCGGCGCATGGGCGAGTGCTAGGTGTTCTAGTGACTCTCTTCCTCCCACTAACACTCCTTAGTGTCCCATACATGATTATGGTGTTGGTCCTCCTAACTTAGGCTTCGATTAGCATGAAAAACGATGAACAGAAAAATACAACAATTCTTCTTTGGGTACTTATTACATATTTATCCAATAAATCCGAATTTACATAAAATTATCCAAAAATAAATAAATAACTAAATCAAGGAGGATTACCTAATCTTATGATTAGCCTCCATGTTACATCCCAAAAGAAAATACAATCAAATTTCTACCATGGATTAAGGCCAAAACAAAAGCACTCATTCATACAAAAATAAAAATAATATGAATCATATAACTTAGGTGCCATATATTTAATTGCATCAAATATACATGTAAAAATAAAAGGATTATGTTTACCACACACCGATTTAATCAAGGCTATGATACCGATCATAGGGATAAATGTACAGCGGAAGCCTAGATCATGATTGAACAAGCTGTGTGATAAACTAATGTCATTCTTAGGGTTTACTAACCTCTTGCATGAGACCTTCCAAGCTATTCTAGTCGAGACAGATCTACGTGTAATTACCAGTGATCAAAGAAGAGAACACTTACGTATGTGTGTAAAGGCCCTAGGGAGAATGTGTGAAGATCTTAGGGAGAGGGGTCTATTTATAGACTCCAAATCCTAACCTTATAGGATTACTTGCTTGACAAGCAACCAATTCCCGCCTTACAAGGTTTCTTACTTATCGAGTAACCAAATTCCTACCTTACTATGTTTCTTGCATCCTAAGTAATTAATTAATGGGTTCTGTCACTAATTAGCTAGGCTGAGATCAACAACCAATTATTGGCTCTTGATGTGGTTGAGATTGTTTCTAGAGCATAAATTCAATAGTTAAGAGAAGCATTTGCTACGCATGAAATAGATGCAAACAAGGAGAAGAAAGAGAAAATAGAAAAGTGGAGAAGTGCCTTGACACAAGCTGCAAATCTAAGTGGCTATCATCTCCAAGACCATGAGTAAATATAACTTTCCTTTCTCTTGCTTAAAGCCCCCCTTTTTTTCCTCAGATTTATTTATTTATTGTATTGGTTATAGAGCTTTTGTTTTTTTACAATGTTATAAAGCTTTTGTTATCTTCTTTAAAGATTCTGCAAGGAATGTTTTCAAATATATTTATATGAATATTAAAAAAAAATGACCCTCCCCTAAAACTCATAGCTCGAGTCCTCGTTCCTCGTCCTCCTTGAGTTTTTTTAGAATATGGAAAGTTTCTTAATTCCAAAATGTTCTAAAAACACTTTTGAGCATCAAATGCAAATTTAGTGATAATTACAATTTAAAAACTTCCTAAAGAAATAGTTCAATTTTTTTAGAATCAAAAATACTTTTTGGAGCTAAAAATATATTAGAAATCAAATTAGGAAATAGAAAACATTCTTGTCTTAATTTCTTGTATTAGTCATTATTAATCATAAACGCATACTTATTTTAACGTTTACAACTCTAAGTGACTCGAATCAAAATTTGGCAAAGTCCTAAGTTGTATCAAAACGAATAAGAAAGAAGTGGTGCATTTAATTAGAAAGGAACAAAATTACCAACTATATAGAATCTTGTACTAGTCTGAAACATGCGTGAGAAAACAATGTGAGAACAAAGGGCATTCATTAGTGATCACGCACTCCTCTAATTCCAGTGAGCCTTAGGGGCGAGAACTGAATTATCAAAGTGCTAGCAAGATATTTATCAGATTTAGCAAACTGCTCATCTATCGCCTTTAGTAGATCCCTGACTTTGACATGCTTCTCAACTGAAGTCTTTGGAAGTATCCATGTGCGAGTCATTCCTTGTTCACTACATCTTGTGCACCTTACCCCCTCAATATAGTCCATTCAGGTCTCATATACTTGCACATAAGGATAAATGATCATTAATGAACTCTTATTGACCATGTGTGTCTGAGGAAGGAAGCGGTACTCATGGAACAAGGGGAGAAGGTGCTTTCACTATTCCTAGTAATCAAAGGAAGAATAAGCCTAAGAAAAAGGGAAAGGGCAAGGTCCAACCTAAGGCGGACATAAAAAAAGAGTCCATGTGTTTCTTCTGTAAAAAGAAAGGACACATGAAGAATGATTGCATGAAGCATAAAGTCTGGCTTGAAAAGAAAGGTATTTCTTCTTCTTTTGTATGTTATGAATCAAATTTCATGGTGTCACTTCTTACTTGGTGGATTGACTCTAGTTCAACAATCCATGTTTCAAATACCTTGTAGGGTATGTGAAACCACAAGAAGCAAGTGGGTCATGAGCAATACATCCATTAAGGAGGGAGGTTAAGCTCACATGTGGAAGGCATTGGTACTTATAGTTTGGAGTTTTCGAGCGGCTTATTTTGCAATTATAGAAGACCTTTTATGTTCCTAGTTTTTCTAGGAATTTAATTTCAGTATCGACTCTCGTACCTTTTGAATCTCTTGTAACTTTTCGGAAACTGGTTTTAATTTTTGAATTAAATTAGAGTTGTGGATATGGTACTTTGTACGTGTCTCTATTCAATACATTTGCAAGATAATAATGCTTTCGTAACTCATTAAAGTTTAACATTGAGAATTAAAGAAATGTTATGAATGAAGAATCATCCTTATTATGGCACGGAGATTAGGACACATCTCCATTAGAGGAATTAAAGGTTAGTGGATGAAGGAATTTTCGATTGCCTTGAACTGCGACTTTGAGACATGTTTGGATTGCATTAAGGAAGCAAAGCCTTGAAGTCAAAAGGGTGCAATAAAGGAGTAAACATGTGTTAGAAATCATACATCTGGACATACGTTGTCTGATATGAGATAGAGTGATCAAAATACTTCATCACCTTCATTGATGACTACTCACGTTATGTATCATACCATGCTTCGTTCTAAGGGCGAAGCGTTTATTCAAGATTGAGACCAAAAGTGAAGCAATGTGAGAAGCAAATAAAGGTAGTGAGGTTAGATAGAGGTGGAGAGTACTATGGTAGGTACATTGAGAATGGGCAAGCACCAGGTCCATTTTCTAGGTTTCTTAAAGAGCATGAGATTGTTGCCCAATACTCCATGTCTGGTTCTCTAGAACAAAATGGTGTGGCGGAAAGAAGATATCGAACCTTAATGGACATGGTAAGGAGTATGAGGAGTAACGTTAATCTACCTCAATTCTTGTGGACTGGGGCATGATGAGTCTAAAACTCATCTATTTTTAAGCCCATTTTTCAAGTATATTTCAAGCTTAAAAGTTCAGTTTAATGTAAAATTATGGAGCTTTCACCCCAGTTTATGTTTCTGGGAAATTAAGAAAAGAGCGAGGAGTCGACATGAAAGGAGCAGAAATCAGCATTGTGCAGAAAAAGGGCCAATGTCGCTACATCAGATCTCTAATGTTGCGACATAGCTGCGACATCAGCTGAAGAGGGGAAGGTAATGATATGCCAATGTCAAGACATCAAAAGCAACCTCAGTAGTTAAACTATATCGAGGTGGCGATATGCGTGACATCGCGACGTAGCTCGGCTGATAGGCGCGATGAAGAATATCGAAATGTTTAATGTCGCTACATGACAACTCAATGTCGCGACATCAGCAAGGATTATCAATTAGTATTATCAGTTGACTAATGTCGTGACATCATCACAACATTGTCGCGACATCAGAACAAGCCTTAACCAATGAAACATCAGTGACGATGTGGCGACATCGGTCAAGCTATCTTGGGGTGATTTAACGAGAACAATGTCGCGACATCGCCACAACATCGTTGGGACATCAATGTAATGTCGCGACATCGACAACAGAACTAACAGGTAATGTCGTGACATCAACCAAGGCTTGAACACTGGTGGTTTAAATATCTAATGTCGCTACATCGGACCAGTGATGTCGCAACATCAGACCAAAGCAGCAAAGGTGGTGAAACCAATGACATTGACATAGGGCTTCAAAACATCAGGATTCAATGTCGCGACATCAGATTAAGGTGGTCAAGATGAACTTAATTGAACAATGTCGCGACATCAAGTCTACAATAATAGCGACGCCGGCTAAAATGATCAACCTTTGCGGGAGGAAGTATTAACGCCGAGGTGAGAATGTAAGAGCAAGACATCGATTAGAAATGTGCGAGCGTATTTCAGTATCATGACACCAAAAGGCAATGTGACATCAAACCCGAGTATCCAAGTTAAAACATTGAAGAGCCAGTGTGGCAACATTAACTTAATGTCGCGACATCAAGCTGGTCCTTGATACGAGCTTGATGTTCTGACACCAAGATTAAATCTACGATCTTGCATTTCGATGTGTGACATCATCCGCGACGTGACTTCTCTTGAAAAATTTAAATTGCCGCGGACTTTCAATGTCACAACATTAGATTCGATCCATGACATTGAAAACTCTGATGTCACGACATCACCACGACATCATCACGACATCAACGCTTTAGGCGCACTTCGGGCTTTTCAAGTGAGTGATTCTCACCATATGGAGCCAAGACCAAAACCTATAAATAGAAGCACCCAGAGTAGTATGCAGCTTTTTAGCCGCTTCATCGCTTTTGTGCTTTTTATATTTCAAAGTTTCATTGTATATAATTTTCTTGTATTTTTATTATTTTTCTTTTATTTGTTTTCAGATTTATTTTCTTATTTTAGATTAGATCTGAACTGGATTTTGAGTCGATGAATGTAAATCGAAGCTAAATTTATGTTCGAACTTAATGGATCTGGGAATCTTTCTAGAATTCATTTTTCTTCGCTTTTGATTGCATTTCTAACACTTGTCCGATCAACTAGTCATTATCATTTGCATCTGCAATTGAAAGGCTAAGCTCTCGAAGAATCTTGCTGTTAAACTATTGCTCAGAGTATTATAATGTTGTATCGTATGAATCAAGGAAGTGATTTAAATGGTATTACTCCTTTATTGAACTGTTTTGGATATCAGTGTTTGGTACCCAAAAAGTCAGATCGATTCATTGCTTTGATTTCCATAAGAACTCCTCCGAGTGACACAGTAGATGGACTAATTCGAGAGAAAGATTTGGGCCACTTTCAGGGGGTAAATTGCACTAATATTATTTGAACTAATGAACTCTATGAATCACTCTGGTATATTACCCGTGAAGATCTAACCTCTTATTTCAAGGTTCCCTCCTAGGTGACAGTAGGAGGGTGTTTATGAGGAATAAGATCCGTCTACTGATCTAGCAGCAGAATCATAGAGGGTCACACCCTCGACTGAATAAACATCTCAATCTGTGTTAAGGATTCTAATCAAGGAGAGGGAAATCTGTCAATTATAATAGAAGTACCATTTGACCTAGAGAGGACTCAGATTATCCTGTCACTGTAAGTGCACTTTTAAATTCGTAATGATTGTGAAGTAATCGAAAGGAAAACAACTAGATCTCAAAGAGGATCTAAACCACATGTAGCTTTTTCAAACCCATTGTCTAGAGATAGAAAATGTGGTAAACTCGAGAGTGAAATGTGTGGTGTGAGGAGAAATCCATTGCTACACAACCTTTCTCTTGGACAATTCCAAAATTCATATCCCATACTTTATATTTTATTTGGAAGCTTGCATGTAACACCCCGAAATATACCCTAGTTGTTTTCAACGTGTTTAGGGTATTTTGTATGCTGAAAATGGAATTTTTCGTAGTCAAACATGGAAAATTTAGAAACTAAAATTTGTATAAGACTATGACAAAATCGTAATTGGTCCAGTGTAAAGATGAAAGACATGATTGTGAATAAGATTAGAGCCGTTAAAATTAATTGGAAATGAACACAAATGGTCAAGAGTTGGAGGACTAAAAGGAAAATAAATGAAACTTTAAGTATTAGAGGAGAAGACCAAAATATTATTTTTGGTCTCCAAACAAGGAAAAGTTTTTACGGGAAGAAGAGGAGAAGAAGGAGAAGAAGAGAACAGGAAACTGCCAAGGCATGGATCTTGGGAGCTTATATGGAACTGAAGGATTCTTGGCATGATTTCTACTCTAACCATCAGTTTGATTGCCAGGGTTTTCTTAATACTTAATCGGGGTCTCTTTGTGTGGTTTGTTAGTGAATACATCCTAACTTCAGATTTAAAGGGAAGTTTGCTGAAAAATCCTAGTTTATAATAATGGATATGGAATCCTTCACAAATCCAAGGTTTTGTAAAGCTTGAAGAACTTGGTATGAACTTTAGACTTTTGGCCAATTAAAAGTGGTCAGGAGTTGTTTCGAGGGGATTTCATGTTAATCTTTAGCGAAGAATGGAATAGAAGAGAAGAGAAGAAAGTGCATGAAAATGGTGAATTCTCGATTTGGCAGATTCAAAACCGCACCGTACCCTTTGGAGCAGTGATCGCACCACGGATGCAAAGGAAGAAAACGGTACGGCATCGCTTCAAATCAGCATCGGCACAAACTTCCAGATCCATCCACCTTATCGCTATAGCACCGGGTACCGATGGTTCCCGCAGCCCCCGTTTTAAGTATTTACGTGATTGTTTAAATGCGATACCTATATAGAAAGGATAAAACTTATGAAAAATGTACCGCACTCTCCTAATGGAGCAAAGTTCATGCCCCAATAATAAAGATAGGAAGTTTCTGACACATATAACTTAGAACGCCTACACTAGGTATTAAATGACACGGCACTCCTGCTAGTGCTACGACACTCCCAAGTTCATTAGTGCTGCAAGATTCTCGCAGTGCAGCACATCACCATTAGTGTCTTCTACATCACCAGCATGACACTGCTCTCGACAAGGTTGGGCACTCTACCAAGGCTAATGACACTTGCTGATTAGTGCCTGAAGACTTTGCTTTATGCTACTAAGACTTCAAGATTGTACAGCATTCTGCATTTTATCGTATGTCCATCATTATTATTATCGGGTTTAGGTATTCCCATAGTTAAGAAATAACCTGAACTGACAAGAAGAGTAAACAAATGTATCGTTTCTGACTGCATACCTACGGGTATTTCTGAATAAGAATAAGTTCTGTAACTCCTACGAGAGATCCGAATAAAGATAAGTCTGTTATAAGCATAAGTTCTGTATGAATGCATAAGTACTTATATTAAGTCCATTATATGAATGCATGGAAATTCTGATATCCGTTATTGTTATATGCTGAATATAAATGTGTATATGCATACTACATATATTTCCCCCACTAAGCTGCAGTTTAGCAGGGGTTTTCAACTGCAGGTACGTAAGAAGGAGACAAAGGATCTTCCGCATTCCGCCGGCCGCACAATTAGGGTCTATCACTGAGGTTCCGTGCTCGACATCATGTAAACGAAATGTGAATAGTTCTATATGTAAACGACCCCAGAACTATGTATATGATTATTATGAACACCACTACGGTGGCAGTTTTATTTTGTAAATTTGTATATGATATTTTGATTATGATATAAGACTTGGGTCCACCAATGTCTGAAAAAGTAAGTAAGAGTCCCAGTTCGGTCTCACGCCCCTCTTCCGCTTAGGCGGGGGTCGGGGGCATGACATTGCAAATTAATGGTCACAACGCTGATTTCATTCCTAGTGTTATTTCAGTCCAGTGAACTCCCTAATTCATGTATTTTTAAAATTTATTTATCTTTTTATTCAAATTGTTTTAGACAGATAATTTTTACATAAATTAGAGGTTCAAATAGTGATGATCTTGAGTAGTGAGGGTAGTTAATCTTTAGATTTTCAAAATCAATCCCCATGGGAATGATATCCGGACTAATTTTGTCCACTTTATTACTTGTATGACCTATGCACTTCCAGTGATTTATTCCAAAACCAAATTTTAATTGCAAATTATTACTTATGAAGCAAAAAACATATTTTATATATTGAGTCAAACAAATTCTAGCATTACTGTTGGGGATTGAATAATCTCAGGGCGCGTTAAGACGAATGCTTTTGGTCTAAAAGGCAAATCAGTTCAACCAAGTTTATGGCGCCATTGCCAGGGATTGAAATGAAAGCAAGGTTTAAAGATTAATATTCTTACCAAAGAGAAAATTGCTAGTTTGGACATTTTTCTTTTAACTTTTATCAAAAAATTTCAAAAATAGATTTAACTACAAGAATGATTTAGCTACTCGATTTTATGAAAGCATATCATAATATATTTATGTTATCTATTAATCTCACTTAATCTTAGTGTATTTCCATTTCAAGAATTTATCACATGCACAGAAAGCCAAAAGTAGAATCCACGCTATCAGACACCGAATTGGGAGAGACACCAAGAAATATGAAGAAAGTAATATTTGCCGAATCAAGAATATGGCAGAGTAACAAGAAACACATCGAACATCCTAGCTGGGCGCTTAAGCACATAACTCCAGAGGCAGGACTATGAAGATTTGGAGACCGCCATCGATATGAATATTATGCCGTGAGGCGTACCACCATAGAGGCTTACACTTTGAGTCAAGCCAGCTCTTATCACAAATTTACAGAAAGCAACATCGACATACCGGGTCATCCCAATGAAGACCATGAGCAACATAAGGATGCAGAATGGCTAACACGTTGAAACCGAATGGGTGAGACCTCATGATAAAGTCGCAACTCTTCCATTTTCACTAAGAGACGTATGTTAAACTGCCTCTGTCGCCTCGCTTCGATCACCGAACAACTGGGGAAGAGGTATGAGGCATTACATGAGTAGATTTTTCCCTCCTGCTCTCACTTCAGAGAGGAGATGAGAAATTATTGTGTTCAAGCAAGGAGAAGATGAAAGCCTTTACAATGCCTAGGAAAGATACAAGAGGTTGCTGAAGAGATGCCCAATGCATGGAATTGATCTGACTACATAGATGGACATCTTTTACCATGCCATGAATCACACCTCTAAGGGGATCATAGATGCAGCTTGTTGTGGAGCATTTAAGAGAAAAAGTGTTGAAGAGGCCAACCAACTTATTGAAGATTTGGCCAAATGCAACTATAGATCTCCATCTGAGACTTCAGGGAGCAGCAGAAGACTCAGAGGAGGTGGAGTAATAGAGCTGAATAGGATGACTACTATAGAGGCAAAGCTTGATGCATTGATGAACAAGTTGGGAAACCAGGATAGAAGAATGCATTTAGCGAGTGGGAACAGTGGAAGGAAATGAGCTAAAGAGTATCATGGATGAGGGACTTGCTCATGAGGGTCCCTATCAGGTGGAGGAGGCTCAGTTTGTGGGTGGAAACAAAAGTTACAATTTCAGGTCTAACACTAACCTTCCAAACCACTACACATCAGCACTAAGGAACCATGGTGAATTTCACATGGAGGTGGGATACAGGGCGCCAAAGACCAGAACCATCAATGAGGCCCACATAGGTTCCAAGGACAACAAAGAAGAAAGCCAAATGAGCTGAGGATCAAGGCCAAAGGAGGTCCAGTCTCGAGGAGCGATAGTCGAAGCTTCATAGTGAGAACAAAGACTACTGAATATCTGGCGAACAAAGTTTGGCCGAGCTTAGCAACATTCGGAAAGTGCAAACAAAACCTGTTTCGTGCCAATAAAAATGCATCTCTAAAAAATTTGGAGACACAAGTAGGGCAGCTAGCCTTACCAATGAAGTATCAGTCAAAGGATGCCTTCCTAAGTGATACCAAGAAGAATCCTAAGGATTGTATGGCAGTGACTCTAAGAAGTGGTAGAGAGTTTGAAAACAAAAAAGCAGATGAAACGAGGAAGACTGAAGAAGAAAAACAAGCAGAAATTGAAGAAGAAATCAAGCCGCGCTCGTAAAAGACCGGCTATGAAAAGGAAAAGTCAGAGTAAGAAACAAATGTAGGAAAGAAACTCGAAGAAGAAAGAAGAGGTGCAAGCATATATGCCCTCTGTTCTATTTCCTTAGAGGCAGGAAAGAGCAAAGATGGAAGAGCAGTTCTCTAAATTCTTAGACATGTTCAAGAAGATGGAGATAAACATACCTTTTGTTGAGACATTGACTCAGATGCCTAATTATGCAAAATTTCTGAAGGATATTCTGAGTAAGAAGAAGAGATTTGCTAAAGAAAGAGTGGTGTGCTTGGATGCCCACCGCAAAGGCAATAATCTCGAAAGTTTAAACTTGAAGATACAGATCTTTATACCTTCCACCATCCCCAAAGACTCATAAGGAATTTTAACTGGGAAGGCTTTATGTGATTCAGGGGAAAGCATCAACTTGATGCCACTATATGTAGTGAAGAGACCGAAGTTTGGGGGAGCTTAAACCTACAACTATGACCCTACAGATGGCAGATAGGACTATGGCTCAGCTAGAGGGAGTCCTTGAAGATGTGCTCATCAAGGTGGGAAAATTCATTTTCCCTGTGGACTTTATGGTAATGGAAGTGGAAGAAGACACACAAGTCCCACTGCTGCTTGGGAGGCCTTTCCTGGCCACAAGAGCTACCTTAATAGATGTTAAGAAGGGAGAACTCACTCTTAGAGTGGGAAATGAAGCAGTAATCAAAGCCTGAAACAATCTTATTGTGACAATGCTAAAAGTATGATTATAGAAAAATTTATTCCCATCAGTCCTGAACTGATCAATGATTGTAAAAACCAGAATGAGATGAATTTCTAGTATATTGACGCTCATGATTTTGAATATCTGAATTCCATTGTTGAAATTAGAGAAACAGTACTCAGTCTAAAAGAAATCAGTGCATAAAAGTCAAGGCAGTAAAGAGAAGGGAGGAAGTGGAAAAGTTATGTGAAGGGCCTAATTTAAGGAATTACCTAAACATCTGAAATATGCCTTCTTAGGAGCTGAAATAGCACAACCTGTAATCATAGTAGCTGACTTGATGGTAGAAAATGAGCCAAGATTGATCAGAATCCTCAGGAAATAAAAAGAAGTCATTGCATGGTCAGTAGAAGACTTGAAAGGGATCAGTCCTTCAGTTTGCATGCATTAAATCCTCCTAGAGGAGAATGCAAAAACATTAATTGAACATCAGAGAAGACTGAACCCAGTAATGAAAGAAGTTGTCAGAAATGAGGTATTAAAATGGTTGAATGCAGAATTTATTTATGCAATCTCAGACAGCCCTTGGGTGAGCCCAGTTCATATGGTTCCCAAAAAAGGTGGATTCACTATCATCAGAAATGAGAAAAATGAACTGATTCCAACAAGAACTATGACAGGATGGAGGGTGTGCATTGATTATAGAAAACTGAACATAGCAACTAGAAATGATCACTATCCTTTGCCCTTTATTGATCAAATTCTAGACAAGCTACACTCCCTTACTTTTGTTTTTTTGATGGATATTCAGGTTACAATCAAATTTCCATTGCTCAAGAGGACCGTGATATAAAAAACTACATTTACGCCCTGGCTTAATTCGTTTGTGGCGACGCCATTTGGATTATGTAATGCTCCTGCCACCTTCTAAAGATGTATGATGTCCATGTTTTCAGATTTGGTGGAGAAGGCTATGGAGATTTTTATGGATGACTTCTCTGTATATGGATTCAGTTTTGAGAATTTCTTGAAAAATTTAGAGACTGTACTTCAGAGGTGCCAAGACAAGATTTTAGCTCTGAATTGGGAAAAATGACATTTCATGCTAAAAGAAGGAATTGTCTTAGGGCATAAAATTTCTACAGCTGGGCTAGAAGTTGACTAAGCTAAGGTGTCTGTCATAAAAACTGTACTACTTATGACGCCCCAAAACCGGGGTGTCCGTTGACAACCCGTCAACCTGCTGAATACCTGCGGGATGTGTCCGTTAACCCGACACCACCGAAAAATTCCGCAGAGTCTCTTTTGTACGGGGAGCTCTACCCAAGGTACAAACCTTTCCCAACAAGTTTACAATGACCATACAGGTTCCACATATGAATAAAAATGAGTAAAAATTGCCACTTGGGCCCCTGCATCAATACTCATCAAAATATATCCCAACCAAATATATTACATGGTTCAAGAGTTTTTACATTACTCTTAATTCAACATATATTAAAATTTACAATTCTAATACATGTTATACAAAAGCAATACCAAAGCCACAATCCGGCTTTCTAAACGCGCGCCTAGTGAGTGCCGCCTCTCCCGACGCTCCCGTACCAGTCGGTGATCCCTTGACAGGTGAGCAGTCAAGAGAGATAATTTCCTACATGGGTTACTCCCACTCTGCGTACATGCATGGTGAAATAATCACATTCGCTAATTTCACAACCTACTCGAATGTCTACATGACTAACCTCATGCCCGAGTCTCACCGACTCTCTCACATATGCCTAAGCCGACGCGAAATAAAATCAGCGCTTCAAAACAAACCGTTGTTCTCAAAACACACCACCGAGTCATCGCGACTCACTGAGATAATATCAGAACTCTGAACAACTGCAGTCCCGATGCAATTACTGACCATCTCCCAACACACCGAAAAATCTTCCGTCGAAATTCCTTTCACAAACATTTTCATTTTGTTTCATTTCATGTTTACCACACCTAATATTCTAGTTACCCTGCATATGGAATGCATGATGCCAATTCCAACACATTCATGTTAATATATTCACATGCATATATCTTAACATAATTAAATCACATAAAGCATGTTATGTAAATTCTCAACCAATTACACCAAAATTAGCTCACATGGGCTAATCACCAAACACAAGCAATTCATTTTGAATCACTAAACACCATAAAATTCACACAAAAAAATTCACAACACTATTCACGTAAACAGTAAAACCCTCGAGTTACTGCTCACGACCACACAAAATAGGAATTTTCTCCACTCTGCCAAAGCCGAGACCGAAGCTTACGGCTAAATAAGTCTTGAACGCTCCTAACTACTTACATGGTTCTTAAACAAGGATTAACACAAGTAGGAAAGATCCCTACCTCTGAGCCGTCGGAACTCCACCAAATCGGTGTCCATGTAGCTTCGGGCCGCATAGAATACTTTAGCTTTTGCTCGCCGAGAACCGACGGTCCGATCGGGTTCATCTAGAGAGAAGGCACACCTTCTCTCTCTAAAACCAGAAAATTCCAGCCACTGCATCCCCTTCACATTTTTTGGCTTTCCATTTTAGAAGACAACTATTTAGCTTTTGTCTTATTCATTAAACTTTCCATTAATTCCACTTATGTCCCATTTTTTCTTGATTTTGACACTTGGCACAATCATGGCCATTCATCTCATCCTCTCTCTACTCATGCAACATGTGTCACATGGGTACATGTAATAGGTGACTTTTGTCACATCACATGTCTCTCACGAGCCGTTTTAATTCACCCGATACTCGGTGCCTCGAAAAACGTGAAATTCCGACTGTGTCAGAATTCGATGAAATTCGACGTGGTAGCTAGATTTCGCGAGACGATTCCAATGGTGAAATTCGTTTCATCATCCGAGATCTAGAAAAATTTCAGGTTTTTACCGAAATGACCATTTTACCCTTTTTTCGAAAATCGGAATTTTCTCGGGTCTTACATTCTCCCCTCCTTAAAAGGAATTTCGTCCCGAAATTCTGTACAATCACTACGAAACACATGCATATGCAACGTGCACTCTACCATACATGTAAACTAGTCATTAAAGTATTAAACGACTAAACCACGTACCTTCATCCCTAAACAAGAAGGGATAGGTGGCCCGCATCGTGTCCTCGCGCTCCCACGTTGACTCCTCCACCCACCTGCTGCCATAACACCTCACTAGCCTCACGGTCTTGCGTCGCAAACCTGCTCCCGGCTATCCATAATGCACACTAGTCCCTCCTCGAAGGTCCCATCGGTGTCAACCTCAATCTCTCCCCAATCCACTACATCGGCTGGATCAAGAGTATACCTCCGGAGCATGGAGACGTGAAATACCTCGTGGACACCTGACATGCTGGCGGTAAAGCCAACTGGCACGCTATAGTTCCTACCCTCTCGAGTATCTCGATGGGTCCAATGAACCTAGGCGATAGCTTCCCTCGCTTGCCGAACCTGACCACTCCTCTCTTAGGCATCACCTTCAAGAAGACGTGATCCCCAACCTCGAACTCTAAGGTCGACATCGCACATCAGCATAACTCTTCTACCGGCTCTAAGCCGTGAGAAGACGTTGTCGTATTTAGATCACCTTCTCGGAGGTATCTCTAATCAAATCAGGACCAATGATGGAGCTCTCTCCCACCTCGGTCCAACATATCGGTGATCTGCATAGCCTCCCATACAATGCCCCATATGGTTCCATCTGTATAGTCACCTGATAACTGTTGTTGTAAACGAATTCCACTAAGGGCAAGTGTTCTTCCCAACTACCCTTATGACCCAAGACGCATGCTCGCAGCATGTCCTCTAACACCCCGATATAATCCATGTAAACAGTAACCCTACACAACCCCCGCAGGTAAACGCCGACCTTCCCAAGGTCACAATCATCGACAATCCAATGGACCATCAACCTAGTCCATCATGAATAACATCCATATACCGAGCCCTTGCCGCCAACACCCAATGCACCTGGGTATCCAAATCTCGAAATACTCCCGACTCTATCACTCAACTCTAAGTCTACGTTGATAACCATGACTGTAGGTTTTCATCTCGAGTCACCTTAATTTCTATCACTCAACTCTAAGTCTACGTGATAACTCGACGGTATTTTCCGGCAACATAACTTCGCCTACACCACGAGCCTTCCTTACATTCACACATAAATTCTGATATCTCCACGGCTTCTACACTCCATTAATACGTAAATTTCAGATATCTCAACAGATCTCTTACACTCCACACGTGCTCTCTGATAACTCCACTCAGTCTCTTACACCCACACAGAAATTCGGAATAGCTTCCCGAGTCTCTTATACCCACACAGAAATTTGGGATAGCTCCTCGGGTCTCTTACACCCACACATAAATTTGGGATTTCTCCACGGGTCTCTTACACCCACACAGAAATTTGGGATAGCTCCCCTGGTCTCCTTCACCCTAACTCTAGGCTTCTCACCTTAGGGGATTAATGACCCCCTTCTTGCTTTGCCCAACACACTTTAATTACTCTACTCGATTCGAACTATGAGTCTTCTACTGATCGAGTCCCAAAGACAAACTCAACCCACACTCACCAAGAGTGGTGAATGTCCACACCGTGCACCCACACCCGACTCGACGCGATGTTACCATGCACATGAACGCAATGATGTCATACTGTGACACCCTAATCCCGGGGATCCACCATGAGTAGAATCTCTGAGATCTCTAACTCACAATCCCAACCTATCATGTCAACTCTCACCCCACGTCCTAGGGAAGAACATCCACACCTAGCTTCTCTAAAGGCCTCAACCTCTAAGCCCAAACCTATCACACAAGATGCATTAATAAACATGATGCACAAACAAATGCAGTATAAACGTACTCTCAGAGACGTCCTACTGACCTACATGCTCGCCTTCAGATCATGAGGCTCTCGTCCTAGGACAATCCCGCCTCATATGCCTAGGCTGGCGGAAATGGTAACACGGCCATCTCCGCCCAGCCACCGAACTTCTACCGCAAACTGTGCTCGACCTCGACCTACGCCCGCTCCGCCCATGCACCAACCGCGAAGTACTAGGCTGGTGTGACACCCTGGAACTGATACTGGTTCCCCTGACCCATACTAGATGGTGGAGGAACAAACTGTGTCCCCTCCTGTCCTACCGCTGACTGGGACTGCGTTGTCCCAAAACCTTGGGATCCCTGTCTCTAGGGGCAATCCCTCCTCACATGTCCCAAGCATCACGGGCCTGGCAAGACACCATCCGCCCATCCCGACTAGCAACCCAACCCTGCTCACTGACACTGACCCAGGCGTCCCATACCCTTGGGATTTCGCCCTCCGTGGGCAACTCACAAAACCAGCCGCCGGCGCAAATAACACATCATATGCCCCCGCCCGACTCAATCGCTCCATCTCGCCTGGTCCCGATGACCCCGCCGTCCCGATATCCTTGCGAAACATAAGTCTTCCGTCTCTTTCCCCGTTGAAGGAAGATGGACCTTCCTTCCTTAGTACCAACACTCATATCCTGAGATGCCTCGCATAACATTCACTTCCTCTCAGGGTCAATACCGACTTAGAGTCCAATCCTCCTCTAACTATCGATGATGATGCTTCAAACCACTGGAGGTCATTCGACCCACCCGCTCACTTCACACATGCCTTCCATGACACAATGATCAGATCCCTACGCGCCGATTAGGCCTCGCCGGGTCAAAAGCCGATGGCGCCCGACCACCTCGTGGACGACTTCTTCTCGTCTCTCCCCCCTCGACTCAGCCACCTACACATGTCGAAATGGCAAGTTAAATTCCAATGCAGTCTCTATAAGGCATAAACACAGCCTTCGAGACACTATTCGCACACAGAAAACATTTCATACACAATGTCCTTGCATTCATAGGAATTGCAAGACAATAATTTTATATATCAAATCAAAATTAACAACAAAAATTTTATTTTAGAAAATTTCATTTTTTAAAAATTTTAATTTCATTTAATTTTATTTGATTTGATTTTATTTGATTTTATTTTTTTGAAAAATTTTTGTGAACAGTGGTCCCAAACAGTGACTGAAACAGTGCATTGAGTCCAAAATTGGGTTGGGTGCACAGGTGCACACCCAACGGACCCAAGCTGCGCGCATGGTGTGCCCAGGCTGCGTGCACTGCGCCCCGGCAGCGCTCGCACTGCGCCGTGTCGTGGTGAGCAGCAGGCATAGGCAGTCGTGTCGTAGGCCCCTTCTCGGCCGTATCGTGCATTTGTCTTGCGTGCGCCCTGCGTATTTGTGTGCGCGCGTATCGCGGCCTCTTCCCGGCCGTTATCTTTTTGTGCGACACAACCAGTGACCAACGGCGTCTGTTCTGATACACCCATTTGTATGCGACCCAATCTCCCAACGGCTAGGCCTTTAACGCGCCGCTGCGTCAGCGAAATTTGTAGATGTCGCGCCTTCTGTCGCGCGCCCGGCATCTGCCGCTTCGGCCGTATAGGTAACTGGTGCCCTTGCATCTCACGATACAAAACATTGTATCGTGACTCAGCGCCTAAATGGCGATAGCCCCTTTCCGGTTACGCTCCGTTTTTTCTCGGTTTTACACCTTTGTAAAACCTTAGAAAAATTTCTTCACATCACACTTTTTTTTTTTCATTTCCAATAGCCTCCTTGCTACTCCATACATGCAGTAGCTTGAACACTACAATTCCTACACTTCAAAATTTTCAAGAGTTTAATTACAAACTCTTTTTCTTGTACAAAACCTGGACTAATTTTCCAGCTTTTCACAACAAAATCAGTTTATGTTCAAAACTGGAACTACTGCCCATAATTTTTTTTTTCGTTTAATTCTAGACCATTTTGCCCAAAAATTCTCAACAACTTGTTCTCACACTAAACCCTAGTGTTTATCATCTTTCCTATGCTATTCACCAAGCATACAAATTCAATCACAATTCATACACACAACAACTCATGTTATGTACTACAATCACACATAAAACACAATGCATGTAGTGTTCTAATCCTGTCTCGTGACTTCTAGGTAATCACTTACCTAAACTCTAACATCGAGCTGTACCAAGTTGTGATGTTCTTACACCTTTCGACCATGGCCTAAGCCCAAGTCCCTCAATCCTTAGGTTTTCATTTACCTATGCTCTACACCACGAGCTCGAGGTAATTGTTGCACTTAGCTCGATACCAGGCTAGGACACCCCAGAAACCGGGGTGTCAGTTGGCCTTTCGTTAACATGAGAATACTCGTGGATGTCGGTTAACCCGACACCACTCATGAAAATCGGGCAGAGTCTCTTTTGTACGGGGAGCTCTACCCAAGGTACAAACCTTTCCCAACAAGTTTACAATGACCATACAGGGTCCACATATGAATAAAATGAGTAAAAATTGCCACTTGGGCCCCTGCATCAATACTCATCAAAATATATCCCAACCAAATATATTACATGGTTCAAGAGTTTTTACATTACTCTTAATTCAACATATATTAAAATTTACAATTCCTAATACATGTTATACAAAAATCAATAAGCCACAATGCGGCTTTCTTCTAGCATGACCTCTAGTGAGTGCCTTCCGTCGCTCTTGTGCACGAAATGGTGATCCCTCGGCCAGCGGGGTGAGCAAAGCCCAGTAGAGATAATTTCCTACATGGGTTACTCCCCAACCTAAGTGCACATGCATGGCGAACAATCACATTCAAACAATTTCATGAACCTACTCGAATGTCTACATGACCAACCCATGTCTCGAGTCCTCACCGACTCCCTCACATATGCCTAAGCCGAATGCGAGTAAAATCACAGTTTTCAAAACAAAACTTGTTGTTCTCGAAAACACACTACCGAGTTTCGGTAAAAGTATTGGACTACCCTCTGAGGCGAATGTGTTGGAGAACCTTCCGAACAATTCATGGGCTCCTTCGACGTGTCAACACAATTCTCCGGAAAATCTTCCGTCGAAATTCCTTTCACAAACATTTTCATTTTTGTTTCATTTCATGTCATGCACTCACACCTAATATTCTAAGGTACGCAGTGCATATGGAATGCATGATGCGATTCAACACATTCATGTTAATATATTCATGCATATATCTTAACATAATTAAATCACATAAAGCATGTTATGTAAATTCTCAACCAATTACACCAAAATTAGCTCACATGGGCTAATCAACAAACACAAGCAATTCATTTTGAATCACTCAACACCATAAAATTCACACAAAAAAAAATTCATAGCACTATTCACGTGAACATTAAAACCCTCGGGTTACTGTTCATGACCACACAAAATAGGAATTTTTTCCACTCGGTTCAAAGCTTTTGAGGAATAGGAGTTTGCGGCTAAAAAACAAACCTCGGGAATTTTCTAACCATTTACATGGTTCTTAAACAAGGATTAACACAAGTAGGAAAAGATCCCTACCTCTTGGAGTTGTCGGAACTCCACCAAATCGGTGTCCACGCGTAGCCCTCACCGCTAGAATAGCTTTGCTTCTTGTTTCTTCGAGAACCGACGGTCCGATCGGATGCAAATCTAGAGAGAAGGCACACCTTCTCTCTCTAAAACCAAAAAATTCCAGTCACTGCATCCCCTTCACGTTGTTTGGCTTTCCATTTGAGAAGACAACTATTTGGCTTTTGTCTCATTCATTAAACTTTCCATTAATTCCACTTATGTCCCTTTTTTCTTGATTTTGACACTTGGCACAATCACAATCACGACCATTCATCTCATCCTCTCTCTATTCATGCAACATGTGTCACATGGGTACATGTAATAGGTGACTTTTGTCACATCACATGTCTCTCACGAGCCGTTTTACGGCACCCGATACTCGATGCCTCGAAAAATGTGAAATTATGATTGTCTCGAAATTCGACGAAATTCGAATGGTAGCTAGATTTCGCGAGACGATTCCAACGGTGAAATTCGTTTCATCATCCGAGATCTAGAAAAATTTCGGGTTTTTACCGAAATGACCATTTTACCATTTTTCCGAAAATCGGAATTTTCTCGGGTCTTAAACTACCACTTACAACAGTAAAAGGGATAAGAAGTTTCCTAGGACATGTTGGATTTTATAGAAGATTTATAAGAGACTTCTCAAAAATTTCCAGACCATTATGCAGACTATTGGAAAAGGATGCAAAGTTTGACTTTGATGAATCATGTAGGTTTGCATTTGAAGAAATTAAATCTAGATTGTTTATAGCTCCCATCATGGCAACACCATACTGGAACAAAGAGTTTGAAATCATGTGTGATGCCAGTGACTATGCAATGGGGCTGGAGTTTGGAATAGAATAGAAAATTTTCGAGCAATATGCGTGCCGGCCAAAACCTTTAATGAGGCACAAGAGAATTACTCAACTATAGAAAAGGAGATGCTAGCAATGGTGTTTGCTTGTGAAAAATTTAGACCATACATTTTGGGGTCCCATGTCATCATACACATTGATCATGTAGCAATTAAGCATCTAATGGCAAAGAAAGATGCCAAACCAAGACTGATCAGGTGGGTGCTACTGCTGCAAAAATTTGATTTAGAAATCAAGGACAATAAGGGAAGTGACAATGTGATAGCTGATCACTTGTCAAGAATGGAAAAACCTATTGAAAAGGAAAGAGGGACATAAATAGAAGAAAATTTCCTTGATGAGCAGCTTTTTCAAGTGTCAATCCAATTACCCTGGTATGCTGATATTGCTAATTATTTAGCTTGTGGAATCATGCCACCAGATTTCAGCTACCAATAGAAAAGAAAGTTGAGAACTGATGCCAAAGTATATATATGGGATGACCCAATGTTGTTTTAGAAAGAGGGCGGATCGGATCATCGAAAAATGTGTGCGAGAGAAGATGAAGCGAGTGGAATAATTGATAAATGTCATGCATCACCATATGGAGGACACTTTGTAGGAGAAAGAACAGCCCAAAAAATTCTCCAATCAGGTTTTTACTGGCCTACTCTATTCAGAGACTATGCTGAATGGGTTAAACATTATGATAGATGTCAGAGAATGGGCAATATAAACAGAAAAAATGAGATGCCTCAAGGACAATCATCAGTGACGAGGGAAGCCATTGTGCAAACAAGTTGTTTGCAAAACTCATGAGCAGATATGGAATCAGACATGTTATGGGATTGGCTTATCACCCTTAATCAAATGGACAAGCAGAAATATCCAATAGGGAGATAAAGAACATATTGGAAAAGACAATAAGCACCAGCAAAAAAGACTGGTCAGTCAAGCTAGATGATGCATTATGGGCTTATAGGATAGCTTACAAATCTCCTATTGGAATGTCCCCATACATGATAGTATTTGGAAAACCTTGTCATCTCCCTCTTAAGCTTGAATATAAAGCTATGGGGGCCATCAAGAATTGAACTGTGATTTCAATTCTACTAAAGAAAATAAACTACTCCAAATGAATGAACTAGAAGAATCGAGAAATGAAGCCTATGATAATTCCAGAATCTACAAAGATAAGACTAAAAAGTAGCATGATAAGAAGATTCTGAGGAAAGAGTTCAGAGTAGGAGAGCTAGTCTTCTTGTACAATTACGAGCTAAAACTTTTTTTTTTTTCCATGAAAAGAAGCTCAGTCGAGTGGTGCGGTCCATACCGCATTAGTTGCGATAACCCCTTTGGACGTGGCTGCGAAAACCAATTATGGAGAAGAATTCAAGGTGAATGGTCAGAGGCTGAAACATTACTTGGGAGGAGGACAAAATGAAGAACAGTCCCAAATTTGAAGAGATCAATAAAATTGCTGAAATGAGAACACACTGCAATAATGTCTAGCTAAGACATAAAAATGAGCAGCTATTTAGGAGGCAACCCAAGAAATTTCCATTTTCTTTTAGTGTGATTTTGTTCAATTTAGTGTGTTTTGAATAGTTTAGAAGTAGAGTAGTTTTGTTAGAATTTTTGAATAGTTCAGTGTGTTTTTGCAATTTAGTTAATTACAATCTGCTAAATGTCAGGATAATGAAGCTACAAGGATATATGAAGGTCATTTTTGAAGCATCTCTAACTAGATTGAGTTATGGAGAGTTAACTACAAAGGGGAGTTTACTTCCATTTCTTATTCTTTGGAAATGTTGCATAACTAAGTTTGGAGTGTAATTTATCTGAGTTAGAAATTGCATAGTAGCTTCATTGTACCTTTGTTGAATAGTTGTGTGAAAATTTCTACAATACAATGAATGTATGATGAATTGATTGAATTAAAAATCTGAGTGCTACTATTCATGCTTGAATTGAATTTTTTAATAGTGATAGACTTATATTGACGATCATGAACTGAAATTGCAGAATTAAAATAGGAAAACAAGTACAAAATTTCTACTTGAAAGAAGAAAACTCCTTCTCAATGTCGTGACATCGACAGCAATGTCGTGACATCGACAGCAATGTCGTGACATCGACAGCAATGTCGCGACATCGGTTCCAACAATTTCCCCAATGTCGCGACATCAACATGTAAATGTCGCGACATCGAATTTATAGAAGAGCAACACCAAGACTCACCTTTAAGAAATGTTGCAACATTATCGCAACATCAAGTCAATGTCACGACATCCAGAAAAGCTAACTCGAAAACCTAAGCAATGTCGCGACATGTAATCTCAATGTCGCGACATCAGGTTAATGTCGTGACATAGAAATTTCAATGTCGCGACATCAAGTGAGGGCAATTAGAAAATCTGAGCGATGTCGCGACATCACCACGACATCGTCACGACATCAAGTCAATGTCGCGACATTAGAACTCCAATTTCACGACATTACAGTTAGGGCAACCCACCTATAAAAAGGAACACTTATAGAAATTTACATTCTCAAACCTAATCTCTCAAACTTTCGAACCCTAACCTTCTCAAAATCTCACAAAAATCCAAACCATGTCGAATCCTAACTCTCCAACCCTAAACGAAGTGATAGAAAATGTAGTAGAGGAAGTTCTAAGAGAAAGGACAGGAGAAGGGAGCCAAGAAACTACAATAGAGGTGGTTCCTGAGGAGATAGAGGTGGTGGTGGAAGAAGTAGAATCCAGGGCCTTCTACTCTAGCAGAATCGTTCCAGAAGCATTTGGCAAAGAAGGGCTTTGTGGAGGAAAGAGGCTTCAAACAATTGGTGTCTCCATTTAAGGAGGATCGAGTGAAGGGGCTGAGGAGAAGGTGAGCGAGCATAGGGAGCCAGGGGTAAGGGCTCTCGTGGAGCTGAGACCAATGGGCTAGTGCGCAAAGTATGACCAACTCCAAGAGAGCCCGAAGTTTGAGGAAATCGTTAGAGAGCTGACAAACGGTCTAGGACAATGGCAAAGCACTAAAACCATTGGTAACGCCTACATCGACAAAGGAGATTTGACAAAGGCGAATAAGGTATGGTTCAATTTTGTCAACTCTATTCTCACCGCCTCAAAGCATGTCTCAGCTGTGAGACAAGACCGTGCCATACTCTTGTATGCATTGGTCAAGGGGTGTAGTTTGTGGGGAAGATAGTGGAACAGTCCATTATGGACTACGTTGAGAACAACTTCTCAGGGAATGTAATACCCAAAAATATGCCCTAACAGTTTGATAACATGTTTAGGGTGTAATATAAGTTAAATCAGAATTTTCGGGAAATAAAACGAGAAACGGAAAAATTATTTCAAGTAAGGGTAAATAAGTAATTTAACAATTCAGGACACAATGGTCATAACATTATAAGTTTATATGCCAAAGTATAATAATGAGTTAAGTGGAAATGTAAATGAAAGAGAGATGAGGGACTAAAAAAAATATGGAAAAAATGGCACAAACCAAACAAGGCCTTAATGTTAAATAAGGGATAAAGACCAAAAGTGGTCTTGGAAAGGGGGTGTTCTTCATTTTAGGAGAAAGAGAGAGAGACAGTGAGAGAGAGGAAGAGAAAAGGGGGTTCATTCTCTCCATTTTTTTTTAGGTTTGGTGTGATCAAGAAGAAGAAACAAGAGGAAGGAAGAAGAAAAGAAAAGGTTAAGGTATGGAAAAATCAAACCATAAACCCATTTTTTTTTATGAATTTGGGTCTAAAAGAACCCTACTTGGTATATTGGTGGTGTTTGGCATTTTTAGACTAGATTTGGAGTTGTTTTGGGTTGGTTTGTGGTTGATTTTGGGTTGTATAGATTACCCAAATTTTTTAGACTTAGGACACTCTCCTAACCCATTAATTGTGTAGGATGGGGTTATCAAACCATAAGTCTTCCCCTATATGTGTTTTGGGAATTGTTTGGTTGTGTTTTAGACTTGGGCTAGTTGATTGTAATCCTCAATTGAGGAATATTTGTATTAAGGAAATATTGGGGTTTTAGGGGAGATGCTGTCAAAATTTCTTCAAAACCCATGTTTTTGTCTGTCATAATTTCTTCGTCCAAACTCCGTTTCAAATGTTCTTGAACTCTATGGAAAGCCCTTTGAGTATAGAATCCATAAATATATAGCTTGATGAAATTAGAATTCATATTAGGTCCAGAAATCACGAAAATAGTAGGCCCTGCTGGTTCTGCTCGTAGTCAATGTTCATGGGAAGCCTCCAACTTCGAACGGTCATAATTTCTTCGTCCGAACTCCGTTTTGGATGTTCTTGGACTCTATGGAAAGTCTTTAGTATAGAATCCATAAATATATAGCTTTATGAAATTGGAACTCATTTGAGGTCTAGAAATCATGAAAAATAGTAGGCCTTTCTGGTTCTGCTGGTAGTCACTATTCATGGGAAGCCTCCAACTTTGGACGGTCATAATTTCTTCGTCCGAACTCCGTTTCGGATGTTCTTAGACTCTATGGAAAGACCTTTGAGTCTAGTATTCATCCATATATATCTTGATGAAATTGGAACTCATATTAGGTCCAGAAATCACGAAAAATAGTAGTTATTGTTGGTTCTGCTCGTAGTCACTGTTCATGGGAAGCCTCCAACTTCGGACAGTCATAATTTCTTCATCCGAACTCCGTTTCGGATGTTCTTAGACTCTATGGAAAGCCCTTTGAGTCTAGAATCCATCCATATATAGCTTGATGAAATTGGAATGATAGTAAATAGCTTATAAACATACATGGTAACCATAGTTATTCATGCATATAATGAGATATGAAAAATGCAAAGATACGAATAAATGATTGTAAATATCGTATATGATTACTGGATGACAATAATTATTTGGGAATATGAGATATGTACTAAACATAAAATACACATGGATTGACTGCTTAGAACCTGGTAGAGGATAGATGGGCATGCCTATTAGGTAAAAACAAGTCTGCAGCATACTAATTAGTTGTCCCCATTTGGGTCATTACAGCGCCTTCGGGCCCTTATAGATGGTCATTGTCTCGTACAATGATAACAGCGCCTTCGGGCCCTTTTAGATGGTCATTGTCTCGCACAATGATAACAGCGCCTTCGGGCCCTTATAGACCACTGTTTCGTACAATGAGTACAGCGCCTTTGAGCCCTTATAGTTTCCTTTATCCACTTCTAAGGTTTATGCAGGCATGAAACATAAAACAAATGATTAGAATATGACATATGATATGATATGATAAGAGAAGCATAACATCGCTATGAGATGACAAGTATACTGTGACAAGAACAAGAAGCAAAGTGTAAAATGATATGAAATGTATATGAACGTTGATAAGAAATGAAACATGATATGATAAGTAAATATGAGATATGTATAAGCATGTTTAAATGATATGATATGTTAGATGTATATGCATGTGTATAGAAGTGTGATGATCCGTGTTAGTGGTCGTCCACGAGTTATTCCCACTAAGCGTAAAGCTTAGCACAGGTTTTCATCCGTGTAGGTACGGGAGCAGAGGCAAGAAGGTCGGACAACCCTCATTAGTCTCCAAGGTCAACACATAGTTAGATGCCCATCGGAAGACTTTTTGGTCTATTTTGTATAATGTATATGTATTTTTGTTTCTTTTGTAAGCAATGTAAATATTGTAAATGTTGAACACTTCCATATATGGAGCTTGTATAGAATTTATGTCCGTATACGAGGATATAGTACAAGTTAAGTGTTTAACATTATATGAATGAACAAACAAGGTTTAAGTCTATAGTAAAAAAAAAAAAAAAATAGATAACACCCTCGCAGCCAGATTTTGAGTTAAGTCTGAAGTTAGTTAGTGTGAAGTATCAGGACCGGTTCGGGCCTTAATCAGGTCGGACCGAAGGGGTGTTAGGGAACATCTACCTGCCTTGAGTCACTCTTACATTGCATCGAAAGGGGTGTAACATTCGTAGTGAAGAAAAGTTCACAGAGCCTCCTCTCACTTTAACTAGAGTCCTCAAAACTCTTGCACATGGTGAAAAGGTAGAGAAAGCAAGAAAGAGAAAGAGAGCAGCTATAGAATTGCCGAAGGAGGCAACCCCTACAGGCGAGGAGGCCGGAAACTGAAGAGAGGGGTGCTCTTCTTGGAGATGAGAGAAACAATGTGCTCAGACTAGAACGAGAAAGGAAGAGAAGAAGCGAGGAAGAGCAAAGGCAAGCAATTATAATTTGTTCTCTCTACTAACAGAGATGAGAGAAGAGATAAAGAGAAGAGATGAGCTATTCAAGGAAGAGCTTAGATGGAGAGATGAAAATCTGGTTGCAAAAAACAAAACAAGAGAAGAAAACTTAGCCACACTCATCCAACAGAGGGATGAGGAGTGGAAAGAAGAGCTAGAAAAGTGGGATAAAGCCTTAAGGGCAGAGTTGAAAGAAAGAGAGAGGGCATTTGTGAATGATCAGCTCATGAGAGATCAAGTTGATCAGGAGATCATGAGACCAGGGAAAAATGATGGAGAAAGATGCTCGAGACGAAGCCTTTGGATATCTCTACAAAGAATACCAAAAGGAGATCAAGGCATTAATACTAAAGAGAGATGAGGAATTGGAGCAATCTCTAGGCTATAGAGATAAACTTTGGACTGATTGTATAGATCAAGTAAATTCCAATATGATAAAAATGTATCAAGCCTAGGGAGAATTTGAGCAGACCCTGAATTCCATTGGGCAGAGGCAAAATGAGCTCATCAAGCAGCACATTCGAACACAAGAGTGGTACCTCTTTGACAAGGGTAGAAGTGGCTCAACTGGAAAACCTGAACCCTCAATCCCTGAATTCATTCCCTCTAGTTGCAACTATAAGTATGAATCAGTGAACCACATAAGGCATAAAATCGATCGAAGAAGAAGAAATGGCTCCATCTCTCTCTATCTCTCTGTATACCATCTCTCTTTCTTCTCAGTATTGCTCTCTCTTGTAATCTATACAATGTAATTCTTTTCTCTATAAATAAAAAGGCAGTTTCTGAAATTTGTTTACAGAATTTTCTTATTCTTATTTTCTTTTAATTTTTCAATTATGGGAACTATAATAAATTTGAGCTTGAGTTTTTTTTTTCAAATAAATGAGAATTTAGTGTGTTGAATGTAAAAATGCTGTAGAGTTGAAAATTGTTGGATATTATTGCATCTTTTGAAGGATCTTTGCTGATTCTTGTTTACGAGCAACGTAGAAATTTAAAGATTGTTATTCTATTGACCGTTAAACGGTACTTAGCAAGAATGGCTTGTAAGTTGAACAATAACATAACAATCTATTTTAAACCAAAGCGAGCCAAATATTGACGAAAGTTGGCTGATTTTAAGTTGCGATGTGGATAATAGCTGGTACGATTCTACAGAAAAAATGAGATTGAAATCAAAGCTAACAATGCTATTAATTCTAGTCAATTTGAATAGTATAGTTGGAAAATGATAACTAACACATTAATTCGAAGTACCTTAAGCGGTGTTCTTAGGTTAGGACAGCTTTGTGGAACTTACCATCATAAATAAAGAGTTCTAGACACCCATTTGCATGTTATTCAGGCGAAATCCTAGGCATCATAACCAGTAGATAATGATTTAGGCCATCCTTGGGCAGTTTGGGACTTTTAAAAGCCTACCCTTTGATATGCTCTATGCATATACCTTAGTGCCTATTTTAAGCCTAATGCCATTTTCATCATCAGAACCACAAAGAATAACTGAAACCTTCCTTAAGTCTCATCTTACAGTAAAGAACCCTTAATTTACCCAAAATTGCATATTAATGCAGCAAAAATGATCAAAAGGATAAGTTTGGGGGAGTACAAATTTGAATTGAAATGAAGGAGAAGAATTAAGGATGAGAAAGGAAAACAATTGAGAAAAGTTGTACTAAAGGAGGTGCAAAACAGAAAATTGAGAAGCTGAAAGAATAATAGTTTTCAGGAGTGAGTTTTACCTTGTAGCCTACTGACCTTGAGCAATTAAGTCCGTAGGGGTGTTTTACATCTAGTACCATAATGTCAATTGGTGTGGGAGTTAATTTAAGATTTTGTTAGGAGTAGTAGAAAGCAAAAAGATGTATTGTATAAAGATCTGAAACAAAATGTGAGAAAAAGCACAGGAGCAAAATTGAAAATATAAGTGGAAAAGAAAAAGCCACAGAGGAGAAAATACGGAAAAATGCACTAGAACAAGTTTGGTGGTTCTTGAAAGGCTAGTTTAAAAGAAAAATATAATGAGCAGTAAAGGAAAAATGTTGAGAAAATGTATGTAGTTTAGTGAAATTTAAGACTCGATATCGGTTATCTACCCAGTGCCTTAGCCATAAACTAGCTCAAAGACCTGAAATTACAGATTACAGAGGTTATGTTGTACTATTAGTGGAGAATAATATGACCAACAAGCCTATGAGACCTAAATTATTCTGAAAGAATATAATTCTGGATAGTAACTCTCATAAGGCTACCTAATCTGCAAATTAGTCATAAAAGGAAGACCAACACATACTCCAGAGTCAAGAACTATATTTGTTTATCAACTATGAATTACATGTTGTATTGAATTATCTATATTGAAAATTTTTAAGAACCTGAAAATGAATCTTAATTAGAATTGATGTCACAACTGAAATACTACTAAGGCCTAAATGCTGATCTGATTGAAAAGATAATTTAATTGAAAATTGTCCTTAAAAACTTAATTTTTATTGTTTGAGGACAAACAAATAGCCTTTTCTTTGCTTGAGGACAAGAAAAACTTTAAGTTTAAGGGAGTTTGATGAGTCTAAAACTCGTCTATTTTTAAGCCCATTTTTCAAGTATATTTTGGAAACCCAAAAGTTCAGTTTAACAGTAAATTGCAGACTTTTCTTTAAAATTCATGTTTGCGAAATTAAGGAAAAGAAGTAGAATTCAACATGAAAATGAGCAGAAATCAGCATTGTGCAGAAAAAGGGCCAATGTTGTGACATCAGATCTCCAATGTCGTGACACTATGTGGAGAAGGTCTTGACAATACTATAATGTTGAACCTGGCACAAGGCATCAACTGAAGAGGGAAGGCAATGATAGTACCCCAATGTGACATCAGCGAACCTCGTGAGTTCGATTATATCAGACGAAACAATGTCGCGACATCGCCATGACATGGCTCGACATTGGAAGCTGCGGTGAGAAGGTGAAATGTTTAATGTTCTGACATCACAACTCAATGCCATGACATCAGCATGGATTATCAAATGCGTACAGTTTACTAATGTTGCTACATCATCACGACATTGTCGTGACATTAGAACAAGCCTCAACAAGTGAAAACATCAGTTGACTAATGTCACGACATCAAAACGTCTCGTGACATCATACTAAAGCGGCTTGGGAAGTGAAGTTTGTAATAATGTGACATCGCCGAACATCGATTGAGACATCAACGTAATCATGACATCGACAAATTTGGACTAACAGGCAATGTCCCGACATTGGACCAATGATGTTGTGACATCGAACCAAAGTAACCAAGGTGGTGAGACCAATCCAATATCGCGACATCATACCAGCAATACATGGTATCAGCCCGCGACAATGACGGAGGGCTTTAAAACATCGAATTGATATCAGCGACATCACGTTATCGACCTTATTAAGATCAAGTGGTCAAGGCTTAGCAGACGTGTCGCCAATTACGATATGGCGACATCATTACAAAATAGTCAAAGCTGCGGAGGAAATGTTGCGACGTCAATGTGACCACACCGGCAATGTCGGACATCAAGGTAAGAATGTAGGCAAAGAGACATCGATTAGAAATATTCTGACATCAACTCGGTGTCGACGTGAATCAATGTCATGACAGGAAAACAATGTCGCGACGTAAACCACGACATCAGTTAAAGCAGAAGAGCTAATGTCGTGACATCGCGTGGTAAGTTAAATCAGTGTCATGATAGTAGAAAGTAGCCTCAACATGCAAGAGCAATGTCGCGACATCAACTTCAGTGTGTCAAAGATAAACTCAATGTCATGGCTTCAGAAGGCAATATATATGGCCCAAGTTGATCTACAATCTTGCATTTCAATGTGTGACATCATCCACGACATTGACATCTCAACTGAAAAATTAGAATTTCCCAACGAACTTAATTTGTTGTAACATAGTTAGTCGATGATGGCAACTCTGATGTGTAGCCTTCACTGTGACAACATCATGACATCATGACTAGGGCAAAATTTAAGGTTTTGAGTACATGAGTCTGCTTCGTTTTGTTAAGATCGAAAACTATAAATAGAAGCACCTGTAAAGTAGTGCACAAAGCTTTTGCAGTAGTGCACAAACTAACATGCTTTGTCAAGTTTTTATGCCTTTTGGAGAGCTAAAGTCTTATTGTATATAATTTTCTTTATTTTTCTTATTTTTCTTTTTATTTTTGTTTTCTAGATTTAGTTTTCTTATTTTAGATTAGAGTAGTGATTTGAACTGGGATTTGGAGTTGGATGAATGTAAATCGAAGCTTAAATTTATGTCTGAACTTCAATGGAATCTGGGAATTTTTATGGAATTCATTTTTCTTCTATTTTGGGTGCAATTTTAATGAATTTGTCAGATCAACTAGTCATTGTCATTTGTGATCCAGAATTGAAAGGCTAAGCTCACTCTAGGAAGAATCTGTTGTTGATATTATTGTTTGTAGTATTATAATGCTGTTTTGGGTATGGAAATTGGAGTGATTTAATTTGTATTACTCCTTTATTGAATTGTTCTGGATATTATTGTTTGGTACCCAGAAAGGACTATATCATTGCTTTGATTTCCAAGAATCCCTCTGAGTGACACAGAGATGGAATACTTGAGAGCAAAGAGCAGTCACTTAGGGGTAAATTGCATTAATATTATTTGAACTAATGAACTCTATGAATCACTCTAGTATATCACTGGTGAAGATCTAACCTCTGCTGATCTAGCAGTTTAACTCATGAGTTTCCTCATTAGGAAGAATAATCTCAAAATCATGATGTTGAGTTCTAATCAAGGAGAGGAATTCTTGTATTGATAAACGAGGAGTCCCATTTAATTTGGAGAGGGCTTGCATTATCCTGTGTAGTAGCTAGCAATTTCAGATTCTAAAGAACCATTTAACAAATATTGAGAAGGAAAAACAACTAGATCTTAAGGGGATCAAGTCCCTACATGTAGCTTTTCAAACCATTGTCCTAGAGATAGAAATATGTTAAGCGGAAGTGATGTGTGGTGTGAGGAGAAATCCATTGCTACATACCTTTGCTCTTAGAGCAATTCAAATTCATATCCAATACTTTATATTTTATTTGGAAGCTTGAAGAATTAATGGTCTAACCTTGAATTTCCATTCCTAGTGTTCTTTTGAGTCAATTAGAACTCTCATTCATATATTTTTAAAAATTTCTTTATCTTTTATTCAAATTCTTTAAAATATATATTTTTCACCAATTAGAGGTTGAATAGTGACTGATCACTTGAGTAGTGAGGGTAGTTAATCTTTAGATTTTCAAAATCAATCCTTGTGGGAATTATATCCGGATATATTTTTTCCATTTTATTACTTGTATGACCTGTGCACTTGTAGTGATTTAGACCAAAACCAAATTTTAATATAAAATTATTACTTATGAAGCAAAAAGCAGATTTTATATATTGAGTCAAACAAGTTTCTGGCATTACTGCTAGGGATTGAATAATCTCTGTGCTTGAGTGCTAAATTAGTCGTTTTAGTCTACATTACTCATCGATTCATCCCGGTACACTAAAAGGCAATAGTGTATACCATTAAATCGGGTTCGACCAAAGGTTGTCGAAAGATGCCATTTGAGTTATTCAAAGGTTTTGACCTTTGATTTGGCTGCTCACCTTTTATCATGTATGGGGATGCTGTTTGAAGTAAGTTTATAATCCACAAGAAAAGAAACTAGACCCAAAGAACTCTTAGTGGGCATTTCATTGGATATCTTGAAAAATTCAGACTATAGATTCTATTGTCCTTCTAACCTGTGAAGTTGTGAAGTTAAGAAATAACGAAGTTTTGAACGACTTAATTGGTGGGAGTGGTCAAATTCATGACATTGTTTTGAAAAGAGATCACTATCAAGGTCAAAACCTGCGTTTCATTAATAAATTGACAAATCATACATACCCATGAGGTAAAAAGCGGTATAGACAGCAGGTCATCAAAATCCATAAATTTTGAGCTTGTAGGTGTGTTGTTGAAGGCCTGACAAATCTGTGATATAGATTAAGCATCCAGTTCAACAACAAGTTCCTCATGAAGAAACAACATTAAGGAGATCTACTAGAATTGAAACTTAGCTATTCTATTGATTATATTCGTGTACTTGTAGAATCGAATTGCAAATATTGGAGCGAACCTTTAAGAGCCTTTTCACAGGCCATAAGTTCTAAGGAATCGGACTTATGGTATAATGCCATGAAAGATGAGATGGACTCTATGGCATCTAATCAAGTCCAAGATCTTGTCGAGTTACCTTGCAGTTGCAAGTCTTTGGGTACAAGTGGGTCCTTGAGACAAGAAAGAAGACTCGCTAGGCAACATTAGAACATAAATGGGCTGTAGCGAAGGGGTTTCCTCGGAAGG
The DNA here is from genome assembly GCA_016808115.1 of Tetrastigma voinierianum. NCBI lineage: Eukaryota > Viridiplantae > Streptophyta > Magnoliopsida > Vitales > Vitaceae > Tetrastigma > Tetrastigma voinierianum. The sequence goes on along the minus strand of JAEQBH010000376.1, from coordinate 886,782 downwards.
AAAGAATCGACTACCACGAAAGCCTTTTCTCTGTGTCAAAGACGATTCTTTTCGGGTTATTATGGCATTAGTAGCTCTTTTTGACATTTGCATCGGATGGATGTGAATCTGACTTTCCTTAATAGTGAGCTAGGGAAGAGGTTTACATGAAACAACTGAAGGATTCCTTAAGTCATGTTGTTGGTTTGCAAGCAATAAATCCATTGGGTTTAAACTGAAGTGTGTAATGGTGTTTGATTCCATAAGTTCATCACTTCATTTGGTTTTGAAGAGAATGTCATGAATCATTGTATATACCAGAAGGTCAGTGAGAATAAGACCTGTTTTCTTGTTTTATATGTGGATGATATTTTGCTAGCAACAAATAATAAGGGGTTACGATGTGAGGTGAAACAATTCCTATCAAAGAACTTTGATATGAAGGATATGGGTGAGGCATCTTATGTCATTGGCATTAAGATCCATCGAGAAAGATTTCAAGGCGATACAAGGTTCCCCGGTCACCGAAGCTATGTATTAATTTTATGGAAATTTCGGATGAAAATTGTTTCAGCGAGCTGACACCCATCGTAAAGGGTGACGGAGTTCAGCTTGGACAGTGCAGAGAACAATTTTGAATAGAACCAAAGAAGAACATTTCCATATGCTTACATTGTGGAAAGCCTTATCTTGTCTTTCAGTGTGTACCAGACTTGACATTGCATATGTTGTTGGAGTGTTAGGCAGGTATTAGGGTAATCCAAGTATTGACCACTAGAAAGCTGCGAAGAAAGTTATGAGATACCTTCAAGGTACAAAGAACTACGTGTTGATGTACAAACACACCGATAACTTGAAAGTGATTGACTACTCTAACACTAATGGCTGCATGGACTCTAAAAAGTCCGCCGGTTATAAGCATGTATTTATGCTAGCCCGGTGGTCGTCAATCTTGGGAGAAGCAACCGACGGACGTGTTTTCTTCCACTATGAAGATTGGTTTGTTTCTTGTTTTGAATTTCATTTCTGGCCTAAGTGTCGTTGATTCCATTGAAGTTATGCAGCTGACAACTCGATTACGACTTTTGGTAAAGTAGTAAAAGTGGGAATCGAGCAACTCTTAGGCATGAATCTTAGCCATCAGGAACGTGTTAAAGAAAGTGGTCATTGAACAATTAGCATTGAGTTGATGATTGGATCTTTGACTAAGACCACCAAAAGTTTAGGATCATGTAATCGATTATGGGACTGGACCATGAGTACAATCTCATATTGTACATACATTTATTAATGAAGCTTTTATTCAATTGATGTTTCTCATATAATTTAAGCAATCCTTACTTATTGTGATAGAGAAATATAATTAAGTTTAACCTAGGATAAACATTGGATTATTCTTAAAAGTGAAGCTAATTATTACATGAACAAATATATTGTAATACATATATGATAACACTCACTATTAGAGGACCTATCGCCATGATTCATATATTTATTTCTTGATTTGGATGGACATTGATAGGCGTGAGCATGTTATATAAAATATTATGCCTATCTAAGCAAGTGCACACTTCGCCATAAGTAATATAATGAAAGTATAGATACAGAGTGGGTTACTAAGTATAGACTTTAATCTAGCTACTGTTAGATGAGTGGAAAAAATCCATGAAAACTCCAAAGACACTAATCTAGCATGTGCAAAATGATATTAGACAAAAATGTGAGGCATAGATTTCACTAACAATTATGTATGAACACCTCAGCAATTAATCAATGTTTATTTCATCATGAAGATTGGGGTTTCCACTAGTGTCTATACAGAATCTCCTCTCGAGCATGCACTACCCTTAGGATCCCGAGTATTTTGCATTTGCAACAAAGCCTATAGATTTCTAAAGGCGCATTAAACAAAAGAAATCATAATACCACACCTAATGTCATTTATATCTCTATCTCATTATAATTAGATGGTAAATCATCCATGGTCTAATTTTGATTCTCACCCTCAAATGCTAGTAAATATAAATCATGCAAATGTAATACATACAAGCATTAAGATCCCAAAATGAAATATAAACATAATGTAAATAATAACATTGATAGAAATTAAGAGAGATTCATACAAATGTGTCTTTAGCTATATCTAAAACCCTAAAACTAACTAGAACATAAATGGAAGAAGAAATACAGCCATCATGAAAGAGGAATGAAAAAGGAAAGAAGAAAACAAATCAGAGATTAGGCTCTCTTGCCTCCTCTATCATCTTCTTAACCTCAAGTTGTACTTTCTCTCTAAAACTAAAACTAAACATTAGAGTCAAAACCTTAAAGAGGGGAGAGGAACCCTAAGAACCTCCCTCTGTAATTCAGAATCTAAAAAACGACCCTCATTGAAAATCCTGTCCAGAATGCCACACAATTACCCCCCTTTTTATGCGAACCAAAGAAACGATAGGCTTTATCACATTTGGGCTTCGAAATTCACGCTATAGTGTGGTGAATTCGACGCTATAATGTGGAGAAATGGGGAGCTACTGGACCCTTACACTCTGCAGCATGAAAATCTATGCTACAACGTGAAAAAAATCACGCTACATCGTGACCATCTTGCTCTGTTTTTCCTCCTCTTCTTCCCGAGAGAACACTTTAGAGTTGATGGTAAATACTGAATCCACAAAGTGTGCCAACTAGTCAGATTTTGAGCACTTTTCCTCATTCCTTCAACTTCCAAAAGTCATAACTTGATCAATTGAAATCCAAATTAAGTGAATAAGGACTCTTTGGAAAGCTTAGGAAGTCTACTGTCTATCCATATAAAGTTTAGATCCATGGGAGGTCATCCTCGATCTAAAAAGACCAAAATATAGTAGCTATTGTTGAATGTTGAATTTGCTGATTTTTGGACCTCTTTTCACTCAGTCCTCTCAATGGTTGGCCTAATCACAAAATTGAGAAAAGAGAGCATTATGACACTTATTTATCTTCCAAATATACTAAAACATGGGGATAAAATGAGTATTTAAGATACTCATCAGACCCCTAAACTTAAATCTTTGCTTGTCCTCAAGAAAAGGAAAAACACACATATATACAAAACACTAAAATAGATATGAATAAAAGTGAATTGCTAGCAAAAACCGGAGAATACCATGGCAAGTTCTATGGAAACAATATAGCACATAGGATCCAAACATTTAGTCTTTAGGTAAGGAAAGTTTCGCCCTTAATTTTCAGTAAGATCCTTCCAAAGAAACTCCCATGAAAATGGTTTGTTAGATCTCAAATGTAGACAAAGTTCAAGACACTTTTCAACTTCAAACTCAACTCACTCATTCGAAACAAATAACAAAAATAGGCTAGAACACACCTTTCATTCATCTTAAAACTGAAATTGGATACAATGCCAGTAGCTCCTGAAAAGTGTTCATATAGTGGGATCCATTAGCGACTCACAATTGGTAAAGGCACGAACATCCAGTTCTGAATTTGCCTCGAACACTCATTAGAAAACCAAACTCTTTGCGGAGTGGGACATCTTACATCCCATTAGACGGTGAAGTCAATGACTCTGACTAATTGGCAGAATTAGGCTTTTAAAGATCCCATAAAACATGTGAGATTCGATTAGGACAGCTCACTTATTTCTCTCTTTTTCGCATTATTTTTACTTCTTTTCTTTGTTTTCTTTTCTTTTGTTTTTACTAATGTGGGCTCATTAGCTCTTTTGATGATGTCTAACCTCCAGGAAGTTAAGGTCTAATATAGAATTAAGTTTAGTTTGAAGAAGAGCTAAGCCTGAGTGTAAAGTAGATCTGAAGTGTGTGCGTGCAAGTTCCATTAAAGTGGTTCCTTGAAAACACGAGGCCTTACAGCCCGAGCCTCCCGTGCCACTAGATACACTTTCGATCTTAGATCCTAAATGTGATGGTATCCCAGGATTTTGGCTCATAATACCAGACTTTTGAAGCACAATGTCAAGCATTCTTGGCTTGTTTGGTAAGCACCAAACAACTCATATGAGACACGAAACACACAAAACCTGACATGCATAGAAATTAGCAGCTTTTGAAACAAGCTCAAAAATTTCCAGGCATGGATTAAACATGCACCATTCTCTTTAAACTATAACCCATTTCCACACAAAAAAAATGAAATGCATTACATTTGCCTCAGTAATGAAACATGAAAATAGAGAGGTAGAGGGGGTTTCCTAATGATCAAAGTTAGTCATGACCAGCCTGGAATTAGAGTTGCATGATAATCGAGGTTTCTCATCACCTTCACAGTTATCATAATCTCGACTCATGCATCCTCACAAAAGGATACTTTATAGAGATCTCCTCAATTCGGTCATAATTTTCTTACAAAGCGCGCCCAGCCATTTGGTCCTTGACTCTTCATTTCAACCTTGCTTTGCTTGATTATTCTCTATATCTTCCGACAGTGTTTGGACATGTGGAGAGTGGAAGCATCCTCATCTCTTCCCCATGATGTATGTTGATGTCATGTTCAGATTGCAAATCTTGGGAGTACCTCCACACCGAACATGATTCATAGGCATTTGTGGGCTCCACATTTGACTTCTCACTCTTTGATGATGCTCATTGACCATTTGCCTCATTCTTAGTTGTTGAGTAAGAAGGTACAATTCAGTTGTCGAATCCATAGAATGATCCATTGTGATTGAAACCTAAAAACAAAAATAAAATAAAATAAAATGTTCAAAGTAAAATAGACAAGGAAAAGAAAACAAGACTAACTATATCCAAAGTAGAGTAAAGCTATTATGAATCAATATTAATAAAAGCACTAATTCCCAGAAGCAGCGCCAAAACTTGATATCTTGTGACGTGTTATATAAATCATGTACCTATTTGCACAAGTTCACGCGTCACCTCAAGTAATATAATGAAAGTAAGAGTATCGTACCACGGAGAATTGGGTTACTAAGTACCGACTCTAATCTAGCCTATACTCTATTTGGATGGTGAAAAATCACGCGAAAAACTTAAGAACCTCCGTCTAACATGCAGGTATTCAAATAAGACTAAAAGGCCTTAGGGCATAGATTTCACCTAAACAATTATAAATGAACCTCCCAACCTAATTAATCAATGTTTATTTCATCATGAAGATGGCAATTTCACTAGTGTCTGCTCTTGAATCTCAGCATCCACACCACTGCCTTGGATGATGTTTTCCATCTGTAAAACTCAACCCCAGTTTCTAAAGCATTAAACGGAAGAATCTAATTTCCACTGTCTGTTATATCTGTGAACTCAGAAAAATTCAACTTTTTCAAAAAGGGTAAAATCGTTATTTCGATCAAAAATCCGAAATTTATTCTCTAGATCTTGGATGACAAAACGGATTTCACCATTGGAATCATCTCGCGAAATCTAGATAGCCCCGCGTCGAATTTTATGAATTAAGATAAATCAGATTTGCGTTTTCGAGGGCATCGCGTTACGATCTTGGTAAGCGATGTTGATGTGACAAAATCACATATAACATGTACTCAAGTGCCATAAGGTAGCATGGCAGAAACCGTCGAAATGGACGGCGAGATAGTCAAGAATAAAGCCCCGGAAAGAGAGGATGATAATGTCATTTTGAGATATTAATGATAATAAAACAAAATAGCCAATAGTGCATCATCTTCTCCATTAATTGAGATAAGCATTGGGAGAGCGGTGCCTATGGAGTTTGTGTTTTTAGAGGACCTCATGCTCTACAGATTATCGAGCGTCAGGCCGTCGAATCTGGTGAAGAAGGAAAACTCTGGCGAGCCTCCGTAGACATAGGTTTTGGGTTTTAAATAATACGTGGTATAGAGTTTCTTTCTACTTGGGTTTAGCATTTAAGTGTGTTTGTGTTGATTGTGAATGAGTCAGTGAGGCGTTGATGGATTCAAGCAGAACAGGTGAAATTCTTAAGAAATTATGTGGACAGTCGTGACGTCAGGCCTGGGTTAACTAGTTTATTATTTAATAATTAATCATGCGATCTCTTAGTGTAGAGATGTGCGTCAGTTTAAGTGACGTGGTTGAATCATTAGTTTGAGCAGTGGGCAGGGTTTCACGTTCATGCGATAGTGACCGCGGTAATTTTGTGTGAAAAGTGTTGGCCGAGCAATTCAAGTGGAATTGCTGCGTGTTTGTCAATCTTAGTGAGCTAATTTTGGTATTATGAATTGTGGAATTGCATAACATGTTTGTGTGATTTAAATTGTAGATATATGCATGATTATATATTTACATGTGTTATAAATTATGGAATTAGCATGTGCATTCCATATGCCTTTGAGGCATTCTAGAGCGATAGGAATGAGTGCATGAGATGAGATGATTCTCGAGAGAATAGTTTCGGAGGGTTGACTAACAGTATAATTATCAAGTGTGTCCATTATAAAAATATCGAGGGTAGTCCATATAAGATATCAATTGCCAAAGCTCGCCCAATTGATATATCTCTGAGGGTAAATTCACTAAATATAACATCGAGACGGTCCAATATTTATATCCGGAGGTTATCCACACAATTACAAAACAAATATCTTGTCGAAAATAATTTTTCTATATACATTTAGGCAAAGGTGGAGGAGTCAAAGAGGACTCCTGGTACGAGTCAGAGGTTGCACATTCAAGTAGGATCACATTTTGCCGAATGTGTGTTTACTTGGAGCATTTCATATGCACTTAGGTGGAGAGTGCAGCCCCACTTAGTGGTGATTCCACCATCGAGCATTAGCTCACCCTCACGAGGGAACATATTTTCTGTGCATTAGGAGCGATGAGGAGACGACTCCATCCTAAGAGGCCGAGTTTCAGAAGAAAGTCGGGTCGTGGCTTTCATGATGCAAACATGTATTAGAACTCTATAAGTTTGATATATGTTGTATAACAAGAATTTATTTAGGTTCTCAGAACTATGGTAGATAGTTGGTATATTGATGAGTATTAGTTTATGGGCCCAAGAGGCCGTTTCATTCATATACAGATCATGTGATCGATGTCAGACGTGATGTATCTGGGGCAGAGCCCCCGTACAAAGGAGACTCGCCCGATTTTGCGGAGAGATGCTCATGGGTCACTCGACATTCACTAAGATTCACGTTGACGAGTACCAACGGACTTCTGTGCTTTAGCTACAACATTTTTATCTCATAATAATTAAATGGTAAATCATCCATGGTATACTTCACCTCACCCTGCATTCGTAAAACCCGGTAAATTCTGAAAATGGCGTAAATAGTAAATTGTCGCTTACAATGCAGGTTGAAACTCAGAATTTTTTCTAGATCTCGATGATGAAGTTGGACTCTAATTGAATTCAAAATCTAGTTACCCAGAAAATTTCGTTGAATTCGAGATACCAAAATTTCACATTTTTCGATAAGTGAAGAGGCCTGGGGTGACACACGGCATGAGGACTTATGCGTCATAGTGACATGTAGGACATACGGGTAAGCCATGTGTCAAGTTCATGCAAAGGTGATATGAGGAGTTACATAATAGGAGGTAAGTCTGAGGAGGAGTAACGAGAGAGGAAAGGAGAAAAGAAAGAGAGAAAGGGAAAGGAGAAAAGAAAAAGAGAAAAGAAAAAAGAGAAAGGGAAAGGAAAAAGAAAGAAAATGAGAAAGAGGAAAGTCGACGAGCTTCTTTCTTAGATCTTTAGCATTCCGACGGTCGGGACTCGTCGAACCAAGAAGTAAAGTCCGCCTACGCGATGAGGGCTACACGTGGGTATCAAAATTGAGGAGTTTCACCGAAGATCCAACAAAGGAAATTCAAGAAATCTCATCTACTGCACTCCAAGAGGTAGGGATTCTTCCTACTTTGGTTTTTTTTCCACCTTAAGGGTAATGTGATTGTGTTTTTCCCCAAGGGGATGTTTGGCTGAATTTTGAAATATGGGAATGCTGCCTTGTTTTGATCCTACGTACTAGCTGGATTTTAGCACCAGTTTTCGATTAGGAAACATAGGGAATTTGGACTCAGGTCCTTCATAGAAGTTGTAGCTAGATTTGTGAACTTGATGTTAGGATTTTGAATCACCCGAATTAGACCTCTACAACTCACGTATGGTCCATTTCCCGGACCGCGCAGCTCTTAGGTCGTTTCAATTTGTGTCCAGATTGGGGACTAGTTTTCGTGCCGATTTTGTACCGATTTCGGACTGATTCAGACCATTCCATTGGCTGGTTTCGTGGCCTAACTACGGCCTCGTTTGGAGGCCCACGCTGTACTGTGTGTAAATTGTGATTCGATTGATTCTATCGCTTTAGAGTCAAGTGGTCAGGCCGGCTTCAGGGTCGGGTGTAGCGGCCTCGCGAGTCGGCCCTCAGACTAGCCAGGTACCGTATGGGCCGATCATGTTGTTATGCCGTATAAATGTTAATATATGTGGGCTATTATAATGACCGGCATTATTTGTGCTATTATATTAATATTTAATGAATGATGTTCGAAATTATAAGTAATGTGTTATAATTGTCCAAGATGCATGGCGATGCATGAATTAAATCATCTATACAAGATTCATCATATGTGACATGGTATAAACATGCAAAGGCACATCGTGACATTATGCACTAGGGATATCGCATGACAAGGTGTGAGTGCATGATATGAATCAACACCGCTTCGTGATCGGACAGTGGACCCTAAGACGCCGATGTCGCTATACTTAAAATGAAAATACGTGGTCCCGGATAGCAAGGTGGATACACCCCCTCGTGTGAAAGACTCGTATATGTTATTATACATATTTCCAAAGGGTGGAAGCCCGTAAAAGTATAGGAAGGCGTGCAAGCTCGCTTTAATTCGGCACTACGCCCACAAAAAGACACACGGTTTCAACGTATAAATGATTATCGAGGTGTAACATCCAAAAAGCTGTCAAAACAAATGAATTTTTTTGTGAAAAATGATCATCGACGTGGATTCACAAATGATAGATTTTATCACATTGGCATCGCAATGTGGTAGGAGCAGGTAAAGACTTCCGTACATGATGTACGGGTGAGTGTCATCTCATTTCATAGCATGACATGTGTGGATTCCACGAAATTAACATATTCTTCATCAAATGTTATGATAATGTCAGGTGAACATCGCGATGCACTTGTGCCCGAGTAGCCTCTGTGAGAAATTCTCTCTACCGGGCGTGGACTCACCCTATATGGGAAAACATTTCAGGTAAGCGATATACGCCAATGGACTAGTTTAACTGAGGCCAAAGGTGAAGAAAGCCTGATCAGGGCCTTGTAACATATTCAGAAAAGTATTAGACAAATGGGGCCAGAATACAATTTTGTCTAAGGTTTGTACTTAAACTCAGAGTAATATGTTTGGATTACATCGAATTTTTATTGAATGTGAATAAACGGATCCCGGTAAATGGGATTGGATAGTGTGGTATCGAGACACACGATATCCATAGGTAATTCTGACACTCGCTTTACAGCTTGGTGTTAGGGCGTAGGTATGTAATTACCTAGGACTCGATGAATTGACCCCAATCCGCGGGTTGACAGTTGGTCAACGGACCCCCAGGTTTTGGGGTGTCACATCTTGAATCAAACCACAAATCATGCAAATATTGGCTAAATACCCATAAGCATTAAGATCAAAATGAAATACTCAACATAAATATGAAATAAAACAACAACCAGTAGAAATTAGGAGAGATTCATACAAATGTGTCTTTGGCTATATCTAAAACCCTAAGAAAACTAAATAGAACATAAATGGAAGAAGAAATACAACCATCAAAAGAAAGAGGAATGAAAAAGGAAAGAAAGAAATGCATCCAGAATCAGCTTCCCTTTCTCCTCCATCTTCTTCTTCCTCAAGTCAGTTTTCCTCCCAAAACCGAACGAAACCCCAGAGGAGGGTCAACCAAGAGGGGAGGAACCCAGAGAGGGCCTCTCACAATTTCAACCTCAAAACTACTCACCGCAATTTCCCACCAAATGCCCTAATCACACTTTTATTACCAAACTAAGAGACACAATGGGCTTTATCACATCTGAGTCTCCGACATTCACGTTGTTGTAGCGTGCAGTGAACTGGATACAAAGGTGGAGAAATGGGGAGCTACTGGACCCTTATAAGCATATCCACTCTGCAGCGTGGAAACCCATGCTACAGCTTGACCAGCTTGCTCTATTTTTCCTCCTCTGTTTCTCGATGCCATAAATTTCTCGTCCAAACTCCAAATTGAGCAATCTTGGTGTCTACGGAAAGCTTAGAGATTGTAAAATATGGATATGTCCAGAGAAACACTTTAGATTTTATGGTAAATACTGAATCCACAAAGTGTTCCAACTGGTCAGATTTTGAGCACTCTTCCTCATTCCTTCAACTTCCAAAAGTCATAACTTGACCATTTGAAGTCCAAAATAAGTGAATAAGGACTCTTTGGAAATATTAGGAAGTCTACTATCTATCCATACAAAGATTAGAGCCATGGGAGGTCATTCTGCAGCTGAAAAGACCAAAATACACTAGCTACTGTTAAATGTTGAATTTGTTGATTTTTGGAGTTCTTTTCCCCCATATTTCGTCAATGGTCATCTAATCACAAAATTGAGAAAAGATCATATACATCATCCATCAAACTGAACCAATGATATTGAAACATTAATGATTCTGACTACATCATTGTTAATGTCAGATATTTTCCATCCATTTCTGTCATCCAATATCCTGGTTTACGTTACATTATCGATTTAACGGCGAGTTCATCTACCATCATAGTTATTCGAGACAAGAATATCCATCGAGAGCTATTCGATTATGGCAAGATATGGTATTCATGTTCGACATCGCTTGAGTCACATGATATTCGCATCTGGCGACTTTGTTCATGTGGCGATCCATCATGGATCGTTAACCGGTACTCATCGAGAAGATTTGATGTTATTATACGATTTGATTTTATCTGATTATATCATTCATTTAAATGATGATTATGATTTTATTGACAGATAGAAGATAGAATATATTAGCGTCCGTCTGGCGCTTCGTTTATTATCTTATCCAGATTCATCTTCCGTCCCGGTATTTATTTATCTTTCATCATTATCTCCACGATGAAAATCTCCAATCCGCTCATATCATATCCCATTTATCCCGCCCATCCAGTCCAATATCTATTAACATCAGGTCATCCAGAGTATTCATGCCCACTCATCCAAACACGAGATAAGATCTTTACCCAGATGGCATTCAACACACCACTATACACAAGATCTCTGATAATCATCCATCATTGATAAGTCCCACATACCATCATCAGACAAGACGCTGACTTATGCCTCAGATATGTGATCCAAACGCGATCTATCATCAACCCAAACAAGGCCTCGATATTTCAGGATCCGTGATGACGCAAAGAACTGTGATCTTCCCCATGTGCATGCCTTACCATCCATCTACCCGGTCATAAGCAAGCAATCGATTTTATTATGTTTTCTTTCATGTATTATAAAATGATATCTCATATACATGAATACCTACTGATATCATGTATACATATGAGATATATTCGTTATCAAATAGCATCTCTCTTATAAACATTTTAGGTATAATTTTCATATAACCAAATTATACATATATTCTCTCTTTAAATTTTCATATATTAAACTTATACATATACTTCTGTACAATATGACACCTATGTCTTCACACATCATTCATGTATTCTTGTTCCTCTATGAATCTACTTTACTTAGAAATTGGATGACTAATTGAATCATCCAACTGCCATGGTATTTTCATGCCAAACTAGTCAGTTTGCCCATATTACACTAGGGACAGTTTGAAATACTCATTTTTCAGGGGTCTTAACTCCATACATGACACTGGTTCTTTGTACTCATGTGAAGCTAAGGTGCTAAGGGTTCTTCTCCAACTAGAATCACCCAAATTGGAGCACCAAAACTCAAGTTATGTCCTAAACAATCGGGACTACTCTATGTTCAAAACAGAACTAGAAATTGGCTTGAACATAGCCCCACTTTTAGTGACTTTCTGGGACAAATGGGTTCGGAATTTGAAGATACCTATTTCATTAAGATTGTTCTCCTTGAAGTCTAGTTTAACCAGCCACTTGAATCACTCAAATCAGATAAGAAATGACCAAGTTATGGCCAAAACACTAACACTAGTCCAAAACATAACATTGGTACCGGTACCACACTGTTTGGTACCGGTACCAAACCTCGAAAATGCCCAAAAATGATGGTTTTTCTCCCATTTTTCCATATATTTCCACCCAAATCAACTCAATACTCAATACACACATCAAAACCACTCCATATTCATCTTGTAACCTCTATTCTACTCAAATCATCTTTCAATACTTATCTTACACCAAAAACCTTTCATGAATTAATCCCAAAACAACTCTAAAATGAATCATAACCCATACATAACCCTAACATGAAGGTTAGTTAGGGTTTTTTCTAAACCCAAACTCCATTACTTGCAATTAAACCATGAATCCAACCTCAAAGGGAGGATTCCATACTCTTATTGTACAATTTAGGGTTTTACCAACCCTACTTTCAAGAATCTAGGGTTATGATGAATCCTAACAAACTATAGGCCTGGGGGACAAGCCACAACCCTATGTAATTCCATGAAAATCCATACAAAACTTTAGAATTCCTTACAAATTCCATACTAATGATTCCATACCTTTGATCTTCTTTGAACTCCTCTTCTCCTTTTCTTCTTCTTCTTCTCTTCCCTTCTTCTTCTTCTTCTTCTCCTTCTCTTCTTCCTTCCTTATCCGTTTTGCTCTCCTAAAATTAGAGACCAAAAGAGATCTTTTGATTCCCAATTAAGGCCATGTTCGCTCATACATACTCACCTCTTCCCATTTTTCATTTGCCCTTCATTCTCAATTCATTCTCAATTCAACTATTCTAATTGCAATCTGGACTTGTCTTATTTTCACTTTAGCATATATTCTATGAGATTACGACCCTTATGTCCTAAATTGGTAAATGACTAAGCAATTCCTGACTCTGAATGAATTCGGTTTCGCTATTTTATTTTTTTGCATTATTTTATTCGAAAAATATACTTTTACTTTTATTATACCTAAATAGTTATAAACCGTCATATTTCGGGGATGTTAAGGTACTTACTAAGTGAGAGTGTTAATTTTCCATCCAGAGCGCTTTTCTATTAAGGCTAATTAAGAAAGGGAAATCAATGTCCATATCGCTTTCATCCATTCGTTCTTAACGTATTCCCATTAATTCCATAACGGAATTAAGCCCTTAAGGTGGAGGTTATGATGGAAACCTATATATAAGGAACATAATCTTACCGCTCTAGTGGTCACTACCACTCTTACAAACGGAGAAAAGCACCACATCGTTCGAGGTAGGAGCATAGAGTCCGTGAGCGTCCTCTTCCTTACTATAATGGCTGGAGGTCAAATCTCTGCCTTCCGCCTATAGTTTACGATAAAATTAATTTATCTAACATAATAACCAAATTAACCTAGAAAAAAAAAGTTTAGATTGAAAAGAATGTATGGAGGTTATATTTAACACAAGGAAAATTATGTAGTACTTGTCTCTTGTGAACAATTTAGTACCATGAGGAGCATAAATAATAGTTTCTATCTTCTTTGGATTTTTTTTTTCTTACATGTATACTTGTTATAAGATAATGTAATTGCAACTAAATACGTAAATAAATTGCTGTAAAAAAATGTAAATAAACTTAAGTAGGGTTATCTCTTATATTTTACATTCTATTTACCTCTAAATCAACCTTAGTAAATACAATAAAAAAATCACCAAGTTTAACGCATATTTGTTCTCTTTTCAGTTCTATGGAAATCAATCACTTGATTTGTTATACTATTGTTTGCATCCAAATTAAAATTTGACTTAATCCACAAATTGTATATAGGCCTGAGCCCAAGCCTATGAGTAAAAATCCATGAGAGATGGGCCTATATCCATTTGAGTAAACTCATATTAAAGTCCAAGGGTATTTTCAAAAAATTTAAAATTTTTCTGAAGTTAAACGAGACTTTTTTCTCAAACTTGGGGACAGTTATTTGAGGCGGTGGAAAACTTGGGGAGCAAGCCTCCGTAAAGGAGAAGTTGACAGTTACTTGAGGAAGTGGGGTAGTGGAGAAAAGTGTGGAAGTGGAGAACTTGGTCAGTTATTCAAGGACTCCAATAAAAGGAGGAGAGCTCTCACGAGGAAGGGATGAACAACCAATCAATCAACAACAATGAATCACTTCTAGCAGTTTAGTCATTCCAATAGAAATTTTCAAGTTTCTATTATTTATGTAGTACCTTATCATTTCAGTTTTCTAAATGAAATACAACAATTTCTATAGAAAATTTTCATTTCAGTTTTCCTAATGAAAGACACCAAATATTCTAACAATTCCTTCAGCTTTCAATTTATTCCGTTCAATTTACTTACTATGGCATTATTCACTTAGATTCTGGGGAACTATCAAGGAACTAGAGAACCTATTTTTCTTATGATCAGAAGTTTGATTTTCTAAGTAAGCATTTTTAGCTCAGAATACTTTAATTTTTCCGGCAAGCCCAAGCATTACCATTCTAATTGTCATTATGTTTGTTGAAGTGAAATTCTAAAAAATCACCAACAGTTATATAATTAACAAGTTTTTTTGTTTTATTTCATAATTAATAGGTATGAATCAAATCTTGTTGGGGAAATCAAGCACAATATCCGGTAGGAAGATCGAATCCTGCTTTTACACATCGACAAGAACATGGGAAAGGATTTGCTTGTTAGGAATTGAAACAAGCATGGTCGATCTATAGATAGTGGAATCGTAAGACTACAATTGCCAAAATGGTTTATAATGATATCTTACATGCTCAAGGTAAATTTGCTTAGAAATGTTAGAGAAAAGATTCAAAGATATATCGGGTCAACTCGAATTGCCGGGAAGAGCTTCTTCATAATTTCTTAATGCAAAATAAAAATTACTTTAATATCAATGAAGGATTCAATAGAATAAAGGATACAAAAGGTTCTTATAGTTCTGATGATGTTGGATCATTCGGGACACTAAAATTATTTCATGAAAGCCATGAATGGTTCGTCCAGAGTCAGAATCCTTATAACCACTAGAGATAAACATTTGCCGTGATGTACATGTAGTGATACATCATATGAGGTTGCAGCCATAATATGCTAAAGGCTCCAAACAGACTAAAGGCTTGGGTTCTTTCGCGGAAGGCCTCAGACGAGTCTAAGATGATGCATCGGACCGATTGAAGAGAAGATCTAATGTTGAAATTCATAAAACCGCTTAGAATAAGCTGATGGACTCGATGATACAAACAAGGAAATATTGCTGCTTCGGAAGGAAGACAAGGACGCTGCTTTAAGAATATGAGAGAGTTGCACCCTACCTAAAGGTAGAATAAAAGTTTTCAGGATAAAGTTTCATAATAATTTCAAATAACAAGATACGTATGCATGATTTGATACAAGAAACAGAGTCGGGACATTATTCGAGAAAAATTCAAAGAGCCTAGTAAATGGAGCAAGTTGTGGGATCCAAATGATATCTCTTAGGCATTTTCAAGAAAAGAGGTAAGAACCAATGTTTTGCAAATTTTGGCAAGGTTTTATATATTTTGTGCTTTACTTATCCTTGATTTTTTTTTCAGGGCATGAAGAAAATTGAAGTGCTATCCATGGATTTGTCTTGTATAAAAGGAATACAATTTAATACAAAAGTTTTCACCAAGATGAAGAGACTTAGATTGCTTAAAGTTCACTGAGCAATCACAGATTGCATGGAAAAGAAATATAAGGTGCTGCTTCCAAAAGATTTCACTAATTTCCTCCTTATGAGTAGAGGTATCTTCATTGGGATGGATACTCTTTGAAAGCATTTCCATCAACTTTTGATGGAGAGAGTATTGTTGAACTCCATCAACTTAGTTAGGTTTCACTACCTTTTTACATTATTAGATTTGAAATTATGGAAGTTGATTTATTGACACGATATTGTTTTGCCACAGTTCTTGGACAAGCTAATGGTCATTGATCTAAGTTACTCGGAGCAACTCATCAAATTTCCAAAGTTCTCAAACATGCCAAATCTGAAGACACTAGTTCTTGAAGCTTGTATAAATTTGCAGAAGTTTCACCCATCAATGGGAGATTCAAAGAAGGTTAATTGCTTTCTTGAATCTGAGGGGATGCAAAAGCCTTAGAAGATTGCCAAGCAGCATTGAGTTGGAATCTCTTGAAAGTCTCGATCGATCTTTTTGATTGCTCAAACTTTGAGAAATTTCCAGAGATACAGGGGAATATGGGACATCTAAGGACACTTATCTTGAATGAGACTTCTATTACTGAACTTCCAAGAAGCATTGGATACTTGAAATCTCTTAAATTTCTCCATCTCCATCTCTCAGATATATTGTGCATACTTTGAGAAATTTCCAGATATTATTGAAGGATCTTGAATTTCTTTATCTCTCAGATAGTGCATATTTGTAGAGATTTCCGGATGCTATTGAAGGAAATATGAGGCACTTAAGGGAGCATGATCTTGGGGGGAGTGCCATTAGGGAAATTCCAAAGTGTTGGATATTTTTGAATCTTTGAATTTCTTTATCTCTCAAATTGTGCATATTTTGAGAAATTTCCAGATATTATTGAAGGAAATATGAGGCATTTAAGGGAGCTTCATCTTGTGGGGACGGCCAATGGAGAACTCCCAATCAGCATTAGGTACTTGGAATGCCTTGAAATTCTTGATCTCCATGATTGTCGGAACTTGCATAAGTTTCCACAGATAGAAAGAAATATGGAAATGATAGAGAAGCTTTATTTAAATAAAGCGCTATTGTAGAATTGCCTTCCTCAATATATTGTCTCATTGGACTTGCACACCTCGATTTGACTGGGTGCAAAAACTTGAGAAGAATCCCAAACAGCATTTGCAGGTTGAAATCCCTTCGCCTCCTTATCCTCCATGACTGCTCAAACCTAAAAGCTTTCTCAGAAGTCACGGAGGATATGGAAAATTTAGAACTTCATTTAGGAGGAACAGCTATAGAAAAGCTACCATGGTCAATCCAAATTTTAAACATCTTACTGTTGATGTTGAATGGCTGCGAAAATCTTGCCACCTTGCAGAAACTACATGTAAATTCTGAGATCCCTTGAACAAATTTCTTCCAAAACAAAATCCCAAACTGCTCTAAATTGCTGGAAAACCTGAGGAGCCTACTTAGGATGGAATTGGTTTGCCTTATTTCCTTGTTTGCATTTACACTTCCTCAAAGAATTGGATCTGTGTGGTTGCCATCTAATGGAAGAAAAAATACCGAGTAGTATCTGGTGCCTGTATTTATTGGAAGTATTAAATCTGAGCATAAACTCTATCCGGAGATTTCCTGCTGCCGTTGCTCAACTTTATAAGCTGAAACTCCTTAAATTGAGTCACTGTAAGATGCTTGAAGAAATTTGAATGCTTCCATCAAGTCTACGAACTGTGGAAGCACACGACTGTCCACGCTTGAGAGCTTTATGGGGAGTCCAACAAGTCTCTTTCCATATTCTCTTTACAATTTCTTTGAATTAAGAAGCCAGGTATATACTTTCCCTGATTCTATTGAGCTTTTTTTACCTTTGGAAATGTTAAATGGATTTTCTTTAAGTTTCCATAACATTAAGAGAGACAAAGGAAAAGCATCTGAAAGAAAAATAGGGAAAAGGGCTGAATAAATTCCTCAACATGCATGTTCTTTAGAAAAATCTTAGCAAAATTCGAAGAAAATTGTGTTGATTAAGAATTTTATTTTACACCCTCAATTTTTTTCACGATAACCAAACAAAAGAAATTTTACATTTTTGTTATTTTCTTGTGTTTCTTTCATTGAATTTTCTTTTAAAAAAACAACTATTATTTTAACTTTTTATACCATAGAATTTACATTTTACTTTTGTGTAGGAATATGAGGATAGGAATCATAACTATCAAAGACCATCATATTTAATGTTTGGTTGTTGGAGAATGATCTAAAGTTTAATCACATAGTGCCTTACTTTATAGGAGTTTTAAATATTTATTTATTTTATTTTATTATTATCTAGTGGGGTTGTTAGTTTTTTTGTTATCATTTCATGATTTTACCACGAAGTAGTAGATCGCTTACTTCAGAAATTTCATTTAAAAGCATTTTGCATTTAATAAAGACATGGTGAATCGTGGTTACGTAGTGCAAAATTGTTTTCTCTCTTCAAATTTCCCAACACTTGTGATCGTAGAGCACCTGCCAGATCTCGAGAGCCCGAGAGACAAATTTTCTTCTTCCATGGCTTTCTACTCTTTTCACCACTAATTTTGATGGTGAAAATTATCATGTATGGGCTGCCAAAAATGAAAGCTCATTTAAGAGGTCTTGCGATGGCAAGGTCGAAAGTGAAAGGGAGGAGAAGAATGACAAGGCCGAGGCCCACGGAGAAAGCCTGTCTGGGAATAGCGCCTGCTGAAGGCAAAGACGCCCGAGACAACAACAAGAAGTCCACGACATTCAAGGAGATCCAAACTCGCCATACGCTTCGTGCTTCTCGGGAGAATCGGCAAAAATTGT
The DNA here is from genome assembly GCA_016808115.1 of Tetrastigma voinierianum. Classification (NCBI taxonomy): domain Eukaryota; kingdom Viridiplantae; phylum Streptophyta; class Magnoliopsida; order Vitales; family Vitaceae; genus Tetrastigma; species Tetrastigma voinierianum. The sequence goes on along the minus strand of JAEQBH010000376.1, from coordinate 868,160 downwards.
TGTCTCGAGGAACCGTCGCACTAACTAGTTTCGAATGTGATCAAGAGCAACACTCTTCTAAATTTCATGGTAAGCCGCACCAAAGCAAATTCTTAGCGGTTCACCAAAAAGAAATTTGAGAGATGTGCTCCATAAACCGAATTGATTTTCAAGAGAAGATGCTTCAAAGAATAAAAAGAGTGATTGATTGTGATGAGAAGTGCATCATGAGGTGGAGAGAAGTGCTTCACTAAATTTGAAAAGATGGGGGAGATGCCCATGAAAAAAAAAAATTCTACAACTTCAATCAAGTGGGGAATAAGTTGGAGAATGATTCAAAGTTGAATTACATAGGTTCCTACTTGGTAGAGTTTTAAATATTTATTTATTTTATTTTATTATTATCTAGTGGGTTGTTAGTTTTTTGTTATCAGGCTTCCATGATTTGTACTTTAACTAAGAGTAGATCACTACTAGAGCCTATTTAAAAGGCATTTCGCATTTAATAAAACATGGCGTATGTGCTACACAGTAGTGCAAAATTATTTTTCTTCAAATTTCCCAACACTTATATCCGCAAAGAATTCGTGACGACTCAGAGTGCCAGAATGTAGGAAATGAAGTAAGAATCGCCTTCTAAGGAATTGGTACGAGGACAACAACTTTTTGGGATTTGCCTTGTTCTTTCTTTTTTACCCATCTCGTACATGCTTGTAGAGATTGTGGTGACAAAGGATCAACGGGAGAAGTTATTGATGATAGTGTCAAGACACTACAAGAATGTAAGCTTTTAGTTGGTGGCATTGACCCCAACCAAAAGGAAGGTCATGTGCAACTATATCATATAGCTGCAAATTATAAAATAGGCTACAACAAGACTATAAAGGGCATGACTAAAAAATTATAGTTGCAATTGTAGTTTTGGCCACAACTAAAGAAGGTGCAAAGTAAATGAGGGCCTATGGATGAGGTCGTTCCGATCGCAACTAAAGGTGATGACTATGGATGTAGGTCATTTTTTGGGCTACAACTATTAGAATAATTATGGTTGGGGTCATTTCTGGCCGCAGCTATAAGTATAATTATGGTTGAGGTTTTTTTGGTCGTAACTATAAGAATGATTATGGTTGGAATCTTAAATTGGCTGCAACTAAAGAAGGGAGATATAGAAAAGATCTTTGTTTGGCTGCTATTATAAGAGGTTTTAATAATATATATTTTTTAAATGAATTTTTAAACAAATATTTCTTCATGCACAAAATAACAACCAAGATTTAATTCACAAATAAAATTTTCTAACATCATCACACGGCTAATGCTCAAGATAATAAACAGGATGATAATTAGTAGCCATTGTTATTCAACTTCTTGATACCATTTATAGTAAGTAGTAACCCAACTATTACATACAAAAATAACCCTCATGACCAAAAGGGCTTCAAAGAGGGCTGCTTCGATGGATTCCCGTCAACAAAATGACTTCCAAAAGCATGGATTAATTCAAAGTTGCCAATCAATGGGGGATATTCCCTTTTGCTCCAGAATCTGGTTTGTGTGCAAAAAATGCATGTCCAGAAAATGATTACAAATAACAAACTTTTCTTGTACCATTACATACATCAATGTGGAGTAAAAATGTTATATTCATGCTTCTTGTTAGTAAACCAAGCTTCATATTCACTAATGATGTAGAGAGGGGTTTTGATATTCTATTTTGGACCCTGCTGATGGGGCTGCAGAATTCCTTTCCCATGGCTTTCAACCCTGCAACACCCAAGTGAACTTACATTAAACCGTCATATTATAGCAAACGAAATAATGAAATAATAGCTATGTTCTGCTTGATCTTCTTAACCATTGACGTACCTTGAAAGGAAGGAGAGGATTTCATTACGATAGGCAGTGAGGGTTTCATCCAAGTGTACCCTGAGGCTATGAACCCGGGTCAGAACTTGGTCAGCCATGTCTCCTCTCTGGGTTCTTACCAAATTTCAGACAACCTTCAATGTAAGGAAAACAACTGTAACTAACAGATCAAAATTATCCAAAGCTTGTTATTGACAAGAAAGTCAAGCCCAAACCATCATTTAGGAAGGCTTCAATTTCAAAATTGAACACCTCACACTTATAAATAATAATAATAATCATATAAATTCTATTATGTTGTTGAACTAAATTCAACTCTAATAAATAATGCAAAGGCTAGTATTCTATTCTAAGATCTTGCTGTTTGACAATGGAAACCTACAGCTACCAACCCCAGAGCAGGGAGTAGAAAATTTTTAGAGCAAGTAGTATGAAACAGAAGTTGAGACACAAGAAACAGACGTTAAAGGGAAGAAGAAAAAGAAAAAAAAGAAGAAAGATCATATTGAGATCTTCAGAAAACAGAGACGGGGAGGAGTACCTGTCATAGAAAAACAGTTGCATATCGTCCATTATGCCGCCATCCTCATTTTCTTTAATGCCTTCAGAAATAGGAGGAAAGTGCTTAATGACATCTTTCTTTGGGATCACAAGCCTGTTGAGCTTACCTAAATCACTTGGGGTAAGCTCCTTTTGGAAAAGAAGCTACACATAAGCCTTCCATTGCTGCTCACACTCTCTTGGTCAAGACCAGGTACTTCTGTCTCTCCTCTGTGTGATTCAGTCTTCAAAAATTCAACAAACCAGGTGCTTAATCATGAGTACTCTCAGTTGAAGGTAGCTAAAGATTCCAGTAGCAAAACTAACCAGTCATCAATTGGATAGAAGTGACTTAGTATAGTGCTTAGAGCAGTAGCAATAATCACCTTCTGATACATATCCTCTAAAATATCCTTAGCAATTACATCTTTACCTGATTGATGGATTCCAATTACAGCAAATACTGGTCCCTGCACATATTAAGAACTATTGCTTAATAGTTCTTAAATCAATGGGTGAGGTTAGGCTATTTTGAAAATGAGTTCCAATCTAAGATTGTCACATGGGCTCAGGTATTAGAGTTATTTATAAAGATAAATGCAATATCAGAGAAGAATTATCAAGGTTAAGATTAACCTAAAATTCTATGTAATTTAGATTACAATATCAGAAAAGGGGAAAACAGTAAGAGTTCAAGCAAGTGCTCTATATTGAGATTCAGGAGATCAAAATTAATATGTGAAAAAAAAATACGAATATTTCACTTACCAGTTAAGATAACAAGCTAATGGCTGATAAATACAAGGAATAAACATATTTTAAAATGGTACAAGCTAGCAGAAAATGATTATCATCTTCACCATCTCCGAACTAATGATGTGCGCAACTTCAACAATAAACAAAGTTGTGTAAGGGTAATATTAACTCCTAAGAGCCCTGACATGGATAGACACATACTGCCTGGATCTACTCAGTATTATTTGTACTTATGATTTAGCATAAGAAAAGATAGTAAATATTGAGAGCGCTGAGCGCTCGCTACTTAGAGATATCCTCTATGTTTTAAAATTTCAAAATGAAAAATGTAGGAAGGGTTCAAATTTGTTCTACAGAACTTTACTTATCTGTTATGGCATGTGGCTCATTTTGAGAGTAAAAGGGGACAAGTACCGGAGAGAAGCGATGACACTACCCTTTAGGCATATCCTGTTTGTTGGGAGGGCGAAATAATAGGTTGGGGGTGGGGGGGCAAAGCCCCCACGGTATGGTACGGTGTATTTAGGTTATAGGGTATTTTTGTAATTTGGTAATATCCAGTGTTATTATAAATACCTTCCTATATAACTCTATTTCAATGATAGTGAAAAATTCAAGCTGTCGTTCCAGTAGATGTAGGCACACTGCTGAACCACGTAAAACTTGTGTGTATTCTTCTTGTTTTTCTTCTCCGCTTCGTATCACTATTGTTGCATGATTCACAACACTATCAAATAGAAGAAACAGTTCTTCACAACTATTATTTTTTTTTCCATTGTTTCTTTACTTACCACTGCATTCATATGCTAAAATAGAAGTGAATATAATTTTAAACAAATTAGTTGGAGTTAGCATATATAGGTGGTGAATCATCTTTATAATAGGCTGGCCAAGATGTCTCTACCAGTATCCGACCGAAAGGCAACCAGTTGATTAGGGATTGAAATGTGAAAAAAAAAAAAAAGGAACCTAATTAATTAATTTTTCATCATTTAAAAACCAGTCTTGAAACCTTATATAAAGGGTCCCTCCTTGGAAAACCAAGCATGCACCAGTTTAGCCAAGGTAAGTAAGACCCCTTTATCTATACCTCGAGAAAATGGAGTTAAAGAAGAGTTTGCTGTTTCTGCTATTCAATGTTCTCATCGCTGCATAGTCAGCCAGAATATCTCTACCATCAATTGGGTTGTAAGTATAGATGAATTTCACGTTGTGTAGAGGTTGGGTCACATTAGTTTATTAGCATTTTGATTGGAAGTTTTGTGCTGCTGAATAAAACTTCATACACTCAGCTATGTAGCACCAAGAACATCTTGACCATCAATGGACAATTTCCAGGGCCAACTTTATATATGTGGAGAGGACAAACACTCAAAGTAAATGTTCAAAATGGAGGGAAGTATAATGTCACCATTCACTGGTATGATTCTTCTGTGCCAATTTCTCTCAATATTCATTGAGCTTCTCCAATTAACTTGAATTTTTAAATACTTCTACTAAAAATTTCAGGTAAGGAGTGAAGCAACCAAGGAATCGATATTTTGTGGGATGTATTTAATAGCCATGTATTTAAATATAACAATGTCCATCATGCAATTAAGCAACAGCCACTCTACAAGACAAGTAACATGTCACTGAAGCAGATAAATCAACTATGTGGTTAAAGGCATACCCTGCAGTGGTTGAAACTCCTAGGCTATTCGGGGGCTCGGCTATTGATCTTGCTGCAGGTCTTTGTTTCTGGTGATCCCTGATGGTGCAGCTTTCTGTAATTGAGCTGTTAGTGAATAGATTTGAATATGATTAGAAGTTGATCATGTCCCATGAAAATGATGACAACGAAAAAAAAAATTCAGTAGTCTATACCAAAATGGTAAACAACACCCTAACTTTGCAGTATTCTAGTATGCATACCTGTTGCCATTATTGTCTTCTTCTGTAATAGAAAGCAGACTGCTAACCCAAGGTGAGGATTCCAGAAAAGGTAGACATAACAAGAATGATCACTGGCTTTTTCTTCTTTTGATTAGTGTTTAAATCTGGAACAGACAGTAACAAGAACAATGTAACCATTTCCCATATTTCCCTGTTTGTTCAGAAAATCAATGCATATCCGCTTTCTGTTTGATAGATAAGTCAGTTCAGTTCATCATTAGTTAATATGAATCCTTACAGCTGTGGTTCTTCTGGAATATAATATATGGTCTTTTTTTTTTTACTAATTATAATCCTCTTGTGAAATTGAATCCCTTAGTTTGGGAAATGAGCAATTCTACATCTTAATATACCTGGGTCACTTAGGGCTTATGCTATTGAAGACAGCCCCCAATAACTTACAATCAAAACGCGACTTATAGAAAATCAAGTGTCTTACCGAGCTCAGAATTGTGGGCGCGGATATAGACGTCCTCAGGAGATGTTTCTGAAGCAGCTACTGCTTCCGTTGAGATTTGAGTTGATCCGTTCATTCAGTCTTTTGATCAAACACCTTTTGTACACAGCACATTGCATTCCCCTGTTCCACTTGGTTTCAGTCAACCAGAAACTTCAATCTGATCATTGGCAGGGAAGAAAAACACAAGAAACACATGAAGATAAACCCATGGAAATAGACAAGGTTACCAAGATAACCAAGAAAAATTCTTCAGCAACAAATTTCCTTTTCAGCTTAGTGGGGACCAGCACTCCATAATGGATTTTTTTTTTCCAGGTTATAAATAAATATCAGAAGTTGGATGCAAGTACATACACAAGGATTTGTTTTATAATGGGTCATTTGGTTGCGGGAAGCTCATTTAATTGTGACTATTGGCCCTCTATGGTTGCACCCCATTTTCCCTGCAGTTACAAAATTATCTATCGTTGCCGCTCATTAATCTCAAAATTCTATAATTGATAGAACCTCTTATTAGTTGTAGTCAAAGGTTTGAAATTTCAGGATATATCGTCGAAATATATCGGTTATCGGACGATTTCGATATGATATCCTTAATCAATAATCAATTGACCGATTTTTTGAGGATTTATTGATAATATTAACGATTTTTCGATGATATATTGATTTTTCACCGACATTTCGATAATATCGGTGGTCAAACCTCCCTCTCAAAATCGATCAACTACCAAACAAGCAGAAAAAAAATTCACTCTACCGCTAGCCCAACTTCTTCTCATGTTAATACATCTCCAAAAATTTTTTATATATTCAATCATTTATTTTATTGAAAATGTTTTAATAAGTCTTTTTTATCTTTTATAGATTAGTTTAATTTATTAAATTTATCAACAAAGTTTGCTTAATTAAATTATGCTTACATCAAATATTTCATTTCTTTCATTACCCATTTTCTTAAAAAATTACTATCACTTTTTTTTTCTTGTTAATATTTTTTCTTTTGAAAATACTATATATAAAAATTAATTTTTTAATAAACAAATATAAATATAGTAAGGAAATTTCAAAAATAAAAATAAGAAACTATTTGATATTACCATCAAGTAAAGCTTCAAAATAATTTCATATATAAATCAAATATATTCAATCATTTTAATTACTGATATTTATATAAAAATATTCACCGATATATTCTCGATATATCTCCGATATATCATTAAAATCCCAGTATCGATATATCCATCGAAACCGATATTATCATTCTTGGTTGTAATTTAAATAAACACGAAACTAAAGACATGCTTTATTTGAGAAATTTTATGACCCCAACTAAAATTATGTCTCTATAACTCACTTTTCTTATACGGAGAGAAGCAGTGATGCCTGCGCTGTAAAAGATCAAAGGCACCTGATATTGATCTAAATCTCTCTTCTTCTTTTTTTCATCTGACTTGTCTCTCTTTAATTTATTCAACCATGCACTTTTGCATGTTTTCAATGGGGGCAGGGTTATAACCCAGTGGTACGATGTTTATGGATTTTCAGGTGGGGGCATAGGCTTTCTCTCAGTCCGAGCCTCTTGGGGTGTAAAGAGAAAATGTTTCAACTGTAAAAAACACGTTCTCATATGAGAATGAGTTTTACACTATTAGATGACGATTTTATTTTTATGAGAACGAGTTTTACACTGTTAGATTATGATTTTATTTCTTGAGATATGTGTTTTCTCAAGTAAAATTTTAATCTACACAAATAAAATTACCATCTAACAATATAAAATTCGTTCTCATATGAGAATAAACTTTTTATAACTGAACCCAAAGATAAACTAAAAAAAAAAAAAAAATCAAATGGGGCACAATGCACATGCCCCCACTAGGCCCTAACAGAGGACTCCCCCTTGTTAACCAGTTTTCTTATTCCTATGTGCTTGAAACTAATTAAAATTAATTGAACAAAATATCTATTTAAAATTAATAATTACATTTATGTATATTTTTTAAATTCATTTCACTTATGTTTCAAATGTTAATATAGAAATTCAATAATTTAAAATTAAAAAAACTATAGTTTTATTTAATTTATTTGATCTTTTTGAATCTCAAAGAAAATAAAAGAGGCAATGTGTATAGACGAAGAATCATCTCCCCTGCCGATTTTTTTTTTTAAAACAACAAATATATTTCATAGTAAATCAAACAATGAAAAATATTTTATAATTGTTTTTTTGTCCTATTTTGGTTGAAAAAAGAACATAAAAGGATTTTGATTTGGAAGAAAATGAAAGAGCAATACAAAGAGGATCAATCATTTATCTTTCCTATTTTTTTAGAACAACAAAAACAATAATAACGCAAAAAAAATAAAATAAAAAACCAAACGACTTTTTGTTGGATTGCCTTTTCCTCTCTTTACCTCGTATATTTCCATGTTCTATGTTATAATCTAAACTTAATACTATTGTACAATATTTCCATGATAACTTCACTCTCAAAAGTTGGGTCCTAAACAAATACAACTAGGATGGCTCATGGACGTGCTGACAAAACATGTAATTGTGATACAAACGTCAGGGTACCTTACAAACATTTTCCCTTGATAAAGCGCCGAGATATTTCGCTATAATCATGATAAAATAAAATCGTACTGCCAATGGCTGATATGAGATGAGAACTAACCGTTGATAAAAGTTTCCTTATTTGGTCAACACAAATTTTGGGATCAATATTATGCAAATTAGAAAATATTCTCTCAGATGAATAAGGAAAAATAGAAGAGAATATTGCGTAATATTGAATGGATAAAATCTAGAAGATTAAATCTTATTCATTAAGATATTGTGGCTAGATGAATATAGAATGAAATCTGACTATTCAATCGTCTATCGCGACATATTAGAAACACGTAGTTTCACGTACTTTCAATGTAATATCCTGCAGGTTTTTAAATAAGTTAGCATGTTTATGCAAGGTAGTGGGAGAAGTCGTATACAACAAAAATGTAGAATAACAAAGAAGGTGTTTTTGGGGGGTTGAATATCTATTGCGGGCATTGCCCGACTCTCAATGTTGGGGAGGTTTTATCCATCATGTTGAATGATGTTTTTGGGCATATGGGGAGTCTATAGATGTTAGTAATTTAAAATCTCACTGCATGCTTCATCATGGCACTAGAAAGAAGGCGTTGGAGAAAGGAGGAGAGCCTTGTCTCATGTAAGATCAATTTGTAACCTAATTGAGATATAATGAAATTCTTTGTATCAGGGCTTAGCCACGCGGATGTAGGCTTGGCCGAACCACATGATCAATCTCTTATGTATGCGTGTATGCGTGAAGCCTAGAGTATTTGGTGAAGGAGGAAAGAAAATGCAGGATGCAAACTTTCATACACATTAACCTTTTCCCATATGTGTCATTCTCGACTACTCTATTAAAGACATTTTATCCATGGAAAGTGTAAAATGGTTCAAAGGAAGCTAAAAGGAACCATCAGAACTTGGCAGCATTTATGAAACTGATATATATTGGGTTAATGAAAGGCATGCATAAGAAGAGATCAATGTGTCACGGACTTAGTCTTTCCACCAAGCTCTCATGCAGCACTTAGGCAACTCAAGCTCGCCTTGACGTTGCTAAGTCAGCCTTTCCCTTGACCCAATTAGCTATGCTAGCTAGACACACCTCTTGGAAGTTAGGGTGGAACCCAAAGACACTTGAAAGAATAGGAAGCTCGTATTGCACAAGGAAAGCTTTACAACCCTACTAGCTCTATACTTGCTTGGTGGCTCTCAACTCCTTGGATGCCTTGGCTAAATGAGGCCCTCAACTATTTATGGGCTCCCATGGAATACTCTTGAACTCCTAAAGGTTCCCCAACTTTTCTAAAACTTTCTAGGCTAATTTAGGTACATGGATATGTACAAGTATATACAAGAGGCATATGTAGAAGACTCTAGGTAACTCTCCCACTTTCTCACATATTCTATAGTCTTCCACACAAGTGTAGAGGAGTTTGGACTTCTCTTGGGTCTTCTAGAAAGCTTGCACACTGTTCTAGCCAAGGAGGTGTCTAAAAGTTTCTAGATTCTTCCCTCCATCTATGTAAAGTCATGAGAGGCTCATTTTTAACCATGGAGTGATTCTTTCGTACATGAGGGTGTCACAAATGGATGTCAATGCGGCAGCAGAAAAAAAATTATAAGACCCTAAAAGGAAAATTATGGCTTCAGGATAAAGGTGTGAAGAGTTTGAGGACCATTTCCACTAAGTAAGTTGGAGCTACTTTCTTCAACATGACCTGTAAGGAAGTATCTAAAGATGATACATGCATAGGCCCTTCTTGTTACTTTGTCTCCCTCCTCACGTCTAACATATTCATCGCCAGAAGATAAAGTGTTAGAAGTCAAAGCAGGAGATGTAGCCATGCAATATGATATTTCACAAAATAAGTGTACAATTTAGGACATAATTAAAATCCATCTATAACTAAGATAGAGGGTTCAAACACATTCCAACACAAGCCTAACAGAATAAACTTTTCTAAGTAATCAAATAGTTGCTTTCAAACCTCAGAGTTAAATTCCTTTGTTCAGACGTTCAATCCAAATAGAGAATTTCGAGTGCAGGGGTTTCAAATTCTCAAATCCTAAAATGCCATAACCATGTTTCTGAGTACATTTAAGATTTATTATACAGGAAAAACAAAAAGGAAAAGAAAATAACAGAAACGCTCCTGATGGAACTAATTTCAGTTGCTTCAATGATTTGCATACAGAATCAAGGAGAGAAACAGAGAAGACTTACCATTAACTTGACAGAAGGCATAAGGAGCCATTCTAGGTGGCATCCACCTTGGAAAATTTACAAATCGTTACCAGTCATTTATTTGGGGCATATATAAGACGAATCGCACACCTTTTCACCACATGGGATGCCCCTGATAGACTAAAAGAAGCTCTGATGTGCTTGAACAAATCAGCAAAGAGAGACTGAGATTTCAGATATTGAGTGCGAGGTTGATACATCATCCACACGTGATCCGTCTCAACAACTCTGTCTCCGCTGTGTGCCCAAGAGATGGAATGATAGAAATAAGGCCCTTCCCTGCATTCAAAATTACAGCAAATTTCACCAGGGTGCTGAATAGTTTTGCCCTCCTCAAGTGCAAACACAGCACATAGAGCAATCCCCAAGAAATTATCGTCAAGCCTATGTGGAGGCAGGTCTGCTGATACTGAAGGTCCCATACTCTCATAATTCCAGTGCCATTTTGGAATCTTACTTCCAGGAATCATAATGCTGTATCCTACTTCTGGAAAGAGGCTCTGCATCATGCATTTTATGATGTTAATATTGTAGTGTCATTGAGATAGATAGATAGATAGATAGATAGATAGATAGATAGATAGATAGATAGATACCTTATCAAATTTCTCTAATGCATCATTCTGAGGTAGCCCAGTGCAATTCCATAGCATGAACTTTACAGGCCCAAGCAAGGTGGAAGAGAACGGGCCTTTTTGCCTTATCATTGAAGATGGAGCCGGTAAAGATTTGAGCGATATGCAATCACAGGCATCCAATAATTTTATGCTTGGTGGAAGGTTAGGAATTTCTTGAAGTTGCTCACACTGTCTCACCAAAAGATCTCTCAGCATAGAAAGTCCACTGATGTCTGCAGGTATGCTAACCATATTGTTTCTGCTAAGGTTTAATACTTCCAGACAGTCTAAGTGGCAAAGCTTGTTATCCATCATTCCTTCCATTAAATTGCAGTCACTTAGATCTAAATCTTTTATGAAGAGAAAACCTGACAAAGAAGGCAGCGGCAAACCAACAGAATCTGCATTTTCCCTGTGCCACAACCTGAAGAACAGTGATTTTGTGAACCAGAAGTTAGATGTTGATCCTCTGCATCCACTAAATGTTAACTCTTCAAGGTTTGTCAAATGAACAAGTGAGACAGGTGGTTTTATTATAGCAGTTCCATCAGCTTGAAGCCTCCTTAAGCATTTCAACATTCCCAGGTCCTCTGGCAATATGTTGAGTCTTGAACAACCAGAAACGATGAGGGTTTCAAGAGATTTCAAAGCACAAATGCTGCTTGGAAGACTCCTGAGGTGTTTGCATTTTCTTAGATTCAGCAACTCAAGACCTTTTAGATTAAGAATTGAACAGGGCAGCTCTCTTATAGATGTTCCATCTAAAAGAAGCTTTTCTAGATGTTCCATAATTTCCTTGATCTCTGGAAATCTCCCTAGTTTAGAACAGCCAGAGAGGATGAGAGTTCTAAGGGATTCCAAAGCACAAATTCTGCCAGGAAGGATCTCAAGGTTTTTGCAGTCCTTCATACTTAATAACTCAAGCCCTCGCAGATATCCAACTGATGAGGGAAGTTCTACAATAGCAGTAGCTTCTAAATCCAGCTTCAATAAACACTCCATATTGGATTCAATGTCTGGAAACTTCACTAGGCTTGAGCACCCTGAGAGGTTAAGAAGTTCAAGTTTTTCCAATCCAGTGATTCTGGGAAAATGGTGAATCATCCTGCAGTTTCCCAAATTCAACATCTTAAGATTTTTCAGCCGAGCAATTGATGGGTGCACCTCCCGCAAACTTGTACAACCGTCCAGATTTAGTGTCATCAGAGATGGTGAACCAGACAAGTCCGGACATTCAACCAGGTACGGACAGCGACTGAGATCCATGACCTTTAAATTTTCTAGATACTGGAACATAAAAATAAAATGAAAATTCTTGAATAAATTTTCTTGGCTAAGAACTTTAAAATCATGTGTTGAGAAATCATACCTTAACTTGGTTCTCTTTCCAGAGGTGTTTTAAGCTGCTATGCTTCAAACTGAGTTCAACCAGCTTCTCACCATTAAAACTTGACGGCAATGAGTCTAGACTCCATCCATCCCAACGAAGATATCTTAATTCATAGGAAGGAAATTCGAAATTGTTAGCAAGGCGCACTTTGTTGCAACCATATGATAAAAGTCCATCCCAATAGACCCTGAGGAGTCGAAGTCTTTTCATTTCTTTGAAAGCTTCAGATGTAAGCCACATTTCTTTTGATGCTGACATATCAAAGGATATCCCTTCAATTGCCTCTGTCCCCTGAAAATTAACCAAACAAGGGATAGACACGTGAGCCACAAAAATGCTTAAAATGATATACAAATAAACAACCTGTCTAAGTGAAAATGATTTTAAAAGTTGGTTCAGGCACTTGGCTCTTACCAAATTTTGTCCCAACACATCATGGACATCCTCAGGATTCCACAACCTGCTCCTTGTACCAGGATCTCGAGGTGATTCGTTCAGAATGATTTGCCGACCCATTTGCTGTACCAAATCATGCATCTTTATCTTGTTATCTGAAATTCTGATAAGAGATTTATCCTGGAGATTTCTCATTTCAACTTCAGAAATGTTGCAGCTATCAAGTATTCTTAGCACAAAATCTCTGTCCTCCCCTTGGAAAAAGCATGCAGCATCAAGAAATAAACCCTTCTCTGTCCTATTTAGTCCATCGAATGATATTTTCAATACTCTTTGGATTTGTATTTGCGGTGTTTCCAGCTTAGACACTTCACTTTCGCATTCCGGTATGGTCCTACCACGTAGTAGACTTCCCAAAACTTGAAGAGCCAATGGAAGTCCTTTACAATAATTCACGACACGTCCAGAGAGATTCAAATAATCTTTCTCAGGAAAGTTTTTCCCAAACGCCAGGGAACAAAGCAGTTGAAAAGATTCCTCATATTTTAATCCCTGAACCTCATACGTTACATCGACTGCTCTGTGTGTACGTAGCAAACTCTTATCTCTGGTAGTAATAATAATCCTACTACCTACACCGAACCATTGACGGTTTCCAGCCAGGGTTTCTAATTGAGTCAAACAATCAACATCATCAAGAATGAGAAGGACCTTCCTAGAGCAGAGCCTCTTTTTTGTCAAGCTCATGCCTTCATCAATACTGCTTATACCTACAAACCTTTCCTTTAGGGTGTCTCCTAGAAGTCGTTTTTGTAATTCAAACAATCCGTCGCTTATTGCTTTTTCAGCAACATTTTCAAGAAAGATGGCGTCTTCAAATTGATGAGCAATTTGGTTGTATATTACTTTGGCGAGGGTAGTCTTGCCTATTCCACCAAGTCCATGCATTCCTATCATGCGAACATCATTTGACTCCATACATAATAGTGACAACATTTCTTCCAAAAGGGAATCCATTCCGACGAGGTTCTCAGGAACATATAAGTGTCTAGGTTTCAGCATATTGTAAACGTTTTTAACAATTCTATTAATGATCTCAGATTCGTACCTGAAAAATGGAAAGTACAGTGTAACAACCACCAATGAACATCAAATTAATTGTAAGAAAGGTAGTGAAAAAAAAAAAGGAAAAGAAATTGACTATGTTTGGTTCCGGAAAATAGGGAGGAATAGTGGAAGGAAATTAAGAAAAAAAATGAAGAAAAATAAAAATAAATTTAATCTCACATATTATTTTTACTCATTACTTAAAACAAATTTTATCTATTTTAACTCACCAAAGATTAAAAATTTTAGAATTTTTAAGTTTCTTAGTAAATTTATTTATTTTCTCTAAATTATTTTAAAAGTAAATTTTTTTTATTAAACAATCAACATGAGAAAATGATTTTCTTTGCCATTTTTTTCTTTCCTTAATAGGAACCAAACACACTTTTAGGTTTTTTTTGGAAGCAACTGAAACTATTGGAGGACAGTTGCCTACCAATTTGAGCGCTTATGTGTCCAACTCAAGGGGTAAAGACTACTTTCGGGCTTCCTTAAACCCAATTACTCACCCGGCCTAGCAGACCCACCCAAGGCCCGCACGACCCGCTACGTTAAACCCGCCAAACCCACCTACCATTAATCATGACACTACCTAGACTAAGAATCCAAAATCCCATACGAGAGATACTTGTCTTCCCAGAGGCAAATCTTCAGCAAGAACCCGTCTGTAGTTTTAAGTCCTCTAACCGATCATTCTTCGTATGAGAAGTTCAAGTATGGAAAGGATAAGGAAGCGAAAATACGTAGCCGATATTTATCAACAGATTTCCCAAATACTTAAATCCATTATTTCCTAAAAGCTGATTAACTCATATCAAGAAGAGATTTTATCCCTAAGATCAAGAGATTTTCTTTCCTAAAATCAAGGGGAGATTTGTGAACCACTATCTATATATCAGGAAGATCCCCCACGATGGGAGGGTAAGCAATTCCAACTGCGCATATTTTCTTTTTCTTCCTCTCCATATTTTTGTTGACTTAATCATCGAAGAGGTGACCGTCCCACCGTCGTCAAATCACCCTTTTTACAGGTTTACATTACGTCGTTGATGCCCAGGGGTTCATACGATCAAGATAACAACAATTGGCGTCGTCTATGTGAAATGAACATAACGTCTCGTTTACAAGCCGTAAGGGCTTGGCTTCAACGACTGCCTACTAGTCCTTCAAGCCGTCTGAACTCTTTCTCGCTCCCCTTCGCATCCGATTCTCCCGAGGGGCCTCACGTCAACTAATCCAATGATCCAATCAAGATCAATTCTATCAAGGCCAGACATGGAGAGAGAGGAAACAAGAGGAGCAAGCAAGATAGATGGCGAGTTATATCAGCTGCCGAACGATTGCAACAGAGAACGATCGGCCAGCGGCCCATAGAAAAAGTCGCGATCTGAAAAGATTACTGTGATGATCAAGCTGCGCGCCCGACGCCGTAATGTGAGGAAGGTCATTGTCCATGACGATGTCGATACCCAGCAAATGATGAGTTGTCTTCGGGAAGTTCTTCACCTTTGAGTCTCTCACCAGCTAAGGATGCTCGAGGGAGGACAAAGGCCAAATTGCACAAGAGGCCTTCGCAACACCCTGCTTTCAGTGATGTCGTTAGTGGCTGCTCCGCAGGTAAGGAGAGAAGGTGCAGAGGGAGAACCAATAGTTCGCACTCGAACGTGTCGCACGCCCGAAGGTGTACACCGTATCAGCTCGCATCCATGATGCCACCAATACCGCTTGTAGATCCTGCCTTTGGTGCAGGGCTAACGTTCTACATGCCACCAACAACCTTATTTCGTAGACCCGATGACATGCCTCTCTTCGCCCCTAGGGCAACACATTCTTGATTATGAGTTGCCTCGTAGGTTTGTCATACCCGCTTTTGCCACGTTTAATGGTTCTGCTGACCCTTGCAATCATATGCTCCATCATAATCAGATGACGATCCTAAATGCCGGCAATGGCCATCTGCATGTAGTTCCCGACCAAATTTCACGGACCCAGAGCAACCGGGTTCCACAAGCTCCCACGTGAACTCAATAAATTGCCTATGAACCATGGGGCATTCAGATCAGCATCTTCGCTCGATGAGACAAAAAAGGAACATCAACTCTTTATAGACAATTCTCAAGTAGGAAGAAGAGTCTATTCGAGACTTCACAATGAGGTTTGGGTAAGTCGTCCAGTAGATGGAGTCGTATAGCATGGATGTAGTCCTCCAAAAATTTAGGAGAAGCTTCGGGCCGTTTACTCCTTTCTTCCAGTCATTATCTTTAATTCGCCTTGAAGAAGAATGGAAGAATTATACGCGGAACATCAATATCACTCAATACTAGAGGAAGAAGCATCCGTGACAAAGAACCTGTGATCGTCATGATTACAAACCAACCGCCTAAAGAAATAAGTCGCCCACGAAGAAGCCATTCGAATCCAAGGACGGTCAAAGGTGATACCAAAAGCACCCAGAGATCACCACAAAAAGAAGAGAGAACTCCCCGCACCCACTCTCGAACATCTTCTTATGCGAAAGGTCATTTCGCCCATCATTCACGACCTGCCAAAGTCTAAATGGCCAACACCGATCCAAACGGATCTCTCCTGAATAAACAAATCCTTGTGAAGCGATTATCATAGGATCATGGACATGAGATCGACAGGTGCCGAAGCCTGAAGTTTATGGTGAAAAAGCTTATCAAAGCGAGACACCTTAGGAGGTATATCAGAGAGATTTACCACGGGGTGGAATCAGGGTAGGCCGCAGACAGAGTTATAGCCGTTGTGGTAGCCCTGTTAAAATCTAGACCGGCCATTAACTATATATTGGGCAAACCGTCTGATGACCGGTATCAATCAAATCGCTAACAAAAAAAGCTCTCGAGAGCCGCCATAGTTAAGGGCCGAATAAATGCTATCCACGTATAGGGCAAACATGAAGAAATCAAGCTAATAGACGGCCCCATATCCTTTCTTCCTGTCAACCTAAACAGGGGTATTGTGCCCCACTATAATGCACTGGAACTCACCCTCTGTATTAACGGTTTTGATGTGCAATGTGGTACCAATAGATCCCCGGCAAAGCAGGCAAACTTGCTACAACTCCGCCCGCTTTCGCCGATGTAGCTTTCCCCAGTGTGGTGAACTCACCGAGCAAATCCTCGTTTTAATGGTGCAACTACGCAACTCTGTGGGAGATGTTGCGTCCCTATAAAAGTACGGCGTTGACTCAAGAGGTTCTCGTTCTCAATCGTCGAAGACTTGGGGCCTTACAATGCCATAATGGGGCGAGCTTGGCTACACTCGATGAAAGCTATCCTCTCAACCTACCACCAAAGGGTCACGACACTAACGTCGCGTCAATCTTAAGGCCATTAACCGGCCGCACTAAGTAGTTGTTATCGCCATTCATGCAGAATGGTAGGGAGAAGAATGCTGAAAATCCTCCCCTCAAAGATCAAACCCCTACATAGAAACACAGTCACGCCTTTTCAGATCAGTATTAAAGAGAATGATCCACCGGTCAGGATCCCTTGACAAAGTAATGTCGACGAGCCGTAAGTTCAATTACATTAGCTCTCTCATGTCTAATGAAGAAAGGGAGCAATTACGACTTATGCGGTTAAACAATATAGATGTATTCACCTAGAGCCACTCAGATATGATTGGGATTAACCTGAAGGTGGCCTCTCACAACCTAAATATTATCCTGCGGCTAGACCAGTAAGACAAAAAATGAGGCGTTTCCACTCAGTTCGTCATCAGATCATTTAGACATAAGTAGACAACTTGCTGAGGGCAGGTTTCATCAAGGAAGTGAAGTACCCTGAATGGTGAGCCAACGTGGTGGTGGTTCTAAATAAGGGGGGTAAGTGGCGAGTATATGTAGATTACATTGACCTCAACGAAGCATGCCCTAAAGATAGCTTCCCCTTGCCACATATAGACCAAATTGTTCATGCTGCAGCCGGGCACAGAATAATATCGTTTTTGGACGCTTTCTCTAGGTATCATCAAATTCCCATGCACCTGCCTGAAGCGGAGAAAACGACCTTCATTATACCACACGGGTTATATTGCTATGATGTGATGCCTTTCGGCTTAAAGAATGCTGGGGCAACTTATCAAAGATTGGTGACTAAGATATTCCGACCGCTGTTGGGTAACACAATAGAGGCCTATATTGACGACATGCTCATAAAATCCAAAGAATGCTTCGACCACACCAAGCATCTACAAGAAGCCTTTGAGCTATTGCGAAGGTATGACATGAAACTCAACCCTCTAAAATATGCCCGAGTCGGCGATAAAGAAGTTTTGGGGGTTCATACGACCTCGAAAAAGGGATAGAGGCCAATCCCATTCAAGTCAAAGCTATAATGGACTCTCAGGCTCCTACCTCCGTGAGTTGAAAAGAATAAATGAGCCACTCTTGGGCGGTCTGATAGTCCTGGCTTCACATACCATTTAAACCATTCTTCATCACCTGGCAGAGCCAAAAGGCCCATTGAACGAGGAATGTGACCGCTTCAAGGCGATAATATCCACCAACCATCAATTCCGTCAACCCTGTGGTATGAGATACACTCTACCTTTACTCGGCGGTGTCAGAGGCCTCAATAAGTGCAACTTTGTTCAAAGAAGACGAAAACCGAAAGCAGAGACCAATATTTTTCGTGAGAAAATCTCTATCTAAAGCATAAACATGATATACCCGTCTCGAACAGGCAGCACTAGCCCTCCATGTGGCAGCTAAGAAGCTTCACCCCCACTTTCAAGCATGCCATATCATTGTGCTAACCAACCTCCCTTTGTGAAGCACAATACACAAGCCTGACCTATCAGGAAGGATGGCCCGGTGAGCAATTAAACTAAGAGAATTCGGTATTCAATATAAACCTTGCTTGGCAATGAAGGGGTAGGTATTAGCAGATTTTCTAGTAGAACTACCCTAGCCGGATGCGGACCAAGGTCACACTAGCTGGTGGATCCTTAATGTGGACAACGCTTCTCGCCAAACAGGAGCTAGAGTAGGCTTGCAACTTAAAGCCCCAATTGGGGAAAGGATAGAACAGGCCATAAGGATGGGCTTCCCCGCGTCTAATAATGAGACTAAATATGAAGCAATCTTGGCCGAGGTCGACCTCGCAAAGTCTGTATCCTCAGAAAATCTCATCATATGCAGCGACTCTCAACTAGTGGTGGGACAGGTGAACGGGGAGTACAAAACACGAGACCAGTGCATGGTCAAGGACTCAAATCTAGTCAAGCAACGACTAGGAAGTTTTGCGGCTTGGAAGCTCGAGCATATCCAGAGGGACTCAAATGAAAAGGTGGATGCTTTGGCAGCAGTGGCCGCATCCATCCCAATAAGAGAAACATTGCTCCTTCCTATCTAGTACTGCCAGTCGTCCATCACGACGACCGCGAGCCGAGCATGAAGAATCCTCTTCTCGCCAACCTTATAATGCGTTATCTAAGCCCTAAGATCTATTTCTCTGGACAATGTGATCAAGCCCACAAGATTCAAGTCCAGGCGGCTAAGTTTTCCCTTGTGCACTAGCAATTATATAAGCGATCTCTGGACATGCCATATCTTAAATGTCTACCAATTTAGGACAAGTATGTATCGGGTTTAACTCATGAGGGGGTATGCAAACCATCAAGGTGGCGTAACTATAGCTCACGGTGGCCCATAATGCTAGCGTTATTACTCGGCTAACCATGAGAGCGACACACCACACGAAAGTGCGATCACTCAACGATAAGCCCCCCATCTGCGGTGCCTACCAAGATATAACCACCATCATAAGCCCTTAGCCCTTTGCTCAGTGAGGAATTGATATAGTTGGACCACTACCTACCGCCCCAAATGTAAAAAGCGCCAATGGTCACCGACTACTTTAGCAAACGGGATGCAGGTCGAGGCCTCTCGCTCCATCAAAGACAAGGACGTCATCTAATTTATGTGGAAGAATATTTTATGCCGGTTCAGAATACCTCAATCAATTGTAATTGACAATGGGCCACGGTTTGATAGCAAAGTATACAAAAATTTTTTCCATGGGCTGAAAATCATAAACTTGTACTCAACACCACTGTATCACAGCAAAGGCTACAGGCTGCCCAGAACAAAACTCTCTTAACGATCACTTTGAAAAACGCCTATATCTGGGCTAAGGGAAAAGTAACAAAAGCCACCCGAGTTCTTTTCGCCTATAGGAACAAATCCAACCTAGCCAACCGGAGGTGTCACCACTCACCCCTCATCCGTGGATGAATGCGGCATCCCCACATAAATTGGAATGCCCACACTTCAATAAATCCCTCGAAGAGGCTAATCAAGCCCTCGCCAGACCTAGATAAGATGTACAAGCTCGTGGAAGCAAGAATGCAAGGTATAGCATCATACCAGCAAAAAACAACAAACTCATACAACAAGCAGGTAAGACATCGTGTATACCAAGCCAGGGACCTAGTCTTAAGACAGGTCTTTGAAAACATAGCAGACCCAACAACCGACAAGTTCCAACCAAATTAGGAAGGGCCATACACGATAATTAAAGCGGGGCTAGTTGGATCGTAAGCATTGGATAAACTAGACGGGACTCCAGTGGATGTGGAATACTACGCATCTTAAAAGGTATTATCAATAAAAATTATTTTCCTTTAAAGGTACTATCAATAAAGTTTCCTTTAGAGTGTTTTTCTTGAAATATTATCAATAAAATTTCCTTTAAAGGTGTTATCAATTAACTTTCCTTTAAAATTTTTTTTAATAGTCCTCGTATCAAAGACCAGATGTAGCTCATAGTCTGCTGAAACTTTCAAAAGACTAGATGTGGCTCATAGCTTGCTAACACTTTCAAAATACTAGATGTGACTCATAGCTTGCTGAAACTTTCAAAAGACTAGATGTGGCTCATAACTTGCTGGCACTTTCAAAAGACCAAATGTGGTTCATAGCCTGCTGACACTTTTCAAAAGCCCAGATGTGACTCATAGCTTGCTAGCACTTTCAAAAGACCAGATGTAGCTCATAGCCCACTGGCGCTTTCAAAAGACCAGTTGTGGCTCATAGCCTGCTGGCACGTTCAAAAGACTAGATGTGGCTCATAGCCTTTTGGCACTTTCACAAACGGTGAGTCTTAACCTGCTAAGGCTCACCTATTTAGCGGTTTCCACTGGCTGCCAGAAATAAGCCCGTAATATGGCTTTTACCGACCGCCCATGTGCGACTATCCTAACATTTAACACCCCTAAGCAACTATCCTAGTCAGGATTCATGGAAAAGAGTTGTGAAGGAATCAATTAAGTAAAATAAAATTGTATTTCATAACTACGCTAGAGCATCACTGGGCTACATAAATGTTCTAGCCGCCAACAGCCACCATGCGGGGGAGAGAGGAAAAAGAAAGGCAAAAGTTAGCTCTGGTTCCCAATGGAAGCACTCTTCTCATGCTCCTTTGTCGTTTCTCCCTGATCTACCTCTACTACCGTGACCTCAATGGTTGTTGGGGCGGGGGGACACCTGGGGTTCGCAAAGAACTCTGGTTAGTCTCTACAAATGTTGTGTTTGAACACACAACATTGGTAGCCATAAGAAAAAATTAGCTTCAGGGCCTTCTGGTGGTCTTCCTCCATGGCTTCCTTATCCTTGCCCACCTGAGAGTGGATGGAGGACACCTCATTCTTAGCCGCCCCGAGCTCTGGCAAGAGTGACATTCGCTCAACCCTGTGCTGAAGTCTCAGCCTCCGCACCTAGCCTCCTCCCCGCAATCGGCCGAGCTTCGGACCCTAGCCGTCATCCTCAACCCTTGCTCGCTGCCACTAACTAACTAGTCCAATCGGTAGCTTGGGCCTCTTTACTCATCCCTCTCCTTCTCCGTCCCACAACCTTCTCTCGCCCCCAAATTTTTAGCCTCCCTCCCGCTCCCAATGCTTAGACCTAGATTTGGCCTTGGTTAGGAAGGCGTCTAAGGCTTGCCGACTGGGCATAAAGCCGTAACTTCTCGGCATCATCTAGTCGGGCATGGAATTCCCTATGCTGGCGAGCCATGTTCTAAATAGCGGTGATAGCTTATAAAAGATGATATGTTGGAAGAAAATCGCAACGCAAAACTCACGTTCATGTATTAAAATCCAAAACATACCAAACAAATTCGACTCATTAAAGCTGTGGTCAGATGAGCATCCCAGCCTCGCTACGCGTCGAAAGACTTTCTAACCAAATAGCCGGGAAGGGACAAAGTACTCTCAAAGACAAGCAACCACAGTACTCCTGAGAAGAGGGGGCAGTAGGTCAAGGCATGTATGCGATCAAGACTCCTCTTATTAAAAGGGCTCCAATTACCACGATTTCTGGCAACCTTCCGACCAAGAGCCACCGTGTCCACAGAAGAACAATCCCACTTCTACTTTAGAACATAAGAGCCTAGAACCAGTCGGTTAGGCAACCTTGGCCTACAAGGGCCGACGTTTGCAAGCTTGGCCGAGAACAATGACCTAACGACTATCTCGGATGGAGCCTCCCCCACAACTCCATCAGCATTAGGGGCCCCCAGTTGGGACCCCATCCTCCAATGATGCATAAGCCTCTTTAGAAGCTTCCTGAGAGGCACCCTACAAAGTCGACAGAGCATCGGAAGCTCGTTCTGGGGAGTCCATAGTAACTACTGTCGGGCTCTTCTGAGCCTTTTCATCTGGGCTAGACTGCTTTAGGCACTTTCTGTCATATACTTTAGAGCTGGGGTAAATCTCCCCCCCAAGAGCTCAGAACCTTTCAAGGCTCCGTGCGCGAACCCGATGAAGCAAAGGACATATCTTCCCTCCCCTCTCCTAAGTCTCACAAGATTTGGATCCACCCAATTCACAAAGCCCTATCCCCGCACCGCAACCATTATCTCGCCCTCTCTTCTTCTCACTACCAAGCAGCCTTTTGTCTTTCCCTTCTTCTCGCGGCATCGATGTGGCGCTGGGTCCCGTACGACCAAAGGTGATTGATCCGCCCGATGCCGGTAATTGCCACTCCTTCGCGATCTCTCGCCCGAGGCTCTTTTAACTGACCCCACTTGTAAGGAGTCGGTCGAGGATCGACTTCTTAAGGCCTATGACCTAAATGTCTCTCCCGACAAGCCTTCCCCGGCAACAAGTGTGGGATGACGGACTATGTAACAAAATGGGATAGTGCCTAACTCTCGTAAGTTCTTCACCGACAAGAGGAGCTCGTGATTGCGCTCCGCCTCTGTAATCTCGAGCAGCCATCTGATATGCTTCAGACTAGCCTTCTCTACCTAGCTAACTAGTCGACCTCGCCTGCACTTACCTACAAACCTGGAAATGTGAGGGACTGGTTCAGGTCAAATGGGAGCCCAAGAAAGCCTGGCGTCTCATACCATGGTCCTTTCACTAAAACAACCTCTTTCGCCAATCTGTGGAGTCCAGAGCCCAAGCATAAATCAGAATCGGGGGCTATGGGCTCATTACTGGGATAGCCTACTCTAATCCTAAGCTTCAGTGTAATAAACAAACCCTAATCTCAGTGAAATATCCAACTGGTAGAGGAAGTTTAGCACACTGCAACCCATCAAGATTCGAAAGACGTTCGGATGTATGAGCGTAGGAAGTGCCTGGGTGAAGTGCAGGAACTGCTTCACCAACGACGAGATGGGGAAGCAAAGTCCAAGCGAAGAACAAGCCTCGGGTGAAGATGGCATTATCTCGCCTCCTACAATCGGTGACAAACATTCCATCTCGATAACTCAAGACTAATGTCAGCAGAGACTTGACAAAAGGACCTCAACTCCTCTATAGACATAGCAGCAACCAGGCTGCTTGTAGTAGGCGATTCCCAGGGTGTCCCCCTTTTACGCCAAGCCTGACTAGTAGAAGTCTCTTCCCGACCTCTCACCATACTATAGGCAAACAAAAAAAAACAAAAAAACAAAAAATAGGATCAACTTAAGGACTTTTAAAGTAGTGAAGGCGTCAAAACCCTGAAGAGATGATAGAAATCCCCCTTTGGAGGATTGACAACCCACTAATAACCAAACCTAAGAACCCCACCGATGAACAATGGACGCACCCTCAAAAGAGGCAAAAACTTTCTAAGCACAAAAATACTCCAGAAACAGAGACGAAAAACACACCAGAGGCAATGCAAACGAAGTTTGTAAAAACTCACCGAAAAATCGAAAAGTCGCCGAGGCTCCACGATTGCTTAAGCAACTGTCACATACCCGGAGAAGAAATTGAAACAAGTAAAAGACTTTGTGAAATAGTAAAAGAAGCAGCATTCAGAACCTAACCCCTATATAGAGGGGTGAAACATCAACATACGCATTAAATGTGTTATCATAACATCAGGCGTCGTAGACATATTAGGAAATGTGCGCTACCCACACGCCTTGTGACCAAACACGTTTCACCTTTTGGAGCATTCGAGGTACACATAAATTTTCTAGTCCTTTCAGCCTTCTACACTTGAGGTTTAAAACACAGTATTTTCCCCAACTAAAAAAGCACAAAATTCTAGCTAGGAAAAATAAGGCATTGTAAGTACCATGATCTTTAGACCCACTACTCAATGGGCCCAGGGCCTATTTGGCCTAAGGCCCGCCTAACCCGCAATGTGAAGCGGCCCAAGCCCAACCACCATATTAGAATCGAAGGACATTACCTAGACAGAAGAATCTGAAAGCCCGTATAAGAGAGCAAAGGTGTCTTTCCGAAACCCTTCTAGAGTTTTAAGTCCCTCAGCCAGTCGTCCTTCCGCTTATGGGAAATTCGTTATGGAAAATGATACGAAGGTGGAAAATACGCAAAAGATATTTATCAGCAGATTTCTTAGTGTCCAAATCCATTATTTCCCGAAATGATTAATCCTTGATAAGGAAGAATTAATCCTTGATATGGAAGAGGAGTTTTTATCCCCAAGATCAAGAGATTTTCTTTCCTAAAATCAAGGGGAGATTCGTGAACCACTATCTATAAATCAGGAAGATCCCCCATAATAGGAGGGTAAGCAATTCCAATCGGGCATACTTTTTTCCTCTTCATATTTTTGTTGACTTAATCATCAGAGAAGTTACAAGCCCACCGTCGCCAGATTGCCCTTTTTGCTAGTTTACATTGCGCCGATGATGCCCAGAGATTCAAACGATCAAGGTAACAACACAACTGCCTACCAAATACTATTTGTTTTTAGAAAATCTTGAAGACAATTTACATTTTATTCTTTAATTCAAACATAATTTTAAAAGCAAATAGGAAAAGAAAATTTTTTGATATCTAAAAAATTTTAAAAATAAAAAAAAATAAAAAATAAAAACCAATATTGGGGATGCCATGCCTAGAATGGACTCTCAAATAATCTTTGATCATATATGCTTGTCCGATTTCATCAAACTTGAATTCCATCCCTCAAAAATCAAACATAATTACGACTAATTAATTAATTGGTGAATTCAGTCATATTATATCGATGGTGGTAAATGAATAAAAGAAACTGAAATGGAAGAGATGGAGTTGTTATAATATTATATACCCGTGCTCCACATGCCATCCGAGAGGGAGTCCGGCTTTCGCGCCGCCCTCCATCTCTGCTGCCTCAGCGACATTTCTGTATCCTGCAAATGCTTTTCCAAAACTTCCCGTTTGTCTCCTCACATCAGAAGGATCCACATGATAGAAAACTGGTAAAACGATTTGTCCCTTTTCTCTCCTGCACTTCATGATCTTAACCAGCTCATCCAAGCACCATTTTGAATTAGCATAGTTTTCCGACAAGACCACAACAGACACCTTTGATTCTTCAATAGCCTTCAAAAGTGAAGGATGAATCGTTTCTCCTCTTACAATTTGATCATCATCTCTAAAAGTGTCGATGCCAAACTTGTTCAAGGCCGAATAAAGATGATCCGTAAATTTGAATCGGGTATCATCCCCTCTGAAGCTCAAAAAGACGTCCCTAGGGAAAGTTGATGGAGTTGAGCTTCTCTTTCGCTTTGGAACCACAGTGGAGGATTTTGGAAGTGAAGTTGAGCTTCTCTTTCTCTTTCTCTTTGGAATCATCGTGGGGGAGGGGACGTTCTTTGTCCAAAATTTTTTGGGCTGCCAACTGCGAAAAACTCAAATTAATTTACAAACAGAATGTGAAGATTTATTCCTCTAATCCTCCAACATCGGAACTTCCTCCAATCTTCCCGCGAGACTTCCTCGCTACTCTTTTTTCCTCTCCTTGTCTTCTTTCCTCACCAATTTTATTTTAAGAAAAATTTAAAGCGGTTCTGTTTTGAATTTAAAAATTGTCTTAAGATGTTTAAAATTAACCCTTCACTCAAGTTGTAAAGGGTGGAGATGGGTATGTGGAATATATATATATATATATATATATATATATATATTTAAAACAGAAAATATATCTAGTTACTATAAACATGACTAAAATTAATATATTGTGAGTTAGGACACTCTCATTTAAATTTTTTTTAAGTAACCAAATTTTTTTTACAGGTAAAATCAATACTAGTTGAAGTAAGCCTCTAAGGGCAGTATTACTATTTGAATTTTTAAGTAAATAGACTATAAATTATGGCATAAATAATCATTTAATTTTTTCATGGATCTTCTAATTTTTAAGAGTAATTTAAATTTTAAAAATTAATACTCAGAATCAGTCTAAATGCTTTATGCACAAACAAGTTAATGAAAAATAGGTTCATATACATGCTAAAAATCAATTCGTTTAAAATAAAATATTATTAATCATTACTTTATCTATTTGAAAAACTAAATTATACTTATACGGAGATTGGATATCCATCTTTTATGATATATATATATATATATATATATATATATATATATATATATATATATATATATATATATATATATATATATATATATTACTTTTATAATAAAAAAATTATTTATCTTTTAATTTATTTATTATAATAAAATTATTTTTATTTTTAATAGGACCTGAATTAAATTTAACGGATATCATATAACTTAAGAAGATGTCTGGACGGATCTAGCTATAAAGTGTATAATTAAGTTGTTTAACTAAGAAATACATTTATAGTACAAATTCAAATTTTCAGTGGTCAGAATTTTTCTAGGGATGTTAACAAATTTGCTTTTAAAGATTATTGTATGGCTTATCCTTTAATCAAAATTGTAAAAATTTTTATTTGTAATCTTATTTCATAAGGAAAAAAAAGCTTTCCAAGATTA
This sequence comes from Tetrastigma voinierianum, assembly GCA_016808115.1. Lineage (NCBI taxonomy): Eukaryota > Viridiplantae > Streptophyta > Magnoliopsida > Vitales > Vitaceae > Tetrastigma > Tetrastigma voinierianum. Next base: position 841,070 of record JAEQBH010000376.1, on the reverse strand, counting down.
TCGTGTGGTTTATCCTTTAATAAAATTTATAAATTTTCTTGTTTGTAGTCTTATTTCACCAAAAAGAAAAAAAGTATATAATTAAGTTGAACGTGATCGAAAAGAAAACGCGTTTCATAGTAAAACAAAAAAAAGAAAGTTTGTAGCTAGGGACGCTGAATGATGGCAACATCCTCTCTGATGGTTTGTGAGAGATCTCATCAAATCGTTCTCATAAGACGCTATCCTCCACTGACGTTCAGAGTCGCCGTCGACTTGACTAGCTCTCCACCAATAGTAAAAAGCAAAACGCGTTTCTTTGTTCAAAAAGATAAAGCATGTAGGGACGGTGAATGAGGCAAAATCCTCCATAATAAAAAATAAATAATATATATATATATATATATATATATATATATATATATATATATATATATATATATATGGAAAATGCTTGGCCACGTCGTGATATCAGACATCATTTCTAAAATTAGAAAGTTTTTAAGAATAAATTTAAAAAATATAAAAATTAAATAACATAAATATCCATTAAAAATTTCAGATTAGGGTTTTTTTTTTACACAAGTGATATCTTATAGGAACAACTATATATATATATATATATATATATATATATATATATATATATATATGTATATGTACGTATATGAAAGAAAATTACAAAATCACAATTTTGCAATAATTTTCAAAACTAATATAGACAACAGATATCCCTATAGGCTATAGCATCATGGTGGAACCTCCGGTTTAATTACTTATTAAAAAATGTAATCTTTTTGGCTCTTTATGAAAAAATATAAATCTATTTAGAATGAAAAATATAAATAATTTTAGAATAATTATAATTTTATTAATGATTGGAAATGAATTTTAGCTAAATAAAGGATTTTTTTTTCTCATCATGTAATTAGTTGGCTGTTAAAAAGAGTGAACAATAAAAATTATGAATTAAAAACACAAGAAATTCTTTTATTTGAAATAAAATAATGAGATTATATTTTCAATAGCCAAAAATTGCACTAATACTATCAAAATATTTTATTTTTTTAAATAAAATAATTTTATTGATTCAAATTGGCAATTCATGGAATAGTAACAAAAGTACCAAATTGCTAAAATCGATAATGATGACTAGAATACCTATATTTGCAATATACCGATGATCATAATTTGATTTGTTCTCTCTATTTAATCAAATATATTTTGTCCGTCTAATCAAATATATTTTTCCCATCTGATCAAATATATTTTGTCCAACTAAATCATCCACACACAATAAAACGTTGCACCAAGATAACAAAAAACAAAATGTCATACCAAGACAATGACACAAAACGTTTCAACAAGACAACGAAATTATAAAAAATAAAATAGAACTTAGATGATGCGCTTTTAATAACCACTTTATTAAAAAAAAATTATGTAAAGAGGTATGAGTAATGATTTCCAGTCCATAATGATAAAAAAAAAAAAAAAAAAATCACCCATTGCTTAAGGAATATGAGTGGTTAATTAGAAGATAAAGTTGAGTGAAAAATGAGGCTAGGTTTTTTTTTCAGAAAAATTCATTCTATAAAATTATATTATTAGATAATTATATAATTTTATAAATATAATGCTATTCATTTATTCATCAAAATATAAAAATATTATCCTTACAGTAAATAAGTTTCCTAATTTATTTCAAACTCTAGAGAATAAATAACAATTTAAGAAAAAAAAATTCATTTTTTCCTATCATTTTCCAGTTAGACGTTACAGATTTGTGTAACTAATGAGCACTGTCTCAATATAATGATAACTAACATTTAATTCATTGCTTTCCTAAGGTACTTTAGTGAGTTTGATTAAAAAAAAAGTACTTGTAAATGCTTTGTTATCTAACGCTCAAATCTTGAATAGTACTAATATTTCCACTGTATAGCTAAAATGTAGAAAATATATAGTACAGTATATAACGTTGCAGACATCATACTACTCTCTAATGAAGCATAATTAAGGGAAAATATTCATGACTCTCTCCTTAATTGTGTTAAGACACCAGTGATTGAAATTTCAGGATATATTGGCGATATTTTGTCGATATATAGGATATCGGACCGATAAACTCTATCGATTATTGGTTAACGGATGCATCGCCGATTTTTTTCAAATATCGTCAATATTTCAAAATTTTACCTATATTTCGGGATGTATCGGATTATTTCGGTCAAACCAACCAAAATTTGGGAAAATTGGCTTTTGATGGGACTTGAACCCAACCAAAATAAAAGAGTCTATGGCTCTCTCCACCAGACCAACCATCAATTCAATCAATCTAGTGCAAATATTATTTTAATACTGATTCTAATTATTTTATTAAATTTTTGTAAGAAAGTCTTTTTATATTGTTTATATATAACTTAAATTTAAAAAATTATTTTACATTATTCCATAAATTTAACTTAATTAAATTAGAATTTCATGATAAATATTTCATTTCTTCCATTAATGCTTTATTAAAAATTAATGTCACTATTTTTTATTTTTTTCACATTAATATTTTTAATTTTTTAAAACAAATACCGAAACATATGCTCGATTAAAAAAATTAGATATTTAAAAAATTTATAATTTATAAATTAAAATTAATTTGATAAGATAAAGCATATATATATATATATATATATATATATATATCCACTGACAGATTGAGTTATATCTGTAAAATTCAAGTACAGATATATCCATCGAAACCGATATTATTATACTTGTATGACACTAATCATGAGAAAGAAGAACTTCATTAGCCGAAGGGTGATAAGCCCTTCTTAGAATCTTATGTTACATATTTGACTAAGGGCCCATTAAGGAAAAAAAATGTTTGGTAATATATTAAAAATTGCTTTTAAAACTTAAAAAAAAAAACGTTTGAAGAGTCTTTTTGAGAAGCAGGAGGTGTTTAAAAAAAACACTTTAAAAAGTTCTTAGATATTTCTTTATCCTTAAAGTATCTATTTATTTTTTCTTAAAATATCTATTTATATTTTCTTTTTTTTTTTCTAGAGATTTCTCTTTCCTTTTCACTTCCCTCCCTCTTCTTCTAAGTAGATACTTCACAAATATTTGAAAATATTTTTAAAATTTTTTCTGATCATAAAAATAATTATTGTAGGTTTCTATTAATAAAAATAATGTATGCATTTATTCATTAATTCAATTTTTTTTAATTTTTAAAATTTTTTATAATCATTAAAATAATTATTTTAGGTTTTATTAATATAAAAACGTTTTTATACATATGCAGCATGTTATAAAAAAGCACTAGCAAAATCATTTTTTCATATTTATAAAAGAAAAACGTTTTTCATAGAAACGTTGTCAAAGAAACGTTTTGGCTACAAACACTTTTGGTAGCACTTCTTAACAGTGTTTTTAGTCCTAAAAGTATTTTTAAGAGTTTTTAACGATAAAAAAATAGGTGTTTGTGTGAGTACCATGGTTTTTAAACCCACTTCTCAATGGGCTGAGGGCCGGCAAGCGGTCGAGTCCTTTGGTCAGCGATGTGAGGCGGCCCCAGCGCCTATCGTATTAAAGCCCAGTAGGCCTTTACCTAGGCCGGGAATCCGGAGGCTCGTCTATGAAAGTCGAGGTGTCCTCCCAGAGGGCAGCCTCAAGGCGGCCCGTCTAGAGCTCCAAGTCTCCCAACCGATCGTCCTTCCACTTATGGAAAGTTCATTATGGACGAATGGATAAAGGAGGGAAATACGCAAAAGGTATTTATCCACGAATTTCCTAGTTCCCAAATCTTTTACTTCTCGGAAGATTAATCCTTGATAAGGAAGAATTAGTCTTTGATAAGGAATGAGATATTTTGTTCCAAAGAGAAGGAGATTATTTTTGGAGAACAAGGGGGAGGGATTCGTGAACCACTTTCTATAAATCGGGAGGATCCCCTTGATGAGAGTTATGAAATTCTAAGCGTACGAAGCTTACATTCTTGCTTCGCTGTATTTTCAGCAATCATCGGAGCGGCGACCCATCGTCGTAGGGCTCCTTTGTAGGTTTACATTCTGTTGCTGTGCCACTAGAGTCGAAACGATCAAGGTCACAACAATTAGCGACGCCTGTGGGAATCGAATAGAAAGTCTAAGTTACGAGTGCAAGGGCTTGGCTGGTTGTCCGCTCAGCCCTTCGTCACTGGAGACAGTCAGTTCCCCTTTATCTGATTCTCGAGGAAGTGTGATATCGACTAATCCAATGATCTAAAGCCGGAAGATCAGGTTCCCTCACTTTGGCGTCAAGACATGGAGAGGAAATAGGAGGAACAAGCAAGGCAAATGAAGGAGTTATAGGATCATGCTGAACCCCTGCAGCGAGAGAATGCCCAGTTGCGGTCCCAGGTAGAAAAAAGACGTGATCTTGGTGAAAGAGATGCGCAAGTTAGAGGAATTGACCTTGCATCAGTCCCTCATGACAGAGGAAAGGAGCCCCGTTATCCAGGACCAGGCTGAGTGCCCCCATGAATGTGAGAGTTGTCCTTAGGTAGTTCCCCACCTTTGGGCTCCTCACCAGTAAAGAACACAAGGGCCAGGTAGCATAAGAGGACCTCTCATCTCCACGCCTTGACACTTGTAGATTGGTGACACGTCTCTTGCAGACGAGGGAGGGAAGTGGCGGGAACAACACTGACCCGGTCGGGAGCCCTGAGTGGGCGTCGGGGTATTGCCGGGTGGGCGCGATGCCATCAATGTCGTTTGTATATAACGCCTTGACGCGGGGCCAGCTTATTTACATGTTCTGAGGCTCCGGTCGGGGACCAGTGACATGCTCTCCTCGCCCCTAGGGTAACACATCCTTGACTCACAGGCCACCTCGCGGAGTTAGCCATGCAGTTTACCATGTTTGGCGGCTTTGCGGAGACCATACGATCACATGCTTCACCATGTCGGTCAATGATGCTCCGCGCCAACAATGGCCAGGTTTGTGGCGTATGGGTTTTCTATCTTGAGGACTGGTGCTTTGGTTTCATAAGCTCTTCTTGTGACTGATAACTCATTCGACTGTAGGTGGAGTTCGTGTCCTTAGTACCTCTGTTCGGTATGAACAAGGAGGAACATCAGCTCCTTATAGGCTATTTTCAAGCAGGAAGCGGAATCTATTCGAGACTTCCTTGGGGAGATTGGGACAAGCCATCAGCCAGGTGAGAATCTTACGACTGATGCGGTCCTCGAACTTGGGAGCTTTGGGCCTTCCACGCCGTTCTTCCAATCGCTATCTTTAGACACTAGAGACAATGGAAGAATTATACAGGTAGGTCGATAAGTACTCGACGCTAGAAGACAACGTCACTTTTCCTGACCCAAACGTCATGATTACTAGTCTGGTGGCCAGGGGCACATAAAGGCGAGTCAGAGTCTGGGAGGGCAGAATAGGGGCCAGCGATCCTGTGGTAACCTGAAAAAGAAAAAGAGTCCACGTAGTTCCTGCCCCCTAAACATCTCGTGTGAAGAACATGCCCCTCATTTGTGATTTTCTAGAGTTTAAATAGCCTTCACCAATCCAAACAAATCCTTCACAGAGAAATAGATCCTTGCGATGCGAGTATCATAAGGATCATGGACATGAGACAAACAAGTGCCGAAGCCTAAAGTTCCTGGTGGAAAAGCTGGTCAAAGCCGGACACCTCAAGAAGTATATCAAAGAAATAGACCACAGAGAGGAGTCAGGGCAGATAGCAAACAAGATTGCAGTAGGGGCCATAACTCCTTCAGAACCTAGACCAATCATAAATTATATATTGGGCGGCCTGTCTAACGACCAGTATCAATCGAAGCGCCAGCAGAAGAATATCTTAAGAGCCACCACTGTCAAAGCGGGGCGATACTATCCTGAGAAGGTAAGCGGAAGTGAAGAAGCCGGGCTCGTAAAGCGACCCTATATCCTTCCCTCTTGTCAACCCGAATAGGATTATTGTACTTACCATATGATGCGTATTTTCCTTATCTGTATTAAGCGGTTTTGATGTACCGCAGTATTGGTGTGCCGCACCTGACCAAACTTGGCCAGCCGTCAAACAGGGGGCGTGAACCACTAAAATCCATTTATCGTAAACACATTTTGTAATACCAAATTATACGGCAGTTTATAACATGTTTAGGGTATAATAAAGAAATAAATGTATATTTTTACGAAATAAAAATAATGCTAAAAAATAAAATAAGAAAAATCCGGAATTAATACAAGAGTTAAGGGTAAATTAGTAATTTACCAATTAAGGACCCAAATGACATAAGAATAAAGATTGTATGCCAAAGTAGAATTTGAATAAGTGGAATTGCAAATAAAATGAAGATGAAGGAAGGACCTACATGCAAAAATGGGAAAAGAATTCAAAAATGAGATAAGGCTAAACATGGCCTTATCTTAAAGCCAAATATATCTTTTGGTCTTTGGGGATAGGGAAAAAACGGATAAGGGAGAAGAGAAGAGAAGAAGAGGAAGAAGAAGAAGAAGAGGATAGAAGAGAAGGAAGAAGGAAGGAGAAAAGAAGAGCAAAGGTATGGATTGCTATGATTTTGTATAGAACTTGTTAGGAACATGAATTTTTGTATGGATACTTGTTTGGGGGTTTGGAATACCTCTTTTTGTGTAGAATATTTGTTTGGAATGGTTGTTTGGTTTGGTCGTGGTCCTCAATGGAGGAAAAATTTGTATAGAGAAAATGTTGGGTTTTAGAGGAGATCTTTGTCTAGTTTTTTAAATCCATGTTTTTGTTTTGTGTAGCTTTGGCCAGTATTTCATCCAGTGAGGAGTTATTCAAATTTAAGGGTAAACTAGACTTCTAAAAGAACAAATCTCCCTGAAATAGGTGTATGCAAATTTGGATCCCAGGGTACCTAGAAAATTTGTCAAAGTGAAGCTTCTTTTCAGGTCAATTCTGGTTCAATTATGATACAGTTTTGGATTTCTAAGCAGTTTTGGTATTTAAGCCATAAGTCTAGTTTCACTCATCCAAATTGAGTGATTCACATTTCTAGGTAAACTATGCCTCTAGGAGAACAAATATTTCTGAAATAAGTATATCCAAATTTGGACCCCATTGGACCTAGAAAATTCGTCAAAGAGAACAATTCGATCCCTGAAATGCATCTCGGCAGTCCCTTGAATTTGGTAATTAGGTTGTTTAAATCATAACTTAGGTATACTGAATCCCGAATGAGGTGTTCAAATTTATGTACAAACTGGCCTAGGAGAATAACTTTCATGAAGAAGAAAAGTATGATCAAATTATGTTAATATTCCCAGAAAATTTTTCAAATATAAGACCGCAAATTCAGTTATGTTCCTAGAAATTGTCCACAAAAGCGATTCGAATGTTTTAGACCATATATTCCAAATTAAAAGTCCAAATGACATGATGTTTGAACCATAAGAAACTTAAGACATAGGGGTATATTTAGTTAGAAGATCACTTTATCTAATAATCTCGTTTACAGGGTCAACAATTGTAGTCGAAAATAGACTTGGCAGCTGCCTAGAACTGTTTAGGCAGAATTAGTTATGGAAACTGAAATTTTATAAAGGTTATATAATTGTATTGTTATATGAAATCTAAAGAGAATATACGTATAATTGTATTAAACGAAAAAGTGCAAAACACAGTTAAATGTTTATAAGAGATTATTTGATAATGAATATCTCATAAGTATACATGATATCAATAGTTATTCATGTATATGAGATAACACCGACACCTGAAGATTGTTAATAAAACATAATAAAGCGATTATGCAGCATTACCGGGTAGTTGGATAGATAGGCATGCCTATAAGGATACAGTTGTTGCAGCATACAGTTTACAAATATCGAGGCCCCGTTTGGGTCGATGACATAGATCCCGCTTAGATCATTATAGTTCTTTTCCGTATCCACTTCTAAGGTTTATGCAGGCATGAAACATATAAACAAATGACAAGTATACACAAATGAGATGTATATGATATATGACATGATATGAGAAGCATACCACTGCTATGTGATGATAATATATGATTACAAGAACAATAAATAAACTGTAAGATTGTTGGGTTACGGGCAGAATATCCAATCTAGTTGGAACATAAATGCGTGAATTATAATTTTTATCCTTAACCCTTCAAGGATCACATCGTTTCATAGGCAGAAGGAAGGGTGCGCCAGAAACTTACCTCTTGTAGATCGATTAAGTCAAACCCAATGTCGCCTTGGTTTATTCGGATCTTCAAAGGTGCTGCCTTTCTAAAAAGCGACCACTCTCTACAAGTATTCACACACGAACAAATAATGAACGATCTTTACGAATGCTAGATTCGAGTTCGATCTTCATAAAAGCGAAATTAGGGTTTCTCTGTTTTTTTGGTTGTTCCTTCTTTTTTAAAAAACGACTACCCCCAAAAAATATATGTCTCACATATATATATATCTATATAGTCACATTTAGGGTTTTAAATCAAAAAGCGAACCTTATCGGATAAGGAAACAAATTTATATCATTATTTATTTTAAACACTTTTAAATAATAACAATTTAAGTCAAATCCTTATCATATAAGGAAACGAATTTATTTATATTATATATTTAAAACTCTTTTAAATAATAACAATTTAAATACAATTTCCTTATCGAATCGGGAAACTCAAATTTATATTATTATTTAAAACCCTTCTGATTATTTTCCTTATCAAATAAGAAAATATAACAAATTAATTATTTGTTATAAATTTAAATCCACCAATTTAAACTTTCTCGAAATAAAATTCGAATTTAAATAACAACTTAATTGTTGTTTGTAATTTAAAAAATCTCATCATTTAAATTACTATAGAGTGAAAAGAAACCGCAACACGTTATTATTCGTTTCTTAGTAATGCGACCCTATGGAGTTCATTAAACTGGTGGCGGTAGGCACAAATCACATTTTGATCCTACTAAGTCATAAGTGGCCTCCCTGGCAGAGGCGTTGTATTCACCCAGAAGTTAAATGAAAAGCTCATAATCTGATTCAGCCTTAATATAGCCTAATGACATGAAATCCTTTTATCTCATGATATCTTGATAGAATATAAGGCATGGACAAAGTCGGCATATATCGTTCTATCTTTGATTACCGAAACCCTGATTAGACTGACTAAACAAATGACATTGATCTCCATCAATTTCATTTTGAGCACGGCTCAGCCATTTCTCAGTCTCAATTGTCGAGGGAGCCCACCGAGATATCTCTCTTATAATAAAGAGGACAAATTCCATTTTAATCGCTCATATCTCACTACATAATTCTTATTATGTTCAAGTATAACCTTTATAGTCATCCGATTAAAGACAATGTTTGATTATATCAAAACACAATATTCCTTATGTTGAGAACTATAACGATCTCAAGTCAAAGGATTTAATGACACAACTATTAGAGATTAACTTATGACTTTGATCTATGTATTAATCTCAAGACGGGTCTGTCCAATATTTGTTCTCAACAAATAGATATAAATTTGATTTGTATCTCATACACATATTCATCCCATGAATATCAATCAAACTTTATACTAATCTTGAATTGTTGTTATTCCCCTTAACAATAACCGATTAAGGGACATTTAGAATAATTAATATGTATTCAAGGACAGCATTATATATAATAAACATGCAAATCATCATAATAATAAATTCTCATAAATAGTCAAAATACTATGTCCATACAATAGGCCTAGAGCACTATTACTAACAAAGATGACACGAAAAGTATATGAAATATGATAAGAAATGAAACATGTTATGAAAAAGTAGATATGAGAAATGGATAAGTATATGTAAATGTTATATTTGTCATACGTATATGCATGTATCTATAGTGAGATGATCCTTATTAGGGTGCGTCACGAGGAGTATTCATTAAAGTTATAAACAGCCGCAGAGTGTTTCTCCGTGTGAGTGGGAAGAGGAAACCGGGGAGGACGGAGACGATCCGCATCAGTAGTCAAAGTTAACACATCATTAGGTACCCACTGGAAGACCATTTGGTCTAAGGTATATGCATTTTTGTTTCTTTTGTAAGTAATGTAAATATTGTAAATGTTGAACACTTCCATGTATAAAGCTTGTATATATTTTGTAATTTGTTGCTGTAGAATATAATACAAGTTAAATGTTTAACATTATATGAATGAACAAGCTTAAAGTTTATAAGTTTATAAGTTTATAGTAAACAGAAAAAAAAAACATGACATCCTCGCTTGACACCGTGTGTCGAGTTAGGGGCGTCACACATTTCATATACTTATTTTCGATGAGATATTTAATATCCATTTAAATCATATTTATGTATGTATGAAAATATGATCTCATTACTAATACGCATTATATATATAAAAATATACATCAATAATGGTAAAGAGCCCATCATTTGCTCAATTCCCACATTTATACAAGACAACATTTCTTGCCCTTTTTAAATCATTTACAAAACATTGTAGTTCATGCCTAAATGTAATTCAAATATACTCTTCCCATGAAGATTTATACATCTTTGTTTGCAATACAAAACAATTACATGATTTTTTTTTTCTTGAAATGAAATGTATTCATTAGATGGAGCACTTATATAACGATTAAACCAATGACTCACAGGCTCTGAGGTCTTTGATCTGCAATACTATTCACTGTTACTGTGCGTGATAAAACAACGTGCTAAGCATTTTCATGCTTAGTGGTTCTATGCATTTCTATCCTTATTTCAATCAAACACAAAATATGTATATTTTCGAAAACAACATTTTAACCCATTTTCAATGGTCCAATGCAATAAACAATATATATGTAAATTTTTCATTCAAAACTCAAATTATGCATTTCACACATTTAATTATAAGTTTGCCTTAAATGAATTTAACCATGACTTTCGGTGCTTAGGATAACGGAATCACTAGTACGGTCTCGCTAGGCTGCTGACTAGTTATTTACAAATTCATTTTGTGTATACTACTAATACTGTCCCGCTGGGCTACAGATCAGTATGCCACTATAAATCATTTTGTTAAGTAAAATCTTGCTACATTGATACCTGACTGGTATGCAGTCTATCCTTAACTTCAGATATTGACGGATAACATTCTGCGAGGACATTAATACTCGAGGCACTTGGTAAATTACAATGTGTATATACATATATACCTAATAAACACATTTTTGTTGCTCATCGTAGTTTTCATAACTTAATCCATTTTGCAATCAATTTCCAAATCATTTAAAAAAAATTTGTTTATGGTTAAAAACAAAGCACACATGCAGTTTTCCCATGTAAATCATTTCGGTTTTTGACAAATCCAATACAAAGCTGCAATAAGAAAAGAAATAAGAAGAACAAACCAAAAAGGTTGTTTCTCCTTGACTCCTATCCTTGGAATCCTGATCTTACTCAGGTTTCCTCGTCACTAACCCCTAATCCATCACAAACAGAGAAAAATATCAGTCGTCTGTCTTTAGTGTTTTTTGGTTGGATTGATTTCTACCCAAATATACCTTAAGCATGCATTTTATGGGAACAAATGAGGCCATATCTTACCCAACTTCCTTCAGTCCATTATCCCTCTATAAATCTATTTTATTCAGAAATTGGAATCATCCAATTCGGAGCACCGCAACTTAAGATATGTTCTAAACAACCAGGACTACTCTATTTTCAAAACATAACCATAATTTGCCTAAAAAATAGAGCATCACTTTGACCAGTTTATGGGTCCAATGGGGTCTAAATTTGAATACACTTATTTCAAGATAATTTGTTCTCCTAGAAGTATAGTTTACCCAAAAATTTGAATAACTCAATTTGGATGAGTGAAACTCAACTTATGGCCCAAATACCAAAACTATCCTAAACTCATAAAAGCTGCAACAATGAGCAGTATTTGCGAAAATGAGCATCACTTTGATATGATTCTGGTCCCAATGGGGTCCAAATTTGAATACACTTATTTCAATAAAATTTGTTCCCCTAGAAGTCTAGTTTACCCATAAATTTGAATCACTCAATTTGGATCAGTTATGGCTAAGTTATGGCCAAGACAAAAACATGGGTTTTGAAAATTTTTGACAACATCTCCCCTAAAACCCCAACATATCCTTTATGCAAAAATTCATCAAAACCAATCCTAATCAAAGAAAAAAGGCTGCTTGAACTCTAACTCAAATATATAGATTCAAAAGTAGGGTTTTACCTAACCCAAACACAATCAAAGAGGAAGTTAGGGCTAGTTTCCATTCCTTAAATCTCTTGAAGCTTCAAACCCTAGCTTTCTCCGTCACTTAGTTTGAATAAAAACCTTGGAAAGCACAAAAGCCAACTAATCTCCTCTTCTCCTCCACCGGACATGCACTAGCTCTCCTCTTTGCCAAATGAGAAAAATCCCTCATTCTAAGACTAAATGTGGTCTAACCTTGCCACTGTCCCCAGGCCACGTTTAGCTCCATTTTTGCTTAAGTTTCCCCATTTTGCATTTTGTCATAGAAAACTCCCTCTCTATTTTGACATTCAACATTACATATATGTGACATATATATCTTCTTCATTTATGACCACTTTGGGTCTAATTTGCTGTTTACCAATTCTTTTGACTCTTTTATTAATTCCGGGTTTTATTTTGTTTTATTTTTATTTAGCATTTAAATTCCAAAAAATTCAAACTTAACTTGTGTTATACCCTAAACATATCATTAAACTACAAGGGCTAAATTTGGGGTGCATTAATCCACTATGCGAATTCTTACTTTAAAAACCTCTATTGTTATCACTTAAAACCAATAAAATATCAAATAAATAAAATAAAACATTTATAATAGCATAAAATGCTATAAAGTAAAATAATAAAACGAAAAGACTATTTTTGGGATGTTACATGGTAGATCAGCGGTATGATAGATTTATTACAAATGTCGCCTTGACCGGATGAGGCTTTGCTTAGGGATCTTTGAATTTGGCGGGGTGAGATTCCTCTCCGGTTTAATGGTGCAACTATCTCGTGGCACGTGCAGGAGATGTCTTGACTCCTTATGAGGGCCTTGATCCTCATCAAGTTCTATTCTCGATTGTTGGGGCTTGGAGTCCTTACAACGCCGTAATGGGCGGCAGGCTGCCAAATCAATGAAAGTTGTTCCTTCGACCTACCGCCCAAATGGTGGTTCACTAACGGCCGTTAGTCAGGGTCCCGACTTTGAAGCGGTCGGCTGGCCCATGAGTGGTGATCGATGCTCTATGTGAGAATAGAGAGGGGAAAAGAGCCGCAAAAGCCCTTCTCTTAAAGGATCGAGAACCCTAAGCAATCCGCGGTTCGCGCGAATCGAGGGCGGAGGAGAAGAAGGATCGGTATGGACCTGGAAAAAGTAGTGTGGGCGGTAGAAGAAGTTCACTTATACTTGTTCTCATTATGGGTGTACGAAAAGGGCGGTTTAAATTTCATGTTTGTTGAGCAACATACATGTGTTCGCTTGGAACCACTTGGACATGGTCGAAATTAATCCAACAGTGGCCTCTCACAAACTAAACATCATCTCCATGCCCAGACCAATGAGACAGAAAGTAAGACGCTTTCACTCGGATCGCCATCAAATCATCCAGACAGAGGTAGATAACTTGTAGAGAGTAGGTTTCATCATAGAAGTGAAGTACCCGAATGGCCGTAGTGATGATTCCGAAGAAGAGGTTGGCAGAGTGGCGAGTGTGTAGATTACCTTGAAACATGCGAGCGTGCCCAGATAGCTTCCCTTTGCGGCGTATGGAATCAGGTGTCAACTCTAAAACTGAGCCACGGAATCACTGTCATTCTGGACACCTTCTCTAAATATCATCAAATTCCCATACACCCGCTTGACTAGGAGAAAACGGCCTTCATTACACCTCACGGGCTATACTGTTATAATGTGATGCCTTTTGGATTGAAGAATGTTGGGGTAACCTATCAGAGATTGATAACTGAGATATTCCGACCACTGTTAGGCAATACCATGGAAGCCTATATCAACAATATGCTTATGAAATCCAGAGAATGCTTCAATCACATCCAACATCTACAAGAGGCCTTTGAGCTATTACGAAGGTACGACATGAAACTCAACCCCCTGAAATGTGCATTCGGAGTTAGTTCGAGCAAGTTTCTAGGCTTTATGGTGACCCAAAGAGGAATAGAGGCCAACCCCGTGCAACTCAAAGCCATAATGGACTCATAGGCTCCTATCTCCAAGAAAGGGATACAACAATTGACTGGCTAGTTAGCAGCCCTCGGGCCGTTCATATCCCGTTTCACATATTGGCAAAAGCCATTTTTTACCACGTTAAAGGGAGCCAAAAGGGCTGATTGGAGCGAGGAATGCAACAAAGCTTTCATGGTGATCAAATAGTACCTGACTAAAGCACCAATTCTGGCTAACCCAGGGGTCGGCAATACACTCTATCTCTACCTAGCAGTGTCAGAAGTCTCAATAAGTGCAACTTTGTTCAAAGAAGGCGAAAACCGAAAACATAGACCAATATTCTTTATAAGAAAATCCCTAACAGAAGTAGAAACTTGGTACACCCTTCTTGAATAAGCGACACTTGCCCTCCACATGGCAACTAGGAAGCTTAGCCCCTACTTCCAGGCACACCCTATTGTTGTGTTAACCAACCTCCCTTTGTAAAACACTATACATAAGCTTGACTTATCAGGAAGGATGGCCTGGTGGGCAATTGAGCTAAGTGAGTTCAGTATTCAGTATAAACCTCGCTTTGCATTGAAGGGGCAGGTATTGGCAGACTTTTTAGTAGAACTCCCCCAACTGAATGTGGACCAGGATAATGGCGGTTGGTGGATTCTAAATGTGGACGGCGCTTCTCGCCATACAGGGGCTGGCATTGGCTTGCAACTTAAAGCCCTCACTAGGGAAGTTGTAGAGAAAGCCATACAACTAGACTTCCCATCGTCCAATAGCGGGCATAAAAGCAATCATGGCTAAGTTGATCTCACACAATCAGCATCGATGAACAATCTCCTCATACCACGGTGACTCTCAGGCGGTGGTAGGAAAGATGCAAATGGAGAATCTGACATAAGACGACGCTTGTGGCCATGTATGGGTTTGGTCAAGCAACGACTAGAGAGTTTTACTGCTTGGAAGCTAGAACATATCCTAAGGGACTCGAATGAAAAAGCATAAGCATTGGCAGTAGTGGCCGCATCTATCCCAATAAAAGAAACTGTATTTTTCCCGATCCACTACCAGTGGGTGTTTTCTATTACAACTAATCGAGTAAGTAAGATAGATGAAGCAAGCACTTCTTGGCTAACCCCCTATAGCGCATTATCTGAGTTCGGGTGAACTGCTAGATAACAGAGTTGAAGCCCACAAGGTCCAAGTCAAGGCGGCAAGGTTCTCCTTAGTAAACAGGCAATTATATAAGCAGTCTCTGGACGGGCCGTATCTTAAGTGTCTCACCACTCAGTAGGTATAGTATGTGCTAGCATAACTCCATGAAGGGGTATGCGGAAATCATCTAAGCGACATAACTTTAGCTCACAAGGCCCATACACAAGGGTATTATTAGCCAACCATGAGGGCAAATGCAGCCACCTACATCAAGAAGTGTGACCGCTGCCAACAATAAGCCCCCGTGTCAAAGATGTCGACTCAAGAGCTAGCCATCGTAGCGAGCTCCTTGCCCTTTACTTGATGGGGGATCAATATAGTAGGACCACTGCCTACCACCTAAGCTTAGAAAAAGCTACTATTGGTTGCCACCGACTATTTTAGTAAATGGATAGAAGCTAAATCCTTTGCCTCCATCAAGGATAAAGATGTCGTTCGATTCGTATGAAAGAGCATCGTCTGTCAGTTCGGTATACCACAATCGATTATTACTGACAATGGGCCACAGTTTGATAGCGGCGTATACAGAAATTTCTGCCAAGAGCTGAAAATAAAAAATTTGTACTCAATCTCGTGGTACCCATAGAGTAATGGTCAGGCACAAGCATCCAACATAACCCTCTTGACGGCTTTGAAAAAAAGTCCACATTCAGCTAAAGGAAAATAGGTGGACGAGCTACCAGGAGTTCTTTAGGCCTATAGGACAACCAACCGGAGGCCAACTGGAGTGGCCCCATTCACCCTCACCTATGGGATGGAAGCCATCATTGTAAAACCGGGGTTAATTTGAATTTTTTTGAAAAATGGCAAAACGGTAAATTACCCCTATAGTACATATTGCAAACCTGGAATTTTTCTAGATCTCGGATGATGAAATGGACTTCATCGTTGGATTCTTCTCACGAAATCTAGTTACCTAGAAGAAAATTTATTGTATTCCGAGACAGTCAAATTTTCACGATTTTTGGGGCGTCGGACGTTTGCTTGACCCTCAAAACGGGATTTTTGAGAAAAATATCGAGAGTGGAAAATAAATTAAGTAAAATTCATTTAAAATAAATTGAACTTGAACCGGAACGAAATAAATTGTTTTGAGGTAGAAATAGATTCGGATAGATCGCGGACACGTGGCACGACATGTGTAACGCCCCAAAAATACCCTAAAATTTTTATAATAATTTTATTATATATTTCAGGTATAAAATTGAGCCAAACTTCAGTTTTTCTGGGAAAATTGATAAATTGTTAAACTGCGAAAATGATAAATGTGAAATGAATATGTGAACACATGATTGAATGTTATATGCTAAATTGAGAAATTTATTGAACAGGAAATAAACCCAGTGAAAAATGACGATTTTGGAAATTTGAAAAATAAGGACCTAAGGTCTAATGAGAATAAGCTTAAGTACCAAGTGAATTAAATGATAATGAAAGTGAAATAAAGAGTTAAAATGCCAAAAATGAAAAATGGGATTTAATGATGTGCCAAACATGGCCTTATAGTGGATAAATGGTATTAGACCACATTTGGTCTTAGAAACCACCCACAAGTGCCAAAAACGTTTTGGAGACAAGAGAGAGAGAGAGAGAAGCCAGGGTTTTGGGGAAATAGTTGGAGATTGGCGTGAATCCCTCCATGTTTGTCTGAGGTCTTGGGAGGAAGGAAGAAGAAAGCTAGGGCTTGGTGCGAAGTGATTTCAAGGTATTACCTGAGCCACCAGATTTCTTTAAATGATATTTGGATTAGAAAAACCCTAATGCATCCATAGGTTTTGCTCATGGTTGGTTTAGGATAATATTAAAATGCCTTTGGGAGAGTTTTCCATGATTTGTTTTGAGTTTTTGAGTGATTTTTGGAGAAAATCGCAAAATGAGCAAGGAGGAAAAACTAGGCAAAAATCGGGCCTTCGCCGCAGCGAAGGGCACCTTCGAAGGTTGCCTCGTTGCGGGTGGTAGGGGGCCGAAGGCCCCCTCGGGTTCTGCAGGCGTAACCATGCTTCGCGCGATTGAAGCCCTTTATTCACGGACCCAAAATTTTTATTTTGTTTCTGAAAGTCCCATATTCGTGCACCGATATTTTAAGAACCCTAATAAATGACTATTGAGGGTTCAAATAAGGATAAAACTAAGTGAAAAATGTACTGTACCTCGTTGCCTTGGCGAAGCGATATTCATTTAGTACGATTAATTGTCCAACCACTAAGAGTGGAGAATTTGTATTTGACTAGATGCGGGTAAAGACAACAACCTGACCTAGGACTGGTATCGAAAGAGACAAGGGATCGATAAATTGGTTAGTTCTCTGTTCTCTATCTGTTTTGTTTTGGGTGACTCAATTCCCATTTCAAGTTCTATTTGTGAAATATATATATATATATTGATTTGAATTATTAGTATTCGAAATGTTTGTCAAATATCTGCATGTGTGCGTGTATTTGAACTATTAGTGAACTTACTGCATGTGAGTAAATTGATTTGAAATGCATTATTGAATGACTAACATGATGGGATTCACCAATTGAATTCGTCATGAAGGTAACCATATTTGTTAAATGTGGAATCACATTGCTACTGAATGACAATTAGGACATGATTCACCAACTGAATCTGTCGTGAATGTTGACTTCTATGGTCATATGTGAGATTGTAATATTGAATGTGAAATCACATTACTACTGAATGACAAACAGGGCAAGATTCACCAACTGAATCTGTCGTGAATGTTGACTCTATAGTCATATGTGAAATCGCAACCGAAAAGCGTAAAATGATTTGAAAAGTGTATTTGTATAAGTATCTTTTACATAACACTAGACATTGTATAAAGGCATTATTTTGATAAATGCATGATTCGTGGCTGAAATGGGGCCAGAAGGCGTATAGAACCACTAAGCATGAAAATGCTTAGGTATTATTTTTAATCAATGCAGGTACAGTGATGGGCGGTGATTGAAAGCGGTTAAGGTCGAGGAGTTCGAGGAGTCATCCAGTTCACGGGTATGCTCCGTCATGCATCTCGCCATTTTTAGCATAACATATTTTGCAAACAAAAGGAGTTCAACTCCAAAATTATTTTGTACCTATAGCTGAATACGATTTTGGATATTATGTTGTAAACGGCATAAAATTCCATTTTTGGTTAAATGCATATTTTGTAAATGAATTGCATTAAATTTGTGAATGTTCATGGGCTTACCCTAAATTGAAAACCGCTTCCGCAAAGATTTGAGAGCAAAAATGCTTACATTAAGTAATGTAATTGATTAATGGCTTCAGTCAGGCGTCCCCGGGGTTTCGGTTCAGATACGCCAACCGAGTCAGACCGGGCTCGGGGGTCGCTCCACTTAAAGTGGTATCAGAGTCTAGGTTTAGGCGGTTCTACAAAATGATTTTGAAATTGTTTGTAAATGATTTTGAAAATTGTTTATGACATGCATTGCATTTGCATATAAAGGATGACATGACTCTGACGTGGATCTTGTGGGTCTTAATAAGAGAATCATGGATGGTTCAAGTTCCCAAAGGGTCGCAGGTGACCAAGGGGATTGTCCAGATAGTCCTGCTAGTGTGGAAGGTGGGCAAGCATCGCATGCTCCACCAATACAACAACAGGAACCAACAATGGGAGGTACTATCGATATCCTCCAGCAGATAGCTCAGGCACTGCAAAGAGCAACACAACCAGTTGCAATTACTACTCAGCGGTCAGCCATTAAGAGAATGACAAGGTACCGACCGATAGAATTTCTTGGGAAGAAAGAAGACGAGCCTTCAATGGCGGAGAATTGGCTCGAGAGAACCGAGCGAATGCTAGTGCAAATGCATTGTACACCGGATGAGAGTTTGGAATGTGTGACCTCCCTACTACAGGATGAGGCTTATCAGTGGTGGGTTTCTATGACCAGGACCGCACCACCAGAGACAGTTAAATGGAGATTTTTCTTGGATGAGTTCAAGAAGTATTATGTAGGTCGCATCTACTTAAACAATATGAGACGAGAGTTTCATAATCTGAAGTAAAGACAGATGAGTGTGGCCGAATACCAAAGAGAATTCATTTGGCTGAGCAAATATGCTCCCAAGATACTGGTGTCTGAAGAGGAAAGATGTCGTAAGTTTGAAGATGGTCTCAGTGACCATATCTGGGCCCATGTCATAGGATTCTGCCATCAGGATTTTTCAAAAATTGTGACATGTGCTCTAAATGTAGAAAGATTAAAGAAAGAGGAAAATGACAAAAAAAACCCGGTTAGTTAAGTGCTCATCGGCAACAGAGTAAGAAATTCAAAGGACCATAAGGTTCTTATCAGCCTACAGCTTAGGCTACCAGTAGTAAAAATATTCTACCGACACCGGCAGTTGCAAGTGCATAAGGAGGTGTTTCTAGAGGACAAGTTGTCCCTCATTGTCCTCATTATGGAAGAAAGCACAAGGGAGAGTGTTGGAAATTGACTGGTGCTTGTTTGGTTTGTGGATCTAATGAGCACAAGGTGAAAGACTGTCCTAGAGCACGTTCCTTCCCAACATCCTAGACAGGGGGCAATGTTTCATCAGTAAAGAAAGGCAACAAGAGTGTTGCATCATCGAGTGTTCTAAGGCAAGGGACACAGACTATGGGGAGACAGGATGCTCATGCCCCAGCTAGAGCATATGCGATGAAAGCAGTGGAAGATATCGATGCGCCGGATGTGATAGCCGGTAATTTTACTATCTTTGATACTATTGTACATGCATTGATAGATCCGGGATCAACCCACTCATATATTTGTACTCACATACCTAGTTTGGGAAAATTACTGAGGAGTGAAACCGAGTATGACATCTTGGTGACGAACCCGCTCGGACATAGTATTATTGTGAATAAAGTGTATAGAGATTGTCCTATCCGAATACGAGAGTATGAGTTTCCTGGGGATTTGATCGAATTATCCTTTAAGGAGTTTGATGTGATTTTAGGGATGGATTGGCTATCCCGACACCAAGCGATAGTCGATTGTAGAATGAAAAGAGTGACCTTAAGAACACTGAATGAGGATGAAGTAACTTTCATCGGCAAAAGGTCGGATCACCTCTCTAATGTGATCTTCACAAGCACTGCTAGAACAATGGTGCGAAAAGGATGTGAAGCCTACTTGGCTTATGTGGTCAATCTGATAAAGCGAGGCACAGTGTCGATATCCACTCTTGTTGTTAGTGACTTTTCGGACGTGTTTAGGAAGAAGTTGCTAGGATTTCTCCACGGAGGGAGGTGGATTTGCTATCAACTTTTGTGCAGTGCCACCGGCATCTTTTACACCGTACCAAATGGCTCTAGTGGAGTTAAAGGAATTGAAATTGCAGTTGCAAGAACCGCTAGAAAAAGGGTTTATTCGACCAAGTGTGTCACCATGGGGAGCTCCCGTGCTTCTTGTTAAGAAGAAAGATGGTACACTTTGACTATGTATTGATTATAGACAACTGAACAAGTTGACAGTAAAGAATAAGTATCCGTTACCCAGAATTGATGATTTGTTCGACCAATTGAAAGGTGCAAGTATCTTTTCGAAGATAGATTTGCGATCTATGTATCATTAGTTGAGAATTAAAGATGTGGATGTGCATAAAATGGCATTTAGAATGCGATATAAACATTATGAGTTCCTTGTAATGCTGTTTGGTTTGACAAATGCTCCAGCGGCTTTGATGGACTTAATGAATCGTGTTTTCCGACCGCATGTGGATTAGTTTGTCGTAGTGTTCATAGATAACATACTTGTGTATTCAAAGGATCGAAAAGATCATGACACACACCTTCGAGTAGTGTTAGAGACTTTGAGAATAGAGCAGTTGTATGCGAAGCTGAGCAAGTGTGAGTTTTGGTTGAATGAAGTGTCCTTTCTTGGGCACATTGTATCAAAAGAAGTAATCAGAGTGGATCCAAAGAAAATAGAAGTGGTTGTTGAATGGAAGCCACGAGAAATGTTACAAAGTCATTAGTTTCTAGGACTAACAAGTTACTATAGAAGGTGGATTAAGGGTTTTCCACACATTTTGCAGCCCCAATGATGGGGTGCTGCAGAAAAATGTAAAGAGTAGCAGATGGAGCGAAAAATGTCAAAGGAGTTTTGATTAGTTGAAAGCATTCTTAGCAAGGCTCAGGTTCTTACTCAGCCAACCTCACAGTAAGAATGTGCTTGATCTTGGTACGATGTGTAAGCTAAATGGACTTGGATGTGTCCTAATGCGAGAGGGTAAAGTGGTAGCCCTTGCTTCCGGAGACGGAGTTAATTTACATAAAGGAACTACCTAATACATGGAGTTTAAGAATTTGCACATGATTGTGTTGTCTTTGAAAATTTAGGAGTGCAAGTACATTTTGTATGGAGAAAATTATTTCAATTTACGATCATACTTAAAATGTCCTTAAAGTATTTGCCTCTAGCGAGGCTTGCAGAGTTATGAGAGATGGATAGATTGATAAAGATTACATGGCCTGTGATTGATTATCACTAGGAAAGACGATGTTATGCTATCCCCAAAAATACCCTAAATTTTATAATAAAAATTAAATACTATATTCCGGGTATAATTAGACGACTTGAATTATTTGTAGAATTGTTAGATGAATATTGATTAAATGATTATTGAATCCAGAGAAATAAACCAGTGAAAAAAGAAAAATATGGAAATTGTAAAATAGGGACCTAAAAAAGAGGTCCAATTGTAAGTAAGTTTATATGTCTATAGTGAAGTGGGAGAAGCCATTGATAAAAAAGGAAAATAATAGGAAGCTTAAATGAAGGGCTGTACTAGAAATAGAGGGACCTAAATACAAAAAAAAAATAAATAAATAAAGAAAAAATCAAGGAATGGGCATGTGGCATGTAGGAAAGAGGGAGGAAGTTTTCTCCTTTTTAAAGTACGATTAAGGGTGATCCATAAGAAAAGGAAAACAGAGAAAGAGAGTATTTTAGAGTGAGCTCTCACTTCTCTAGATTCCCAACTTGACCAGGACCATAGTCTCGGCAGAAGCCAGAGGAGAAAATCTTCCTGGCGATGAAACTGCAAGTAGGAGCGAATCGGGAGTTTAAACAAACTCTGGGAGAGTAGGGTCTCTTCTCCTGTCCCGGCGGTGGCGCTACCTAAGGGGTTGGGTGAAATTTGATTTGTCTTACCTTGGGAATGTTTGGTTGTCATTCAAGCACGAGGAAGCTGCCATATTGTGGTAGTATGGCATGCGCAGGGCTTAAACGATTACTAGTGCTAAGTAGAAATTTAATTTGATTCCTTCTATTAAATTGTAATCAATGAACTTGATGTTAGGCTTTTGAATTTCTCTGGTCGGACCTCTGTGAACGAGTTATGGTCCTTTTAGTGAAGTCATGCAGGAGGCTCCAGCAGGGGACCTCATCTGTGGAGGAATTCGACGAGACCTCATGTAGCGAGGGGTTAATGGAGCCTCATGCAGCAAAGGTCAAGCGA
Source organism: Tetrastigma voinierianum (assembly GCA_016808115.1). NCBI lineage: Eukaryota > Viridiplantae > Streptophyta > Magnoliopsida > Vitales > Vitaceae > Tetrastigma > Tetrastigma voinierianum. The sequence goes on along the minus strand of JAEQBH010000376.1, from coordinate 818,192 downwards.
GACCTCATGCGAGAGGTCGGCGAGGACCTCATCTATAAGCGGTTAGTTGGTCGGCTCGTGCGGGTTAACTACGTGTGACCTCAACCGGAAGATCATAACTTCTTAGGTCGAACTCCGTTTTGGGGTGTTCTTGGACTCTATGGAAGCCCATTGAGTCAGAATACATTCCTTATGCATGAGAGGATAGAATATGTCGAGCCGTGTGTCATACCGGGATTTCCGGGTGGGTCAGCTACGGTCGATCTGGCTCATTGGGTGTGACTCGTATGACCTCAACCGGAAGGGTCTTGCTTCTTTGTCGAACTCCGTTTTGGCTTGTTCTTAGCCCAGACTCTATGGAAAGCCATTGAGTCAAGAGCACATTCATATGCCTGAGGAGGATAGAATAGCCATCAGATCAAGGTGTTAGACCAAGTTTACCGAGGTCAGGTCAGCTCGATCCAATCAGCTAAGCTAGGTGTGACTACGTGCGACCTCCAACCGGGAAGGTCATAACTCCTTCGTCGAACTCCGTTCGGTGTTCTTGGACTCTATGGAAAGCCTATTTGAGTCAAGGTACGACCATATTCCTGAGGAGGATAGATGTGTAGAACAGGTGTCAGAACAGAGTTTACCAAGGTCAGGTCATTTCGGTTAGTCAGCTCAGCTGGAGTGAGCTCGTATGACCTCTTCCGCTTGGAGGTCGCTAACTCATTAGATCGAACTCCGTTTGGTGTTCTTGGACTCTATGAAATACATTGAGTCAACAATCCATCTATATAGTTTGCTGAAATTTGAACTCATAAACTCGAAAGCAACCCTAACCAAACACTAACCGCACAAATAATATTGTTCTTTAATGGTTTTGGAATAGGGGTGACCGAGAGAAAACCCAGCGAGATTGAGACTCCAAGGACTTGAACCAAAGTGAAAAGCTTTTGGGTTTGTTCTACCGACTTTTCCTTGTTTCAAGTTTTTGCATGTTTGTTCTACTGACTTCTATTCCTTGTTTCAAGTTTTTGCATGTTTGTTCTTTGACTCTATTCTTATTTCAAGTATTTTGGTTGTTTGCAGTAGCTGGCAAATGAAATCTTGATATATCAGACCAAAATCACATAGATTGAGTATATCTTTGAAAGATATCTGAAAGTGAATATGAAGTGAAATGTGATAATTAAAACCAGATAAATGTGAATGATGATAAGGACCAGGATTCATCGAAGCGAATCCGTCGTAAATGTGAATTGAATGATATCGAATGAACCGCGATGGGATATACCAAGTACGGCATCCGTCCACGAGCACCCTAAAATTATCAATGTCCGCGGCGGGGATGCACTAATCGGCATCTTGTCATGATGGCGTATGGCGTGAAGAAATGTTCCGCGAGGCGGGATGCGCAATCAGCATCCGAAAAAACTTCATGATGTTATATGGCATTTAAGTACCACATGTCGGTGCACCAAGCGGCATCCATCATGATGGGAGACCCGGGTATTAAATGTGTAAGCACATTGCCGAATGATAATAGGGCGGGATTCATCAAAGCGGAATCCGTCGGAAATATGATTTAGTAGTCAAGTGAAATAACCAACATTGACGAGTGTAAATGGGATTTCATGTATATGCTTAAATCTCATAAATTGAATTGTGAATTGAATTGTTGCATTGAAATTGCATGTTGTGATATAATAAATGATTGTAAAATGAAAGCATGCGAAAATGAATAACATGAATATATGCTGAAATAATAGGCATGGTTTAATGTTAAATGCATGTGAAGTTAAATTGAATATTGAAATAGAACAATATAGAACCACTAAGCATGAAAATGATTAGCGTGTAGTTTTATCTATGCGCAGGTTTCGAGTAGACAGGAAGAAAGACAAGATCGTGAAGCGCAAAGTCATAGAGCAAGTTGCGGCGTATAAGTATATACCCCGCCATATGCATATCATTTCCTTTTTGAACATGGGATATTTTGTGAACAAAATAGTTAAACTTCGAATTAATGTTTTGTTTTGTATATCATTTGAAAAGGCATAGGGCCATCATTAAAAATTGTATTTTGTGAAATGTGAATGTTTATGGGCCTCCCATTTGAAATTACTTCACGAATTTGAAAACCTTAAAAGCGAAATGACATAAAATAAATGTTTTGATAAGATAAATAAAAGCGTCGAGGTAAGCTAGGGCTTCGGTTCGGACCCACCCTTAGTCGGCTAGAGTTAGTCCGCGACACTTTTAAATAAAAAAAACTTAATAAAAGGTAAAATAAAATAATTAAACGGGCATCCCTGGGGTTTCGGTTCGGATTCGCCTACCGGGTTGGGTCGGGCTCGGTCGCCCGCAAATGTAGTGGCCCGGCCGCTTTGAGTAGAAAGGCGGTCTGGCAGCCGGCGTTGAATGCCCGGTGTCGTTGTGAGACGATGGTATTGTAGTGGCAAAATTGATAGCGAGACCGAATATGTTGAACCGAGTGCTAAAAGCACAAAAGAGTGATGAGAAAATTTCTTCCTTAGTGAAACAAATTGGAGATGGTAAAGAAACCGAGTATGAGGTAAAGGAAGATGGATCCTTGTATTATAAGGATAGGGTTTGTGTACCCGATGATAATGATTTTAGGAAAGTCATACTTGAAGAGGCACATAGTGGATCTTTTGCTATCCATCCCGGTAGCACAAAGATGTATCAAGATTTGAAAATGCTATTCTGGTGGTTTGAAATGAAAAGAGAAGTATCTGAGTTTGTAACCAAGTGTTTGGTGTGTCAAAGAATAAAGGCAAAACATTAAGTTCCTTCAGGATTATTGCAGCCTATCGGAATACTAGAGTGGAAATGAGACCGAATTACCATGGATTTTGTGGTTAGGTTACCATTGGCCAGGGAAGCATGACTCGGTTGGGTGGTAGTTGGTAGTCAAACTACAGTAAAATCACTTCCTCTGAGTGAAGCGATTATTCATGACGAAGCTAGCGGGCGTATATCGAAATAGTTGGTTGCATGGGATTCTATATCCACTATTTCAGACCGGTCGGTTTTACTTCAAGATTTTGAGGAAAGGTACAAGAGGCCTTGGGCACTCAACTGAATTTTAGTACGTTCCACCGCGAGTGGATAGACCCAAATCACGATGATCAGTTATGGAAGATATGTTAAGGAGTTGTGTGATCAACTATGAGGGTAGTTGGGATCGACACATTCCTTTAGTTGAATTTGTGTACAACAACAATTTCCAATTAAGTATTGGAATGGCGCCTTATGAGGCTTTTTATGGAATAAAATGTAGAACACCGTTGTATTGGATGGAATTGAGTGAAAAGAAATTGATTGGCCCCGATTTGATACTAGAGACTGAAGAAAAAGTGAAAATAATAAGAGAAAGGCTGAAGATAGCCATAGATAGACAAAAATCATATGCCGACATGAAAAGAAAATATATTTGATATGAGATCGACGAGAAAGTGTGTGTGAAAGTATCGCCTTGGAAGAAGGTGATGAGATTTAGGAAAAAGGGCAAGTTGAGCCCTAGATTTATTAGCTCCTCTGAAGTGATTGAAAAAGTGGGTCAAGTGGCATACAGATTGGCATTACCTCTGGACTTGGAAAAGATCCATAATGTTTTCCATGTTTCAATGTTGAGGAGGTACCGATCGGACCTGTCACATGTAGTCTCTTTGGAGACAATTGAACTTAGACCAGATTTGACATATGAAGAAGAGCCAGTAGAGATCTTGACTTGGGAAGTGAAAGAATTACGGAAGAAGAAGATCCCGCTAGTCAAAGTGTTGTGGAGAAACCACAAGACCAAGGAAGCCACTTGGGAAAGTGAAGATACAATGCGGTAACAATATCTGCAACTTTTTAAATAAGGTAAATTTCGAGGATGAAATTTTCTTAAGTGGGGAGAGTTATGCTTGCCCCCGAAAAAACCTAAATTTTATAATAATTTTATTATATATTACGAGTATAAAAATTGAGCCAAACTTGGGTTTTTCAGGGAAAATTGATAAATTGTTAAATTGTGAAAATGATAAATGTGAAATGAATATGTGAGCATATGATTGAATGTTATATGCTAAATTGAGAAATTGATTGAACCCGAAAATAAACCCAAGTGAAAAATGGCAAATTTGGAAATTTGTAAATGAGGACCTAAGGGTCTAATGAGAATGAGCTTAAGTACCAAGTGAATTAAATGATAATGAAAGTGAAATAAAAAGAGTTAAAATGCGAAATGGAAGAATGAGTTTAATGATGTGCGAAACATGGCCCCTTATAATTGGATAAAGTGGTATTAGACACATTTGAATTTTAGAAACCACCCATAAGTGCCAAAAACGTTTTGGAGACAAGAGAGAGAGAGAGAGAGAAGCTAGGGTTTTGGGGAAATAGTTGGAGATTGGTGTGAATCCCTCCATGTTTATGCAAGGTCTTGTAAGGAGGAAGGAAGAAGGAAGCTAGTGCTTCAAGTGTAAAGTGATTTCAAGGTATTACACAAACCCTAGATTTCTTTAAATGATATTTGGATTAGAAAACCTATGGCACATCCATGGGTTTGCTCATGGTGGATTTAGGATAATATTAAAATTCTTTGGGAGAGTTTTCCATGATTTGTTTTGGTTTTTGAGTGATTTTGGAAAATCACAAAATGAACAGGAGGCGCGGGGCAAAAACGGACCTTCGCGCGGCGAGTGCCTGGCTAACGGTGAGGCCGAGGGCCAAGCACCTATACAGTTCGCGAGGCGTGGCCTGCCTACGCGGCGAGCTCCAGCTGTTCACACGAGCCAAAAATTTTATTTTGTTTCTGAAAGTCTCGTATTCGTGCATCGATAGTTTAAGAACCCTAATAAATGACTAATGAGGGTTCAAATAAGGATACAACTAAGTGAAAAATGTACTGTACCTCGCTGCCTCGGCGAAGCGATATTCGTTTAGTACGATTAATTATTCAACCACTAAGAGTGGAGAATTTGTATTTGACTAGGTGCGGGTGATGACAACAACTTGACCTAGGACTGGTATCGAAATAGATAAGGGATCGATAAATTGGTTAGTTCTCCGTTCTCTGTCTGTTTTGTTTTGGGTGACTCAATTCCCATTTCAAGTTCTATTTGTGAAATATATATATTGATTTGAATTATTAGTATTCGAAATGTTTGTCAAATATCTGCATGTGTGTGAGTATTTGAACTATAAGTGAACTTACTGCATGTGAGTAAATTGATTTAAAATGCATTATTGAATGACCAACATGACGGGATTCACCAACTGAATTCGTCATGAAGGTAATCATATTTGTTAAATGTGAAATCACATTGCTACTGAATGACAAACAAGACAGGATTCACCAACTGAATCTGTTGTGAATGTTGACTTTTATGGTCATATGTGAGATTGTAATATTGAATGTGAAATCACATTACTACTGAATGACAAACAGGGTAGGATTCACCAAATGAATCTATAGTGAATGTTGACTCTACAGTCATATGTGAAATCGCAACCGAAAAGCGTAAAATGATTTGAAAAGTGTATTTGTATAAGTATCTTTTACATAACACTAGACATTGTATAAAGGCATTATTTTGATAAACGCATGATTCGTATTGAACTGAAATGGAATAGAGAACTTTATAGAACCACTAAGCATGAAAATGCTTAGAGTATTGTTTTTAATCAATGCGTAGGTACCGAGTGATAGATAATGATTGAAAGCAGACCCAAGGTGGCTTCGAGTCATCGAAAGTTCACGGGTATGCTTTCAGGTCTGCCATCCTCACCATTTTTGAGCATGACATATTTTGTAAACAAAAGGAGTTTAACTCCAAAATTATTTTGTACCTATAGCTGAATACGATTTTGGATATTATGTTGTAAACGGCATAAAATGCCATTTTTGGTTAAATGCATATTTTGTAAAGGAATTGCATTAAATTTGTGAATGTTCATGGGCTTTCCCTAAATTGAAAACCGATTCCACAAAGATTTGAGAACGAAAATGCTTATATTAAGTAATGTATTTGATTGATGGCTTTGGCCGGGTGTCCCCGGGGTTTCGATTTGGATCAGCCAACCGGTCGGACCGGGCTCGGGGGTCGCTACAACATGAGCCACTCACTTAATCATAAGTGAGGGGCTTGTGGGACAAAGGAAAATATCTCATTCTTTTCCTGTTTTTTCTTTCTTGGGTAGTGAGAGAGAGAGAGGAGAGGAATATAGCATTCAAACTTATCTCTTTGATCCTCGGAGTTCCACCGGTTGGAATTCATTGAGTTAAGAGTGAAAGTTCATCTACTAGACGAGGGCTACGCATACATACCAAAAATGAGGGATATCACTAAAGATCCCGAGGAGAAGATTTCGGGAAATTAAAATTTTCGGGATTATGAGGTGTTCTTAAGACCTCCTTCAGTTCTACTATGCTTTAAGAGGTAGGGATTCTTCCTACCTTGGTTTATTCCTACTTTTGTGGACTAATTTCTACCTAAGGGGTTGTTTGGCTAGATTTTTTTTGCCTTAAGGGGCTGTTTGGCCTGTTTTAAAACAACTTTAATTGCCGTTTTGCAGCCCGTTTGTTGTCGATTTTGTGTTGATTTGTGGTTGTGTGTAATATGTCTCAAAAAGTGTTTAGTGACTATTTGGATTAAAAAGAATTATTCGAACTATTAATTGATGCCCTAAGAAATTTCATTTAAGGATAAGGTTAAGCTTGACTTTAGTAATAGTTCTGAACTTTGTTTGTGGTCGGTTTTGGGTGTTGATTTGTGGTTGTGTAGTAGTAATATGTCTCAGGTGTTTATGGGTACATTTGGATTAAAAAAATTGTCGACTATTAATTGATGCCCTAATTGTTTGGCCTGTTTTAAAACGACTTTAAATCTTAGTTTTGTGGCGATTAAGGGCGATTTGGCCCATTAATTATTGTGTAATATGTCCCAAAAAGTGTTTAGGGACTATTTGGATTAAAAAGGTTAATCGAGACTGCTTAGGGCCTATTTGGCTGGGATTGTGGCCTTTTTAAAGTGTTATTTTGGCTAATTTCATGGCTAGTTTAAGTGGTTTGAAATTTTGTGTGAAATTTGTTTTGTGGGCATTGTATACCCGCGATTAGCTAGAAAGGGTTAAAGTGGTCGTTACTTGATTTTGTAATAACTTGATTTGGTTGATTGTTGTTGATGAATGTTGATATACATATGCTTATATATTGACATTGAAATAAATGTTGTGATGGAAATTATATGTATGTGATATAATTGTCCATGATGCATGGTTAAATGCATGAGATAAATTGTTCATATGACATTCATCACATATATGGCATGACATAGACATGCAATGGTGCATCACATTGCATTATGCACGGGAAACATCGCATTATATGGGTGTGAGTGCATGATTAAAATTAATCACCTCGCTTATTGATTGATGAGTGGGCTCGATGCTTTGTTGGTGAAATCAACTGATCGCGATATTGAATAAAATGGTAAAAACTTGTGTCAGTAAGAGCAGAAGGGCTAGATACTCCCTCGGGTGAAAAGACCGGGGTAGTTCGGTCACACTCAACGATGAAGTCAAAAAGTGTTGGAAGGCATGCGGAGCCTGAGGTGAAACTCCGAAAATTCGCTGCCTACAAAAGACACATGGTTTTGTAAATGAAATAATCATTTGAGGTGTAACATCCAAAAAGCTTTTGGTTTATAAACAAACGAATTTTATTTGAAAATGATCATTGGATGTAACCCATCAATGATGGATTTTATCACACATTGGCATTGCATTGTGGGGTGGGAGTTGGTAAAGACTTGGGGATGGTGTATGGGTGAGTCTCATCTCAATTCATGGCATGGCATGTAGAATTTCAACCTAGGATTGCACATCTTGCTTGGAATTGTGATGTGATTGTGAAAGTTGTTTAGTGTAAGCATTGCATGTGCACTTAGGTGGGAAGCAGCCTCTGTAGGATTTACTCTACTAGGCGTGGCTCACTACTATCTGGATAACATTTCGGAGTCTGGCGAGACTTGTCTTTGAGTGGACGAGTTCTCATCAGAGGTAGTAAGGGTGAAAGAGAAAAGAATCGGCGATGTGGCTTTTATAATTACTTTTGTAAAATAATTTGGAAAAAATTATTTTTGGCATGTACTAATATGTAAAGAGTTGTAATTGAACTAATATGGATTGTTTTTAATATAGTCTTACATGTTTTTATATAAATGTGGATAAATGGGCCCAGTGTGATCAATTTTTACTCATAAATATACCCGGTGCAGTCATTGTGTTATATTGAGCCCGGGATGGGGCATGTTGTATAATATACAGGTTAGGAATTAGATAGAGCTCCCCGTAAAAAGGATACTCTATTCGATTTTTTTGTTAAATTATGATTCCTGGTGAATGGGACACACGAAGGGGTATCGGGTTACACGATATCCATAGGTTTCCACGGGTTAATGGGTGATCAACAGACCCTCGGATTTTGGGGCATCCTAATCATTCCTACAGAAATTGAGATGCCAACAATTTGGACTGAAATCCCTGGAAAAACTAATATTGAGGCCATCACCAAAGACTTAGATATGGCAAACGAACTTCGAGAAGTAGCCGCTATACGTATAGCCTCGTACCAACAAAGGCTGACAAATCTATATAACATGAGTGTAAGGTTGCGTACATTCTGAGCAGGAGACCTACTTTTAAGAAGGGTCTTTGAAAACAAGGTAGACCCGACAACTGGCAAGTTCCAGCCCGATTGGGATGGGTCTTACATAATAGTGAAAGTGGGGGCAGTCGACTCATACGCACTCAATAAACTAGATGGGACTCCATGGCTTCTTTGTCTTTACCGGCTTGGAACTGAAAGGAGGATACTTCATCTTTTTCCACCCCCAGCTCCAGCCGAAGGGACATCCGTCCAACCTCCAAGTGGGTGGTCTCAGCCTCGGCCTTGCGCTTGGCTTCCTCTGCAATCGCCAGGGTGTCTCGAACCCTTGCCAAGTCATCCTCTACCCATGCCCTTACACCACCCGCTGTGACTGCAGCTAGCCGAGGCAATCTGAGACTCCTCCTTAGCCTCATCCCTCCCCCTCTCCGTGCCCGTGGCTCTGTCAGTGCCTTCCTTGGCCTTCCACTCCTAGTATCTGGACTTAGCCTTAGCCTTGTCGAGAGCGTCATCTAGAGAATTGTGCTTGGAGACAACGGACCCAGCATAGTGTCGTAGTTGCTTGGCATCGTCTATCCAGAGATGGAGTTCCCTATGCTAATACGCCATGTTTTGGATGGTAGTAATAGCCTACAGAAGAGGAGGCGTTAGAACAAAATAACAACACGAGAATTCGCGTTCCAAACAAAAAAGAGAGGGGGAGTGAGAAGAGGTCAGAACATACCAGCTAGCTCTGTCGTCTTGTTGAAATCATGGTTACGCATGTGCATTCCGTCCTCCGCCACATGCAAGTAGGACTTTTTGTCCAAATAACTGGGGAAGGAGATGGAGTACTCCTCTACAAGAGCCACCACTGGTACCCGATGGTTGGTGAGGTAGAGGTCGCGCATGTTAGTGATCGAAGTATCCCTATGGTTGAAAGGGCTCCAATGATCGATGATCTACTAACGGGTATCGGCACCCGGGACAGGGGTGACCGACGAAGGCTGCTACCACTCCATTAGGATGATGGGTTAGTTGAGAATCAACCTGCCAGGACCCTTTAACTTATGTGGGGCGGCATTCGCAAGCCTAGCCGAGAACGGTAACTCAACGGCTATCTCTAATGGAGCCTCCCTTACCGCTCTGTTAGCATCGGGAGGCCCCTCGTCTGGAACCCTATCCTCCAATGACCCGAAATGCTCCTTGGGAGCTTCTTGGGTGACACTCTCTAGAGCCATTAGGGTGCTCAAAGCCCACTCCGAAGAATCAACATTGATAATAGTCGGACTATCCTGAGCCTCTCCATCTGGACCAGACCGTTTAGGGCCCTTTCCTCCTGGAACTTCAGAGCCAAGGACACTTTCCCCCTGTGAGCTCGTAGCTCGCTTGCTCATCCGCCCGGTGAATCCAGTAGCAAGGCTAGACATGTCGCCCTCCTCAGCCGGCTCACTGGCAGTTCAATCTGCCCAATCCACGAACCCCACTAGTCCCGTGCCAATAGCCTTGGTCTGTCCACCCTTATTTTCTCTTTTCTTCTTCTTCTATTTCGCGTCCTATGGGGTCAATTGTGGATCTCTCTCGACCAAAGGTAATTGGTCGGGCCAAATAGATTCCACCAAGGCTCCTTTGGTGACCCTGGCTTGAGCAGAACCTGCTTGCGAAGAGCTACCCAAAATAGAATTGAAAAGGTCGAGGAGAACGAAGTGCTCCCACTTAACAGGCTCTGTCGATAGTGGGCGGGGGATGATGAGGACAATATAGCGAAAAAGGCTAATGTCTAACTCCCGTAAGTTCTTCACGGAAAGGAGGAGTTCATGATTACACTCCGCCTCGATAATATCGAGCAGCGTTTAATATGCTCCAGACTGGCCTTCTTGACCTAGCTAACTGGCTAGCCTCACCTGCGCTTACATGCAAAGTTCGAAGAAAAGAGCCACTTTAGAACACAGACAATCTAAAAATAAAATAAAATAAAATAAACCCATCAAACTAAGACAAACCTGGGAATGAGAGGGACTGATTCATATAAAAAAGAAGCCTTGGAGAGCCATGCGTCATGTGCCCGCAAGCCCTTAACCAAGACAACCCCTTTTGCCTCCTTTTTGGGGGAGCCAGGGAGCCCGGTTACAAATTGTAGTCGAGACTGTGGGCCGACATTGACAGGCTACCCCCAATCCCAAGCTTCAAAGTATAAATGAAAGAAATCTCCACCATCGAGATGCCTAACTGGTAGAGAGAGTTTAGCACACTGCAACCCATTAGAATCCAAAAAACATTTGGGTGTACAAGTGCAGGAGGGAACAGGGAAGCGAAGCCCAGCAACAAACTGCTCTCGAGTGAAGTAGATGACATTATCTACCTCCCCTATAGTTGAGGCAGTCATGTCGTCTAACATCTCCAGACTGATTTCGACAGGAGCCTGGTTATACAACCTCAGTTCCTCTACAGACATAGCAGCAACCATACTGCTTGCAGTAGGCGTTTCCCGAGGAACCCCCCTCCGACGCCTAGCCTGACTGTTGGAAACCTCTTCGTAACCTCTTACCATTCTACGGGGAAAAAAAAAAAGAAAAAAAAAGGGTCAGCTTGAGGTTCATCAAGCGAGGATGGAAACGAAACCCTCGAAAGATAAAAGAAATCCCTCCTGGAAGTTTTACATTCCACCAGTGACAAAACCTAGGAAACACGAACTAAAAACCTTCGCATAACCTAATAAGATGCCCCCAACCACAAAAACACACAAACAAACCGACAATAAAAAGAAAGTTTGAGATGCGAACACTCTCCAATGGCTCCTTTGAAAGGAAAGTTCACAGAAGCACAGAAAAGGAAAAATTGCAGGAGTCGGAAAACCTTGAGAAAACGTAAAAGAAACTATTATTGAAATCTCTACCCCTATTTGTAGGGGGTAAAGCGTCGACAGGAGCATTAAATGCGCCGTCATACTAAGAGGATCTGTACATGTACCGGTAAGCGTGCGTTTCCCACACGCTTTAACCTCACAAGAGCATCTCCTTGACGCATTCAACTCTCCACACTTAACATTTAATACTATAGTATTTTCCCTAACTGGAAAAGCACAAATTTCTAATCAGGGAAAAGGGGGGGATTGTGAGTTCCGTGGTTTTTAAACCCATTACTCGATGGGCCCAGGGCCCGACCCGCTTAGTCCAAGGTCCACTTGGCCCGCGATGTGAGGCGGCCCAAGCCCACCTATCATATTAAAACTGGTAGGCACCACCTAGATGGAGAATCCGGAGGCCCATCTATGAAAGTGAGGTGTCCTCCTAGAGGGCTTAGGGTGGCCCATTAGAGCTCCAAGTCCCCCAGCAGGTCTTCCTTCCGCTTATGGCAAGTTCGTTATGGACAAATGGATAAAAGAGGAAAATACGCAAAAGGTATTTATACACGAATTTCCTAGTTCCCAAATCCCTTAGTTCTTGGAAGATTAATCCTTGATAAGGAAGAATTAGTTGTGACACCCCAAAACCCAGGGGTCCCGTTGACCAACTGTCAACCTATGGAAATACTACCTTAGGTCATCGCATACCTAAGCTTTGATACCTAACTAGCATTAAATACTTGTGGATACTGAGTGACTCGGTACCACCCGGTACATCCCATTTACCAGGATCCGTTCATCTATATTTAAGTTGAAAATATGCGAACATTACATTTAAAACAGTCCGTAAGAGTTCAATCACGACTCTCTTACCATTATTACATACTTGATTATATTGACAATAGTCTAAAAAGAATTTAATTACAATTCTTTAATACAAAACACATGCTAGAACTAGTTTGTTCCAAGAACTTTTTACAAAGGGATTTATCAAGGCCACATGTCGGCTTGCTTCATAATCACGAGCTCGATTGAGCGCCGTCCACCGGTGTACACCTTACACTTGAAATGTTGTCCTATAAAGGGTGAGTTATGCCAAGTACAGAGTACCTCTTACAAGGGCTACTCCCCACCTAACTGCACATGCAATGTTCACTCAACATTTCACATCAACATTCCAATAAAGAACATGCCAATTCTAAATGGAATCCCTACATGCATGCCGTGAAATGAGATGCGACTTAATCATGTACCATGGCAGGAGTCGCCGACTCCCGTCATGTCAAGTCCCTTCTTGGCTCCATCACACAATGCACTAAAGCCCATGCATTGTTCGTCATTCTAGATGACATCCAATTATCATTTTCAAAACAAATTTCATTTATTTATAAACCAAAAGCTTTTTGGATGAGACACCTCAATGATAATTTTATATTCAAAACCATGTGCCTTTTTGTGAATAATAAATTTTTGGTGTCACACCATAGGCTTCACAAACCTAGACACTTTTACGGCCTTTCACCGCTGGGGACTATGTCTGACCATAATTGACGGGTCTTTCACCCAAGGGGGTTTCTATCCCTGCTTGCTAATACCCGACACATATTTTCTTTACCACTTTATTCAACCGTGAGACTCTGTTAGACGTTGTCCTATTTAACCAAGTCCACCCAATCAAACACCAAACACAGTGTCGATTCATCAACCATGCACTCACACCCATTTGTCGATGTCACATTGCGCCTTCTGTGCAATATGCCATTGCATGTTATATCATGCCACATGTATGATGAATGCTACATGGACAACACAATCCACACCACTTACCGAGTGCCATTGATAATCACATCACCTGCAAATGACTTCCATGCATCATTTCATTATGTCAATATATCATATAAGCATATATCAACATTCACATCCAACATGTCATTCTATGTTCAAGCAATGACACACACACAATCAAGCCACGTAATGGCCATTTGCACCTATGAACTCATCACATTTCAATATATTAGAACACACATATTGACATCCAAACATGTCACTCTTAGTTAAGCAATGACACCTACGTAATCAAGCCATGTAATGGCCATTTGCACATGTACAGTACTCATCATATGTCAATACATTAGAACACACATATTGACATCCAAACATGTGACTCTTAGTCAAGCAATGACACTCTCAATCAAATCACACATTGGCCCCTAAAGCCCGGCCTGAGCAATCACAAACCGGTACGAATCGACCCCCGAACGAGGTCGCAACAAACCCTTTGTTTCAAGTCACGAGCTCGCCTAGGCGAGCAATGCCTCGCCTGGCGGACCCGAGAATCACAATCCGCTTTGTCCTTGGGTTACCGCTAGGCGTTATGCCCATGCCTAGGCAGACCCCTTTGCCTAAGCGAAGAACCAATCTTCCATGGGAAGATTCACACCTTCACCTAGGCAAAGAAACATCGAGCAAAACCCCCAAATCTCCTAGGCAAAGAAACATTGAGCAAAACCCGAAAACCCAGTTTTCTTCACCAAACAGGCCCTTGAACGAAAAACCCTCTTTTCCAGGCCCAAAAATGGAAAGTAAGCTAAGGTGGGAAGAATCTCTTACCTCTTAGAGCTTAGAAGCATGAGTAGGAAGCTTCCTAAACCCGTAACCTTTGATTTTCGAACTCCTCTCTTGGATCCACGGCGAAATCCCGTGTTTTTTGTATCCACACGTACCCCTCGTCGATGCGATGAACTTGTGTTTTAGCCAAACAAAAATCGATTTACGAAACTCCGTAGATCTTAGAAGGAAGCTCTTAGATCTCCTCTTCATCTCTTTCCTCACTCTCTCGGTCAAACCAGGAAAAATGGGCTCTTTTTGCCCTTATTCCTCTTTTGTTCTAACTTAAGTTTAATTTAGATGCGTGGCCCACATTGTGCCACATGCCCACCCTTGTTCGGGTCCGATTTTTGCTCGAAGCTACATATTCTGTCTCAGTTCAAGTTCAAATCCTTATCCCGTGTGAACTTCAGTCGTTACCTCGACTTTGAGATTTCAGTAAGCGATCTGCGCCCTTGGGAATCTTCGGATCTTATCGCCCGAAGCGTGAAAATCAGATTTGTCATAGAGGTGTGAAATTCGTCGGGTAGCCCCTAGATTTCTAGATTTCTCGGGTTTTACATTCTTCCCCCTTAAAAGAATTTCTTCCCGAAATTCCCACACACAACACATATAATCTTATGCATATGCAACCGTCGTTTAATTTCAATGACTAAAACATACCTTTTTCCATGAACAAGAAAGGATAGTTGGCACGCATAGTGTCTTCGCGTTCCCATGTTGCCTCCTCCACTCCACGGTGTTGCCACAACACCTTCACTAGCCTCATGGTCTTGCTTTGAAAAACCTAATCCCGATTATCCATGATATGCACCGATCCCTTCTCGAAGGTCCCATCTGCATTAACTACAAGCTCTCCCCAATCCACCACATGAGTCAGATCTTGGGTGTACTTCCGGAGCATGGAGGCATGGAATCTTGCGCGAACACTTTCGATAAACTTGTTTTGTCAAACCAACTTGATGTCTAGCGTACCTACCCTCTCGAATCTGCCGAAGAATTTAAATATACCTCGACAATAAGTTTCCACATGGCGAACTAACCACTTCTCTCTTAGGCATCACCTTGAAGACATGATCACCCACCTCGAGCTCAGAGGTCGTCGTCGTGGTCGTGCATTAGAGCGTAGCTCTTACCAGCTCGAGGCCTTGAGAGGCGGCTTACGTATCACATCCACCTTCTCAGAGGACCAACTCCAGACCCGTTGTGGTTCTCTCTCCCACCTTTGTCCAACAAATCGGAGATCGACATGGCCTCCCATATAATGCCTCATACGGTGCCATCTATATGCTCGCCTAATAACTATTCTTATAAGCGAATTTCACCAAGGGTAAATTTTCTTCCCAACTACCCTTGAGATCCAGGACGCATGCCCGCGGCATGTCCTCTAAAGTCTGGATGGTCCTCTCTAACTGACCTTTCGTCTGAGGATGAAAAGTAGTGCTCATCATCAACCGTGTCCCCATGGCTCACTGAAAACTCTCCTAAAAATGATCCGTAAACCTAGGGTCCCAATCCGATACTATGGACACTGGCACTCCATGTAACCGAACAATCTCCTATACATACAACCTATAAAGTTCCTCCAAAGTGAAGGTCATCCGCCTGACCAAAAGTGTGGCGACTTAGTAATGCGATCCTTATCCTTACACCGCGTCATGCCTCGGGATGTGCGTGGCAGAGTGAGTCACAAAGTCCATGCGTGATGTGCTCCCACTTCCGCTTCCTCAATGGGCTGGGTAATCCTTCTAGCCTACGGTGCTCGATCTTTACACATTGACAAAATGAGACATTGCTTCAGATAAATCCACAACGTGTTTCTTCATCCTCGATATCACGGTGACATAGATCATGATACATCTTCGTGCCACCTGGATGTGCAGTAAAATGAGAGCAATGGAATTCCTGGTGGATCTCCGCTCTCATATCTTATGACTGGGGAACCACAACCTATCCCCTATACCAAAGACTACCATCTATGTGCATGGCCTAACCTTAGTCACCTGTACTTATATGTACCCGATCACTGATGGACAATATCTTTGTGTCCTATTCTTAGGACTCAATCACTCTGCTCAGTAGGGAAAGCATAGCCACTAAACTCCCCAAAGTATCCTTATCCTAATCACTATACTGTAGTCCGAACTGTCTTAGAGTCTCGAGCATCTACCACTCCTAGGGAGCTATACTAGCCAACACTCCCCATGACTTCCGGCTAAGTGCATCAGCCACCACATTTACCTTATTGGGATGGTAATGCAAAGTGAAGTCATAATCCTCCAGATACTCCATCCACCTGCGTTGCCTCATGTTGAGGTCCCGTTGTGTGAAAATGTACTTTAGACTCATGTGGTCTGAAAACACCTCAAACTGTTCACCGTATAGATAGTGACGCCAAGCCTTTAAGGCAAAGACAATGGCCGCCAACTCCATGTCATGTGTCGGGTAACTCCATGTCATTCCACTCAAACTTGACTTCCTTCTAGGTCAACCTCGTCATAGGCGTAGATAATTGGGAGAAGTTCTGGGTGAACCTTACAGTAATACCTGCTAATCGAAAAACTACATATATGGAGTCGACTTGGTCTCTCGACTCGCCAGATGCCACCGACCTTCTCGGGTCGAAGCCGATACCACGTGTCCCAAAAATCTCACCCCAATAAGCCAAAATTCACACTTGCTGAATTTGGCATACAACTGACGTTCTCGCAAGGTCTGGAGAACGACCCTCAAGTGACTCTCATGATCCTCCTTAGACTTGGGTAGACAGATGTCATCCCACAAAAACCACAACAAATTGATCTAGGTGAAATTTTGGAACGCCTAATAACAAGATCCATGAATGCCCTTTGGGCATTCGTCAATCCGATTAACATCACTTTGTGAACTTGAAATGCCCATATCGCATTCTAAACGTCGTCGTAGGGATATCCACCTCCTAACTCTCAACTGATGGTAACTGGTGTGGAGACTATCTTGGAGTAGACCCACGCCCCTCTCAGCTGATCAAACAAATCATCAATCCTCGCTAAAGGGTACCTATTCTTGATAGTAGTCCTATTCAACTACCTATAATCTATACACAATCGAAGAGTCTTGTCCCTCTTCTTGGCAAACGGTCATAGGAGAGCCCCCCGAGGTGAAGTGCTCGATGCAATTAAACCTACATCGATGGTTCCTACAATTGGGCCTTGAGCTCTGACTTATTGGGCGCCATTCTATGCGAGAGTATAGAAATGGGTGATGTACCGGGATTTGCTAAATAATGAAGTCCCACATCCTATACGGAGGTAGTGCAGGTAATTCCTCAGAAACATCCTCGTACTCATAAAGCCTTTGAGCGAGACCCAATCTGTCTCGCCTCATCCTCTAGGGTAAGGCTTGCCAGCCAACCCATCAAGTACACGGCTCAGGGTAAGGCATCATGCTTATCCCCCTGAAACGTAACACAAATACCATCCATTGTGTAGGCAGTAACCCTCCTACGATCACAATCGATGAAGACTCGATGTGCCGTCAACTAGTCCATCCTAAGGATGACATCAAACTCCGACATGTTCATGACCCTTAGGTTTATAGTGAGTAGAATCCTTGAGATCTCTAACTCGCAATCCCGACATATCTTATCAACCCTCACCCTAGTTCCTAGGGGAGAACTTGCATGTAATGGCCCTTCCAAGGTTTCAACCTCTAAGCCTAAATCTTTCACACATGATATAGCAATGAATGAATGCAATACACCAGAATCAAACAATGCTTTTGCCCATAAGCAAAAGAGTAGAAATGTACCCTGAATAATCGATTGATCTGCAAGCTCAGTCTGAGGTGTGATGGAGTAGACACACACCCCTAGGTCCCTGAAGTTCTGACCTATGAGCCCTACCCTCGACCTCGACCTCGACCCATGCCTCGACCCATGTGGCCTGCTTGCAAAATTTTAGGTGCTTGTGCAGCACCCTAGGACTGATACTGTCTTCCTTGGCCCATGGCAAGGTGGGGAGGAACAAACTGTGTCTGTGCATGCCCCACTGATGATTGGGACTGTAGTGTCCCATAACCCAGGGATCCTTGCCTCTGAGGGCAATCCTGTCTCAAGTGTCCAAGCTGGTGGCACTGGAAACACACTCTTTGCCTTGGCTGGCTAGGAGCCCTGAAGTGTCTCCTATCTTGGGAAGATTGATCCTGGCCTTGGCCTTGGTAGTCACAGCCCTATCTCTGAAACCCTCGCAGAGTAGAAGTCCTCTTCTTCTTTCCCGAGCTAGAAGAAGAGAGTTGACTCTCCTTTCTCTTGTCACTAGCACCCGCATCCCGGATGCTCCATGCGTTATCCACTTCCCTCTCTATAGCCATAGATGTTCTGACCATCGAATCCATATCTTATAGGAGGAGTCCTACTATTTGACCTTGGATGGATAATTTAAAAGTATCCTCAAATTTCCTCACTTTGGCCATGTCCGTGGCCACATAATCAACCGCGAAATGTGCTAATTCAGTGAACTTAGCCACTTATTCGAGCACTATCATCATTCCTTGTTTCAACTCTAGGAACTCCCGAGCTTTTACATGTCGTGTAGATGTCGAGAAATACATTCCCATGAAGATCTCACGGAACTTTTCCCATGTCATTGCCTCTAAGTTCCTTGAGGCCTTGACCCCATCCCACCATACTTAGGATTCACCCTCTAGCTAGAATGCAGCTAGCCTTATCCTTGTAGCGTCGGAGGTGATCTCCATAGCCCCCAATATCTTTTCAACTTGTCAAAACCAATGATCAGCCACCATCAAATCCCCTCCTCCCTTAAAGTTTGGAGGATGGTGCACCTTAAACCTCCGGAGGTTACTCGGTCCTCCCTGGCCTACATTTGCACTAGCATGTGCAATGGTGGTAGCCATAACGCTCGCCTGCGCAATGGTAGCAATCATAGTTCTAATAGCCTCCATGAAGGCTTGTTGGTCAAAGGCCGGTGGTGGCTGGTTGTTGCCCCGTCCACCACCTCTATCTCCTCTTCCTTGACTTGCCATCTACACATGTCAAATAAAAAATTGAGATTCCTTTTCTTGTCTAACTAATAGTGCATGTACTAACTACTAATAGACATCAACAACCTAAACCATCTGTTTATTTATTTATTTCGAACCCCTAAATTTATGTAACCTAACCCTAGTGTTCCTCATTTCCTGCCTCACGATTGCCGTGTATATAATCACACCACCTGTGATCGGTCATGTGACCTGAGTATGAAACACCTGATGTATGCAATGGTCTAAACCCACATTGCCCATCGCTTGGTGTCCACATACCTATGTTACGATGTACAAATTTGTGGCAAGCCAAAACTTAATGAATCTACTGACCTAGACCCATATCTATCAAGTCCTAGGTATCCGTATACCTATGTATACTGGTTGTGACACCCAGAAACCCGAGTTTAGTTGAGTCGTTGACCGCGTGACCTCTGAAAATACTACCTTAGGTCATCGCATACCTAAGCTTTGATACCCAACTGGCATCAAATACTTGTGGATACTAAGTGACTCGGTACCACCCCGATACATCCCATTTACCGGGATTTGTTCATCCATATTTAAGTTGAAAATATGAGAACATTACATTTAAAACAGTCCGTAAGAGTTTGATCACGACTCTCTTACCATTTGTAAGACCCGAGATATTCCAATTTCTGGAAAAATGGCAAAATCGTAATTTCGATTACAAAATTGTTATTTCGATTAAAAATCCGTAATTAATTATCTAGATCTCGGATGATGAAACGGATTTCACCATTGGAATCGTCTCGGGAAAATCTAGCTGAAATAAATAAAATTTAAGTGGTACGAGAGACGGTTGGATTGACACATTTTGACGTATCGCGTTTCGGTCTTGTAAACGATTTAAATGCGACGAAAGTCAGCGCATAACAAATATCATGTGCCATAAGTGGTATGAGTAGAGAAATGATGAAAATGGACTGCCGAGATAATGTCGAATATCAAATCTGGGAAAAGAGGGACATAATGGGCATTATAGGAATTGTTTTAAGTCACTAAAGGACAAAAAAATGGAATAGTGCTTGTCCCTTACAAAATGAAAATGAGCAAAACGTGAAAGGAAGAGCAGGGGTTGCAGAACGAAAATGGAGTTGGATTTAGAGAGAGAAGGTCTTCCTTCTCTCTAAAAATCTGCAGTAATCTCAGCCAGTCGCGGTCTTCGGACCGAGAAGGAAGCCGTTCTACGCGGGCGAGCTCTGACGTGGACTCGGGTTTGGAGTTTCCTCAAACTCCAAAGTGGGGACAACCTCCCTACTTGAGATTAATTCTACATTTTAAGTGTTTTTTTATGTTTCGGTTAGTTTGAGGCCTTGAACGGCCGTTTGATCGGTCCCAAAACTTGGGACCCGAATTTGTCAGATTGTGAAACCCAAAACCTAGCCGGTAGCGAGGGCTGTTTGGGTGCCATGTTTGATGATTTGTGAATAAATGGTGTATTGATATGGACGGAAATGGGCCGTTTGGTCGGATCCCAAAGGCTTATGGGACCAATTGATCTAAGATTTTTTGGAGCAAGGTGCGGCGGCGTAGGCTTTGCTGAAGTACATTTGGGTTGAGTGAATTATGAAATTGTGAAATAAATCATGCTTTGATTGGAATGAGGCGGTATGGCCGAGAATGTGAGTTCTAAAGTGAGCTTAGATGATTTGTGATTTTCGGGAATAATGCTTAGGGGTTTTAC
Organism: Tetrastigma voinierianum; assembly: GCA_016808115.1. Classification (NCBI taxonomy): domain Eukaryota; kingdom Viridiplantae; phylum Streptophyta; class Magnoliopsida; order Vitales; family Vitaceae; genus Tetrastigma; species Tetrastigma voinierianum. The sequence continues at coordinate 797,390 of JAEQBH010000376.1, read as the reverse complement.
TATTCAGAAAGCGATGTTCTAAAATTATATTTTGTGAAATATGTGTTTGGACCGAGTGATTTAAATTAAATTGCTCGTGTTTGATTATTAGCCCAAGTGAGTTAATTTTTATATGCTTGAAATGAAAATTACATGACATGATTGTGTGATTTGATATTATGTGAATATGTGCAGGTTTACATAATTGCATGTGATTAGACTGTGTTGGAAATGGTATACATGCATTCCATATGCACTGGAACGTCCTAGGACTATAGGAGTTAGTGCATGGGACGAGTCTAGAGAAAATGGTTCGGAGGGTTGTCTAAAATGTTAATTATCGGAGGGTAGTCCAAACTAAAAATATCAATCGTCGGAGACGACCCAATTAATATACATCGAAGGGTAGTCCACAAATAATATCAATCGTCGGAGACGGCCCAATTGATATATGCACATCGGAGGGTTGTCCACAAACAAATAAAACATAACAAATTCTCATACAAGGCTTAGGCGAGTGTGAGGGAGTCGGTGAGGACTCGAGATCTGAGTTGGTCATGTAGACATTCAAGTAGGATCATGCATTTGCTTGAATGTGTGTTTACTTTGGAACATTGCACTGCACTTAGGTGGTGAGTAGCCCACTTAGGGCGATTCTCCTCCTGAGCTTTTTAAGCTCACCGTCGTCAGGACCCCCTTTATTTACAAGTGCGGGAGCATGCGGGGGACGGCCCATCTGGGGTGGGTTTTGAAAGCCGAGGTGTGGCTTTGATGATTTTCCACATGTGGTAGATTCTCTAATTTTGATATATGTGGTATAAGAGTAGTTTACTAACTCTTAGAACTATGGGATATAGTTGATATGTTTTTATGGATATTGTAGTATGGGCCCAAGAGGCCGTTTTATCCATATACGCATCATTATGGTTATATTGAATGCGGGATACCAGGTTTCATGCGAGTGATTCATTTAAGGTAAGGGAGACTCCGTACAAAGGAGACTCTGCCCGATTTTACAGTGGTGTCGGGTAGCTTGACATCCACTTGTATTCAGCGAGTTGGCCAGTAGTCAACGGACCCCGGTTTGGGTACACCATTATTACATACTGAGCTATATTGTGATAGTCGAAAATAATTTAATTACAATTCTTTTATACAAAACCCATGCTAGAACTAGTTTGTTCCAAGCACTTTTTACAAAGGGATTTATCAAGGCCACATGTCGGCCTTCTTCACAATCACGGCCTCGACTGAGCGCCATCCACCGGTCATACACCACACTTTTTGAAATGTTGTCCACTGAAAGGGTGAGGCCACCTGATGAAAACCTCCTACAAGAGCTCCCACTTTAAGTGCACACGAAATGTTCATTCTGTCACACCTATTTTACCATCTAACTTGTGACGCCCCCAACACGGGGTGCTCTGATACCACTTACTTGTAACTATCTTTTATTTTTTACCATATCATTAACTTTTTCATTCATGTACTGTTAAACATTCAACTTGAAATATATTTTATAGCAGTGGATTACAAAATATATTCAAAACTCCATAAATGGGAGTGTTCAACATATACAAATTTTTACATTGCTTACAAAGGCAAAACATATACAAAAAAATAAACCAAAAGGCCTTCAGTGGGCACCTAGTAATGTGTTGCCTTGGTTGCTGATGTGGATTGTCCAGGCTTCTAGTTCTTGCTTCTCCTGTACCTACACGGATGAAACACCCGTGCTAAGCTTATAGCTTAGTAGGAAATAATACATGTGGATGACCTCTAATAAGGGTCATCACACTTTAGACAACTGCATATAACTTTAACATTCATTTACATATACACATGCTTATTCATGTTTTGAACATATCATTTATAGATATGCTTCTACATATATCATACTTATTCGTCTTATCATGTTTCATTCCATATCATCTTTCATTTACATTTTTGCTTCTTGTACTTATCACTGTATCATCACATAACAATGCTATGCTTCTCATATCATGTCATGTCATTTGCATATTCTTATCATTTATCTTATGTTTCATGCCTACAAATACCTTAGAAATTGGATCACGAGGAACTATAAGGACAGAAAGGTGCCATAATCATTGTACGAGACATTTAAGGCCCATAGGGCCGAAGAGTCTTTGTTATTTATTATCTGAGACAATGACCATCTATAAGGGCCCGAAGGCGCTATTATCATTGTCTGAGACAATGACCATCTATAAGAGCCGCGGCGCTAAATATCATTATGCGAACTGATGACCATCTATAAGGGCTCGAAGGCGTTGTAATGACCCAAACAGGGTCAACTGATCAGTAATGTTGCAGTCTTTTCTCTCTAATAGGCATGTCCATCTATCCCTCTACAAGGTTCTAAGCAGGTAATCTATTTCTTTTATTTCATTTACAATATATATCTCATATCCCCGAATAACTATTATTATCTACTAATCATATACGATATTTTCTTATCATTTCCGCATGCATCTTTATTCTTGTATTATTTAGACATTTATACGTTTTTCTATTTGCCTTCATTACACATTTATCTTTTCATCCCTTAACCAAGGAATAATACTACATTTAAACACATTAGCAAATGAGGGCAAGAAACAATGTTTACTTGGCGAGTGAACATTTTCATATAATTTTTTTATACTTGTACGAATCCTTTCATTCACTTATTAGGATCTCGTTAGTCTGATGAAAGATTGTTTAAATTATGAAGAGATGAACGAAACAAGACTTTGCAGTGCGCTGGCGAAGCAATGCTACCCTAAGGCGGAGAGGTTCGCCTAGGGAGAGCATTGCTACGCCTAGGTGGACCAGAAAATTCAAAAAACTTGGGCTCCAGGTTCACTGAGGCGTTTAGGAGTAATCGACGAATGCGAGAATGCGATTTCGCCATTTTCACCAGAATTCTTTTAACCAAAACAACTCATTTTGAAACAAAACTTCAAAACTAACTTAAACCAACCAAAATACACATGTATTGAAGAGTTAGGGTTTTCCTAACCTAACTTAGACAAGTATTTCCTAACATATAGGTTCCAAACATCACAAAGGAGATGTTCCAACAACATTTCCATAACAGTATTCCATACCTGATTTCTTTAACTTCTCTTCTTCTTCTCTTCTTCCTTTCTTCCTCCTTCTTCTTCTCTTCTCTCTTTCTGTCAGATACTTCTTCCTATGCAAAATGAGATATTTACTTTAAGGCTATGTTTGGCTTTATCGAGGTGACATCAAATTCCATTTTGCTATTTGGTCATTCCTTCTTATTTTAATTGCAATTCAATTTCTCAATATTTCTATATTGGCATATAATCTTCTTATCATATGCTAATTTACCCTTAACTCTTGTATAAATTCCAGATATTTGCTTATTTTATTTTTAGCATTATTTTATTTTGGAAAAATAGACATTTATTTTTATTATACCCTAAACATGTTATAAAACTTTCAGGGTATAATTTGGGGTGTTACACACTCAACATTTCACATCAACATTCCAATAAAGAACATGCCAATTCTGAATGGAATCCTACATGTCATGCCATGAAATGAGATACAACTCAATCATGTACCATACCCCGAGTCCTTACTGACTCCCATCACATTCGAGTCCTTACTAACTCCATCACACAATGCCTAAGCCCATTTGTGATAAACCGTCATTCTGGATGACATCCAATGATCATTTTCAAAACAAATTTCATTTGTTTATAAACCAAAAGTTTTGTGGATGATACACCTCAATGATCATTTTATATTCAAAACCATGTGCCTTTTTGTGGGTAGCAAATTTTTTGTGTCACATCACAGGCTTCGCAAACCTCGACACTTTTATGGCCTATTACCACTGGGGACTATGTCTAACCATAATTGACGGGTCTTTCACCCGAGGGGGTTTCTATCCCTGCTTGCTAATACCCGACACATATTTTATTTACCACTTTATTCAACCGTGCAACTCTATTGGACGTTGTCCCATTTAACCGAGCCCACCCAATCAAACACCAAACGCAGTGTTGATTCATCAACCATGCACTTACACGCATTTAATGCGATGTCCCCATGCATAAGCAATGCAATATGTCATTGCATGTTATATCATGCCACATGCATGATGAATGCTACATGGACAACACAATCCATACCACTTACTGGGTGCCATGGACGACATCACCTGCATTTGACTTCCATACATCATTTCATTCATGTCAATATATCATACAAGCATATATCAACATTCACATCCAACATGTTATTCTATGTTCAAGCAATGACACACACACAATCAAGCCACGTAATGGCCATTTGCTCATATGAACTCATGACATGTCAATATATTAGAACACATATTAACATCCAAACATGTCACTCTTAGTCAAGCAATGACACGCACACAATCAAGCCATGTAATGACCATTTGCACATATACACTCATCATATGTCAATACATTAGAACACACATATTGACATCCAAACATGTCACTCTTAATCAAGCAATGACACTCAATCAAATCACACATTGGCCCCTAAAGCAAGCCACAAACAATCACAAACCGGGCCACGAAACCGACCTCAAACAGGTTATAAGAGACCACTGTTTCAATTCACTGGCTCGTCTAGGCGTAGCATTCCTTCGCCTTGGTGTAGCCTTCCTTCGCCTAGGCAAAGTGGTTCACCTAGGCAAGCAACGCCTTGCCTAGGCGAACTAGAAAGTCCACAATCACTATCCTCGAGTTCGCCTATGCATGCATGCCCATGCCTAGGCGAACCCCTTCGCCTAGGCGAGCCTTCCCTTCGCCTAGGCGGAGAACCAATCTTCCATGGGAAGATTCACACCTTCGCCTAGGTGAAGAAACATCGAGCAAAACCCGAAAACCCAGTTTTTCTTCTCTAAACAGGCCCTTGAACGAAAAACCCTTTTGTCTCAGCCCAAAAATGGAAAGTAAGCCAAGGTAAGAAGAATCCCTTACCTCTTGGAGCATAGAAGCACGGGTAAGAAGCTTCCTAACCCCGTAACCTTTGATTTCTCGAACTCCTCGCTTTAATCCTCGACGAAATCCCTTGTTTTTGGTATCCACGTGTACCCCTCTTCGATGCAATGAACTTTTGTTCTTAGCCCGATGAAAACCGACTGACGGAACTCCGTAGATCTTGGAAGGAAGCTCTTGGCTCTCCTCTTCTTCTCTTCCCTCACTCTCTCGGTCAAACCAGGAAAAATGGGCTCTTTTTGCCCTAATTCCTCTTTTTTTCTAATTTAAGTTTAAGTTAGATGCGTGGCCCACATCGTGCAACATGTCCACCCTCGTTCGAGTCCAATTTTGGCCCGATGCTACTCATTCCGTCTCAGTTCAAGTTCAAATCATATCCCATGAACTTAACTCAATTCATTTCCCAACTTCCTATATTTCCGTAAACAATCTCGCCCCTGGGTGTCACTGGACACCTATTCCCTGAAAAACGTGAAAATCGACTATGTCGGAATTGGTCAAAATTCGTCTGGGCAACTAGATTTTGAGAGAGGAATCCAACAGTGAGGTCCGTTTCGTCATCCGAGATCTAAAAAAATTTCTAGGTTTTCAACCTATTCTATTCCAACAATTTATTATTTTGTCATTTTTTAGAAAATTTGATTTTTCTCGGGTTTTACATTAGTCTTTGATAAGGAATGAGAGATTTTGTTCCAAAAAGAAGGATATTCTTTCCGGAGAAAAAGGGGGAGGGATTCGTGAACCACTTTCTATAAATCGGGAGGATCATCTCAATGAGAGGTATGCAATTTCCTTCTTCTTCCTCTTTGTATTTTTGTTAACTTAATCATCGGAGAGGCGGCCGGCCCAACGTCACCAGATCGCCTTTTTGCAGGTTTACACCTCAGAGATCAGATGATCAAGATCACAACAGTTTGGTAATATTTCAAATTACTTTTGAAATTTTAGAGAAACATTTGAAGTGTTTTTAAGATAAGCACTTGAGTAGGGGTATGTATAAAACTGATTAAACTGAATCAAACCAACCCGATTTTGAAATATTTCAAAATATTTTTTTTTAATTTGGTTTAAAATTTTAAAACCTAGAAAATGTGCTTCGATTGTCAATTTTAATTTCAAAATTTTAAAAATAATTGAACTGAACCAAGAATAAATATTATCTTTTAAAATTTTATTCTTGTTTTTAGGTTTGGCATTTGAAACTCTCAAAATAAGGATAAAATTAATTTATTTTAATTTTATAAATTTGAATATTTTATAAAAATTTGGATTCTCCCGCATCCTACTTTTTAACACGAGAGGCTAGTGTAGACCCTCAATTTTGCCCCTCAACACTTTCATTTATCCTATAGGTGTCACACTCACCCATCGTTCTCATATAACACCATTAGGGCCCTTTTAGGCTTAGTTTGTCTCCGAGCCTCGGGTGGGCTTGTATGTGGTCCATTGAGTGCATATGTAGTTCACTTTAGAGTGTCATCATGGCTTATTTTTTTTAGTTATCGGCATCGTGCTATAGGAAGCAAGTGGGGCCCCCCAAGGTTTTAGCTCAATCAAAGTTTATTAAAGTATGTCAAATTCGGAGTACTTGAGCTTGTTTACGATCGTATCTCACTGTCGAACTTCGAGAATCATTCAGCTGTTTGTTTTTGTTCAGTTCCTTATTCGCGAGGAGGTTTATATTAAAAATTCATAATTTTTCAGCGGATTTGATAATCGATTTGATTGGTTCCATCGAGAAGCGATATGTATACAACAACTGTTTTTTAATTGATTTTGGTGACACTCCTCCTGTTTTCGATCTCTCCCTCATCGGACTTGGAATGGTGCACCGACATTTTTTTGTTGGTCTCCTTATTCTTCGAGAGACATTTTATCAAAATTTATAATTTTCCTCCAACAGCTTAATTTGGTTGATATGCAGTTCAATCGATTAGTCGAGCGAAGCTTGTGTGGGCGTTGTTTTTGTGATTTTGGAGCCCAAATCCTATATGGTTCGGGCCCACAAGCTCCAGCTCGACCATGAGCAGTATTATGGGTCCATTTTGGGCCTTGGCTTAAGTTACATGCAGCCCACAATGAACCCATGTGGATACTTGGTGGTGACAAAATTTGAAAACTAAGGTCAGTGGCTTGCATGGAAATGAGGAGGAGTTAATGGGGAAGCTGATTCCGAGACTGATTGGGCTCTTTCCAAAGCTTGAAGGTGGAAAAACCGAGGTGGGGCTTAGAGGTGAGAGGTGGGAATCATTTTAAAGAAGATCAAGTGGAAGGGACTTTTAAGGGGCACTTTTAGGGCTGGGCCTTTGCATTTGCTAATTTTTCTCGGATGCTTAGCTTTGGTTCTTTTCTGCATTTTGTGGAAGAGGTAAGAAATATACCTTGGCTCCACTCTATTCTTTAAGGGACATTCTGACCAAATTTAAGGTTTTTCCTCAACCATTTGAACCGGTTTTTACGCTCATACGTGAGAGCGGTTCAGCAGTTACTAACTGAAGCGATCTCGGTTTTAAAGAACAACGGTTTGTTTTGATTAGTTCTCACTCATCCGAGCTAAGAATCAATCACCGTTTATTTTGTTAGATTCCTGACTCCTTGAGGAAGGTTCTGACAAATTTTGAGAGCATCTCAGCCAGAAACTGGCCCGGTTGGGAAACGGATCAACCGGTTCACTAAGTCGGTTCTTGGAGCAGCCCAGTTTGGGTCTTTGGCGCCGTTTGTGTCAGTTCTCAGTCATTTGGAGTTGGTTTTCTACTTGGTTTATTTTTTTGGATTCCTGACTCTTTGAGGAGGGTTCTAACAAATTTTGAGAGCCTCTCTTAACCGGTTAAATTGGTTGGGAAACCAGATCAGCCGAGTTCAAGCGGTCGATTTTCGAATGGAAATTTGGGTACTGTTTTTGTTTGTATTTGGTTCTTAGTCATTGATTGTCGAATTGTACACCGTTTGTTTGTTTCACTTACTCTGACAGGAATGTTCTGAAATTTTTCAGAATTGTTCTCAACCGGATCGACCGGTTGGGGAACTGGATCAGCTAGTTTGTCGGGTTTTGTAAGGGTCGTCCGATTTCAGTTTAATTGAAGCCCGTGACCTTTATGAGTCCGGCCCATTCGCTCCAAATCAGTGTAGGGCTATGTTTAGGGTCTGAAATGGGGTTTAGTTCAGGTTAATGTGGTTCCATTTTGGATTCTTAAGAATCATGATCTATGCAGGTCCAAGGGTGATTAGTTAAGCACCAATAATCTAGTGTTTTGTTGAGCCTGTTTCTTCGGGATGAATAGATATGGTTGCACAAGAGTGGTAGCATCAATGAGTGGTTGAGATGCCATGTATGGTTTCTCTGGCTTCCTTTGCTTTTGATATCTAATTTTGAGAGATTATTGTATGCTCGAGTAATGCGATAACTTTCCCTTACGGTAGCTTTGGCTAGGACCAATTAGCGCCATTTGTTTTTTTTCTTATTGGTGGTGTAAGCATGTTAGATACCAATTAGGTGGGTGTGATCAGGTTGTATGTTTAGCCTAGGAGGCTTGTTTTGATCTCTATTTCATGTGCTCCTACATACCCGATTCACTAGTAGAGCCCAGGAGTTAGGGGCGCAGAAAGTCTTCTGCTCATATGAGGTACTACGATAGGTAACTTTGATCCAGAATCAGTCTAGTTTTGGGACCGCTTTTCCCATCTTGAGTCATTGCAGGGTTTTTGTTCTTATTTGGTTTCCCTTTATAAAATATGACAAAAAGTAAGTGGCGACAAGAAAAGCGTTCACTCCTCGGGACGGATTTTCTAAAGTCGAAAAATCAACCCACATTTTCTTTTCATTTAAAAGCGAGTCGCGCTGGCCCGTGGATCGGGTAGGGTCCACAGCCAAACTCAACAATTTTTTTTTTACCACCAAACACTTTCTCATTCAATTAAGAGATCATTCTTGATATTAAGGAGTCTCATAATACATAATTGAAATTTTGAAACTACATGTTTCTCTTGTGAGCGTTTGTATTTTTGTTATGGTGATTGTACTTGTGCTTATACCGAGATTTGCAGCCAAGGATTGGATTATGAGATCCATTTTCACTAGGATGGACAGATACCATTTTCTATTGAAAAAATGGAGACTCCAACCCAATACCTAGTGCATGCCCCAATTGAAACTCAACAATATTTTATTATTGGGTTATAATTAGGGGTGGCAATTGTGTTAGCGGGTCGGGTTTGGGTCATGTCACTAACAGGTTTTCTACAGTATTCACCAACCCGAACACAACATGAATAATAAACGGGCTAGACATACCAAATTCAAACACGACTCAATTAGTAATCGTGTAACACGATTAGACACGTGTAACCCGTTTATTAATTTAATAATTTAAAATAATATAAACTATAACTAATTCATCAATATTTAACACAAATAATATATATAATGGGTTAATCTAAGTTAAATATTAATTAATCTAATAGTTAAACAGGTCAATATAGGTCAATTTCGTGTTATATGGATTGACACAAATGTAACATGTTTATTAAACGGGTTATATGGATCAACACAAATTTGACCCAAACATGATTATATTCAACTCAAACCCATAAAAATCGTGTCGAGTTCATGTCTTGTTCATGGATTGTGTAAAATTTTATCAGCCCTGGTTATAGCCCCACATTCTTTAGTTATTTGCCCCAATTACTAAATATAAATCCTGGCTCCGGCGTGAACACATGAGTTTTATAGTACTTATGAATGGTATGTGTCGATGACCATATTGATGTTCAGATTACCATAGAAGTAATTTGATGCAATTTATTTTACCTGGCCTTTGAATAAGGTATTGTGTCTAATGAAGTTCATGTGAACACAACAAAAAGCGTTCATGCAACCTAATTTACATTCACGCCTCATTCTCACTTTTAGTACATAGATAATTATCATGCCATACATTCTAAAATTTGAAATTATATCCTTGAAAGATGATTTCAAAAGTTAACATTTGAACCAAAATTATATCTTCAAACTTTGAGGCTAAAACATGGAGAAAAAAAATACAATTCAGTTATCATAGTCCAAGTATAGAGTGGAGAAGTATACCAGCAAAATACAATTATTTTCCTGTAATCTAATATACATTAAAGCTATATCACACAAGCAATTTAGTTATCATACAAAGGTTTATTTTGATGCCACAATTTCTTCAATTTAGTTTTCTTGTAAAGTTGGGTTCTCTTCCACCCCAACTTTACAAAAGAGGCAAAGTTGTGTTTCCAATGGGATTAGCAAATAGTCCCTTTTGCTTGTGTTTGTGAAATGAGAATCAGTCTCAGTGGACCTTTATTCTTCACTTAGATTCATATGTGGATGAGTGTGTGAGTGGGTCTTTCTGAAAAGAATTGAGAAATAAAGAATAGCATGTGGCAAGCAACATTGCCCATTACCGTAAAAAGGTAACTAGTGTATGTCCCATACCTCTCTGCTTCCTCAAACAATGGGGATTATCTAGCTACAGAGCTGCAGAGTTGGAATTCCTCTACCAGCCCTTTTGAACTAATTGATTTTTAGCTATTTAAAGGTGTGCTTAGCCTTGTGGTCTAGCGATACTTAAATATTGTCTGCATTCCTCCTAGTCTTGGGTCATCTAGTGTGTGGTCACAATGAGGCTTAGTGCCCGGGTTTCGCATAATCCTTTTGATAATTTAAGTAATATGAACAATGACCACTTTTCTGGTGAGGACTGATGAACAAATTTGATGGATGGGGATGTAATGTTCTTAATGGTGGATAAATATATATGCTAATGATGGGTTCAGTACTGTCTCTCTGTTTCTATTATACTGCCCTGTTTTCAAATACATTATCATCACCAAATCATGATGTTTTTGAGTTTGACAAAAAATTATTGTTTCTCCCAAACTAAGATTGTATAATTCTCTACCCTTATGTCCCTAACCCCCTTTCAGAGGTCGTGCCTGCATCATCATGCTACAAGTTCTAGGAAAAGTTAGTATAACTGAGTATTGTACTGACAGTCAGTTGTCTTTTTTTCTTTTTTCTTCTTTATTTTCTAGTTCTCAATCTCAGGAATGTCATTCAAAGCATCTGAACCTATTAACGTCCTCAAATCTCCCTGTGATCCCCTATTCACTCACACCAAACCGCAATTGCTTCCGTAATCCCCAATTGCTTCCAAACCAAGACGAAACAATGTTTGGCTACCAAGAAAATGAAGAAAATGGAGAAACCATATTTTGATTCTTATGCTCTCTCTCTAACTCTGCACGACAAAAAATTCAAAACAAACAAATAAACAAAGGACTAAATAAATTAAAACTCACATCAGCTAAGCCAAACGGTCATTTTGGCTAAAGTCAAATTTTTTTTATTCTTAAGCCCTATCTAGTGAAAAAATTAAGATGCAAAACTTTCTGGCACGGGTTATTTTCTTTGCATCCATACATTGTAGCTAAGCAAGAATACGATAGATTGAACCGAAAAAAGAGGTTATAGTAGTATCTAGGTGGAAAAGCTTAAACTTCCTAAAGAATTTTTTTTTCTCTCAAGTTGCAAGATGAATTGCCCATATCTTTTAGGTTACAATCGGATCAATTTATACTACTAGAGTCTGCCACGTGGCATTCCACAATTGGCTCTTAATCCACCATGGTAATGGAAGTTGTGGGGATGGAATGCATAATGGGAGTTGTTGGAGTGGAGTTCGTGGTAGTCCACGTGTCAATTAACGTTCACATCTTGACTAAGTATGCATTATTGACAAAGACTGGGCCTTCGCAACTCTATCTGCTTTGGTCGGACATCGGGCTGGTCGGTCTTTGATCCTCGGGCTCGAGGAATGGCATGCTAGGGATGATGTGAGGGGTATGGTGGACTAGTGCTTATGCACAGGGGCTTGGTATAGGAGTGCTAGGGGTTGAGCCTGACACCTTGGGCTCGGGACCCCTCGTACTGGCCTTTGTCCTTATTTTCTAAATTTGGCATCATTCCTATGACACATGTGGGATTAGACTTAGCCCATTCCACTACCTCCTAGCGTTAAATAATGAGTGTTAGAGTGACATTATTTAAACTAATCCCATGTGGCGAAATGCGATTATGTGATCCCTGTCATTAGTTTGTATAGGTAGGCGCGACGAGGGTCTTGAAGATCTTGTGCCGTAGAGATACGGTCAGACATTTAATGCTTCTTTGAATCTATAAATCAACAATGATGGGCTTCTAGGATTTTAATACTCCAACATTTCCCTTTTGAGAACTCTCAACTACTGCTTTGAAATCTTTCTGTGTTACCCATTTTCTATCCTAGCAATTGAACCTCTTTGCTCTTGACTTCCTCTACAAGTCTCCGCTTCGCCGTTGACTTCCCCGACGATCCTCAAAGCCCCTGAAGGTATGACTTTAGTTGTTCTATACTTAAGGTATGTTCTAACGTTTACTTTCTCTCTTCTCCCCTCATTTTTTCACTTGCAACGTTCATCGACTTCTAGGTTTAGGCCTATGGATTTCTTTTATTCATCTTCTACCTTTTTTGTCGCCTTTAAGAAGGGGTCTCGTCCGCCTTGAGATGTCGTGGTTGATGCAGAACTGTTGTCGTATCCTATTCTTTTGTTCAACTCCCTTTTTATTTATTTATTTTCTTATTAGTCCTTGATGACTAGATGAGTGACCCTAGTGGATCGACTTTGTCTCATGTTAGTGGTAATGGAACTTAGAGGTCAGTCAAAGGCGATAGGGGGGTCAATTCCAGTCGGGTTAGAGGAGATTCGTCCTTTTCCGACTCAGAGGGTACACAAACCAGCTTCAATGCCGATGAGGTTATAACATGGCTTAAGCATGTCGGGAATGCTCGGGTTGATACATTTTGGAAGAAGTATTCATTTCCACCTAGTGTCCGAGTGTCCTTCGCATCTTCTAGGCCTCAGTCGACTGACTTTACAGAGGAGGACCAAGGGGGAATGAACTTCATCTATTGGCCCGAGGTCCATATCACCAAGAACTGAGGTTCCTTTTACCGACGTTGGTACACCAGGTCTTCCATTACACCCGCCTTCATCCAGTTCACACCAATGTGAATATTAACCGGGTTCTTTTAGGAGTGTGCATGTTGAATCACCGATGTGACATACGCTTAGGGCTAGAGGAAGTTCTTTATGCCTAAACCATAAAGAGGCATAGCTCTGGAAAATATTACTTTGTGGCCGATGCCAAGACATTTCAGCTAGTTGTCAACTTGCTTGACACTAGCAAGAATAAGCCTCAAGTCTACGTTTTGTTGTTCGGCGCTTGGGGCTACGCTTGAGATCTGATGCTACGAGAGTTCGAGCTAAATTTGGACCCGTATTCAGGTCGAGTGTTGGGTTGTCACTTCATCCTTGGCATCAGCTTTTTGTTTTTCATTTCCTTGTGCTTATCTTACCCTTTAATTACTTAACGTGGGTGTTTTACTATGTAAACAATTGATGTCTTAGGAAGTTAGTAGACGACCTCTCCTCGACCTAGTTTGACCTCTTAGTTCGGGTTCTGAGTTGCAAGATTTCAAAGAGAGACTTCAAATCATTGGTGACGCCCGAGAACATCCGAGAGGTTATTGACCATCTTGGGGAGTTAGTTTCCTAGGACATTTCGAGAATAAATTTTCTAGGGTTGCCCGACCAACCCCGGCGTTGCTGCGGTGCCAGAAGCTAAGGGATCACGAGGCAGAGCAGAATCGTATCCCAGCTGATTAGAGAGGGGGAGGGCGGTCGGCCTGTGCGTATTGGTGTGCTAAGGACACGTGATTCAACTAGAGATCCCTTTGCTCCAACCGAGCCTCGGGTGGCTCGAGCTTAACCTAAGGGATGGGTACCCCCATAAGAGCCACAAGGAGCATGGTCGTAGTAGAAGCAGTTTTCTTAGGCTAAGGGGGAATGGGAAGGCTGGTATTTTTACCAAGTCCCTTTTGGATAAGACAGTGCCCCCGCCATCCCTCGAGGTACTCTTATTAGACCCGTCCTTGTACGAGGAGATTCCCTTGGAGGTCCCCGATAAAGGGGCATTCTCCTCCTTGGTAGACTTATTCGGCGGGGAGGTAGTGTAGGAGGCGAGAGACCTGATAAAGGATGCTAGTCCTTTTAAAGTAATTGCCTCCATAAGTGTTTACTCCCTTCAATTTTTCTTTGCATTGTTATGTCTAATGCTTATTGCCTCATTTCACTTAGCGTGTAGTTGGGCGTTTTAGACGTCTATATGGCAAGGTACTACATCAACTAGAAAAACCAGTTTAGTGTACTCTCTGCCCTAGGAGACAGAGCTCATATATTGTACGACCAAGTCCAAGTAGAGTCTCGAGTGCCAAAACTTGAGAGGGAGCTGGAGAATGTGAGGGTCAAGTGGTCAATGCTGGTGAAAGAGCACGGCTCTTGGGCTGTTGATGCCAAGAAGATGAAGAAGTTAGAGGCCGACATGACTAAGATGGAGAAGGTCATGTCCCAACTTCAAAGCATTCACTAGGCGGAGCTAAAACAAAAAGACACTTTCTACGAGACCGAGAAGGACAAGGTTGCCAAGGAGCTGCAAGAGACTTATAACACCATACTTCCAGGGAGAGATTTTCTACAGTTCGAGGCAGGTACCGACTAGGGTACTCAGAGGCTAAGGAAGAAGATGCGAAAGAACACTTAGGAGGTTCAAGTGAAGCAACGACGTCTGACACCCCTACAGAGGAAGTACCCGAGCCAAGTCACGTCGGGGAGGTGTAGGGACAACAATCACTTGAAGGCGAAAAAGGCTCAGGTGCAGTCCTAGAGGGGGCTACACTCCCAGACCCTCCGGTGGGCTCGTCATTGACATTTCATAGTCACCACCCCTCCCTTATTATGTATTTCACCTAATCCTGACAAATTGTGCCTAGGATTGAACATTGATCTTTTTTTCAATGGAAGATTCTAATTTCCTTGATTAAATGGATACCCAAATCTCGCCCTCTATTGTTTTCTTTTGGCCCATCAATCTTACGTTTGAATTATTAAGGGTGAGTTGCTCAAGACCTTAGGTCATTAAGAGCTAACTTCCTTAGGCTCGTGGGCATCTATGGAGGAGTAAGCTGCTCGAGGTCTAGAGCTATTGAGGACTAGTTTCCTACTAGTGGCATCTATGGAGGCGTAGGTTTCCCAAGACTTAAGGCCATCAAGAGTTAGCTGCCCTAGGCTAATGGCCTTTAGAGAAGGCGTAAGCTACTCAAGGCTTGGGGCCTTCAAGGGCTAGCTGCCTAAGGCCAGTAGCCTTTGGAGAAGGCGTAAGTTGCTTGAGGTGTTAGGCCATCAAGGGGTAGCTGCCTTAGGTTAGTGGCCTCTATGAAGAAGGCGTAATCTACTCGAGGCCTAGGGTCATCGAGGGCTAGCTGCCTTAGGCCAGTGGCCTATGGAGAAAACGTAAGCTGCCTTAGGTGATAGGCCATCAAATGCTAGTTGCCTTATGCCTATGGCCTTAGTGGAGAAGACATAAGATGATCGAGGCCTGGGGCCATTGAGGGCTAGCTGCCTTAGGCCAATGGCCTCTGGAGAAGGCATAAGTCGCTCGAGGCCTAAAGTCCATCAAGGGCTAGTTGCCTTAGGCCAGTGGCCTGCTATGTAAAAGGGAGGTGTAGCACAAGAAGAGTTGAAAAAATACGCAATCTTTACTCGGGACTCCCGTAAAGTATGGGTTATTCTTAATAAAGAGGCAAAGAACGGCACTACTGAAAATATTTCTTTAGATAAGTCGAGCTCCATGGACGGGGTTCGATCTTCTCTCATAGAGACTAGAGTCTATAAGATCCCTTTGACCCATCATCGATGATTGTAAAGGGGCCTTCTCAGTTAGGTCTAAGCTTGCCTTCATCAAATGTCCGTCAAAGAACTAGGTTGCCCTTTTTGAAGACTCTGAGTTTGATTAATTTGTCCCTTTGTCATGCTACTTACGCTAGTATTCGACCATCCAAATTGCGGCTCTGTCTCTTTTCTCTTCCAACTCATCTAATGTGATGGCAAGCTCTGAGGTGTCGTCGGTGCAAAGGACGTTTAGTCTGAACTCCACTAAGATTAGTGCTTCGGCTCCGAAGGCTAGGGAGTACGTTGTTTCTCTAGTATTTTGCCTTGGTGTTGTACGGTAGGCCTAGAGCTCTATGGGAAGCTCATCAACTGACTTGCCCTTAGCTGACGTCAGCCGCTTCTTGAGGTAGTAGAACAAGGTTTTGTTTGTTAATTCAGCCTGACCATTGGACTTGGGAGTATCTTGGGATGGAGTAGACATTTTTTATCCCAAATTCTAAGTAGAACTACTGAAACAACTTACTTATGAACTGTGGCCCGTTGTCCAAGCCTATGGCATGTAGGATCCCTAACCAACCTATGATGTTAGTTGGCCCTGGCCCGAGTCGATCTAGGCATAGAATCGACTTATACTTAGTTAAATGTCAGAGTAGCGGCAAGTATGAACTTTCTCTACCCTTTAGCTTGAGGTAGTGGTCCCACGATATCGATTCACACATATAGAAACACCATGGGTTGGACACTAGGTGGAGCTCTGTAGTTGGTTCGTGGATAACATTACAGAATTTTTGGCATATGTCATAATTCCTGACGAACCGTTCGGAATCTTGTTTCATCGTCAACCGATAGAAACCTTGTGTCATGATTCTATGACACAACGACCGTCCACCGATGTGCCTACCAAAATGCCTTCATGTATTTTCTTGATGAAGTGCTCGGCTTCCTCCCTGGGCACACCTTTGGTAGGGGCTCGAGAACAACCTGCTGTATAAAATATCATTTATTATGGCATACATGACTACTCGGGCTTTTGTAATGATGGCTACTTTCTTGCCCCCTGGTAGGATCGCATATTTCATCAATTTAGGTCATAGCGATAAGGACTACCTCCTCAGAATTTGAGGGTGCCAAGACATCTAGCTCAGCATGGTAGGGATACGGAATGTGTAAGACCCGAGAAAATCCAATTTTCTGGAAAAATGGTAAAATCGTAATTTCAGTAAAAATTCCGAAATTTATTCTCTAGATCTTGGATGGTGAAACGGATTTCACCATTGGAATCGTCTTGCGAAATCTAGCTAGTACATTGAATTTCGTCGGGTCGGCTTTGTCGGAGTTGGCCGCGTTTTCGAGGCATCATATCGGGTGCTAGTAAGCGACATGTAGCGTGTGAGAAGTCACCTATAACATGTACACATGTTATACATGTTGCATGAATAAATGATGGAAATGGAAGTAGAGATAGTACGAATGTCAGGAAATCAAGCAGGGATAGATGGCATTATAGGTGACAGTGATAATAAGACAAAACATGCATAGTCTTAGTCTCCTAGTGGAGATTGAGACCCGAAAGAACGAAAGGGAATGCGATAAGTGGAGTTTTGAGTTTTAGAGAGAGAGTAAACAACTTCTCTCTAGATTTCTAGCAAATCCAGGCCCAGGTCGAATCCTTGGGCGAAGGAAAATTTTGCTCTGACGGAGGCCTACGCGTGGACTCCGGTTTTAGGGAGTTTCGTCAAACTCCGAGAGGTAGGGGATTTATCCTACTTGGGTTTTACACTTTATTTAAGTGTTTTATAATGTTTCGGTTGGATTGAGGCCTTGAACGGCCGTTTGATCGGTCCCAAAACTTGGGATCGAATTGTTTGAATTTATAGATTGAATTCTGGTCGTATTTGCTCTCACGGACTGTTTGGGTGCTAATTGTGTAATTTGTATAGGTGTGTTGTGATGTGCATAGGGCCGGAAATGGCCGTGAAATTCGGAGTTCCTGAAGTGAAAGCGATGATTAGTGATTTACTTAGAACCTTATTAACAGAGGTTTCCTTTGTTCATAGGAATATTGTTCACAAATATTTTTGTAGTAATGTTTGGTTGAATATTAAGTTGAATTTAGCAAGTGTTTGAGAATTGTAGTGGTTCAATTTTTTGGTGTAATGGATTGTGAAATTACGTAGCGTGTTTGTGTGATTTAAATTATGTTAATATATGCATTATGATATATTTACATGTGTTATATAATTGTATTGGAATTGGCATCATGCATTCCATATGCACTGGGGCACCCTAGAACAATAGGAGTGAGTGCATGAGGTGATTCTTGAGAGAATGGTTTCGGAGGGTTGACTAAATAATAATAATTATCGGAGGTAGTCCATATAGTATCAATGCGTCGAAGTCATTGATTGATATACATCGGGTAGTCCATATAAAATATCGATCGTCGAAGTCATTTGGAATTGATATATCTCGGAGGGTAGTCCACTAAATATAACATCGGAGTCAATCCACTATTTATATCGGAGGGTAGTCCACAAATAATAACAAATATCTTTGTTAAAAATAATATTTCTCATACATGGCTTAGGCAAGTGTGAGGGAGTCGGTGAGGACTCGGGATATGAGTTGAGCATGTAGACATTCAAGTAGGATCACGCATTTACTTGAATGTTTGTTTTTATTGGAGCATTGCATATGCACTTAGGTGGAGAGTAGCCCATTTAGGGTGATTCCTGCGAGCATTAGCTCACCTGTGGGGAACATATTTTTGAGGTCACGGGGAGCGTACGCGGGGGACGGCTCGTCGAGAGTAGAGTTTTGAAGAAAGCCGAGGTTGTGGCTTTGGTTATATTATGTATACATGTATTAGAATGTTTTCATTTTAATATATGTTGTATAAAGTAATTTCTTAACTCTTGAAACTATTGTATATAGTTAGAGATTATTAGGATGAGTATTGGTTTGTGGGCCCCGAGTGGCTGTTTCTTTCGTGGATTGTTATGTTGGATTGTTGAGACGGGTTATATACGGGTTATGTATCCGGGTAGAACTCCTCGTACAAGGGGAGGCTGCCCGATTTTAGATAATGTCGAGTCGCGAGCATTCAGTGACCTCGCGAGTTGTGGTGTCAGCCCGGTGCGAAGTTTGGGACGTCACAGCTTGGTACCAGAGCTTAGGTATACGAATACCTAGGGAGCTCGAGTGTGGTGAGTGGTTTGATGTTAAGTTAGGTATGAGATTACTGGGGGAAATCACGAGTCAAAACGGTGTGCATTACGTACATGCGCTTGTGTGTTTGTGTGATTTGATAAATTGTTATGTGAAAATATGCATAACATGAATGTTGTGATTGTTGTGTGCTTGGTGATTAGCACATAGGAAAAACAAGATGTGTTGGGAAATTTTTTAGAAGTTTTTACAGTGTGTAAAAACTGGAACCAAGAGGATAAATAAAATAAATTTGAATAAATTTATTTGGTTTAATGGATAATAAACTAGAATTTTAATAAATTTTACGCTTGAACACTAGGTTTAGTGTTGGATCAAGAAGTTTGAGGAGATTTTAGACAAAGTGTCCAATTTCAATGAAAAAAAAATGAGGTGGAGAAATTTTGTGGTTGGGTTTTACAGTGTAAAACTGAAGAAAAGATAAAGAAAATAAATTTTTATAAATTTATTTGAGTATTCTAGAAAATGAAAAAAAAAATAGGTATATTTTTTTGTGTATCTTCCAGTAGCTGGAAGAAATGAAAAAAAAAATGTATACTTATGTTTTGGGTATTTTTCCAATAACATGTATGAGAAAAAAAAAATGTATATATGTATTTTTTGTTGATTTTCCAACGACTTAAAGAAAAAAAAATTTACGCTCAGCGAGAGGAGCGAGAAAGCGGTTCAGACTCTTGCTTGATTGTATTGTGAAAAAAAAAAATTGTATTGCAACCTTGGGTTTGTATTGCAAGAGAAGGCTTGTAGGGTTGGAATTGTATTGCAATAGGGGAGTTGTATTGCAATAGGCAGCTAGGCTTGGCTGGAAAATTGTATTGCAATAGGGGATTGTATTGCAATATAGGGTGTGTAGTGGCAGAAAATTGTATTGCAAGAGGAGGCTGTTGAGGATTGTATTGCAATACAATTATTGTATTGCAACTTAGGTGGAGTCTCGATGAGTGAGTGAGCGATGTCGGTGAAACGGTCAGCGTAGACTTGATAAATTTGAAATTTTTTTTTGAAAAAATAAAATAAAATAAAATGAGAAAAAATTTTCAAAAATAAAATTTTTGTTGATAAATATGATTTGATATATTGAATTGATTGTCTTGCATTACCTGTAAATGCAAGGACAATTTGTATACACTGATTTATGTGTATGAATAGTGTCTCGGTGCGGTGTTTATGCCTTAGAGATACTGAATTGAAATTGAATTTGTCATTTAAAGTTTGTATAGATGGCTGAGTCGGTGACAGGACGTGGGGCGTCCACAAGTGCGAGTCGGGGCACCAGGTATTTGATCGACGAGGCCTTTAGTGAGATTGTAGGTATTGCATCGCGTGGCTATATAGTACATGCTAGCATAGCAGGTAGTCAGGGAGGTCCTAGTAACCTCCAGAGGTTTAGGGCGCATCATCCTCCGACCTTCACAAGAGGAGGAGATCCGATGGTGGCAGACCATTGGTTCATACAGATCAAGAAAGTGTTATAGGCTATGGACATTACCTCGTACTACAGATTAGACTAGTGTGTTCGGTAGAGAGTGAGGAACTTTAAATATGGTGGAAATGGGCAAGGACCTCTAGAGACCTTAGAGGAGCCTTTGTATGTGAGTTCTCTCCTAGGGATTAAGGCGAGGATATGGATGATATGTCGAGGTTGCGAGTTGGAGATCTCGGGGACTCTACTCACAGTGGACCTAAGGATCATGGACATGTCAGAGTTCGATGTCATCCTGGGGATGGATTGGTTGTGACTTCTGGCCGTTGTCGATTGAGTAGGAGGGTTACGTCCTACAAGCAGGACGGTACTCGTGTGGTATTTCAGGGGGACAAGCATAATATTTTACCCTAGACAGTATACGAGTCCAGGTGTCAGGGACAGTTAGTAGGTTGGCTAACGAGCCTTACCCTAGAGGACGAGAGAGACCAAACTTGGATCTACCTCGAGTAGTGTGCGATTATGTGGATGTTTTCCCGGATAGGCTGGACTCCCCTCCACGGAGGGTAGTAGACTTCGATGTCGAGTTCACGTACGGTATTTCACCCGTCTCTATCGCATAGGATGGGGCGGTTGAGTTGCGGGAACTCGAGTCCATTTCACGAGGGCCTCTTGGACAAGGGGTTCCGTCAGGCAGAGTGCTTCACCATGGGGCGCTGCGAGTTGCATTTGCGAAGAAGAAGGACAAGACCCTTCGGCGTGGAACAACTCTGAGTGGAGTTGAGCAGGGGTTGCGATCGAGAATCGGTATCCATTACAGGATTGTGATTTATTTGATCGGTTGAGAGGAGCGCGAGTCTACTCCAAGATAGACCTTCGCACTAGTTACCATTAACTGAGGGTTAGGGAGACATATATCTCTAAGACAGCGTTTAGGACGCGCTATGGGCACTTTGAGTTTACGGTGATGCCCTTTGGATTGACGAATGCACTAGTAGCATTCATGGATCTCATGCATAGGGTATTCCAACCCTATCTAGATCAGTTTGTCGTGGTCTTCGTGGGTGACATTTTGATCTACTCCTAGTCAAAGTGGGAGCATGAGTATCACTTGAGGATCTTTTTACAGTTGTTGAGAGACCATCAACTGTACGCCAAGTTCAGTAAGTGCGAGTTTTGGCTTACTAAGGTGAAATTTTGGGACACGTGGTTTCAGCATCAGGCGTGTCAGTGGACCCGGAAGAGAAAAGGCAGGCCAGTGATGAGTTGAGGGGGTGAATGTCAAATCTTTGGGAATCGTGGTTTCTTAGGATTGGTACAGGTGGAGATTAGAGAATGGGCTGAAGTTGTCCATTCGGGGCAGGATCGTAGGACTTCGCCTACGGGACATGGACTCCATGGTTGGGACAGTCCTGACCATAGAGAGAGGGATTGAGGATGCTCGGAGTACTCGGGATGCGGGTGTTGGTAGCAAAAGGGAGGATCAGCCTTCTTCTAGTTCGGGATAGAGGTAGAAGACTACACTTCCACCACGAGTTTCGGGACCCGGGGCGGGTTGACATGAGGCAGGATTACCCCAGGGACGGGGATCCCGGGACTGGGACGTAGTCCCGAGTTAGCTATAAAACGAGGAGAGTATCACAGTTCATTCCTCCACCTGTGCGGTCGAGGGGCGATTTGGATTTCGGGGTGCTATCTGAAGCACTCCAGCCCGGCCTGAGATAGGCGGAGGGGCCGAGTGTGGGTCGAAGTCGAGGGCGAATCGAGTTACGCGGCGGAAGCATGAGGTATGGACCTTAGGGTGAAGCGACATATTAGTTGTTGATGTCGGGCTTGACATGGATGAGTTGACCATGGGTTGTGTCGATGTCGGGACCTTAAGCCAGGGTTGTCATACGGAGCCATGACGCTAGTTTGGGCTTAGAGGTTAAGGCCTTTGGGCGAGATGTAGATGTTTGCTGCAGGATGTAGGATGAGAGTTTACCTGAAAGGTCGGGATTATGGTAAGAGATCTCAGAGATTACGCTCATGGTGGACCCGGGAGGCCCGGGTGTCACGGTATGGCATTGGTGATTCATGTGCGCGTAACATCAACGTGTCAGGTCGGGTGTGGGTGCGTGCGGTCATTCACTGCACTCTTGGTGAGTGTGGGTTGAGTTTGTCTTTAGGATTTACGTCGATGAAGACTCATGGTTGGGTAGGAAACCATGAGGCTTGAAGTGTAAGCCCAGAAGAGTTATGTCGGGGAGATGAAAACACCGCGGTCAGGTTATCACGTAGACTTAGAGTTGAGTGATAGGAGTCAGGAGTGACTCGAGATTTGGATACCCTTTGGCAATTGCATTGGGTGTTGTTGAGCCGGCAAGGGCTCGATATATGGATGTCATACATGACATGGACTAGGTTGGCGGTCCATTGGATTGTCAGCGATTGTGACCTTGGGAAGGTCAGCGTTTACACACAAAGTAAGGGTTGTGTGGGTTACACGTTGTGTGGATTATATCTGGGGTGTTAGAGGACATAGCTACTTGAGCATAATCTGGGTCGTAAGGAGTAGAGGAGCAATTGCCTTAGTGGGATTAAGCTTACAACAATAGTTATCGGGCCAGTATACAAATGGCACCATATGAGGCTTTGTTGTGTGGGAGGCCTGTAGATCTCGTGTTGGGCCAGAGGTGGAAGGAAACTCCGTCGGGTCGACGATTAGAAGACACCTTCGAAGGTGAGCTTTATATGTGATGTCTTCTCTTGGCTCGGCCAAACGAAGAGTTATCTTGACGTCTGGCGGTGACCCATAGAGTTCGAGGTTGGAGATCACGTCTTCTTGGTGATGCCTAAGGAGAAAGTGGTCGGCACACGTAGCGAGGAAAGTTATCGCGAGGTTTATTGGGTAGCTTCGAGATGCACCGAGAGGACTGGTAGCATTGCGTCACCAGGTTGGCTTTACGCTGGCGTGTCGGTGTCGCGAGGTATTTGTGTCTGTGCTCAGGTAGCCTCGGATCGAGCTCATGTGGTGGATTGGGAGCGGATTGAGTTGACATTGATGGAACCTTTGAGGAGGACCGTGTGCATTTTTGGATCAGTAGTAATCGAGGGTTTTGCGATGCAAGGCGGTGAGACTAGTGAGGGTGCTGTGGCGGCACTGTGGGTGGAGGAGTCCACGTGGGAGGCGCGAGACACGTCTGGAGCCATATCCACTTCTTGTTTGGGCATGAAGTCGTGATTAGTCGTTTAATAATTAAATGACGGGTTTACATGCATGGTAGAGTGCACGTTGCATATGCATGTGAGTGATGTGATTGTCAGGAATTTAGGATAAATTTATGCTTGAGAGGAGATTGTAAGGCTCGAGAAAATCCGATTTTACGGAAAAGAGGTAAAATCGTAATTTTGGTAGAATTCGAAATTTATTCTCTAGATCTCGGATGGCGAGCAGAATTTCACCGTTGGAATCGTGCTTTGAAATCTAGGAAAGCACATTGAATTTAGTTGGATGCAGGGCGTCGGGTTGTACGTTTCGAGGCATCGTATCGGGTCTTGCATGCAAACGGCGTGTGAAGTAACGAAAGTCACTTTATAACATGTACACATGTTATGCGTGTTTTCATGAGTAGAAAAATGATGGAAGCGGAAGAAGCAGAGATAGTGCGAATGTCAAAATCGAAGCTTGGGGACCACGGATGGCATTATAGGTATTTTAAATGATAATAAGACAAAAACATGCAGTCATAGTCTCCTACAAATGAGAGATTGGACAGCGAAAGGGAATGCGATGTAAAGATTTCGAAATTCGATTTACGGAAAAATATGAATCGTAATTTCGGTTCTGAAATTGTAAAATTCGGTTAAAAATCAAACAAATTTATTTTCTAGATCTCCCGGATGACAAAGCGGATTATAGTTGGAATAATCTGTGAAGATCTGTTGCAGAAGTAAAATTTCGTAAGGCCGGGGTGGTCGGGTTGACACGTTTTTCGAGACATCGCGGTTCGGTCTTTATTAAGCGATTTTCGATCTTGACAGTTACATATAAACAAGTACTCATGTGCCATAAGTGGTATGAGTAGAGAAATGATGAAAATGGGCCAGTAGAGATAGTGGGAATGTCAAAGCGGGAAATGAAGGGACGTATTAGTGGGTATAGGATTTGATTTAAGTCACTAAGGACGAAAAGTTGTATAGTGATTGTCTTCTCAATTCAAAGGCAAAAATTCAAATGGAAAAGGAAAAAAAGATCACGAGTGAGCTCAGTTTAGTTTCTAGTGAGAGAGAATGGATTAACTGCTCTCACAGAAATATGTGTGATCAATAGTCGGCCGGTCTTCGGAATGAAGGAGAAGCTGCTCTACGCGGAGGGGGCTTAGCATAGGTACCGATTTGGGGTTTTCTTTAAACTCAGCGAGGTAGGGTTTCTCCCTACTTGGGACATTCTTCGGTTAAATACCATGTAAATGTTTTGGTTGGTTGAGGCCTTGAACGACCGTTTGATCGCTTTCAAACCTTGGAATCGAAATGCTTGGATTTGAGACCCACGAACGGCTGTATGTCAGTGTTGCAGTTTGTTTAGGATTAAATGTGTGATGAGTGTTCTATAAATCATGTATTGGTTTGTTTGAGGCTAGAAATGGTAGTAGGCAGGGTTCACTAAGTGAGCGGAGTAAATTGCTTTGAAAGGAACGGTAACCTAGGGTTTCTTTGTTCTAGAAACGATGATCACAAAATAATTTGTGTGAAAATGTGTTTAATTAAATTGATTTAAATTGAATTGCTCGTGCTTGATCATTAGCTCAAGTGAGCTAATTTTGATGTATGAATTGATTAATTACATGACATGATTGTGTGATTGGATATTATGTGAATATGTGCATGTTTACATATTTGCATGTGTTATATGAGTTATCGAAATGGCATCATAATGCATTTCATATACCTTTAGGGTAACTTTAGAAATTAGGTGAGTGCATGACATGGAAAAATTGAAAGAAAAACGAAAACGTTTTTTGAAAGGAATTTCACAGGATGAATTTCCGGAGGATGGGATTGGGAGACGGTCCAACAGATCATTTCGGATGAGGACCATGGCGTTTCGAGAGGTTCTCGAGCACATTCGCCTCGGAAAGGCAGTTATATTTTTCACAGATACTTGATGAGTATAGTTTCGAAAACCGCGAAAGGAAATTGTTTTGAAAAGATGTTTCATATTACATGGCTTAGGCGGGTGTGAGGAGTCGATGAGGGCTCGGGGTCATGAGTTGATCATGTAGACATTCAAATAGGATCATGTATTTCTTGAATGTGTGGTTATTCTGGAGCATTGCATATGCGCAGGTAGGAAATTAGCCCACTTAGGTCGATTCCACTGCGGGCATTGCTTCCTTCTGTCGGGATATTATTTTCTGGTCGCGGGGAGCGTGCGAGGGCGAATAGATCCTAGGGCGGGGATTGAAGAAAGTAGAGTTGTGGCTTTGGTTCCTGATTTTACACATGTATTAGAACTCTATAAGTTTAATATATGTGTTGTATAAGAGTAAAAACATATTAACTCTTGTAACTATTGGATATAGTTGGTATATTGATGAGTATCGGTTTATGGGCCCAAGAGGCCATTTTTATCCATGTATGTATCATGTGATGGATATATTACCTTTATTTGGGGCAATTATGTCTGATCGCGTATTTAGGTAGAGCTCAGAGTACAAAGGAGACTCTGCTTGGAATTTTGAGTGGCGTCGGGTAGCAGCGCGTCCACTTGTATTGCGGAGTTGACGGGTAGTCAATGGACCCCCGGGATCGGGGTGTCACAGATGCAGTAAGTGGAGTTTTGAGTTTTAGAGAGAGAATAAGCAACTTCTCTCTAGATTTCTAGCAAATCCGACCGTCGAAATCCTTCGGGTCAAGAAGGAAAGATTGCTCTGCGGCGGGCTTCTGCGTGGACTCACGGTTTAGGGAGTTTCGTCAAACTCAGAGTGAAGGATTTATCCTGCTTAGGGTTTACATTTTATTTAAGTGTTTTATAATGTTTCGGTTGGATTGAGGCCTTGAACGGTCGTTTGATCGGTCCCAAAAACTTCAGGATCGAATTGTTTGAATTATGGAACCCAAATTCTGATCATTATTCTCACACTGCAATTTGTTTGAATAACTAATTATTAATAATTTATGCCATGGATTGTGTTGTGATGTGCATGGGGCGGAAATGGCCGTGAAGTCGAGTTTACAAAGTGAGCCAGATGATTGGTGATTCTTAGAAACGACAACTCCAGGGGTTTCACTATTCATAGAATAGTGTTCTGAAAATATTTTGTGAAATAATGTGTTTAGTTGAGTAATTCAAGTTGGATTATAGTGTTTTGAAATTGTGAGTGGGCTAATTTTGGTGTAATGGATTGTGAAATTACATGACATGTTTTTCTGATTTAAATTATGTGAATATATGCATTATGATATATTTACATGTGTTATATAATTGTATTGGAATTGGCATCATGCATTCCATATGCACTGGGGCACCCTAGAACAATAGGAGTGAGTGCATGAGGTGATTCTTGAGAGAATGGTTTCGGAGGGTTGACTAAATAATAATAATTATCGGAGGGTAGTCCATATAAAATATCAATCGTCGGAGTCGGCCCAATTGATATATCTCAGAGGGTAGTCCACTAAATATAACATCGGAGTCGGTCCACTATTTATATCGAAGGGTAGTCCACAAATAATAACAAATATCTTTGTTAAAAATAATATTTCTCATACGTGGCTTAGGCAAGTGTGAAGTCGGTGAGGTCTCGGGACATGAGTTGAGCATGTAGACATTCAAGTAGGATCACGTATTTACTTGGATGTTTGTTTTCATTAGACATTGCATATGCACTTAAGGTGGAGAGTAGCCACAGGGTGATTCCACTGCGGGCGATGAAGCTCACCTGTCAAGGGAACATATTTTTCGGATTACGGGGAGGCGTACGGGACGGCTCGTCCAAGAGGCCGAGTTTGAGAAGAAAGTCGGGTTGTGGCTTTGGTTCTATTATGTATACATGTATTAGAATGTTTTTCATTTTAATATATGTTGTATAAATAATTCTTAACTCTTGAAACTATTGTATATAGTTGGGAATTATTAGGATGAGTATTGGTTTGTGGGCCCAAGTGGCGGTTTACTCATGGATTGTTATATTGGATTGTTGGGATGGAGTTATATACGGGGTTATGTATCATGAGGTGAACTCCTCGTCTGAAAGGGGCTACGTAGATTTCGTGAAATGTCAGTCACGGAGCATTCCACGAGGTGTTTCAGCGGGTTGTGGGTAGTCAACGGACCCCCGGGATTTGGGTCGTCACAGAATGCTAAAGGCTAAATTTGTTAGGGCGTTGACCTTTATATTTTTTGATCTTGGGACTTGAGTGACTTCAAATTTCATGAACTGAGCAATAAGCGAATGGGCGAGAGCTAGGTACTGAGCCATCTTTTTGTTCTTTTCCTCATACCCACCTTAGATCTGGGATACCACCAACTGTGAATCACATCGGAGCTCTATGCTCATGATCAAGAGTGCTCTGACTACCTGAAAACCTAGCAACACAGCCTCGTTATTTGATATTGAAAATGGGAACTAAAGATTGCAATACCATGCTAGCTCTACCCCCTATCGCTTTTGAGGACCCATCAGTTTCGAGTATCCAGAGGGGTTTAGGGAGGGTAACTTTTGACAAGTTTGACAACTCGACAATGAAATTGGCTAGCACTTGACCCTTGATGGTGAACCTCAGGTGATATATGATATCGAACTCACTCAACTCAATAGCCTACTTCAAAAGTCTTCATGATGTGTCAGGCTTGTGGAGTATGGCTTTGATCAGGGAGCAAGATAAAATGACTATGGTATGGGCTTGAAAGTAAGGACGAGACTTTTGGCTGCTAGTCTCACGGCTAAGGCTATTCGTTCGAAATTTGTGTAGCAGGATTCAACATCTATCAACATCTTGCTCACAAAGTACATTGGCCTTTGTCTTCCTTCGTTATCTATTTTGACCATGGCAACGCTCACTGTCGCCACTGAAGTTGTAAGGTAAAGATAGAGCTCTTCCCCCTTGAGGGGTACAGGATAAGACTAGGGGAGGCGAGTACTCCTTGATGTCTAGAAGGCCTTGTCACGTGCATCCCATTCGCCCGATGGGCGCATTTGAGCGAAGAAGGTATGGGGTGATTAGTCTGGCAAATGACATTTTCAACATTGCTAGTTTTCCTATCAAGGCTTTTATCTGTTTCCTTGTTCTAATGGGCTGCATCTGTAGAATATCTCGAGCTTGCTCGGATGCCATTTCGATTCCACGCTTACTCACAAGAAAGATTAGGAACTTCCCAAACTCGACCTCGAAGGCTCATTTGTCTGGATTCAATCGTATATGTTATAACCTCATTAACTGAAAAGCTTCCCGTGGGTGGGTGAGATGGTCGTTACAGGATTCTAACTTTACCATCATATAATCTATATACGCTTCCATTGTCTTCCCCAAACGAGGTTCAAACATACGGGACATCATGTGCTGCTAGGTGGCCCTCTCATTCTTAAGGGCGAATGGCATTACGTTGTAGCAGTACATTCCTGTCGGTGTTAAGAAGGCCGTATTCGCCAAATTAGGAGAGAACATAGGGATCTGATTGTAGCCTAAGTAGGTGTTCAGAAAGGATAGTTGATCGCGCCCTACAATGGCATCCATTATCTAATCAATCAGAAGAAGGGGGAATGTGTCTTTTGGGCATGCGTCATTGAGGTCGAAGTAGTTTACACACACCCGCCACTTTCCATTCTTTTTAGGAACCCTACTACAAGAAGCCTATCGACCTCTTCTTTGATTACTTCTCGACGTTGGGGGTGAAAATGCCTTAACTTTGCCGTATCGGCTTTTTCCCTACCTACACATTAAGTTGGTGTTGTGCCATGGTTGGGGAAATATCGGGCATATCATTTTGTGACCATGAAAATACATCGGAGTGCTCTTACAAGAATGATAAGAAGGCATCAACTTCTTTCTGGGAAAGGGAAGTTCTAATACTAACCTATTCAGGTTGGCTAGGTCCAAATAAAGGGTAATCTCTTAGAGGCTCCGCTATTCTAATGTCATCTTTCTTGTTTAGGCGGGCCATAAGCTATTGTTGTTATTTAGACGATTGGTATTTCTGTGGTGATTCCACAATGAAGCGAGCCACTGGCGGCACATTCTGAATCTCATGGGATATCAATTTGGCTATTAGGATCGAAGAAAACACAATGTTTTGATGATAAGGAAATGAAAGAAATATAAGGCAGCCACCATGGCATAATGCGACCTAAGATAGCATTAAAATATGAAGGCTCATCTATCACCGTATAAGGGACGAGAGTGATGATAGACTTTGTTGCTACAGGAAATACGACTTCCCCAAGTGAGGTGGTTTACGTTCCATTGAAGCCCACTAAGATTCTCCTTGGGTGCGTGGTTGTTAGGGTGATACCGGGGCGGAGACAATGCGAGAGGACATGGGCGGGTCGTGATGCTACCTTGATCGACTAAGATCTGCTGACATCGGGGTAACATCGACTACAAGGTTAGGACTAGCTCATTATCATGGGGTGTAGATAGCTGTCTTAAGGGGCACTTGAAGAATGTTATGGTGCTATCTATGGGCGCACAGTAGGGGCAAAGCGTACTAAACTTGACCACGAAGTCTTTCGACAATGGCTGAGCGTTAGGCTCAAAGGGGCTAGTTGGGCTGATGAGGATTGTGTCAATTATAGGTTTGGAGTTTGTTAGGGTGGAAGATCGGGGTGATCATGTGCTAGATAGTGTGTTGACAGGTCTCGACTCTTCAAGGTGTTGTCGGAGGAGTCCCCCCTTCGGTTATGAATTAAGTAACCTCTGCGGTGTGGCTGCTTGGTCGATGGGTGGAGTGCTCCTTGTGGTAGTTGCAAAATCTAGATTTATCTCTTCGGTTAGGATTGCCCTTCTGGGGGTTTAGCCAGGCAAACCCCTCTAAGAATTGTATGAGCAAGAGGAGTTGGGGTTGGGTCAGAAACCAGAGTAAAGTTTGGTAGCAAATGCAAGCTGTGATGAAATGTAAGTAGCGGTTGATATACGGGATTCCTCTCAATTGTTTCATTGTGAATCATGTGTTTTGTTCTTATCTCTTATGTCTTGCCCATCTCAGCTCATTTTCCCACCCCCCAAGGCTGTCTCGCTTTGGATCACTTGTGGAAGCTATTGTTCTTTTAGTTGCAGCGAGCCTGTCATCCTCTAGCATGGAATATTGGTTCCCCCTTAGAAATAGCTCATCCACTTGTTGTTGAGGGATGCAGTGAAAGTGAATCAAAGAATTGAGTGTTAGGGCGGATGGCTTGTTTAACTACCTGCAATACCATATCCGTGCTTATTGAGTCAAGCTATAGGATTGTCACTCTGAAGCGCTTCATAAAGTCTCTAATCGACTCAAATCGTCACATCCTCACGTGGAACAGGTTAGTGAAGCTCTGCTTCCTCCTGATCGAACACATATATTAGGTAACAAATTTCTCAAATAAAGCATGGAAAGAGGTTACTGTGTTAGGCGGGAGACGATGGAACCAAGATAGAACTGACTCGACGAGACTAGGAAGGAACACCTTACACAAGAGGGCGTCATTGCCTCTTTGAAGCATCATGACCTGGAGAAAATGCATCAGGTGGTCAAAAGGGTCCTCCAATCCATCATACATCTGGAACTTAGGTAACATAAAGTGCAAAGGAGAATCCTGGTAAAGGATGGTAGGGACGAACAGATACACCGACATGTCGTCTAATGATCGCAGAGCCGAATCTTAGCTTTTAGGAGGAGAGGGAGTCTTGTTCGTATATACCCAATTCCTTTCCTCGATGATACTATTTCGATTGAAAGGACTTATTTGGGGCTCATTGGTTCATTTTGATCTGTTGGGGCTTCCTTCTAGCACATAGGCTTCGAGATCACAGGTCCGTCATGGGGAGGAACTGTCGCTGCAACGCGCATGGCAGCATTCTCCTCTCTTAAGGTGGCGTTGGCTACCAAGAAAGAAGTTAATTGTTGTTGATGGGACTCCTACTTTTCCTTGAGCATTTGTTCCAATGACAGCATCCACTGTTCCATCGAGGGTGCAAGGTTGGAGGGCCCGACTTCGCCCATCACGTAATCTCAAAGAGAGGTTTGGGACATCTTAGTTATGCAACTTAAAGGCAAGTGTGGGAGATATGTACCCATAGACGGCACCCATGGAAAGCTTAAACTTCCCAAAGAATTTTTGTTTCTCTCAAGTTGTAGGATGAATTGCCCATATCTTTTAGGCAAGATGGAAATATCAGTTTTGACGGATATATCGGTACTTAGATTTTACAGATATATCGAAGTTATATCGGTATTTATAAATTATTCAAAATTTAAAGATATATTCAATTTATATATTAAGTGAGTTTGAGTATATGAAATAAATAATATCAATTAGATTTGAAAAAACATTAAAAATTTATTTTCTATGATTTATACAAATAATTGGTTAAACGTTGCATATACTAAGTCTAATTTTTTATTTTTATTTATATTTTTAGAATATTCTAAAAAAAAAATACTATAATAACTTCAAAAAGATTTCATTTAATTTTTTAAAATTATTTGTATTTAAAAAGATTTTCTGTCGTTTTTTTAATTTAAAATTTTCTCAATCTAAATTTTAATATTAATTATTAAATAATATTAATTAATAAGGAAAACCCTTCATTTTATCTCATGTCGTCTTGTTCTTCTCTAATTTTTTGCAATAATTAATGATAGTAATTATTAAGGAAGACATAATAATTACAACCGTCTCTTGATCTTCTCCTATTTTCTACAAATAATTAATGATAAGTGGTATTAAGGAAGACATCTGATAAGTGATGATATTAATTATTAAGGAAAGACTTTTCATTTTCTCTCTCACATCTCTTCATCTCATAACGAGACACCCACCTCAAATATTGTTTTTTTTTTTTTAATTTTCAATAAATATTGGTAAAAAAATAGGAAATTATCGACGATATATCGCCCCCAAACCAATATATCACCAATATTTCCGATTTTTTTATCTATATTTCTATCAAGAGGTTATCGATGTTATATATCATATTGATTGACACCAATACACGATATATCGTTGATATATCGCGATATTTTAAACTGTGCTTTTAGGTTACATCCAGATCAATTTATACGACTAGAGTTCGCCACGTGGCATTCCATAACTGGCTCCTAACCCACCTGGTAATGGAAGTCGTGGGGACGGAATGCGTGGTGGGAGTCATTGGAGTGGAGTTCGTGGTAGTCCACGTGTCAATTAACGTTCACGTCTTGACTAAGTCTGCATCATCAGTAGAGACTAGGTCTTCGCAGCTCTATTTGCTTTGGTCAGACATTGGGATGGTCGGTTTTCGATCCTCGGGTTCAAGGAATGGATGCTTTCGAGGGGTGATATAGAGGGTATGGCGAGATTTAGTGCTTCTACCTTGAGTGCTCCGATCATTAAGGTAATCAGGCTGGTTGGGCTGACACAGCCAGGCTCAAGCCTAGGTATGGCCTTTGTCATGCACTGAGTTAAACTAATTAAGTGAACACAATGTGTGGGATTAGACTTATCCCATTCCATTAGGAACTCGGATATGCATTGTACTTGTGTTCTCTTCCATTTTCTCACTTTTTTTCACCAATGAAATGATCCAAATAAAAATTGACGATTACTTATTAAACACTAGTCGAACAATATGCAAAAAACAAATTTAGCCCACCAAAGAAACCTTGGCTCGAGAACCTGAGAATATCCTACCGATCGAGTTACATAAATGCCGAGAAAGAAAAAAGGAAAGAAGACACTTGTCTTAACTTGGTCTGAAGAGTTGAATTAACCTCATCGATGGCATGACGAATAGATGCAAACTCTTTGCAAGCCTCTTCGAGGACGAGAAGGTTGGCATGTCATCCCACTCTATCCTTCTTGATGCTTTGAAGGCCACATCTACAATCACTGGAGCCATCTCTATCCCCACCCAAATCCTCATCCGCAGCAATTCTCATATAAGAGACAAAAGTCAGAACCAGAAGTCATTACGGAGAGGGATCAGGAGTTTAGCATCGAAGCCATTTAAGGCGATCCTAGGCGCAGCGGCAGAAAGATTATCCTCAGCAGAGAGTGTTTCACTGGTATTCTAGTGAGGAGATCATGCAAGAGAGGGATAAAGATTTAGGGTGCACAATATGGTAGATCAAAGTACATGTTTCTATTACTTGGGATTTTATGAAAGTGATGATCCTCGGATTAGTAGGTAATACATTATGGGTACAGATTGGATAATATGTGTTTTGATTCACAATTTTAATGAAGGAAATACATGGATTTAAAACCATGTCTCATATATATATATATATATATATATATATATATATATATATATATATATATATATATATATAAATAATCACAACAACTATAGAATATGTATGTTGAGAATTATTCTTAACAAAGTATTTATCATGGAAACAACTACAATATATGAAATGAGAACCCATATCATATGAGTATCATGGAAGGGAGGATCTAGACCCTTGACATCCTAACAGTACAAGATTTCTCAAGTGTGTGTTTGATCAGCACGATTGATTGATCTTCATAACCAAAGTCCTTGACTTTCTCAAAATCTTCACCTTGATCACTAATGTAACTCTCTTTACAATGGTTGGTATCAAAGCTTAAACATCTTATACAATACAAAAGAAAACACAAAGCTCTAAATGGAGTATGGAGGCAGATGAGTAGGAAGGCATGCTGGAGTTGGGAGTTGAGTTCGATCGAGTAGGTACATGACGGTCTTTGTGACTTACTTGTCCATTATTCAATATGCATAAGGAACCCATGAAGTGACTAGCAAAAATCGTTAATATATATATATATATATATATATATCAGCGGCATTACATCATCTGAATAAAAAAATAATAATTTAAATAGGCTTTTGCTAGCTATTTGCCTTGGAGATGTGCTGGAGAAGTGGGAAATCGGACAGTCAAAGAGATTGATTCAAGTACTCGAAGACATGCTTCGAGGTTGTGTCATGGAATTTCCTAGAAGTTGTAATAGGTATATTCCATTGATGGAATTTACCTATAACAATAGTTATCAAACAAGTATTGGCATGACACCGTACAAAACTTTATATGATCGGAGATGTAGAACTTCAGTATGTTGGATGAAGTTGAATGAGCACAAGATGACTGGCCCAGACATAGTAAAAGATATAGAAGAGAAAGTACAAGTTATTCGACAAAGGTTAAAGGCGGCTAGTGATCGACAAAAATCATATGCCGATTTAAAGAGGAGATATATTGAATATGAAGTGGGAGATAAGGTCTTCTTAAAAGTATCGGCGTGGAGGAAAATTCTACGGTTTGGTAAGAAAGGCAAGTTTAGTCCAAGGTTCATAGGGCCATATGAGATTTTGGAAAGAATTGGCTCTGTGGCTTATCGTTTGGCACTCCCTCAGGAGTTGGCCAAATTACATAATGTGTTTCATGTGTCGATGCTTTGGAGATACCGCTCTAATGGGTCGCACATACTACCAATACAAGATATACAAGTACAGGCAGATTTTTCATATGATGAAGAGTCATAGGATATTCTGGCTCAAGAGGTGAAACAGTTGCGGAATAAGCAAGTACCGTTAGTGAAAGTGCTCTAACAACACCATGCTGGCAGGGAAGAAGCTACTTGGAAGCTAGAAGCAATTATGAGAGCACAGTATCTGCAACTCTTCGATTCAAGTATGAATTTCGAGGACGAAATTCTTTTAAAGGGGGGGGGGGGGAGAGTTGTAATACCCCAAATTATACCATGACAGCTTTATAACATGTTTAGGGTATAATAAAAGTAAATGTATATTTTTTCGGAATAAAGTAAGCAAAACCTAGAATTAATCTAAGGGTCAAGGGTAAATTAATAATTTACCAATCCAGGACTTAAAGGTCATAAGATGAAAAGATTATATGCTAAGTAGGAATTTGAATAAGTTCATTTGCAAATAATAGAGAGTTGAAGGACCAAATAGCAAAAAAATGGACTTTCGACCAAAAGTGGATAAGACTAAACATGGTCTTACAAAATATCTCATTTTGGCTTTGGGGTTAGGGCAAATTCGGTGAAGAAGAGAAAAATGAGAAAGAGAGAAGAGAAAAAGAGAAGAAGAAGAAAGAAGGAAAAAGAGAAGAAGAAGAAAAATCAAGGTATGGATTATATGTATAGAATTTGTGTATGGAAAACATATGTTTGGAACTTTGTTATATAATTGTTTGGAGAAGCCTTTAAGGTATGGATATTGATGGAATTGTGTTTGGTTTGGTTGTGGTCCTCAATGGAGGAAAAATTTGTATAGAGAAAATGTTGGGTTTTAGGGGAGATGTTGTATGTTTTTTTTTAAACCCATATTTTTGTTTTGGCCATAACTTGGTCATCACTCATCCAAATTGAGTTATTCAAAATTCTGGGTAAACTGTACTTTTAGGAGAACAAATCTCCTTAAAATAGGTGTATGCAAAATTTGGATCCCAGTGCACCCAGAAATTCGTCAAAGGGGAGCTAGGTTGCATGACACAATTGGTTCTGTTTTGACATTAGATAGTCCTGGTTGTTTTAGACATAACTTGGCCATCACTCATCCACATTGAGTGATTCAAAATTCTGAATAAACTAGACTTATAGGAGAATAAATCTCCTTGAAATAAGTGTATGCAAATTTGGACCCTAGTGTCAAAGGGGAGCTAGGTTGCATGACACAGCTGGTTCTGTTTTGACATTAGAGTGGTCCTGGTTTTTTAGGTCATAAGTTGAGTTTCACTCATCCAATTTGATTGATTCAAAATTTTGGGTAAACTAGAACAAATCTCCTTGAAATATGTGTCTTTAAATTCGACCCATTGGACCTAGAAATTTTGTCTAATAGGGAGCTCTGTTTGTAAGAAATAGTTGATAGTATACGGAAATACATGAAAATGCAAAGATAAAAGTAAATGATCGTAAATTTCGCATATGATTACTGGATAACAATAGTTATTTGAGGATATAAGATAATATCTTGAAAATGAAATAAAATTGATTAATACCCTTAGAACACGGTAAGAGGATAGATGGGCATGCCTATTAGGGATATAAAGTCTGCGACATACTAATCGGTTGGTCTCGTTTGGTCGTCTGATTGCCTTAGGCCCTTATGAGTCATTGTCTTGTACAGTGATAACCGGGGGCCTTAGGGAGGCCCACCCTCAGAGAGGTCATTGTTATAAGGGTTATTGTCTCATACAATGATAACAACGCCTTCAAGACCTTATAGAGGTCATTGTCTCGTACAATGATAACAACGCATTCAGACCCTTATAATTTCCCGTATCCACTTCTAAAGTATATGCAGGCATGAAATATAAAAACAAATGACAAGAATATTGCAAATGACATGAATATGGTAAATGATATGATATGAGAAGCATAGCACTGCTATGTGATGATAAGTATACTGTGACAAGAACAAGAAGCAAAGTGTAAAATGATATGAAATATATATGAATAATGATAAGAAATGAAACATGATATGATAAGTAAGTATGAAATATGCTTATAAGCATGTGTAAATAGTAAGTATGAAAATATGTATATGCATGTGTCCTAAAGTGTGATGATCCTTAAAGGGTGAATTAAAGATCCGTGAGTATTATTCAGCATAATTTATAAGTTTGCTTACGGTGTTTCATCGTGTGGAGTGCAGAAGAAATAGAAGTCGGGGCCAATCATCGGCAATCGAGGCGATGCAATACTAGGTGCCCACTAAAGACCTTTTGGTCTTTTTGTATATGTTTTGCTTTTATAGCAGTATGAGATTTAATATATGTTAAAGCTCATTTATGGAGTTTGAATATATTTTGTAATCCACTGCTACAGAATATATTTCAAGTTAAATGATTAACAGTATATGAATGAACAAGTTTATAGTTTATAGTAAACAAAAAAAAATGTTATCTGAGTGTTATAGTTTGAGTAGTAACTGAGCGTTCCAATATTTGCATCAGAACCAATAAATTTGACCACTAAAGCTTTCAAAATGATGAATAGACTTAGATTATTCAAAGTTTGTCAAGATCTTATGTAATACCCATAATCCAAAAAGATAGGGGCAAATAAGGAAATTTTTATAAATGGTATTTTGGTAATTCCTTAAAGCCCTAGGTATAAAAAGAAAAATAAAATAATAAAATAATATTTTATTTATCAGATCTTCTATTTCTCTATGTGTAGGCTCTTCCGATCGTAGACTCCATAATCTAGGGTTTTAAAAAAATGCTTCCAATGTGAGTTTTCTTGTAGATTTAAGGAAAATTAACATTATTAAAGAAAATAAATTTCTTTTATTCTTCTTTGAATAGTTTTCTTATTTGTAAGAATTCCGGGAAAATCTAGGGCGTCATATCTAGGGATGAAGAAGACGAAAGGTAAGATCTTGATATTTTCTTATTATTTTTCTAGATCACCTTCTACAAATTTTTTGGTTCTTTAGGTTTGGGTCAATCTTGAAAGGTTTGATTTATATTAAGTTAAAAAAAATCGGTAAATGATGATTTTTTGTTGAGGAAGATAAATTTTATTTAAAAAAAAATTAGATAGAGGAAGATGGTAGGGGGTACCTTTGAAGTTAATAATTTAAAAATATAAAAATAAAATAAAAAAAATTCTGGCCAAGGGGGCCAACCCAACCCTAATGGGCCACGGGCCAATTCGGATCGATCCATTAGGCCCTAGTTCTATACGTGCCAGAAAAATTGAAACCCGACCCTCCAAAAATTGCGGGTCAAAGTGGGTCAGCTCATATTCCTAGCTCTAGTAGAAAATGTGGGGTTAATAAATTCAATGTTGAAAAGAATAATAATTTTACTCTTTAAATTAATTAGAGCGAAATGATGTTAAAGAAAATCAATCTTTTCTTATAAATTGATCTTACTCTAAAAATTAATTTAGGAGAAATTCATGTTGAAGAAAATACGTGGAATATCTCAGAGGGCTTGAATTATAAGATATGAGAAACTGCTAAAAAAAACTTGAGATCCTTCCTCAAAGAATTTGTGCTCTGAAATCTCTTAAAACTCTCATCCTTTCTGGCTCTTAAAAACTAAAGAGATTCCCAGAGATCACAGAAGTAGAAAAGTGATACTGCAACTGCAAAAGAAGTTAGAAAAAGGAAAACAAAATGGCTAGTTTTCGAGTTGTAGCCGGGACTCTATCTGACTGTTGGGTGTACGCTCAAAATACTACATCGATTAGAAAAGAAAGATTTATGATTTTATAAGCATGAATTACATACAATTGATACCAGACCTTTTAAAGAAGAAACCCAAAAACAAAATTATGAAGGCTTAGACCCGAAATAAACAATATCATATCAATATGAATAAAGAAATGGTTCATAGGTTTTTATGAAAACAAAATCTAGAGAAGCTAGGAGGTTCATCTAGCAATCTGTTATTGGCCACTACCATTTTGTTATTGATTGGGTCAGAAGAGTATACGCTCATATCAAAAAGCTTCTTTTAGATGGAACTTCTATAAGAGAGCTGCCCTGTTGAATTCTTAATCTAAAAGGTTTTGTGTTACTGAAGCTGAGAAAATGCAAACACCCCAAAAGTCTTCCAAATAGCATTTGTGATTTTTTGAAACCCTCATTGTTTGAATACATGATTGAAAATTGTATTCAGTCAAGTTTGTGTTGGAATGTATTTGAACCCTCTTTTCTTAGTTATAGATGGATTTTAAAAGTGTCCTGAAGCGTACACATTATTTTGTGAAATATCATTTCTTATGCCTATCTCCTGCTTTTTGACCCAAAACTTTATCTTCATTAGTTTCGTGTCTATGCACATAACATTCGATCAAGACCCAAAACTATATTGAATGTCATATAGTTTATGTAAACAAAACAATACAAACGCTCGCTTGCAGCTTCTTTATGATGAATGTGTTGGAATTTCCTTTTTAGTTTGAATGAAATTTACTCCGTTTCAAAAATTGATGTGAAACGGTTTAACTTAAAATCCTTTTAGAACTCTCAAACGTTTGAATAAATCTTTAAAGCCTTTAATGGGTGTTTTTATTCTTTCGCCTGAAATAGTTATGACTGCATTTAAGTCTTTCGTTTAGCTAAGATATTTTTAAATATAGTTCTGACTCTCTTTGTAAATCAAGGAAAATCTTCAGTCACATTTTGTCAAATTCTCTTTGTGATAGAAATATGAATACAGGCCTTGTTTGGGTAAACAGTTTAATTACACATTTATTTTATAAGAGCTTATTAGATGAGAGTTTATGTCATAAATACTTTATTCAATAAGCTATTTGTGTTTGGATGCATATTTTAAAAAGAGCTTATTTATTATTTTAAGGTGTTTGAATACATTACTACTATGAAGCATTTTAACTATTAGAGTGGTGAAAAGAAAAGAACATTAGAAACATATAAAATTAGTGTATTTTGAATAAAATAGCACTTGTTATAATTTTTAAAAAATTAAAAAAAATTAAGAACTAAAGAACTAAAAATTAATATTATATATATCATGAAACCATGATAAAAAAAATTAAAAATAAAGTAAATATTCACTATATACTAAAAACATTTATCATTCAAATATAATTTATAGTATATAAAATAGCTAATGAACTATTATCTCATCTTCAAAAGCACTGTTTATTAATAAATGAAGAAGTTATAAAAGTAAAGTAATACAGGTTTTTTTATTACATTAAATATTTAGGAACCTTTATAAGTGGAAGCAGTGATGTCTGTGAAAGCTATGTAGTTATTTAAAGTAAATCAAAAGAATGAAAAGCCTCTTGAGACCTTGAGGCGCAAGCAGAACTTGAGGCATAGGTTGTTTTTAAGTGATGCACACATATCTATAGTTTTTATCTAATAATAAAATACAATAAAGTAAAAACATCAAACATAAAAATCAAACATTACTAGTG
Source organism: Tetrastigma voinierianum (assembly GCA_016808115.1). Lineage (NCBI taxonomy): Eukaryota > Viridiplantae > Streptophyta > Magnoliopsida > Vitales > Vitaceae > Tetrastigma > Tetrastigma voinierianum. Next base: position 756,888 of record JAEQBH010000376.1, on the reverse strand, counting down.
CTTCTCATCATCACAAATATTACCAAAACAAAATAACAAACATCATTAATGCTTCCCATCATCATAAAATTATAAGTTTCAGAATAAAACAAACACTCATAGATTTGCATCAAATTATAAATCAAGAAAATCATCATCAATATCATTATTCCCTATTATAATTTTCTGGCCACTGAGTATATTTAGAAAATATTTTCTGTGTATAATTTTATCAAAAAAAATTTATAATTTTCTATAAATTTTGAAATTTATTTTCTATTACATATTACAAAAAATTACCTATTTTTACATAATTTTCAGAATTTATTTTATATATATATATTAAATAAATTTTCCTATGTTTACATAAAATTTTCAAAAACTTTACGTCTTCCTTACATAATTTTTTTAGAATTTTTTTTCTATTTTTTTCATAATTTTCCTATATTTTACCTAATTTGTTAGAATGACAATTTTGTCATTAAGAAAATCAATTTTAAGGTTTCCGTATAAGCTTTTTTAAGCTTATTTTGATAAGCTTATTCATGAAGATTATTGAAATAAGTTAAAATTGACTTATAAGGGGGTCATAATTTATTTATATAAGCTTTTCCAAACACCTATAATTTTTATGAAAAATACTTATGTAAGAATATAAGCTCAAATAAGTTATAATTAAGCTCTCCCAAACGCACCCATAGTCAATTCGTCGGGAGTGGCTGCAAATAAAGTGTTATTTAAAATTTTTATAAAAAGTACTTATATTAGAATATAAGCTCAAATAAGCTGTACTTCAAAACGCACTCATAGTCCATTCGTCGGGAGCGACTGTAAACAAGGTGTTGTTGCCATTAGTAAAAAAAAACGTTGTATCGTGTGAAGCAAACGTTGTTAAAGTCTCAAGACACCTTAGAAAAGGCGTGATTATGCTTTAAGGAAATTGTGGATGTACAAAACTCAGTCTAAAATCTCCATTTCTTTTGTTAGATTTATTGTTTTTCTTCTTCTTTAGTTTCAGTTTTTATACTATATTGCAACAGTATTAAAGCAAAATTTGTTAGGGGAGGAAAAAAGTGGTTGATCGGAGAAGGGTGAAGACGATCCGTCGACTGATAAAAAAAGGAAATCCCAAAATTGAAATAGAAAAAGGGACCGAAAAAGGAAGAATATTGGGAAAAAATTCTGTCTCTCAATACCTTTTGAGGAAAAATTTCTGTGGAAAAAAAAAGAACTTTTTTTAAATTTGTCCAAACTTGTTTTAAAGGGTAAAATGCATTTCCCAGAGGAAAAAAAAGTTCTGAAAGGAAATTTTTGTTTGGAAAAGAGGTTTTTTTTTGGAAAAACAAAGGTTCTCCTTGCAAACAAAAAAAAAAACGTTAACATCTTTTTTTGGAAAAGGAAAAGAGCTCTGACTAGGAATTTTTTTATCAAAAGAATCTTTTATGCAGCAAAATAAAAGTTGAACTTTCCAAACTAAAAGGAAACGTTGAAGAAAATCGAGAAGGAAAATTTTCTTTATCCAAAGGGGGAAAAAGGGTAAAAAAAACCAATCATGAAGATCTTTTTCTAATAAAAATGAGATCTTGTCCTGCATATTGGAAAAAAATCGTCTAGAAAAATATTTTTTTGATCGTAAGGCTTTTTTTATCAAAGGAAAAAAGAAAGTTTAAAGGAGTATCTTCTCAGGGGTTAAAAAAGATTGAAAAAGATCAAATCATCTAGGAGGCTAAAGGAATCAAGGAATCAAGGAGTAAGAGCAACTCCAGCAGTGGAGCAAAACCGGGAACAAAAGCTAAATATAGATCTTTGAAGGAAAAAAACCGACTCAGCGAGTGGAGCGAAAGCAGGGAGCAAAAGTATGATTGATGAGCAGTGATCGGCTAAATGTGGCGAATATAGTTAATCGCACATTCATCGATAAAAATGGTGGAAAAACCATTTCTACCCTCGTTTATATCAGTTGGAGCGGGAATTAAAGCGAACCAAGCGGAAAAGCATTCTCGAACAAGATTCATTGCATTGCAAGCACACCGTGAACCATTTTGAAATCCAACCATTGAAACAAATTTCAATAAATAGAGAAAAAGCGAGGCTTGATTTTCATATCGAGATTTGGGTAATCTGGGGAAATCTCAGAGCTGGGTTGAGCTAAATAGAAGAGGAGGAAAATGAAAGCCTCGATTGTGTCGCGGTCGCGGGTCGCGGCGTGTCGCTGATTAAACTTTGCGAGATCATTTATACCGTCCGTCGACACCTCTCACTTGTCGGTTCAAATCTCGGAGTCACGTGCCGTCGTATCTCGGAGTATCAAGTGAGATCTTCGATCTAGCCGTGGCGAGGCGTACTATCTCCGCCCCGGTATTGCAAGCGGAGATAATGACGAGTCTATTTGGGCGGGAGGCCACGGTGAAGCATGATATCATTTCATTTTATTTTATTTTTAAATAAATAGCAGAAAGCAGCTGTCGTTTGGACAAAAGCTGGTCCAAAACGGCGTCGTTTTGGCATTGTCACTAGCTTGAGAAACTGACGTCGTTTTGGGTATGTGAAAAATTTGCTCAACCAGCGCCGTTTTGGACTAGTTTGTCCCAACAGCAGTCGTTGGCTATAGGCGAATTTCAAAAAAAAATAATTGTAGAGCCAAAACGATGTCGTTTTTGCTAAAAAAATGACAAAAGCAGCCATTTTATTACAGGCCATTTTTGCCAAATAATTAGCCTCTGGATATTTTTATCAACTTCTAATTATTTCAATTTATAATATTATAAATAAAATAAGATTAATAAATGAAAAAAACCATAAATCATATTTTTTGTGAATAATTTAAAATACAAATTTAAATATAATTGTTTTACTTTATCAACTACATCGGATCTGATTTTTCTATTAATCCCAACACATTTATTTTTAACCATATATTTGACAAATTATTTATTTATCATTATTTTTATAAAGTACAAAATTTTTTAAAATTAATTAATATTTGTAAGCAAATTTTCCTTTACAAAATTATTAATTAAATATTTATATTTATATTTATTGATTTAATTAAATATTATGGCCATTTTTATTTTAATTGATTATTTATTTTATTTTAAATTTTAATTAAATATTTATTTATCTTTTTAAATCAAATTTATAGTGTATGGAGTGATATAAATGAATGAAGGGTACATGATATAATTATTAAGGAAGAGAAATGGTAAAATTGGAATAGATTTAGGATAGATGAAACTTATGCTCACTGCTGGAGATGTTCTAGCTAAAACTTTAGCTAAATCTCAAAAAGTAACTTTTTGAAGCAAAAAAAATAGTTTTATATGCTTTTATTTTTGCTAACTGTCGAAGATGCTCTAACACCCCGACACCAAAAGAAACTGTTTTGGCAGTGAAAAACAGAGTTAGTGGCGCCCCGACGTCAAATGTCACGCCACGGCGTCAAGGAAATCAAGCCAAGATTGTTTTGGCACCATGCTGGGGCGCCATGGCGCCTCATCTCACACCACGACGCCAAGTGCTCAAGCAAGGGACTGTTTTGGACCCCTTGCAGCCAAGTCACGGCCCAACATTGACGTTAAGGCGTGGCTGCGGGTGAGTCACTTAAATTGCCCCTCCTCCCCTTTTATTTTAAAAGCTAAACACAACCCTAACTTCTCCAAACACATTCCCTCTTTTAAACACTTACCAAAACTCTCTTCAACCTCCACCATACTTCCCATGATCTCATCTCACTTTCCATCTCTTCCATCAACCTTCATTGGCACAATACCTATTTCTCCCCCTACCTATATCCACCATCATCTTCAACCCATCCCACTCCCAAACCCATATTTTTGTTTTTACATCTATTTGATGTACTTTAAGATTTTTCAATGCAGTAATTATAAGCACCATCCTTATCGAATTTATTCTCATCATAGGAGAATATGTCAAAATAATCAAGACCTTTAGTTTGTTTATAGCCTTTGATCACAAGTTTTGCTTTATACTTGTCAATTGATCAATCTACTTCTTTTTTTTCCTTTTGAAAACCCACTTTGAAGTTTACAATCTGGTGGAAAATCCATTAGTTTCAAGTATGGTTATGTAGTATAGAGTCAATTTCACTTTTAATAATCTCTTTCCACATGAGACCCTCAAAGTTTAAGGTTCCCCTTCAAACATATATGTCAAAAAATATGGATCAAAATATTTTTTTATCCTTACTCTTTGCTATGTCTAGGTTCTATTGCACCATTATCATTTTCCTCTTGACTATTTCCATTTATAGTTTCAAGCATTTGTTTTGATGAATTTGGCTCTACTTTGGATTTACATGGAAATAAATCTTTACATAATGATGCATTCCTTTTTCCATAATTGTGTTCTTGTGAATATCTAGGATGTTCGACTTATGGACAAGAAATCAATAAGTAGTGTTGGTATGTGCATAACCAATGAAAATGTAATCTGAAAAATTAATGATTGTTTGATATGACAATGGCTCAAGAGATGCTACATCAATTGATGTGACATTGTCATAAATGTTGTAGTTAACTCTTTTATGATGTGTAGTGTGTAAAGTTACTATGTGTATGAAATAAGAAGATAGGAAAGATTATGCACACACGGAGAAGGCAGAGATTGGTTATGCAGTTCAACAATTGGCTACGTCCGCAAGGCTAAGCTCAGATGTAAAATGTTTCACTATATATCAATTAGGTTATGTGTTGGACTTAAGTGAGACAAGGGTCCCCCTTTCTCACAATCGTCTTCTCCTAACTATCCCATAGAAAAACATTGAAATAAGCTCCCCTTATTTCCTATACACATTTAGGTTTATAAGTGTTCAATCACTCAATCCTTAGTGGAGTAAGCGTACTGCTTACCATCAAGGTTTTGGGTAGTACTTGTAGCTGCTCTTTCTACAAAACAGCTCCTCAAGAAATCCTCCTTTGTGTGCTTACTCGATGATCTCCAAAGGTCTTTGCTGCTTCTTTTTAAGCACGAAGTTGAGAATCTTTATGTTGACCAAATCCACATTTTTCCAAAACCATCTTATATGCTTGCCATCAATGGTTGACATCCTTCCTTATTCATGGAGCATAATATTTTCTTTTCCAACTAGGCTCCTACAGATGAGATCTCCTACTATTGAGATTTTTGTTGATTCAGAATATGCACAATATTCCTTTTATACTTCCTTGCACAATATGCAAAGGATAAAATCATATTTTCTGAATACCTCGCTTGATTTGTGGAGAATCTTTCCAATGCAGTTAGGGCCTAATTAAGGTAAGATTCACCTTTCCTTGTGCTCTGTCAACAGGTGAGACACAAACAACTCTGGACAGATGTGTTACACGATTTACTACAACATCTACTGCGTCAACAGTTGAAGCACTTCATGGATTTTATTTTTGACAAGGGTTCTGTCAATTATGATACTCTACCATAATCAATAGTTTTAGGTCATATTTTCAAATTTTTAGGTAGAGGAACTGCCACTTTAGCTAGACATCCCCACGCTCGCAAGTATTTATAGGATGACTTTCGTCATTTCCATAACTCATAGGAGTTTTTTCTGCTTTCTTTTTAGGCACTTTATTGAAAAGGTAATTAGCAGTCAAAATGAATTCTCTCCACATGTTTTGTGGTAGACCAAAACTTATCAATATTGCATTCATCATTTCTTTTAAAGTGCTATTCTTTCGCTTAGTCACTCTATTGGATTGAGGCGAAAAGGTGTTGTGGTTTCATGTACAATCCCATGTTGAACACAAAAGTCAACAAATGACCATTCATACTCACCACCTCGATCACTTCTTAGAACTTTAATTTCCTTGTTGAGCTGATTCTCAATTTTGTTTTTATAGAAAACAAATTTCTCTCTCACCTCATCCTTACTTTTGAGAAGGTACATATAATAGTATTTGATGCTATCATCAACAAATGTAATAAAGTATTTATTCTCATCTCTTGTTTGTACGAATTTCAAATCACATATATCACTATGGATTAAGTTAGGTTCAGTGTGTCTTTCAACACTTTGAAAAGATGATTCAATCAGTTTTGCCTCCACACAAGTTTCACTATGTTTTGAATCAATTTGGAATGTTGGTATATGATTTAAGCTAATTAATCTACGCAATGTATAGAATTAACATGCCTTAATCTACCATGTCATAAAATAAAAGACTCAAGAATATAAGCAGAAACACTAGTTTTATTCCTATATGACTTAATGATAGTCATTACATTGAGCTTCCACATACCATCACTCATATACCCTTTTTTGACATATATTTCACTCTTGGACATGACAAATTTATTTGACTCAAATAACATCCGAAATCCTTGAATGTTCAACAATAAACCAGACACCAAGTTTCTTCGGATTTCAAGCACATACAAAACATTTGTTTGGGTCAGTTCCTTTCCAAACGTCATCTTCAAGACTACTTTTCCTTAGCACTTGATTCAAAAGTGTTAACGTTTCCATGAACACCTTTTCCCTAGTCTCAGTTGGTTCAAAGATATAGAAAATCTTTTTGTCAAAGCACACATGGGGAGTAGCACTAGTGTCAATCTACCATTCTTTGGGATTAGATTCCATCAAGTTCACCTCAAAGAATACTGATGTGAGGTTAATGTCAGACACATCCTTGGTGATGTCTTCAATCACATTAGCTTCCTGAGGTTTGTTCATTTTTGACGATCTTCCGTTCATTTTTCTATAAGGTTGTAGAAAATGTGTCAATTTTCTTTTCCCAAAAACAAATTCTCAGAAGAATTGAAAATAATGTGCACTAGAGTATTCTTAGAAAAGACTGGTTGGGTATAGAAACCCAAGCCAGAACTAACCTCCTTAAAGTGGAATATTTAGTTCCTAAGAAAATGGAGGGATGACAAATTGTCCCACTAAAAATTTAAACTCTTTAAACAAAACTTCTTTGTATATTGTAATTTCCAATTTCCTAAGATAAAAAGGAAATATCACACTACAATAAAATTAAGTAAAGTCAACCCCTTTATATTTACTTTGGCGATAGACTTCAGTCGGTGCAAAGTACCAATCCACTTATTCCGTTGCAATTAAAAATGTTCATTGCTAATATATAACCATATGCCAACCATAATTACAATAATAATTATCTGTTGTCAAAAATATTTTTGCAACGGATTTAAACCATTGTAAATTATAAAAATGTATCTTAAAAGGTGAATGCATTTTTATAACCGATTATTTAACAAAAAAATTATCTAAAATTAATTCAAAATCATAAAATTAAATTTATTTAAAGAGATGGAAAAGGGAAGATGCTTTCTATGAAAAAGCACAATAATAAAAAACTTGAAAATTGATTACAAAAAGGAGGTTGTGTGGAAGGGCGTTGGGTAGAGGTGGATTGGTCATATTTTTGAGAGCAAATGAGTTGAAAATTCACATTCAAATATAACTAGAAATGACAAATTTCGTACTCGAATGTGGCGGCAACCTATTAAGGATTGGGCCAAGCTGGCTCGCTTGGTCCATTTTGACTTGTTTTTTATTTTAAAATTTTTAATGACTAGATAATATTTTCTAATTGTTATAAATATTAGTTTATCTATTATGAAAAATATAAAATAATTATTTATAGAAAAAAGAATAATTATTAAATAATTGTTTTTATAAAAATAAAATAATATTAGAATAAAAAATAATTTAAAATAAAAACATAAATATAAATAAATTAATTTATTTCTTATAATCTTTTAACAACATAAGAATAAAAACTATAAGTATTTGAAAGAAATTTTATTTCACAAAATATGAAATTATTATTTTTTATTTTTTAATGTTCGACTCATTTTAGTCATGGCGCACAGAAATATCAAGTTGGTTCAAATGCACTAACAAAAGTATCAATTAGTCATGTCCGCTTTTGACTTACGACCCTAATTGGTTCGCCCATTCGACGACTCCGCCGCTTCCTAACTGTAGTGTTGGGGTTGGGAGGGGGAGTTTTAGAAAATTAATGTACAAATTAAAAATAAATATAAGAAAAGCATCGTTTGAAAAATAATATCAATTTTAGTGTAGTTGTCTCCATATAAGTTTTCTTTGTAAGATGAATGATTCAAAAAATTAAAGGTGTGTCATCAAAAGACACTTTAAAATTTCTTAATTCTAGAGATATTTTTAAATGCTCAAGCAGACACTTTAAACGTGAAATTCATAATTTTTCTAAACTTTAAAATATTCGTTCAAACACTTTAAATAAATTCAATGACATAAATTTCCAAAGCCGACTTCTTTAAACGACATTTTCTCATTAAAATTTAATTTCAAAATTTTAAAATAAGCAGAAACGTTTCATATAAAAAAGATATTAGATTAGAATATATAAGATATATATATATATATATATATATATATATATATTAAAACAAAGATTTAAATATTTCTCAAACCTTAATATTTAAAGAATTTTTATATTTTTTGGGCTAAATATCGGAAAAGCCGAACGCCCTTACTTTTATAGGCCAAGGATGTTACAGGTTTTGGGCTTAGTTGGAATGCTTTTATAGGCTCTTTGACAACAATTCCGATTTCAAAGTGAATCTCGCTTTCCAAGCCTCGCTTTCTGGTTACTTGTTTCGCAAGATAGTCGGGTGTCATGGCTTCCCAGTTCAGCAAAACAACGTCTTCTTCTCCTGTTTCTCCTACTTCCACCTCCAAGCATGAGTATGATGTCTTGTTGAGTTTCAGCTGGGAAGACATCGGCGAAAGTTTTGCAGATCATCTATATGCAGCTTTGGTTGAAAAAGGGTTTCATCCCTTTAGAGATGCAATTGGAAAACCCCATCTCAGCAAAAGAGCTATTGCATCGGAATCCTTAATGACTATTGAGAAATCCAAGCTTTTCATTGTTATATTCTCCGAAAACTACGCTCGATCAGGTTATAATTTGGATCAACTTGTGAAAATCATCGAGTGTACACAAGCGACTAGAAAAGCAGTTGTGCCAGTTTTCTATCATGTGGATCCATCTGTTGTGCGGGAACAAAGGGGTAGTTATGGAGAAGCATTTTACAATCACGAGTTGGCAAATCAGGAGAAGGAGAAGATACACAATTGGAGGATTGCCTTGAAGGAAGTAAGCAATCTTTCAGGATATCATCTTGTTGATAATCAGGGGTAAATTTAACTTCACTTCCATCTTTCCTGGAAAATTCACCCACCGACCTACAAACTCTCGCTGCACTAATTTACTTTTTTTTTTGGAAAGCACTGCACTAATTTACTTATGCTAATAGCAAAGCTTGCTTCAGATTGAGTTTAAAGTGAAATCTGAATTCTTAGGGTATATATAGATATATACATACACATACGGATGACTTCATAATTATTGATCTAGTAGGAAATTTTAATTTCAAACTAATGAATGTTTATTGTGTTGTGTCATGATAGTACATTGCAGCCTACAAACTCTTGCTGCATTAATTTACTTTTTCTAAAAGCAAAGCTTGCTTCAGATTGAGTTTAAAGTGAAATCTGAATTCTTAGGTTATATGTAAATATATACATACACATACGGATGACTTCATAATTATAGATATAGTAGGAGATTTTAATTTCAAACTAATGAATGTTTATTGTGTCATGAGTCATGACAGTACATTGCAGCCTCTAAATTTAGATGTACTTTCTTTTGCATAACATGCTTTGTTGGCATACTTTAGTCAATCGAAGGTGTCATTAGGTTATATATCCTTAAGACTATGTTTGTTCCCAGAAAATTTGAGGGAAAATGCAAGGGAAAAACAGAAGAAAAGAAATTTTTTTGAAGGAAAATAAAAATAGAGTTAAATTTAATGTATTATTTTTATTTAATGATTTACACTCATTTTATTTATTTTAGTTCATCATTGTAAGCATTAAATAATTTTAAAATATATAATTTTTTTGGAATTTTTTTATATTTGATTTTCTTTGAGATTTTTTTTTTTTTTCATTAGACATCCAAATATAAGAAAATCATTTTCCTTATTATTATTTGTTCTTTCCTTAGAACTTCATGGGAACCAAACAAACCTAAGAGGAAAAAAATGTTTCTACTCCAACCTAAGAGGAAAAAAAATTAACCCCAGCTGATGAAAAAGCCCTTTTTGGCTTGAAAAAAAAGAAAAAAAATTAATTGAGAGTATTTTTACTAACAATGTTTCATATTTTCTGTGTTGCTAAAAGTAGGGAAAGTGGTCTATAAGAATAAGCAAGTGGTTATTCACTCAAGTCTTTCTTGAAAGTGGAAAACCAAAAGATGCTATGCTACCTTAATTTTCCAATGAGGTGTTGTTTTTTCGGATTTAGTTGGGTGAGTTTTGATAAAATCTAGAAAAATGAATGGTGGAAGAAATAGGACACTTGGAAGTTATGTTTCTATTGATTGTAAGAACTCTACGTTTAGGAAGTAACTAGTCCTTTTGTAGACAAGTTATCTCTATGGGTTTCATTGCCTTGATACAGTACAATGTCACCATATTAACTTCTCATTGATTATCTTTTATAACTAATTTCACCTCATTATATCTTTGTTGTCCTACCATTACTTTATTTTCTTGTGTACAGGTATGAGTCAGCTACTATTATGGAAATCACTGATTCGATCATGGACAGATTAAAACATGAGTATTTTGGTAATAGCAACTTAGTTGGAATTGATTGCCACTTGGAAGAATTGAAGTCATTGTTAGGCATGGGATTTCCTGATGTTCGCATGCTTGGATTATATGGTATTGGTGGAATTGGAAAAAGCACAATTGGAAAAGCTATATATAACTCAATCTCATGCAAATTCGATGGCATTAGCTTTCTAACATGTGTTAGAGAGGGATCCATACCTCAATTACAAAAAATACTTCTAATGGACATTACAGGAGAAATAGATAAAAACCTGGACAATGTTGATGAAGGTATCAATAAGATAAAGGAGAAATTGCAACAAAAAAAGGTTTTGATTATTCTTGATGATGTGGACAGTTTAGCACAATTAGAGTGCGACCGGGAAATCGTGATTGGCGGTGGCGTGGAAGTAGAATTATTATAACAACTAGAGATAAACATCTACTAATTGTACATGGAGTGGATGCTATCTATGAGGTTCCGTGATTGTAGATTTGAAGAATCTATGCATCTCTTTAGTCTTCACGCTTTTAAACAAAGATTCCCGATGGAAGCATATGTAGAACTTTCACGGTATATAGTAGATTATACCGCGGGCCTTCCATTGGCTCTTAAAGTTTTAGGTATTCTTCTTTATGGTAAGACAACATCTGAATGGGAAAGTCTGTTGGATAAACTAAAATGCCGACCCATGAAGGAAATTCATAATGCGCTTCTAATGAGTATTAATAAACTAGATTATGAAGCTCTGCTATTATTTCTTGGATATTACATGTTTTTTGAAAGGGGAAGGAAGAGAATTTGTTTCAAGAATATTAGGTAGGAGGGCTGAGCAGGCAATAACCAGGCTCTGTGATATGTCTCTCCTAACCTTTTCAAATAACAAGATACTGATTTACCCTTTAGTACAACAAATGGGTCAAGAAATTGTTTGTCAAGCATGGCCTCGAAATCCAGAAAACTGGAGCAGATTATGGAGATCAGAGGATGTCTATCACACATTGTGCCAAAATAAAGTGAGAGCCTAGTGCTTGAAGTTATTCATGCCTTTACTTTTGTTTTGGTTTTACATATTTTTCATTTCACTTATTTAGGAATCTTGATTTTCAGGGGACCGAAGTGATTGAAGGTATATTTCTAAATACACCTGCATCAGAACCAATTGAGTTTACCACTGAAGCTTTTGATAGGATGACCAGACTTAGATTGCTTAAAGTTTATCAAGATCGTAAATGTGGTTCCATGGTACAAAAATATGAACTGGATGTCTCTACCAGCTTTGAATTTCCATCTTATGAGTTAAGGTATCTTCATTGGGATGGATATCCTTTGGAATCTTTGCCCTCAAACTTTAATGGGGTGAATCTTATTGAACTCAATCTGCAGTATAGTAAACTAAGAGGCCTTTGGAAGAGGAGTAAGGTATGATTATTATTTAGTTTTATCTTTTGATTTATAAATTTAAAAGTAATGAAACTTTATTTACCAAACCCAAGTTTTCTTTGTTCCAGATTCTTGAGAAGTTAAAGGTTATCAATCTCAGTCACTCTCAGCAGCTCATTCAAATCCCAGACCCGTCCAATGCACCAAATCTGGAGAGTCTAATTCTTGAAGGTGGTACAAATTGCTTAAAGTTCATCCATTTATAATTATTGCAGTTCCTAACTGGCTCTTTCATTTCTCGAATTTTATAGGGTGCACAAACCTCAAGAAACTTCCAAGAAGAATTTGGGAGTTGGATTCTCTTGCAAATCTTGATCTCTCTCACTGTTCAGAACTCCAGAACCTTCCAGGGATCCAGTGGAGTCTAAACTCATTGAAATATTTGAACTTGGCATTCTGCAAAAAGCTTAAGAGCCTTCCACGGGGCCTCTATAATTTGAAATGTCTCAAGACTCTCAATGTAATTGGCTGTTCAAGACTTTGCGGATTGCCCAAGAGCCTGGAAAGCCTGGAATGTCTAGAGAAGCTTTGTGCATCACATGCAAATTTGATAAGCTCTCGACCACATTTTTCTTTGACTGGTTTGTGCTCCTTAAGAATATTAGATGTACATGGCACATGCCTAATGCAAGGAACAATCAGTAGGGACATTGGCAGCTTATACTCATTGGAAGAATTAGACCTAAGTTACTGCAATTTGACAGAAGGAGGAATTCCTGACAACATTTGCTGCCTATACTCATTGAGAGTATTGGATCTAAGTGGAAACCATTTTCTTAGAGTAACTAATGCCATAAGTCAACTTTCTAAGCTAAGAGTTCTTAGGTTGAGGCACTGCATGAGTCTCCTAGAAATTCCAGAGCTTCCACAGAGTCTCAGAGTCCTAGATGCCCATGATTGCATAAGCATGGATATTTCATCAAGTACATCAATGTCGCCGTGGGAGAGGCAGTTAAATTGCTTTAAATCATGTTTCTTACAAGAAAGCCAGGTAGTGATTTCACAGCAGAGAACTTTGATGCAGTCATGCTTGATATTTAACATGGTAACCTTTTTGTGCAGGAGTTGAGATACAGACGGCTTTTGTCTCTTCCAGCAAATGGTGTCAGCCAGGGATTTAGTATTGTTATTCCTGGAAATGGAGAATTTCCAAAGTGGATATCATACCAGCGTTTTGGCAGTGAAGTAATTGCTGTGCTTCCTCAGAATTGGTACATGGATAGGGACTTCTTGGGATTCGCTTTATGCTGTGTTTATGCACCACAACAGGGTGAACCTGTCGATGAACCAGAGAGCAGTATATCCAAGCATGAGTCTGATGAGGAGTCTGAGAATGCCATGCAACCTTATCGTTTAGGATGTGAATTGACTTTCCTTGAGGATACAATTGGAACTTTGGATTATGTCTTCTGTGGATCATCCTGTCAATGTGACCATGATGATGGTGTATCAGATTCAGTGTGGGTAACATATTATTCTACTCTTGCTATCAAGAAGAAGTATTGCTCTGATGAAGCAAGGCATTTAAAGGCTTCATTTACTGGTTATGTTGATTGTAAACCGGTCATGGTGGAAAAGTGTGGAATTGGTCTTGTATATGCTGATCTTAAGAAAATCCATGGTGGGGCAGGATCCAGTGGAGTTGGGAGTGGTAAGATCTAGTGATGATCAGAAGCCCTAAAGTGTTTGAGATGATCCACCAATGGTTCCATGCTTAAGTCCAAGGTTAGTGCTCCTCTGGTTTTAGACCTTTCAAGCCTTGATAACATAATGGGAAGTTATTTTTTTCCTTTCTGGTTTATGTTTCCACATCAAACAGATAAAAGTAGCTTAAATTCTTGATTATATTTTTTTTATCTGTTTCAAATTTTGTGGATGTAATTAAAGAAATGCTCACCCCAAAAACAAAATAAATAAATATTGGCCTTAAAAGATCCAAACCAGTCATGTAAATATGCAAACCATTTTAGGACCAAGTTGGGACATTGTACGCTTTTCAGGCACAACACTCAACCAATCAATTGAGGCTTAAGTTGGTTTCCCATGTCAGGTAGAATTTTGCTTCTTTGTATATATATGCTTTTTTGAGGGTGACTAAGTATATATGCTAAAAGCTTGATTTAAGTTCCACAAACAAGAATTATATTTTCTTCATATGTTATTCTGTTGTGTTATTATGTAATGTCCATGGAATTGAAACCTTGTATCTTACGGTGTAGGTGAATAGGTGGAAGCGGATCTCAAAGACAAGTGGGATGAGTTGATGTCTGATTGTGAGTTCTTAAAAGAGACGAAGTGGTCTACACTATTACCGATCATCTAATGACAGACTGGTGGGAATTAATCTTGATTCTTTACAAAAAAAAACACTGCAATTTGGGGATGCTTCATTCTATGTGTTGAAATTTTTTTACTGGAATTTATGTTTTCAGCTAAGAAATGTGTATATACTCGATATTTGAACGTTCATACAATGAGAATTTGACCTTTGACAAAGCATAATATCATATAATTGTTAAGAAACATGATATTTATATTGAAAATATAGCTATTATAATTTCAGAGACTGATTCGTGCTTAATAAATTTTCATTTTTCGGTTTGAAATGTTTATCTATCATAGTAATAGGATTCCCCTTTTTTTTTTGGATTACTATAATAGGATTCCTTTTTGTCTTCTTATCTAGGCATAATATATCTGAAGCTGCAAAATGGATGTCCCATTATCACTGATTTCTGAATGGTATTTTTCAGAGTTTGTTGTCGTTTACTCCCTTACGATTCCTGGGGAATCTCAAATTAGAATGGTTGTTCAATCAGGAATTCCCATAATCTGCATAATGTTTGTGTTACAACTAGTTCAGTCAGCACCCTGAACCATCCCAAGTAGTATTTATTTAGGACACAGCATTTGGGTGTGGAGTCAGCATGGAAGCACTGAGGCAGAGTGATGCAGCAATCAGGCCAACTCAAAACCTTATATTTTTTTTTTCTTGGTTATGGTTGTTGCTGTTAATTGTTGTTTAAAAAAAGGAATGGCAAATGATTGATTCTCTGTGTTGCTATCGCATTTTTTTTAGATCAAAATCCATCTGTCTACCAATGTAGGAGGAAGAAAATTATAGAAAAAATATATTTTTTGTTTGTTTGATTTACTGTGGGAGACACTTTTATTAAATGATGGAAAAGTTAGAGGAATTGTATGGAAAGTAAGGCCATGCTTAAAAAAAAATAAAAATTATTAAAAAAAAAACTTTAATATTAAAATGATAGAAGAAAGAAATTAACCGTTTGAGAATGGGAAGGAGTTTGAAAATTATTATTTTTCATAAATTTAGTCATTTACTTATCATATGAAACATTTAAAAATTTAAGTACACTACAACACTTCATAATAAGTAAAATATAATCTTTAATTGAAATAATTAAATATTAGTTAAGAAACAGATGACATTCAACTTAAATCCTACAAGTCTAAATTTTGGTGAAAAGCTACTGTTAACACGATATCATACTGGCTACTGAGTACTGGGTTCAAAACACTTTTTTATAATTTATTTTCTAGTCCATAAAGGATTCTATTTGATTTGTTTGATTTTCATGCGTGTGTGTGTGAGGTCATATGTGAGGAAGGGTATTAAAGGCATAATATGTATATTAAATCCAAATCCTATAAATTTGAATTTTAGGAGAGCTGGATTGTTTAACAAATATTTAGTTAATTATAAAATAACTTATATTAAAACTCTTTTTCAATGATCGTAATTTTTCATAAGGAGTTAGTGTGGGGTCCATCCCATTGATTAAGGCTGCAAACAGTAACCATTTCTTGGCATGGAGAGAAAGCAATTCTCTCACCGCCATTGCCAACATGAGCCCCTTTTTGTGCCAATCAAAATTGGTCGTTTTTACAACCAATGAGAATTGTTTCCGTCTCCACCAATAGGATTCATTCCCGGGTTTATATGTTTGCCTATAAATAGGCATTCGGGGGAACATAAACAGGAAGTAGTTTCGGTAGATTAGCTTTTAATCACATAGAGTTGAAAGGAAGTGTGAAATAGTTGGGGTTATCACATTATAGGGAGATTTGTAAGAAATATAATACCTTATAGAGAAAGTATTGAGAGATAAAATTGTGAGGATTGTGAGTATATTTTGGGTGTTTGACATCTTGTGCTTGTTTTATTTTATAGTGGATTATTTTATTGGATTTCCTTCATTTTGAGGGTTTTACCATGCTATAATGGGTGTTATTATTATTTTTTGCCATTTCATTTCTTGAAGGTTGGCCTAGCCATCCACCTACATTTTCATTTCCTGAACATTGTCTTATCCACCCAACTATTGATTAATTTCTCAAAGGTTTGGCATTGCCAGCCAACTATTGTTTTATCATGTGGATTAGCCTTGCCATCTAATTGCTAACATTTACATTAGATTGACAAAGCCATCAAAATATTACTTCTTATAATATTCCACGAGTCACTCACAATCCCAACAACTAGTATCAGAGAGTGGTTCAAGTTTGGGTGGAATCATGACCGAAAGTTATTTGGATCCCATTAATAAATTAACAACAATGAATTATTCATTATGAAATCCATGATGGGGGATCTCCTCAATTGTGAGGATTTATATGATCCTGTATCGAGGGCAATGCTGCCTGCTTTACACGCCGATGTTCATCGGGAAGGCTCAAGAAAACAACAATAAGTGTGATTCATTGGGCTGGGTGGACATCGGTCTCACAAATAGCAAGCGCTGCCAAAGAGACAGATCCCCACACTCTTTGGAAGAACTTAGAAAACATGTACGAGACAAAGAACACACAAGCAGATATTCTCTTGATGCAAAAGCCAAGAAATTTATTCTTAAATGCTAATTTGATTCACACACCCTTAGGATAGTAGGTCAATGTTGAAGAAGATTCTAGAATGTTACAAGTAAATGGTACATCACACACAGAGTAGCCAAACCCATGTAACCACTAAGCCTCATGCAAATGGCATGACTTGTTTCAGTTGTAAGATTCTCTTCTAGAAACTTCTCAAGTTGTATATATATAGTTGATTGTTCTCTTCTTCTGATTAGTTTTTGTAATCACCATAGAATATATGATATTATTCTCTTCGAGATGAATTGTTTCAATATATTTTAGCATGGTATCAGAGCTCTCTCAAGAGCCTTCAATGGCATCTCTCTTCTCCCTCCATTCCCAATCCATATGCCGGCAGTCATATGCCTTTGGTGCTTCTGTCGGAACTTCCTCATGTCAGTGTGAAGCTTGATAGAGCCAATTACATCATCTGGAAATCTCAGATGCTGCCTATTGTTCGTGCCTACAACTTAGAGAGTTTTTTTATCGGTAATAAATCTCCACCTCCTCCCTTTGTTAATGGTTCTGATAATTCTGCTTTTCTTCACTAGAACTGACTTGATTAGTTTGTTTTGAGTTGGATTCTTTCCTCCATCTTTGAGTCCATGTTAGGGCATGTGATTCACTGCCATAACTCCGCCTCAATCTGGACTACTTTAGAGCAGTTGCTATCTACAAAATCCAAGGCTCGGATCCTCAATCTCTTATTTATGTTACAGTCCACCAAAAAGGTGTCCATGACAATTGAAGAATATTTTTTGAAGATGAAAACATTTGCAAATGATCTCATGTTGGCCGGACAATCAATTTCCAATGATGAACTAGCACTGTATATTCTTGGTGGTGTTGGACCTGATTATGAATCTATGGTTGTGAATCTCACGTCTAAAGACTCTATTTCTGTAACTGAAGCCCAATTCCTTCTCTAAACACATGAATCAAGGCTTGAAAACCTTCATACGGCACAAATGGTTGATGCCTCTGCTCCACCACGATTCATCTTGCACATAAACAAGTTTCCTGTTATGGTTTTCATGGCTGTTCTCCTCCAGAACAGCCCTTCTTCAGAGGTTCTTGGTCCAATTCTCGTGGTCATAATGGTCGGGGTAGACACCCTTCAGGTAGTCAATATAATTCCCCTTCAAAACTCATGTGCCAGATTTGTGGCAAATCTGGCCACCCTGCCCTCAAATTCTCGTGGTCGCAATGGTTAGGGTAGACACCTCATAGGTAGTTGATATAATTCCCCTCCGAAACTCATGTACCAGATTGGTGGTAAATCTTGCCATTCTGTGAGTACCATCGTCTTTAGCTCCACTACTCAGTCGGCCCAGGGCCCATTTGGCCCAAGGCCCACCTATCCCGCGATGTGAGGCGGCCTAAGCTCACCTACCATATTATGGGGGGGAGGGGGAGGGGGGCATTATCTAGACGGGAGAATCTGAAAAACCCATATGTGAGAGCCAGGGTGTCTTCCTAGATACCAGCTTCAGGGTAGTCCGTCTGGAGTTTTAAGTCCCCCAACCAGCCATCCTTTTGTATATGGCAAGTTTGTTATTAATAAGTAGAATAAAGACGGAAAATATGCAAAGGATATTTATCTGCAAATTTCCTAGTTTCCAAACCCCTTATTCGAAGGGATAATATTTGATAAGGAAGAATTAGTCCTTGATAAGGAAAAGTCAGTCCTTGATAAGGAAAAATATATTCATCCCTAAAAATAGGAGATTCCTTTCTGAGATAGGAGGGAGATTCGGCAACCACTTCCAACAAATTAGGAAGATTCCCCACGAGGGGAGGGTAATCAATTTCAACTGCGTGAACTCTCTGCTTCTTCTTCTCCTTCCTTTTGTTGACTTAATCGTCGGAGAGGTGGCCGACACACTGTCGTCGGATCGCCATTTTTGCAGGTTCGTGTTGCGCTGCTGGTGCCTAGAGATATAGACAATCAAGGAAACAACAATTGGCGTCGTTTGTGGGAAACGAACAGAAAGTCTTGTCTATAGGCTGCAAGGGCTTGGCTTCAACGACTATTTAGCAGCCCTCGTCATCGGTAGCTCTGTCAATTCCCCTTCCCACGTCTGATTCGTCCGAGGCAGTCGTAATGTCAAACAACCCATTGATCTAATCGCCAGAAGATCAATTCTTCCATGGGTGTCAAGACATGGAGAAGAAACAGTAGGAACAAGCAAGGTAGATGAAGGAGTTGCAGGATCATGCCACGCCCGCAGACTGGAAACGACCGCCACGCCCAGGTGTAAAAAAGACGCGATTCGTGGAAGAGACGCGGCAAGATAACGGGCTTGAAGGCCATGCATCCAATCCCTTGCACAAAGGGTTGACGATTATCCCGGATGAGGCCGATGCCCCAATGATGATGATTGTTCAGTGCTTCTCTACCTTTGTGCCTCTCACCAAAGAAGAAACATAAGGCTAAAGCAAGTAAGAGGACCTCACATCGCCCCGCTCTTCAAATGATGTCGCACGGCACGTCCCACCGGCAAGAAGAGAAGCAGTAATGGGCGCGCAGACAAATCGCATCGAGCCCTACGATAGCGTCAAGATTATGCAAGTGTGATGCCATCAATATCATTTGTACATCCCATCTTCTTTACAAGGCCGACATTTTACATGCTGCCAACAGCTCCAATTCGGGGACCCGACGACATCCTCTCTTCGCCCTTAGGGCAACACATTCTTGACTACAAGCCACCTCGCGAGTTCGTCATACCCACTTTTTCCATGTTCGATGGGGGTCTCGTCGACTTTACGATCACATGCTCCATTATAATCAAAAAAAGGATAGTTTCAATGCCGTCGATACAATGACCGTCTATTATGTAAAGTTTTCCCGACTAGCTCATAAGGGCCTCACATAAATTAGTTCCATAAGCCTCGTAACTCAATAACCTATTTAGTGAACTACAAAGGCATTTCAGATCGCAGCATCTTGCTGTTGTGACAAAAGATGAACATCAACTCCTTACAGGCTATTCTCAAGACAAAGCGGAGTCTATTCGAGACTTCATGAGGAGATTTAGGCAAGCTGTTCAGCAAGTAGAATCCTACTAAGGGGACCTTTGGGCCATCCACGCCTTCCAATCGCTATCCTTAGACCCACCAAAGACAATGGAAGAATTATACAGGCGAGCCGATAAGTACTCAATGCTGGAGGATAACATCTGTGCAGCGACCCAAACTGTCATGATTACAAGTCACCTGGCCGAGGGACATAAGCTGTTTGGGAAGAAGCCATCCAAGTCCAAAGGAGGACAGAGTAGAGACCGACAGAAATCCCGCGACTAGTCATAGAAAAAGAGAGAGCCTCTACAGCTTACCCCCCCTAAACATCTCGTATGAAAGGCTATTACCCATCATTCGTGATTTTCCAGAGTTTAAATGGCCTGCACCGATCCAGACAGATCCTTCCCAAAGAACAAATCTCGCACGCGATTATCATAAATGGGATCATCGAATGAGATTGACAGTGTCGTAAGCCTAAAGTTCGTGGAAAAGTCGGTCAAGGCTAGACACCCTGTGAGGTATATCAAAGAAGGTACTTCATAGAGAAAGAGTCGTGGTCGACAATGCATGAGGTTAATTACAACCTGAGTCGCAACTCCATCGTAACTCAGATCACTATAATTATATACTAGCGGGCCGTCTGACGACCAGACGTCGGGGCGCCAATAGAAGAAGATCTTAAGAGCTGCCATGGTCAAAGCCAAGGTAAATGCTATCCACACAGAAGGCAGCCGTGATGAAGCAAGGCCCATAGATGGCCCCATATCCTTCCCTCATGTTACCCCAAACATGATTATAGTGCCCCACTATGATGCACTGGTACTCACCCTTTGCATCGCTTCGATGTGCACACGGTATCAGATCCTCGGTAGTGTGCCAAATTGGCTGCGAATTCACCCGCTCTCAACAAGATGAGGCTTTCCTTGGGTGGGTGCACCACCGCGACTCCTCTTCGTTTTAATCGTGCTAATTACCGTAACACTGGGGAGATGTCACGCCCCCGTGCGGCCACCAGTTACTCAACGTTCTCGTCTCGCCATCGCGACTCGGGTCCCCATAACGCCATAACGGGCAGATCAGCACTCGATGAAAGTTGTTCCTTCACCTACCACCAAATGGTCGCTATTTGACTAACGCTGGTCGCTCGATCTTCGCGCCAATCGCTGCAAGGCAATGTTATCGCTATTTACGCTGAAATATAAATGGGAGAAGAGGTTTCTCGAAAGTCCACCCTCGAGGATCAAAACCCCCACGAGTGCAATCATAGTCTGCCGCCCATATTAGGGATGAGGAGAAGGATCCACCGCCGTGACCCCCAGAAAAGTAAGTCGACAAGCTCCGAGAAGTTCACTTATGCCGCCTTCTCGACGGCGACGAAAAGAATAGTTACTATCATGGGCGCACGCGTAACAAAGATGTGTTCGCCTGGAGCCACTCAAATATGGTCGGAATTAATCCAATGGTGGCCTCTCACAAACTAAACATCATCCCTACCTACGTAATTCAACGAGACAAAGTAAGGGCTTTTCACCGGATCACATCAGATCATCTGTATTGCAGGTAACAACTTACTAAGAGCGTGTTTCATTGTATAGCTAAAGTACCTCGAATGGCTAGCCAACATAGTGGTGGTCCCAAAGATATATATAGTATACATATAGGTTACACCGACCTCAACGGCATGCCTAAAGATAGCTTCCTCGTCACATCGTATCAGATTGTCGACCCATAGTTAGGTGCTGGATACCGCTGCCAGTGGACGCCTCTCTAGATATCATCAGATTCCCATGCACTCGCCTGAAGTAGAGAAAACGAACTTCATTATACTGCTACAATGTGATGCCTTTTGGGTTGAAGAATGCTTGGGCAACTAATCAAAGATTGGTAACTGAGATATTCCAACTGCTGATGGGCAACACCATGAAAGTCTATATCGATGATACGCTTATAAAGTCCAAGGAACGCTTCGATCACACCAAGCATCTACAAAGAGGCTCTCGGTTATTGCAGAAAGACATAAACTTGAACTTGAAATGTACATTCGGTTTCCGGCTCGCAAGTTTCCGCTTTATGGTGACCTAGAGAGGAATAGAGGCCAACCCCGTGCAACTCAAAACTATAATGGACTCTCAGGCTCCTATCTCCAGGAAAGGAGTGCAGCAACTGACTAGTCGGTCGTTAGTTCCCTGCCAGTTTCATTTCGCTTTACATATCGACAGCTTCATTTTTTATCACTTTAAAGTATTCAAAAGGGCTCAGATACGTGGAAGGAATGCAACCAAGCTTTAATACGGCAACTCAACAATATCTACCGAACTAGTAATCCCGGCTAGGCTCGAGGTGTGATATGTACCTTATCTCTACCCCAAAGAGGTTAGAAGTCTCAATAAGTGCATCTGCGGTTCAAAGAAGACGAAACCGGAAATGCAGGTATCATATTCATAAGAAAACTCGCGGGTATGTGAAACTCGACACACCCGTCTCGAACAAAGCTGTGATCGGGCCTCCATGTGGTAGCCAAAAAGCTTCATCCCTATTTCAGTAATACCCTATCATCGTGTCATCAATCTCCCCTTACGGCACGGTATACAAGCATAACCTATCGTGAAGGATGTTCTCAAAGGGCGACAGCTAAGTGAGTCGGAGATTCGTGATAAACCTCGCCGCGCTGGGCGGCGTGTATCGACAGCATTTTTTAGCAAAACTACCCTAACCGGATGTGTATCGTGATACGCGGGTTGGTGACTTGACGCGACGCGCTTCGCCATAAGGGAGCCGGATTGCCGCTTGCAACCTTAAAGCCCTCCCAATCGAAAAGGGCAAGAGCAAGTCATACGACTGGGACTTTAAACGAGACCGAATATGAAGCAACTCACAGACGATCTCGTATAATCGTGACACCGTAAAAACTCATACGCAGTTGACTCACCGTAGTAGATAAAAGTAAACGGCAAATATGAAACACAAGACCAGCGCATGGCCAGGTATGTGGGTCTAATCCTCACAAACTACCAGGAGTTTTGTGGCTCGGAAGCTTCTGAACATATCCTAAGGGACTCGAATGAAAGGCGACGCATCGCGCGAGGGCCATTCATCCCAATAAAAATCGTATTCTCCCCAATCTACACCGCCACCCGCCGCCCAAAATAACTGACGTGTTGGGATATATGAAGCGGTGCCCTTCGGGCCGACTTTTATACGCATTATCTAAGTTCGGGAAAAACTCGCTTGATAACAAAGTTGGCATATAAGGCCTAAGTCTAGCGAAGATTTTCCTCGAATAGCATCCGGCTGCCGCATGTTCTATTTCCGACGTTGTATCTTAAGTGTCTCACTACCACCAGGACATTACATGTCGGGGGTCAACTCTATGAAGCGGGGTATCCGAAAATCATTCTAAGCAGAGAACTTAACTTATAGAGCCCATACACAAGGGTATTATTAGCCAACCATGAAAGCAGATGCGGCCGCCTATGTCAAGAAGTGCGACCGTTGCCAACGAAGATGTCGAGAAGTTATAGCTCTATGCCAAGGCGGCTGCCTCCGAGCACCACGCTCAAGAGCTTCTTTGTAAGGCCTAGTCCCCATCCGATATTAGAATGAAGGCCACCAAGAAGACAAAGAGGTGCGTAAAAAATAGAGAGATGGGCTAAGGAGGAAGTCATGTTGCTTCGGGCGTTAACATCCGCAGCTAAAGAAAAATGGAGGGTGACCTCGCCAGGTCAAAAGACGCCCGGCGAAGCCATGGCGGTAAAGGTGGCAGGTGCCAGCGTATGTCAAAGTCCGAGGCCGCCCCGATCAGAGGTTGATCACGTCTCTTTGGATAGAGCTTGATGGGTAACGAGGTGTCTCTCCCAGCCTCGCCGATGGGACAAGGAGGCCAAGGAAGGAGAATGACTGGGCGCACGGTCAGATTCGCCTCTATAGGCACAGTAAGGTGCTTTCAAACACAACATCTCAGGGAGACCTAGAGGTCCCAGAGGGTATGCCTGATTCCGCCGACCAGTTGCCTCCTGAGTACTTCTTGAACCCCGAGTGCCCCCCCGTCTAGGAAGTTGTCGAGGCCACTACGATCGAAGTTCCTCTTAACGAGGCGGCCAAGGAGCCCGTGGAGATTGTTACTACCGAGGACCATGGAAGGCTCTAATCCCTATTTTTCCGTTCTTACTTAATTACAATTTTTTGTAATAGGGCCGTAGCCGGTCGCCATCATTTGTGTACACTCCGGGCATCATTGGTGCTTCAATGAAATACACCTTCTATCCGGGCTTCTACTGGCTAAGTATTTTTACTTCGCCCCAACGCCGGCTGGGCGCTTTATACTTCTAGCTCGCTTAGGCTATCGATTCTTCCATCGCGGCAAACCCCGTCCTCAATTCTAGGTTGGGATAGTCGCTCTAGGATACTAATGCTATGTTGGAAGCTTGACAGGGTTTTCTCTTATATTGATAGGCAAGGCACCATCTTCAAGCCTTAGTGGTAGTCAATAGCCGGGCGACCATCGTAGGCTTCGGCGTGCCGCCAGGGCGGAGGCCTCAGATGGCTTATTTTTTTAGAAGTGCCGCAGGATTAGAGTCGTGGTGCCAAAGTGCTCGAAACAAATGTGCTCGGGCCAATGGAGAGGTTTAAAAACCATGGTACTCGCAATGGTACTGCCTTCCAAACTTTGAGTATGGAAAGACTAGAAAATTAATGCGCACGTAAAGCATGCTGGAAGGTAAAGGGTGATTGGTCACAAAGCGTGTGGATAACACACACATCCCACCGTTGTCTGTGGTGCATGATTTTTTGTTGGGGCATTTAATGCATATGTTGACGTTTCACCTCTATATATAGGGGTTTTGACTTCGAGTGTTGCCTATCCACAAAGTCTTTCGCCTATTGCGATTTCTTTTCCTCTCTGTTCCTTGGGAATTGGCAAGGATAAGGGAGAAATGGAGGAAGACTGTCAGAGGTCTCTGGAGCCGTCTTTCACCTATGGTTATGGGCGCAGTGTGTTCAAACACAACATAAGTGAGCACCAACTAGAGTGTCCCGCATCGTACTCCCGACTCTCCGACCTTCTTTCTCTAGAAAGCCAGAGCCTCTCGGTGCCCCTAGGTCCCAAGACCCAGTCGTCGAGGAGCGGCCCCCTATATAGCCTCTTGGACATATATCATAGTGTAACTAATGATGCCCTTGACGTATTTATGAGATGTAATTTTTTGTAAAGGGCCCAATATGGCCATTTGGACATATATCACCGTGTAACTAATTACGCCATTGGCATATTTATGAGATATGACTTTTTGTAATCCTTTGAACAAACAACCCCCGGCTAGGACTGTCGCTTTAGAGACACCGAGGTTAAGTTATATTTGGCTAAGAGCCCTTGTTAGAGCAACTCCACTAGTCAGCCAAAACCGGGAGCAAAAGCCATATTTGGATGCTTTTGGCAAAAAATCCAGCTCCAGCAGTGGAGCAAAAGCTGGAGCAAAAATTTGGCTATGAACAGTGATCAGCCAAATTTGGAGTAATATAGCTGATCACTGTTTATAAGCCAAATTTGTGAAAACCCATTGCTACCCTCATGTTATAGCCGTTGGAAGCAAAAACTGAAGCAAACCCGTGACCCAAATCGAACTGTAAAAGCAAAAATTACAAAACAACGATTCCCTAATCAAATATTCACACCGTGAAATGAGATTCAAACAAACCGAAATCCATTTAACTTCCTAACGAATACAAAAATCTCAATAAATAGCAAAAAAAACCCAACATTTTATACATTAATATTGCAGATTTGAGGGAAAATGAGCTGTATCGACGAACAAGAAAGGAAGAACTCGCCAGACATCCAACTCTCGTCATTGCTGCCGCCGTCGCTGCTCGCAGCAAAGTCCACTGCTCTCGCGGCCGCATTTCATCCAAATCCACCGCCACCGGCCGCCACCATCTCGAAGGCTGGTCATGAGGTCTTCAATCCCACCGAGGTTCTGCCTTCTCCTCTCCCTCGTTTTCGTTGCATTCAAATGAAAAATAAAAACATTTTAAATCTTATTTTTTATAAATACTTTAAAATACGAATTAAAAATAAACATTTTTACTTAATATGAATTAATTTATTTTATTAGCCTATAAATATTTTTATTAACTTCAATTATTTTCAAAAATAATATTATAAATAAAATATTATTAATAAATGAAAAACCATAAATCATATTTTTGTGAATAATTTAAAATACAAATTTAAAATAAATACTACTCGATATAAATTAATTTATTTTATTAAATTACAAACATTTTAATTAACGTCTAATTATTTTCAAAAATAATATTATAAATAAAATATTATTACAAATGAAAACCATAAATCATATTTTTTGTTAATAATTTAAAATACAAATTTAAAATAAAATGTTTTTGCATTTGATATGAATTAATTTATTTTATTAGTCTACAAATATTTTTCATTAACTTCTAATTATTTTTAATGCTTAAACCATAACAAATTGATATGAATTTCTTTTTCCACCTTAGCATACCAATACTTAATTTAAGTTTGATTTGTAGCCGAAATGGCATCTCCTCCAATGGCCAAAGGGCAAATCTTTCTTAACTGAGGAAGACGTGGCACTGTGCATATCTTGGTTGACCATAACCCAAGATCCGGTGATCGGTATTGGGTAACCAATGTCAAAGTTTTGGGATCGAGTGATGACCAAGTTTTTGGAGGACCGTTGAGCTCACCCACCACTCTGACTTCCATGTCGTACAAAATCGACGATAAAACTGACATTATTTCCAGACAAATGAAGCGGATAATTGCAGACAGAGACGTAACAGGGGCCGCAAAGTGGAGCGGTAATATCACCTGGATTATAATAATTATCTATTGTTATAATTTTGTATAACAATTATTTATACCATAATTTTATTTATATCTAATTTTATTTTTCTTCAGCGTATGCAAGCTATGAATATGTTCAAAGCATAAGTTAGGAGTCCATGGATTTATGATCATTGTTGGCAAAGCAAATACCGTGATAAGTGGATGATTATACCGTTAGAAAGCAACCCTAGCCCCGCTCCCGTTTATGAGGAACTCATGAAACACCCGTATCTTCGACCTCTGATCAGATCCATAGCAATGCAACAGCTAGCTTCCAATGAAGAGACCCCGGAAGGAAAGCACAAGAAAGGCATGCAAAAGTAAGGCGAGTCCACCGATACTAGTAATTTACTTTATACGATTCGCGAATTATCCGGGGCAGAGTGAAAAGAGAAAGAATTTTTATTTATAAAAGCTTCCACTACTGAAGGAGGCAATGAGGGAGGATGTGCAACTTAGACATCGCTTAAACGTGCCGAAGATAGGGATGCATGAGCAAGATAGGTTGCGATGATCGCGATGATGCCATATTATAGAAAAAGATATACTATATGACGCTTGAACAAGAACACTATTATCAACTATAAGAATGGTTATGGCAAAAGCAATGAAAAATGCAAAGAGTCTTAACTTTAATGTATAAACAGATTACTAGCTGTTTAGTTTCAATGTAATTTCAATTTTTATCCACTTACTTAAAAATGAAATATTCAAATTATATAATGAGTTAACTTAGTAGTAAAAAATGATTAAAATATGCAACTAACTTGAAATTTTCATTAAAAAACATAAATATAGCATGACAGAGCAAAACATAATATTAAAATAAGGAAAATCACTGATAACGCTATTCGCCTAGCATCCACATGTGCATGATGTCGTATGAGGGCATAGTGGGTGTCTAATCTCGAACCCAAGATTGGTAGCCATAAATTGTTCAAGGGTCCCGCCTCTGCGGAGACTTCAATCGGTTGGGCCATCGGTTCCAATGAGTCATGTCAGAATTGCTAGTAGCGATATTGCAATGCTTCATCACATCAACCCGCTTCATCCTCGATTATCATGTTGTGTAAAATAATACACGCTTTCATGATAAAGTCAAGTCTTCATGATGTCGACCGCTTCGTTTCCTCGAATGATAAGAAACGAGCTTGAAGCACCCCAAATGCTCGCTCTACATCCTTTCAGTAACTCTCATGTTTTTTTGTAAGGAATTCGTGAGCCAACTCTTGAGGATGCGAAATTGATTGAACAATTGTTGCCCAATTTGGATATAGACCGTCTGCAAGATAGTATCCCATATTGTAATGGTTGCCCATTATGATATAATTTGGTCAAGGGTCACATCCTTCTCATAGTTAGCAAACAAGATCGAGGCCGAGTACATTAATATCATTAGTTAGACTCGGCATGCCAAAAGTACGCCATATCCATAAGTCGAGGAGGCGACGACTTCGAAAGCACAATAGTCTGGCCTATGGGACATGGCCGTGATACATTCCGTGATATACCGTTGACGCTTTTCCATCGCCAGCGCATACAAATTCAAACTCGCCCAACATTCCAGAAAGCCATGTTGATTAGCTCGTAATGTACCTCAGATGTCACCTTCCGCGCTGGGATCTCGAGATATTCAGCCCAAAAATTTCTACCACTTCTCGGCAGACCGCTGACACACTCGATGGTTGTGGTCTCTCCAATTCTGACATACTCGTCGAGTGAGTCCGCAGACATACCGTATGCAAGCATGCGAAGTGCAGCCGTCATTTTTTGTTCACCGGATAAACCTAATGTGTTGGCAGCATTTCTTCTTTGCACGAAATAATCGATCACGCGTTTGTTGGAGCGTATAAAATTCAAGAAATAGAGGTCGACTTAAACGAAAGCTACCACAAATAATGTTTCGCTGTATACCGGATTCTCAACGGCAATCATTTAGCACCCAGAACGTCGCTAACTCGATCGTCTATACTCCGACGCTCTACCGATTCTATCTCCGTGAGCCCGTACCTTGTGAGTTTACCAAACTCTGATACGCCGCGGAACCACGTGTTTCTTTCTTCTTCGTCTGAAGAAGATGAATCATTCAAAAGACGAGCAAAAAAGTTACTCATTCTTTGCTTCTGAGTAATTGAAAAACCTTTGATATGTGTAAAATTCTAAGAGACATCCTTCTCAATTTATAGATGTTTTTTAGTCTGTATCGTTTACCGAAATGCATCAAAAGCCGTGTTTCGTGATTTGACAAGTCAATACAGTATTATCTATAAGACCAACTTATCGCCTTTTAAACCCCCACGTGATATGACAAATCACCAATGACCTCACAAATCATCCATAACCCGATGTAGCTGAAGGCCAATGTGATTTGACAAATCGGCCGCGATATGTCAACAATCCAAACCCGATGGAACTTTAAACCCCAATGTGATGTGAGAAGTCAATCAGTGACATGTTAAACCACTGAAGATTTATCAGTTTTTTTATAACCCCAGTATGATTTGAGAAATCAGCAAAAAAAATTTTCATTATTTTTTATAAGAAATACAAAATTTTTTAAAAGTAATTAATATTTGTAACCCAAAAAAAGTTCAACTATTGAAATTATTAATTCAAAATATTTATATTATTTTTATTGAATTAATTAAATATTTATAGCCATTTTTATTTTTAAATTGAATCTTATATTTATTTTAAATTTTAATTAAATATTTATTTATCTTTTAAATCAATTTTATAGTGTGAGTGATATAAATGAATGAAGGGTATATGATGTAATTATTAAGGAAGAGAAAAGGTAAAATTGAATAGATTTGTGATGTATAACTTTTAGACGCCACCAAGATGCTTTAGCCAAAACTTTAGCCAAATCTCAAAAAGTAACTTTTTGGAGCCAAAAAAATGGCTTTGGATGCTTTTTTTGCTAACTGCTGGAGATGCTCTTAGGCTCCAACCTCAATGGGTGAGCCAAGTGTCGTGGCTGTGCTTAGGCATGCCCCAACAGACCCGTCGGGAACTGTTCTTAGGCATGCACTAGTAGGCTAAGGATCATGCTTGGTATTGCAAAAATGCCAGCAAACATGGAGCATAAGTCTGGTCTTTTGAGAGTGTCAATATGCTAAGAGCCACAATCTAGTCTTTGGAAAGTGCCAGTAGAATATTAGTCATATCTGGACTTTTAAGAGTGCTAGCAGGCTAAGAGCCACAATCTGGTCTTTGGAAAGTGCTAACAGGATATCAGCCATATTTGGACTTTTATGAGTGCTAGTAGGCTAAGAGCGACAGTCTGGTATTTGGAAAGTGCCATCAGGATATTATCCATATCTGGACTTTTATGAGTGTCAGTAAGCTAAGAGCCACAGTCTGGTCTTTGGAAAGTGCTAGCAGGATATCAGTCATATTTGACTTTTCTGAGTGCCAATAGGCTAAGAAACACAATCTGGTCTTTGGAAAGTGCCAGTAGGATATCAGCCATATCTGGCCTTTTTTGAGTGCCAGTAGGCTAAGAGCCACAGTCTGATTTTTGGAAAGTGCCAGCAGGATATTAGCCATATCTAGACTTTTATGAGTGCCAACAGGCTAGGAGCCACAATCTAGTCTTTGGAAAGTATCAGTAGGATATCAACCATATCTGGAATTTTATGAGTGCCATAAAGCTAAGAGCCATAGTCTGGTCTTTGGAAAGTGCCAACAGGATATCAGCCATATTTGGACTTTTCTGAGTGCTAGCAGGCTAAGAGCCACAATTTAGTCTTTGGAAAGTGCCAATAGGATATATTAGTCATATCTGGACTTTTATGAGTACCAGTGGGCTAAGAGCCACAGTCTGGTCTTTGGAAAGTGCTAATAGGATATCAGTCATATTTGGACTTTTATGAGTGCCAACAAGCTAAGAGCCATAATTTGGTCTTTGGAAAGTGCTAGCAAGATATCAGCCATACCTAGACTTTTAAGAAGAGGTGGTTGCAAAATTTCACAATATTTTAAAGACAGTCTTTATTTATAGTAATACTTTTAAAGGAAATTTTTACTAGTAATGCCTCTTAAGATGTGTGGCATTCCACATTCTAGGTACGGGAGTCCCGTCTAGGTTATTCAACGCTTATGATCCGGTTGCTCCCACTCAGACTACCGTATATGGCCCTTCCTAGTTTGGTTGGAACTTCCCATTTGTTGGGTCAACTGTGTTTTCAAAGACTCTTCTCAAGACCAGGTCTCCGTCTTGGAATGTTCAAGGTTTTACCTACCGTTGCATGTGCTCTACAATCTTGCTAGTATGAACTTATAGGGAATAGCAAGAACTTCGCGGCTCAAGCCACATATCTAGGACTTTAGTAACGGCTTTGGCATTAGCCTCTTCAGGAATTCCAGTTCGAAATGTGGGCATCCCGATTTCTGTGGGGATTATAGCCTCCATGTTGTAATTAAAGGTGAATGGTGATATCCCAGTTGGTTTTCAATAGTATCCTGTTAGTAACAGTGTTTCTAGCCTATCAGATGGACATGGTATTTTGACTATTTATGAGAATTTATTATTATGATGATTTGCATGTTTATTATATATATAATGTCCTTGAATAATATTATTAATTATTCTAAATGTCCCTAATCTGCTATTGTTATGGGGAATAACAATGAATTAAGATTAGTATAAAGTTTGTTTGATATTCATGGGGATAATATGTATGAGATACAAATCAAATTTATATCTATTTGTTGGAGAACAAATATTGGATGTAATCTGCCTTGAGAGATTAATAACATATATTGATCAAAGTCATAAGTTAATCTCTAATAGTTGTGTCATTGAACTTTCGACCGAGATCGCTTATAGTTCTCAACTTAAGAATGTTGAAGTTTTGATATAATCAAACGTTGTCTTTGATCGGATGACTATAAAAAGGTTATAATTTTGAACATAATAAGAATTATGTAGTGAGATATGAGCGAATAAGATAACCTGTCCCTCTTATTATGGGAGAAATATCTCTAGGTCCCTCGACAATTGAGACTGAGAAATGCATGGCCGTGCTCAAATTAATTGATGGAGATCAATGTCATTTGTTTAGTCAGTCTAATTGGGTTTCGAGTAATCAAAGATAGAACGATATAAGGTTGACTTTGTCCATGCCTTATATTATGTCAAGATATCATGAGACAAAAGGATTATGTCATTAGCTATATTAAGGTCAGTTCTGATCACGAGCTTTCATTTAACTTGGTAGTCATAATGTCTTTACAGAGGCCACTTATGACCTTGTGGTGATCAAAATGTGATTTGGGCCACCGCCAATGCTAATTAGAACCTAGGGTCATTAAGAACAAACAGAACGCTGAGCCACCTCTATAATAAATTCATTTATTACATAACAGCTTATATTTTCTGTAATAAATTCGTTTATTACATAATGGTTATGGTTTTCTGTAATAAATCGCTTTATTACATAACTGTTATGGTTTTCTCAGAATAAATTCATTTATTACATAATCTAAGTATGATTTTCTCAGAATAAATTGCTATTACATAAATCATATGGTATTGCTATGGTTAAATATTTAATTAGTTTCCTTTATCGTGATAAGGATTTGAATTTAAATTATTATTTAAAAAGTGTTTTAAATATATAATAAATTCATGTTTGACCGAAACCCTAGAAGACTTATATAAATATATATGTGAGACATATGTTTATGTGTGTGTAGTTGTCTTTCACAAAGTGAACCAACTCTAAAAAACAGAGAAAGAAAAACCCTAATTTCGTTTTTTGAGAAGACTCTAAAATCAACTAGCATTCAAAGATCGCTTATTTTTGTCTTCGTGTGTGATACTAGAGGGTGGTCGCCGTAGTTAAAGACTTTAAGATCCGAACAAACTAAAGACGCAAACTTTGAAGGCTGAATAATCGATCTACAAGAGGTAAGTTTCTCATATTCTTTCCTTCAGCTTTTATGAAACGTATGTGATCTTGGTGGGTTAAGGGATAAAAATTTTATAAATTCCGCCGCATTTATGTTCCAATCAGATTGATATTCATCCTCAGAACTCCAACAAAGGGTATCGTGAGCCACTTTCAGGTTTTCATAAAATCGATAATGCCATTTCCATCATACGATGTGATGTATATGATTATGGCATGTTTTGGTGCTTTTTAATATATATGTGATATTATGGTTTGTGCGAACGATAGTTAATGTAAGTTTTGTTAAGGTATTAATTGATCAACCAAACTCAAAAGGATTCGTTAATATGATTAAGAACTGAATGGGATATTGCCATTAAAGTACGATAGCATGTTATATGATTCTAGCTTTTGTCTTAAATCGACATTACATGGATCGAATTCATATATCAATTCGATTTATCAATGATTGTTTATGGTGGTACGGCAAATAAACCGTATGTAATGAGATTACATAATATGTCGCTTTTAATGTGATTTTGATGGCTTTCGGCTTATTCAAAAATTTATTGATGAGATCAATGAAAATTTTTATAATATGCTGTTTTAATGTGATTTTGATGGCTTTCGGCTTATTCAAAAATTTATTGATGAGAATTTTAAAATTTATCAATGAAAATTTTTTGAGACGAAACTCTAATGTTTCTTAAAAGAAAAAAAAAAAAATTTCAAGGGCACTGCCCCGATCCCGTCCGCTAACCGGCTAGCGGAACCGCCGTAACAGCTCAGCGTAGCACCTTATGAATTTAATTGGTTTTAAACATGCGCCTATTATAATTTATTTCTTTTAATGCAAATTGTTTATGCTATATGATAACATAATATATTTTGCAGATATGTTGCTTCACATGGTGCACAATATGGCCTTAGACCAATGCCTGGGCAGTTATTACATATTATTTTTACAAGGGTTGTAAAATTGATAAATACCGCTGCATGCCTATTGTAATTTTATTTTAATATTAGTAGATGTATTTAATTGTTGTAATAAACAAGAGACACAGAAGCCATTTGAAGTCATAATCCAATCCCATGATGATGGAGGAGCAGGTCTGTGTGCAAGCTTGCGGTCAAAATCAGGCATCATGGAGCTACTTATTACAACCTAGGTATGATCAAGTGGATCTTCATATTGGCTTATGGAGATCAATCTAGATAAAGGCCATAATAAGACACATTTATTATATGCATGTATGTGTATGATGTTACATGAGATGATACTTGATGTATGATGAGACTCACAATGGAAATTAAAATCAATCAAGATCCTCACATAAATTTAAAGTTAACATGCCATCCATATTTAAAACTGTCAAACCTTTATCACCTTAATGTGGGTTCTACCAAAGTAGAAGTACATTAGGTTTATATTATAGTGAGACAAGATGAGTAATGGTGCTACCCATATGTTTAAAAATGGTTTAACTTTATTAGGTTATCAAACTGCAGCCATTGGTATAAGACGGGATTTTTGTGTCATGTCTGACATATGATGTCAAAACCCATAAATATCTAAGAGTTGTATGAGATGTAATTGGTAAGAGTTACCTACCTAAATAACTTAATTTTAAGTGTCATGCCAAAGCCGACTTAAAGTCAGTAAAATATGGATCTTAGCTCACTAGATTAATATGATTATTCCCGAGGGTTGTTAATTTAGTGGAAATTTCATAATCAAAATACTTATCAAACTCATTCATCAGATGGCCAACAATAACAAATAAATAATTCTAATATGTCATGACGTCTCGAGAAGGATAAACTTACTCGGGACTAACTTCCTTGATTGGTTTCAATTGAGAATCAGTTTCTCAAACAAGAAAGGAAGTTTATGTCTGGATGAACCTCTCAAGAACCAGCAGAGAATGTTCCTGGGAAATGGTAAGAATGCTTATGAGAAGCATCATAATGACTCTATTGATGTTTGATGCTTGATGCTAGCTACCATGAGTTCTTAATCCTCGTATGATCCGAAAATATGGAAGTTGCGATAAGGATCTCCAATTCAGTATGAAATGTTCCAAGAATAAGCAAGGTGAAGAAAGGTATGAGACTACTAAGGCAATCAGATTCTTGTAAGATGGCCGAGGGTACTTCGCTACACTCATGTTCTAAAAAATGAAAGGCTATAATGGCACTCGATAGTTCGATTTACCGGGAGCCAAGAGTCGCAACTCCATTCTGTCCCGAATTCACTTCCCCGGTAGTTATGGCTGGCCATTATGAACTATAACATGAGTGAAATGGACAAATCTATCTCTCGAAGGCATATGTTGCTTAAAACCGCCGAAAGAAATATTAAACGCAAGCCCGCCACGTCTCGATGGTTCAAAATGGAAATGGCTTCAAGGGCAAGGGCAAGGGCAAGGGCAAAGAGTCCAATTCCTCAACCCCAAACACAAAACCCCAACCCAAGGCAAAGCCCCAAAGGAGGGTGTTTTGCTTCTTTTGCAATGAACCCGGGCTTCACTGGAAGAGAAACTAATGTGCTGTAATTAGAGGATCTAAAGAAGAAGAAGAAGACCGGTGAGACTAGTTCTTCTGTGCATTTATGTTATACGCTTCTAGTTCCCCGGTACTGGATATCGATGGATCTCTACATTTGTACAAATGTGCAGGGGCTCAAAAGAAGTACAACATAACTACTACAATGGTTCAATGATTTAAATTCAACCTATCTTTCGGCATTTGGTCGCCAGCTATAAATGAGAACGCATCTCAAAACTCCATCAAGTTGGACTTTAAATTCATTTGATTTTGAATCATATGATACATGTGAATCTTGTCTATCGGGTAAGATGACAAAGGATCCCTTTATCGGACACGCGAGGGCCAATGAATTATTGGATCTCATACATACGCATGTATGTGGGACCATTGCCCGACGCTAGAGGAGGTTATGGTACTTCATTACATTTATCGATGACTTCAAGAGATATGTTGAAGTCACTGATGACACATAATCTAATCATTTGAAATGTTCAAACTTTTCAAAATGGTACAAAACTAACTCGGGCAAGATAATCATAATTTCAATGCGGATCATGCATAAGACGAGCCAAGAATTCCATGACCATCCTGTAACTTGTGGAATCATTTCACAATTAACTCCCCGAATACCCATGTTGAAATGGTGTGTTCTAGAGGAGGAATCGAACTTTATTAGATATGGTTCGGACGGCGATGAGTCCAATGTGATCTCTTCCATTTCCACTTTCAAACATGACTCAAATAGACGCCTCACACTAAATCGAGTTCCATCCCAAAGCGGCTGGAAAAGACACCATATGAGATGTGGACTAAAAGGCCTAGTTTGTCTTTCTTATGATTCGCTGTGAGGCTTATGTAAACGTCAAGTTTCAAATAAGCCTGAGCCCAAGTCCGAGCAATGTCCTTTGCGGGGGTATCCTAAAGACTATGGATACAACTTTTATAATCCCATGTAGAACAAAGTGTTTCGTTGCTCGTAATGGTGTCTTTCTAGAAAGGGATTTAATTTCTAAAGGAACCAAGTGAGTAAGGATACAACTCAAGAAGTTCGAGAACCACAAGATAACATTGAACCGCCTATGGATACTCATAGTCAACAAACTATCAAGCGACACACCTCCTATAGCACAAAAATTTACGAGATCCGATAGGATACGCCATGAGCCCGAGAGAGATATGGATTTGTGATCGATAACTACATATATTGTTACGGATCAAAATGAACCTACTACCTATCAAGAGGCTATGTTGATACAGATCAGAAATGGTTAGAGGCCATGAAGTCCGAATTCACCATGTATGATAACCAAGTACGGACTCGACGACGACTCCAGCGTACAAAACCATCGGGTGCAAATGGGTTTTTAAAAGAAACTGACATGGATGGCAAAGTGCATACTTATTAAAGTAAGGCTAGTTGCAAAAAGGTTTCAAACAAACTCATGGTATAGACTATGATGAAACTCTTTTTCAATTAACTATGCTTAAGTCTATCGAATTCTTATTGCCATCACAGACATCATGATTATGAGATTTGGAAAATGGATGTTAAAACCGTGTTTCTTAATGGAAACTTACTTGAGGATGTGTACATGACACAACCTGAGGGTTTTGTACAACCTAAGAATTTCGTAAGCATGGCAAGCTTCAAAGATCCATTTATGGTTTGGAAGCAGTTCTCGAGTTTGAATCTTCGCTGATGAATTAGTCAGCGGTTCGATTTGCCAAAATGAAGCATGAGCCTCAGGTTTATGTAAGAAACATGGGAGCACAATTGTATTTTCGGGTCTTATATGTTGGATGACATTTTACCATTGGGAATGATATCCTACCTTGCGCACGTCAAGGCCTCGTTAGGGAAGTGTTTCTCAACGAAAGATCTATAGAGATAAAGATCTATAGAGATAGATCTAAGAGGCTGATCGGGTCTAAGTCACAAAGTGGTTATATAGACAAAGTATCAATCTGTTTCAAGAGTGCAAGATTCAAAAGAGGATACTTGCCCATGTCTCAGCAGACATTTCTCTTAGCAAATCTCAGTGTCCTAACACTAAAGATGAGCGAGAGCAGATGAGTTAGATTCCTTATGCTTCAGCAATAGGATCTATCATGTATGCCATGTTGTGCACTAGACCAGATGTATCTTATGCTTTAAGCATAACTAGTAGATACCAGTCAGATCCCGTGAGAGTCATCGCAGATTTTGTCAAGAACATTCTAAGTATCTGAAGGTCTAAAGATATGTTCTCAGGTGAAGCGGTATCGGAAGATGATCTCGTTATAAATGGTTACACAGATGCAAGCTCAATCGATGAAAGAAGATTGGACGCAATGATATGTATTTTGTTTAAATGGTGGTGCAAATAGCTGAAAAGTTCAAAGCAAAGCACCGTTATTTCGATTCTATAATGTTGTCGATCCATCGACTAAGCCTCTACTACGCAAAGCATGATTGTCAGTGCTAGGTTCATGTGCATTAGATACATCATGAAACGGGCCTAGCGTAAGTGGGAGATTGTTAGTAATAGTGCTCAGGCCTATTGTATGGATACGGACAATTATTTATGAATTTATTATTATGGATGATTTGCATGTTTATTATATATATAATGTCCTCAATAATATTATTAATTATTCTAAATGTCCCTAATCGGTTATTGTTATGGGAATAACAATGAATTAAGATTAGTATAAAGTTTGTTTGATATTCATGGGATGAATATGTGTATGAGATACAAATCAAATTTATATCTATTTGTTGGAGAATCAAATATCGATGCATCTGCCTCAGATTAATACATGGATCAAAGTCATAAGTTAATCTCTAATAGTTGTGTCATTGAATCCTTTGACCTCGAGATCGCTATAGTTCTCAACTTAAGGAATGTCAGGTTTTGACATAATCAAACGTTGTCTCTGACCGGGATGACTATAAAGGTTATACTTGAACATAATAAGAATTATGTAGTGAGATGAGCGCGATTAAGATGGAATTTGTCCCTCTTATTATAAAAGATATCTCCGGGTCCCTCGACAATTGAGACTGAAATGCATGGTTTGCTCAAATGAATTGATGCAGATCAATGCCATTTCTGTTTAGTCGTTTCACTGGGTTTCGAGTAATCAAAGATAGAACGATATAAGGCCCGACTTTGTCCATGCCTTATATTCAAGATATCAAGTGAGACAAAAAGGATTATGTCATTAGCTATATTAAGGTTGTCTCGGATCATGAGCTTTTTCATTTTAACTCGTAGTCATAATGTCTCGCTAGAGGCCACTTATGACTTGTAGGATCAAAATGTGATTCAGTTTCATCAATAATGTTAATTGAACCTAGGTCGCACATTAAGAACAAATAATAACTAAGTATGGTTTTTCACTCTATAATAAATTCATTTATTACATAACAGTTAAGTGGTTTTCAGAATAAATTCGCGATTACATAACGGTTATGGTTTCAGACAAATTCGTTTATTACATAACGGTTATGGTTTTTTGTAATAAATTCACTATTACATGTCTAAGTTATGATTTTCTCTCAGAATAAATTGCTTATTACATAACTAAGTATGGTTACAAGTATGGTTAAATATTTAATTAGTTTCTTATCGATAAGGATTTGAATTTAAATTATTATTATTTAAAAGTGTTTTAATATATAATAATTCATGTTTGATCGAAACCCTAGAAGATTTATATAAATATATATGTGAGACATATATAAGTTTATGTGTGTAGTTGTTCCTTCAGCGAACCAACCTAAAAACAAGAGAGAAAGAAAACCCTAATTCGTTTTGAGAAGACGAATCGAACTAGCATTCAAAAGATCGCTTATTTTGCTCGTGTGTAGATGTATTTCAGAGAGGGTGTCGCCGTAAAAGGCAGCACCTTGAAGATCCGAACAAACCAAGACGCAAACCCTGAAGGCTCGACTTCCAATCGATCTATAAGAGGTGTTTTCATGACCCTTCCTTCGCCTTTTAGAAACGCATGGATCTTGTGTTTAAGGATAAAATTTATAAATCTACTGCATTTATTGCTCCAATCAGATCGATATTCATCCTCGTAACCCAAATGTACCCAGAGGGCCCATAGAACTCCTGGTAGCTCATCTACCCACTTCCCTTTGGCCGAATGCAGACGCTTTTTCAAAGCTGTTAGGAGAGTCTTGTTAGATGATTATGTCTGGTCGTTGCTTTGTGGGTACCGCGAGGTTGAATACAAGTTCTTGATTTTTCACTACAGTAAAATTTTGTACGCCCGCTATCAAATTGTGCTCATTGTCACATTATCGATCGTGGTACTCGAATCGAAACGATGTTCTTCCATACAAATTGGACGACATCTTTGTCTTTAATTGAGGCGAAGGCTTTGGCTTCTACCCATTTGCTGAAATAGTCTGTCGCTACCAGTAATAGCTTCTTTTGTGCTGGGGCAATATGTAGTGGTCCAACTATATCAATTTCCCATCGGGCGGCGGCCGTGGCTTCGTTATGGTCGGCTGTGTTCGAGCCAAAGACTCGAAATGGGGCTTATCGTTAGCAAATGGGTCACACTTCCTAACGAGCGCATTGCATCCATACATGGCTTCCGGCAACAAGAGTCCCAGGTATGGGCCCCGCGGCGCCAAAGTTCGCAGAGCCTGATGGTTTCCGTGATATTCCTTCTCTGCCGGAGCCACACGCATACCGCCTTTACCGGGTGGCAGGCATTTAAGATACAGGTCGTTTAGGGAACGTTTATACAACTGCCCGTTTACCAAGGAAAATCGAGTCGCCTGAACCTTAATCTGCGGGTCTTCTAATCTCGCTTATCCGGAGTTCGCTCGGTGCTCGTAGCGCACTGGAGTCACGAGGACATGCTTTTCATCTCGCTCACCCGCTTGGTAGCAATTGACGACTTCGGCTGGTAATAGACAAGGAGGAGCATTGTTTCTTTGGTTGGTAGGGATGTGGCTATCATCGCTAAGGCATCCGCTCTTCGTTTGAACCCTCG
This sequence comes from Tetrastigma voinierianum, assembly GCA_016808115.1. Lineage (NCBI taxonomy): Eukaryota > Viridiplantae > Streptophyta > Magnoliopsida > Vitales > Vitaceae > Tetrastigma > Tetrastigma voinierianum. The sequence continues at coordinate 716,597 of JAEQBH010000376.1, read as the reverse complement.
ATGTTACTCAAGCTTCTAAGCAAATGGGCTCTTACCGGAGCTTAACTAGCATACATACTCACATGCTACCGGTCTTCTGTGCTCTCGTATTCTCGCCATTTGATCGACAACCAGCTAGGAGTCACTTTATATGATGATCTTTTTTGAGGATACGGAGATTGCGAGGCCTATGCCAGCTAGGATTGCTTCATATTTAGCCTCATTGTTGGACGTGGGGAAGTCTAACCATATAGCCTGCTTTATCCTCTCCCCAGTTAGGGCTTTAAGTTGCAAGCCAACACCGACTCCCATTTGTTGAGAAGCACCATCCACACTAAGGATCCACCACATGCTAATTCTGTCCGCATCCTATCAGATTCTCGCTAAAAGTCTGCAAATATCTGTCCCTTTATTGCCAAGTGGGGTTTGTACTGGATACCGAACTCGCTTAGCTCGATAGATCCTAACAAGTTGGGTTTATGTATGGTGCTTCACAGGGGAATATTGGTCAGCACAACGATAGGATGTGCTTGGAAGTAAGGGCGAAATTTTTTAGCCACCACACGGAGAGCCAGCACCGCCTGCTCGAGACGGGTATATTGAGTTTCTGCCTCAGATAGAGATTTTCTTACGAAGAACACTGGTCTCTGTTTCCAATTTTCATCTTCTTTGAACAAAGCTACACCAATGAGACACGTAAACTCCAGGTAAAGATAGAGCGACACCGTCAAGCCAGCTGCACTGGTGGTTTGATGAGATACTGCTTGATTTCCATGAGAGCCTAGTCGCACTCCTTATTCCATTCGGTCAGTTTAACCCACTTTAGATGGTAAAAACGGCTTTAATCGGTCTGTAAAATGAGAGATGAATTGCCTTAGAGCCGCTAGCCGGCTAGTCAATTGCTGCACTCATTTTCTAGAGGTAGGAGTCTGAGATTCCATAATAGCTCTAAGTTGAATAAGATTGGCTTCTATCCCCCTCTACGTTACCATAAAGCCTAAAAACTTGCTTGAATTGACTCAGAACGCACATTTTAGGGGGTCGAAGCCTACACCGCACGCACGTAGGAACTCGTGCTTCTTCACTAAGTTTGTGATCGATGCGTTCTTTAGATTTGACAAGCATATCGTCGATATAGACTTCCATGGTTTTACCCATCAGTGGTTGAAATATCTTTGTCACCAACCTCTGATAGGTCGCTCCAACATTTTTCAAGCCAAAAGGCATTTCATTGTAGCAATATAGCCTGTGTGGTGTAATGAAGGCCGTTTTCTCCGCATCAGGAGGGTGCATAGGAATCTGGTGGTAGCCGGAGAAAGCATCCAGAAATGAAAGCATCCCATGCCCGGTTGAGGCATCAATGATCTGATCTATTCATGGCAGGGGGAAGCTATCTTTCGGGCATGCTTCATTAAGGTCCATGTAGTCCACGCATACTCTCCACTTACCGCCCTTCTTTAGGACCACCACCACATTGACAAGCCATTCAGGATACTTTACCTCTCTGATAAAACCTGCTCTTAGAAGATTATCGACCTCTGTCTGAATAATCTAATGGCGATCCGGTTGGAACACCTCACTTTGCTCCTCATGTGCCTTGCCGAGGGATAACATTCGCCAGAGCCAACATCGAGTCAATTCCGCTCATATCTGAGTGATTCTAGGCGAATATGTCTATGTTTCTCAATAATACGCGTTGTAGCTACTCTTTTTCCTCGCTGGATAGTAGAGAGCTGACGTATGTGAACTTCTCCGGCTCGTTCAATGCTATTGTCTCCAGGGGATCTACGGATAATGGATCCTTCTCCTCCTTCTTGACCTGGGCGGCGAACTGTGGTTGCTACGTGGGGGTGTGATCTTTGAGGGAAAGACTATCTGAGCTCTTTTCCCCTTTTTGTTCCCCGTCTGATAGTTGCGAGCACCAAGTAGCTAGTTGACCGCTAGAAGGTCAACCTGCCCCACACTGGTAAAATAACCAATCGCCTGAAGGATATGTCAAGTGGACTCACTTCATCGAGCGCGCGTACTCCAAATCCAACCTACACGGTATATCAGAAGGCCCCAAGTCTTTGACGATTGAGAACAAAACCTGTTAGGTGACTGGTCCTGCTTGTATAGGGAGCATGATGTCCCCCGGTGTCGTGGTTGTTGCGCTGTTGAAACCAGAGAGGATTCGCCCGGCTGAGTTCAACATTCCTGAGGAAAGCTTCATTTGGTTGAAGGCTGGTAGCTACAACAAGTCAGATGCGTTGCCAGGATCTACCAGTACCCTGTGCACATCAAAATCGCTAATACATAGGGTGAGTATAAGTGCATCATAATGGGGCATAATGACCCTATTCGGGTTTACCGAAGGAAATGATATGGGGCCATCTATCGGCTTGGTTTCTTCCCGGCTCCCTCTCGTGTGGATAGCATTTACCCGGGCTTTGATTGTGGCCGCTCTCAATAGCCTCTTATGTTGGCCCTTCGATTGATACTGGTCATCAAACAAACCTCCCAGTATATAGTTTATGGTCGGTCTAGATTCTGACGGGGCGGTCGCGCCGGTTATAATTATGTCTACTAGTGGCCCAGATTCCGCCCCGCAATCAACTTCCCTGACATACCTTGAGGTGGTCTGCTTTAATTAGTCTTTCCACCAGGAACTTTAGGCTTCGCACTATCGGGTTCAGGTTCGTGATCTCTGCGATAATCGCACCGTATGGATGGGTTTCTTTGAGAAGGATCCGTCTGGATCGGTGTAGACCACTTGAAATTTGACAAGTCGCGAATGAGGCGGCAAATTTCATGTGATGTTCGCTGTGGGGTAAACTCAGGGTTCCTCTTTTTCTAAGTGACCCATCATCGATTGCTTCTTTCGGTTTTTCGACATTCCCAGGCCTCGCATCGACTTCTTCCCCTCTGGGTTGTTGCTCTTACCCGGCTTGCTCATGATCATGACAGTTTGCGTTGCTGCGTGGATATTTTCTTCCAACGTTGAGTACCTATCTGCCTGCTTGTATAATTCTTCCATTGTCGCCGGCGGGTCTAAAGACAGTGAGTGGAAGAAGGGAGTGGATGGCTCAAGCTTCGTTTTAAGGATCACAGCCCATGATATAAGCTCTATCTCGCTGGACGGCCATCCGAATCGACTTCAGAAACTGCATGGGATTCCTCTTCTTGCTTTACAATAATCTGCAAAGAGCTAATGTTCCTCTTCTACCGTACTGAACAAAGATACAAAGAGATGAATGGAATCCAAAGCTCATTGAACAAGTTTATTGAACTATGCGGGAGCTTGTGGAACCAGGCTAGTGCAGGCCCTCACAGACTAGCCGAGAATACTTTGCACAACAAACGGTCATTGCCGGCGTTCAGCTTCATTGCCTGGTTGTAATAGAGCATGTGATCATAAGGGTCATTAGAGCCATCGAACATGGTAAAAGCTGGCATGACAAACCCTCGAGGTGGCTCATAATTAAGAATGTGTTGCCCTAGGGGCGAAGAGAGCATGTCGTCGGGCCCCCGAATTAGGGCTATGGGCTGCACATAGAATGTCGGCCCCGCACATAAGGTCGGATGCATAGGCGGCATCGGTGGCATCATGTCGTCGGGTAACACTAACACGTTTCGAGGGGCTTGAAGTGGTTGGTTCTGCCTCATGTCGGCCTGCTCCCTAGCCCGGCAAGAAGCACCACTGAGGGCGTCATTGAGGGCAGGGCGGTGTGAATGCTTCCTTCGCGATTTGGACCTTGTGCTGCCCCGAGCATTCCTTCTTGGTGGGGGACTCATGGATGGAGACCTCCCGGAGGACAACTCATCATCTGCTAGGGCCTCGTTGTTGGAAACAATGGGCTCTTTTCCTTTATTGCGGACTACTGGATGTTCAACACGATTGCCATTTCGTACATCCTTTCCAAGTTCGAGGCTTTTTTCTACCTAGGATCGTAACTGATCATTCTCACATTGCAAGCGCTTATCGCGAGCTTGTAACCCGATATTCTCGCTACCTCCCGTCTCTCCATCTCCGATCGCTAATGGAGGAATCGGTTCTTCGCGTTTGATGCACCAATTGTTCACATTGCAATCGCTTCGTAGATCGATGTGGAATGGGGAGTCAAAGGGTTTTAGGTAAACTGGGTCGCTAGGAGAACGCCGGAAGCCAAGCTCATGTTCTCGTCGTCGAGACTTTTTATTCTATCTCTACGTACTTGCGCCAATTGTTATGAGTTTGATCGTCGGATCTCTTAAGCGTCAAGTTGTAAGGGTCTTGATCGTCAGTTTCCGAGCACGCGAGCACAGAACCAAAAGAAAAGGGCGTTCCGACGATAGTGGGCCTCTGGCCATTCCCATGATTAAGTCAAGAAAAATGCAGAGAGTGGAGAAGAGTATAGGTGCGTGCAAGAATTGTTACTCTCCCCAATGGGATCTTTCCGACTTATAGGATTAGGTTAATGAAATCCCCTCCTTCCTTCTCGGAGTAGGATTTTATCTCCTCCTTGTTTAAGGGAGGAAATCTTCTTTTCCTTATTAACGACCAGTTCTTCCTTAACAGGAAATCTTCTTGCGGATTTTTCGCTCCTAGGTGGTTATTCGTAACAAACTTCCCATATGGGATAGAATTCCCATATGGGGTAGAATGGCTGGCTTGGCAAACTTGAAGTCCTAGACGGGCCGCCTCAAGTAAGCCATGAAAGAGTTTGTCCTTACTTTCCTGGGCAGCCTTTATAGATTCTTCTGTCTGAGAAGTGTCCGTCTTGTTTTGGTGAGGTGGTGGAATTGGACTGTTTCACAACACAAGCCCAATGGGCCCCGGGCCCATTGAGTAACGGATCCCAAAGATCATGGTACTCACATTTTTTGCATATTTTTTCTTTACAAGCATTTGTTACTTTAAAGCTTTCTTGCTTCAGTATTTGATTTTCAGTCAAATTATACAATGAAACCTACTATTTTTCTAGCTAGTTCGTTAAGTTTCTTCTTAGCTTTCAAATCAGTCTATGCAATCTAATTTTCAAGGTATTTTTCACTTAGAATTTAAGGAACTATCAAGAGAACTAGGAGATCCATTTGTCGTTTGAGCAAAAGTTAGATTTTGGCACAGTTTCAATTCAAAAATACTATAATTTCCTAGCACGCTTATGCATTCACCAATTTTTATGCTTTTTGTATGTTCGAGTGAATTACACTAAAAAATCCACCAACCAAATACTTCATTTAATACTTTTCGGGTTTCAAACGAAGCCTTAATCTTTTTAAAAACATCAAAAAACATTTTCTTGTATTAAATCCTTTTATTATTGAATAACCCATATAATAAATCAAAATTATAAATATCTATTTTAATTGATTAATAAATTTCTTAAAATTAGATTTTCTTTTTTAATATTTAATTATCTCATTTGTGGTCCTGCACCTTTGAATCCACTGGTGAATCCACCATAGGCCATTTGCCCCATTGACTTTTAGAATATTACTGTTAGTTATAATTAAAAAATAATTAAATATATATATATATTTTTTATTATATTACCTCGTTGAAATAAAAAATACTAAACTTGTCCTATTTTTCTGGCTCCGCCAGTGTTTGAATCAAGGCAATTTTCAAACTCTCAATTTCATGTTTTTTTTTTCTCGGGCACTTCTTATTTAGTTGTCAGTGCCTTCTTTTTATAAAAGAAAAAACTATTTTTTTTTTCAGTGTTGTCGCTTGTTTTTAAGACACTTGGCAATGGAAAAGACGTATTGTTTGAACTTTGTAGAGTAGAAGATAAGTGTGAGTCGTGTGACCCGGAAGCTTAGTTACATTTACCAAATTATGGAAGTGGGGTGTAATGGTGACGACACTTGCTAATCAACTGCAAAGCATTCCTCTACATTATCTTCTAGTGTTATATCTGTAGGATACATTTCAATCAACAAAGATTACCATGTTAGAACATAAAGCATAATTATAATGGAGAGAATCTGAATATTATGTACCTGATATTGAATCCATGAATGTCTTCTTGATGCGGAATCGATGAAAACCTGCAAAGAAAAACGATCTCAAGATCTCAAGATCTTCTCCGAGTGGCCCTTGATGACACCGACTTAATGAAAATGCCTTCACCAAGTCAGAAAATATTTCTCTCAATCCGTATATGTGAGAATGATTAATGTGATCTTTAGGGTTTGGGAGGGACTTGAGCCTTCTATATATTGAAAGTCCCGACCACGGTCCTCTCATTAAGGGCCGGGGCCGCATTTCACCAATACTTGTCACCCATATGTTTTATTACAACTCTAATAATCTTCACTTAATTAGACCAATAGCTTAGTTTTAATTAATAATAAAGCCCACATAAAAGGAAAATCTACATTCTCCCACTCGCGATATTAATTAAAACAAAACCCGTGTGCGCACCTTCATATTGGTCTAGAGATTATTCTTACTGGGCCAATCACATCCCACAGTTCAACACCGAATCACGGCGGTAATTGCATGTACTCACGCAAGCCCTTCCATGGTCACAAGTGCTTTCAACTTACCGATATGGATTCAATATGGTAGTGTGTTTAAATGACAATACCTCATAATGAGGATACTTCATGTGTTATCCATTTTGTTAGTCCAAATCTTCTCCTTATGTCAAGCAAAACTCTATGTTACCAGAGAATATCCATCATGGTTCCAACTTAACTCAGATGGCGAGGTTACCTTAATAGGTAACTTTACTTTATGTGTAACAAAACATGCTGTTAAGGCTAATGCCAAGAATGCCCCATAGCCTGTACTCAAGGTTTACACAATGCCTCGAGATTTTCAACAATTATATGTACTCAACTCGATAAACCTACATTCACAAATACCTTATTGAATGTAAAAGAGTTGATACAAATTCAAATTATTACAAAAATGTAATGAAATCGATTCATCCTTCATAAGAGCAACATAAAACTTAATAGCTCCCCACTAATTTACAAAGATCCCATGATTCTAAGCCCATGTTAATGACATGTCGATCAAATACGCGGCGAAGGCCTTTAGTTAGCGGATCCGGGCAATCATATCATCCGCTGATATGTGCTCCACCGCAACGCCACCGTTTTGAACTTTTCTTTTATAGTCGCATTAATTCTCCATGTGCTACACCCTTGAGACCTCTGTTGTTGTTAATAAACAATAATCAAGCAGAAGTTATTGTCACAATACAACCGTATGGGCCTATCCACAAAATCAAACACTAACTCCTTTAATGAGGTTTCTGAGCCAAATCGTCGAGTAGTTGTCGAAAAGCATACAAATTCATTGCATGGTAGATGCAATTGATTTCTGCTTTCACTTTTCCATTATAATCGCACCTCCTACTAACTTAAAGATATAAATCAGCTTGTTGACTTCTTTTCATCCCGACGTACCAAGAAAGTCTCGAATCAATACCCAACTAGCCGTAGGTCCCGAAACATGTTTGTAACCAAGATATAGTCTTTTGTCCTCTTTAAGTACCTCATAATACTTCTGGGCAAAGAACTCAATGATCGTGTCCTGGATTTGACTGATATCTACCTAGAAGTCCTGTTGCAAAGGCAATATCTGGCCTAGTGCATACTTGAGCATACATAATACTCCCAAGTGCACTAGCATAAGGTACATTCTTCATTTGGGCTTTCTCAATATCTGAATGAGGACATTGTGACAGACTCAACTTATCACCTTTAGCGTACGTGAGCAATTCCCCGGCTTACATTGTCAGACATGTTGAATCTTTCTAAAATACGATCAACATATGCCCTCTGAGATAAACCCAATAGTCTGCAAGAACGATTCCTGTGAATCTCAATGCCCAACACAAAAGATTCCTCACCAAGGTCCTTCATATCAAAGTTCTTTGACAACATCCGCTTTGTCTCATGCAGTAAACCAAGGTCACTGCTTGCAAGCAGGATATCATCCACATAGAGTATTAGGAAAATGAATTTCCTCCCACTGACCTGGCAAAGATATACATTGATCTACTTGTTCTCAACAAAACCATACGGAGCAACAACACTCATTTAAACTTTAAAGCATCATCGTTTCCGTGCTCGCTGGCACTACAACAGACTTTTTCGCCACATACAAGCCGCATCTGAATCATTTGCCACAAACCTGGTTGCATCATATGCACTTCTTCATTAAGGTCTCCATCGAGAAATGCAGCTTTAACATCCATCCGTGTAACTCCATATCAAAATGAGCAACTAATGCCATGATCACTCAAAGAATCTTTTAGGGATCGAGAAAAAGTCGCTTCATAGTCTACTCCTTTCCCGAGTTGAAACCTGGCGCCAAATTCGCGCTTAAACTTCAACCTTTCCTTTAGAGTCCCTTTTAGTCTATACACCCATTTGCGTACCAATGGGTCTATGACCATCGTAATTCAATAAGTTCCCAAACTCCATTATGCCTCACATGATTGAATTTCATCTCTCATTGCATCCAACCACACCCCGATCGAGGACAAGAAACGCCTTCCTCATAAGTTATTGGATCACTACAGAACCGACATCGTAGTCTTGCTCTCCCATATAAGACCAAATAGGTCCGTGGTATTGCCGATCGCCTCCCTAGTGCGGATCTCCCATCGGGAGTAGCACTGCTGGCGCATCACGCACCCGGCATTCTTACGACATCATTGTGAGTCGGCCTCAACAGGATCCCTAGTCTCAACAGTTCAATATGGTGTGGGAGTTTACCAATTATCCGTATGGGAGGAGATACGCATACCACTCTACCCAATCGCATCATCATCCCTGCTAATAGTCTCGTGGAGCGCCACTTTCTTCGCCACATCAAACTCCAAAAACTTAGTCGTCTCAGGATTCCACAATTCTCAGGCCTATCAATTATAGAACCATATCCTTCGAATGTTCCCGTAAGATACAAAGTAACACGGAGTGGTTCTGGAGTCCAACTTACTTAATGTTGGATTATATAACTTCACTTCTGCAGGACATCCCCAAACCTTAAGATGGTTTAAGCTAGGCTTACGCCTAGTCCATAACTCAAAAGGAGTCAATGGAACAGCTTTTGTAGGTACACGATTCAGAATGTACAAAGTTGTTTTCAAAGTCACCCCATAGAAAACCCAGAATTTGTCCTACTAATCATACTCCTTACCATTTCCATGGATATCGATCATAGCTTTCTAGCTATACCATTTTGCTCAGACTCCTGTGCATAGTAAACTGCCATTATCCCGCAGTCCTCTAAGTATTTGGCGAATGGTCCCTTGTCGTCCAAGATTTTCATGCTTGCCATAATACTCTCCACTCGGTCGATCTAACAACCTTTATGACTTTTCCTTAACTCCGGAGCCGACTTCATCCGAAAAATCTTGAACTTGTCAAGAGACTCAGACTTTTCTTTAATCAAGTACAAATAACCATATCGAGAATAGTCATCAATAAATGTCATGAAATAAAAATTTCTACACAAGGTTGACACATAAGGTCCACTTATATTTCCAAGTGTGAATGACTTCCAACAGTCGCAACTAAGGACCGCGCTTTTCTTCTTATCTTGGTCATTTTACTCTACAACAGCCACGCATATCTCTAAGTCATTTTTAAGGTGCAGATATTAATTTTATCGCCCTTTCTACTCTATCCTTAGAGATATGGCTGTCGTTTATGCCATAATGCATAAGACTCTTCCTCATAGTGGTTTAGAAACAACCTTTTCAAATCGTATAAGCGACGTATATGTCATTGGGAGATAAACTAATATGTATAACTGGGCCGGACATATGATGTGCCACTCCAACCTTATTTGAATTAAGAAATATTGAAATAACATTGCTCTTAATTTCAAAAGAGTAATCATATGAATTCAAACACGATACTAAACTAAATTCGCTCTTAAAGGAAGGTACATAAAAATGTGTCTTCTTCAACATCAATTTAAAACCGTAATCTAAAACTAAGATTACATCTCCCACGAACATGACATCGCCCTTCTCGTTGTTTCCTTACGTTGAGCTTTGATTCATCCTTCTGTTTGGCTTCTCCGTTTATGAATCCTCAGATGGTAAATGCAAAATATGATTAGTTGCTCCACTATCGAGCCACCAAGAACTGGATGGTGCTTCGTATAGTTGGATTCACAACAAGTGTTAAAGAATCATTACCTCGTGAAGCCCACGCTGACATCCAAGCTTTTAAATTTTACACTCTTCTTCATGTGACCTTCTTCTTACAAAAGCAAACTTATCACCATCCTTTTTCAAGAATGTCTTCTTCAGACCCATATTGCCGATTGACCGTAGTTTCTCGAGCACCTTTATGAGTTCGACTCTTGAACTTCTTTATTTTTCCTTTTATAAAATCACAAGATATAAGGCCATATGCTCTTTCTCCTTCTTAAGTTTCTCTTCTTCACCACCCTTGCAATTAAGCCATTAATCGACCAAGTCTCATCTCCTTGGGAATTGTAGTTTGTCTTTGTTAATCCCAAAGTTAGTGGGAAGGGTGTTTAGGGCTTGACGCACAATGCAAGCATCAAGAATGGTAACACTAAGAGCTAGAAAGCCAGCCTCAGCTCCACATCCTCGTGACATAATCTCTAACCTCAAATTGCACTCATCATACTCATGTTAGTTGTTCAAGCAAGGTTCCAACCTCAAAGATTAGATGAAACCTCGATTTCTAGCCTCTGGTGGCTCGCCATCATTTCCTTAGCAAAGACAAATAACCGGTAAAACCACTTTCAAGTGTTCAGATGGATTTCTTCATCGTCATTGCTAAATCCTATCGCTTCCTTTCCCGTAAAGATAGTCCGCTTCGCCTTCAAGACTAGTGGTTGTGATATCTGCCGGCTTATCCATTGTAAGCGCCATGTGAACATCCGCCAGCTCCATTCCAAATAGAAAGTCCTCTTTCCATTTCTTGAAATTCAATCCAGTAAGGACCTCAATTGAAATGGAATTGCCGCTCACAGAAAAATTGACTGAAAAATAAAACAAAACAATACAATCAGCATCATGTGAATACTCATACAGAGAATTACATACATCATCACATAATCACCTTTGGGCAGAAAATATGACATGCAAATTGTACATTCTCCACATGACGCCATGAGAATATTCTAATCCTTCGAAATCACCACCTGGGTGTGGCGAACCAATTAAGACTACCATTGCACATGCCATACATGTATCCTCCATGAACTAACACAGATCACCCCTTTGGGAGTATGATCACGTAATAAACAGAGAGAGACATCCCACCACAATATGAGACCGATATTTCAAACCCCAATCAAGTGTGCCACTTTGGCGGTCACAACCCAATTGAATCCTTGAAAATCTCTCATACCAGGGATATAAACTTTATGTATCACATTCAATATATATATATGTAATGCCAATTATACTGTTCAATTTATTCATAGACAATGAATTTAGACTCTACACAGTCCTTATGCAGTGACATACATGTTAGCTACCATATGTATTTCCGAAACCATAGAGAAATACAAAATACGAAAAATACTCCTAATTTCTTGTGCCACATAGTTCTACACGCATTTTTATCCAGACAAGCTTTCAAACATGCAAAGTAAATATACCACGTTGTAGAGAATTTCAATACGAAGTTTGGTGATATCAAGATTGCCCGTGAAATACCTCACACGTACTTTCACGCCGCGCCACCGTAAGGTTCGGGCGCGCAGGAAGCGAGCGGCAAATAAGGTCATTGTGCTTCGCCGGGTTTGCTGACCGGCTCAAGTTGATCGGAAGTGTCGTTGACTGGTCGAATAAACATCTCGCCGCTGATCGGTCAATAAAATATCCGCCGCTGATCGGCCTGCCAACATCCCGGCCGGGTTGACGGACGGGTTAAAACCGGCCGCTTAACCCCGCTGAGATGGCGCTATCATCCACGCCAAGATCCGGTGAATCGAACCGCCAAAACGATCGGGCAGATCCGGCTGACTGGCCGGTCAACCGACCGTCACGACGCGATTCATGATGCCGCAGCCGCTGGGATCGACCGGCGCTGTCTCGCCACACCGCCGCCCTCACGCGCTGCGGCGGCGCTGCGGGCGGAGCTGCGGAGAGAGCGCCCGCCACCTTCCGCCGACACGCGCTCACCGATCCGGATCGCCTCGCCGTAGTGATTCCAATATAAAAATATTCATTTTTGGATTTGTAGAAAATCTCCGAAACTGGACAGAATGCCCGATTTGAATAAAACCCAAAAAATTCTCCAATTCCTTATGTTTTGAATTCTAATCCATGGTTGGCTCTGATACCAACTGTAGGATACATTTCAATCAACAAAGATTACCATGTTAGAACACAAAGCATAATTATAATGGAGAGAATCTGAATATTATGTACCTGATTTTGAATCCATGAATGTCTTCTTGATGCGGAATCGATGAAAACCTGCAAAGAAAAACGATCTCAAGATCTCAAGATCTTCTCCCGAGTGGCCCCTTGATGACACCGGGCTTAATGAGAACGCTTCTTCTCATCGGTGTAGTAAAAACATTTCTCCAATCAGACGCTTAACGATCGTATGCATCCCAGTATTTGGGAGTGACTCTCAGCCTCTATATATCGGGAAGCCTCGACCATGGGCCCTTCCTATCGGCCTGGCCATCGCCCCACACACCGTCACCCTCATACGTTTATTAATCCTAATAATCTCACTTAATTAGACCAAACTTAATCCAGTTAGTTTTAATTAATAAAGCCCACATAAAAGGAAAATCTTACAATATCATCACGGCATGTTTCTTTACTTATTTTGGAAATTGTTTTTGAGAATAGTTTTTGAAAATATTTTTTTAAAATTATTCTTCTTTTTAATATAATTTCTCAAAATTATTCTTATTTTTTTAATATAATTTTTTTTGTATTTTTATGTTCTTTGAATATAATATTTTCTATATTCTTTATATTTTTTAAAATAAAAGAAAAAATGAGGATTAAATATGTTCTTTATATTTTTTTATTCTCCGTATTATTTAAAAAAAAAAATTCACGAAAGTAAGAGATACAAATTTGGGAGTTCACGAGTAACCAAACAGGCCCGTATTTTGTGTTTTTCAAGGAAAAAAAATTGGGAATCACACCGTGTGTTTTCTCCTTAATGTCCTTAAAGAAAGGATGAGAGTTTTGAGAGATTTCAGAGGTACAAATTCTGCAATGGATTTCCTACTCCAGTACCGTATCCTGCCCCACCATGGATTTCCTTAAGATCAGCATATACAAGACCAATCCCACACTTTTCCACCTTCACTGGTTTACCATCAACATAACCACTAAAAGAAGCCTTTAAATGCCTTGCTTTATCAGACCGATACTTTGTCTTGATAGCAAGAGCAGAATAATACGTTACCCACAGTGAATCTGATACACCATCATCAAGGGCTAAAATTGGACAGGAGATGCAGAGAAGACATAATCCGTGCTCCAATTGTATTAACAAGGAAGGTCAATTCACATCCTAAACGATAAGGTTGCTTGGCATTCAGCATGGCATTCTCAGACTCATCCTTGGATATACTGCTCTCTGGTTCATCAACAGGTTCACCCTGCTGTGGTTCATAAACACAGCATAAAGAAAATCCCAAGAAGCCCCTATCCAGGTACCAATCCTGAGGAAGCAATGCAGTTATTTCATTACCAAGACTCTGGTATGATATCCACTCTGGAACTTCTCTATTTTCAGGAATAACAGTACTGAATCCCTGCTGGCTGACACCATTTGCTGGAAGAGACAATAGCCTTCTGTATTTCAACTCCTGCACAAATTAAGGTACCATGTTAATTGTCAAGCATTACTGCATAAAAGTTCCGGAGCTGCATGTAAAAGAAATCAATCTCTACCTGACTTTCTTGTAAGACAGATAATCTGGTACACTTAACTGCCTCTGCCATGGCGACATTGGATATTGTATTTGATGAAATATCCATGCTTATGCAATCATGGGCATCTAGGACTGAGACTCAGAAGCTCTGGAATTTCTGAAGACTCATGGTGCCTTCAACCTGCCACCCTTAGCTTAGAAAGTTTACTTATGGCATCAGTTACTCTAAGAAAATGGTTTCCACTTAGATCCAATACTCTCAATGAGTATAAGCAGCATATGTCGTCGGGGATTCCTCCTTCTGTTAAATTGCAGTAGCTTAGGTCTAATTCTTCCAGCGAGTATAAGCTACCAATATCACTACTGATTGCTCCTTGGGTTAGGCAGGTGCCATGTACATCCAATATTTTTAAGGAGCAAAAACCAGTCAAAGAAGAATGTGGTTGAGGGCTTATCAGCCTTGCATCTGATGCACAAAGCTTCTTCAGACATTCCTAGTATTCCAGGTTTCGGGCAATCTGTCAAGTTTTGAACAACCAATTACATCGAGAGTCTTGAGACATTTCAAATTACAAAGGCCCCCTGGAAGGCTCTTAAGCTTCTTGCAGAACGCCAAGTTCATATACTCCATTGAGTATTGATTCCATTGGATTTCTGGAAGTTTCTGAAGTTTTGAACAGTGAGAGAGATTAAGATGAGCAAGGGAATCCAACTCCCAAATGGTGCTTGGAAGTTTCTCAAGGTTTGTGCACCCTATAAATAATTCAAGAAATGAAACCGCTAGTTAATTAGGAACTGTAGTAATACTTATAAATGGATGAACCTTAAGCAAATTAATGTACCACCTTCAAGAATTAGACTCTCCAGATTTGGTGTATCATCTGAGAGGTCTGGGATTTCAATGAGCTGCTGAGAGTGACTGAGATTGATAACCTTTAACCTCTGAAGAATCTGGAACAAAGAATACTTGGTTTTCGTAAATAAAGCTTGCGTCACCTTTAAATAATTGATACATCGATCAAAAGATAAAACTAAATAACAAATCATACCTTAATCCCTCTCCAAGGTACTCTTAGTTTACTATACTGAAGATTGAGTTCAACAAGATCTGCTCCATCAAAATTCTGATGGCAAAGATTCCAAAGGATACCCATCCCAATGAAGATATCTTATCACATTGATCCCTTTATCAATATCGTTGAAGTTCTTATCTTTCACCCCTGTAATGTCAATTAGAGGTTTTTCTTGCCTGCGAATATCATCGAATCCAATGCCTATCAATGACTTCAACTCTTCCAAAGGGTTGTCAATTCCAATTAAGAAATCAACACCAAAATACTGACGTCTCAATGTGTTATTTATAGTATCAGCGATTTCCATAATAATAGCTGACTCATACCTGCTGATAAGAAAATAAAGCAATGTTAATTATAAAGCAATGTGCTCATGTATATATCATTTATAGCTCATGTGTTAGAGCGTAACATTTCAAAAATACAGAGTATAAAGAGGGGAGAGGTCTAGAGTTCGAGTTCCAATGGAATAATTTACTATACTATAATTAAAGTGTTTAGCTGTAAAAAAAATTGTAAAGCAATGTAATAGCCTAGAATTAGTTAAAGTGAATATTAATGTGAAGTTAATAAGTGGATGTGCCTGCTGTATCGAGGGGAATGAACTCATTAAAGAATAACTTGTCTACCAAATGGCATGTTACTTCCCAAACGTAGTATTCTTGTTATCAACATGAGCACGACCTTGAATTGTCCTATTTCTTACTCCATTCATTTTGTTGACAAGTTGTAGATAATTTATCTCTCCATAGATTTTATAAAAAGTCACCTTGATTATAAACGAAAATATAATACCATATTTTTCCTTTCGAAGAAAATAAACCCCAATTTTACAAACATAAAAAATATGACTAATCTTAATAAACATACTCTTAAACCAATATTTACGTACACCATATATAAAAAGGTTATTTCACCATTTATCTCTTGCCTATTTGTAAAATAAGGGAGGGCCCATAGCAGGTTACCTTATTTGACCTTCTAAAAAGTTTCGCCCCAAATATACAATTGGGATAGGGATTTTTTTTCTTCAATAACTCCTAAATTTTATTGACGATTTGCAATCAAAATTTGTAATTTTATAAAAAATGATATTATAATCATAATGAAATATTAAATTGATGATAATAACAAAAATTTCTTAAAAGCGAGGGAAGTATGAGAAGGCATTGTTATTGATATCCAAAAAATGTGATAAATAAACTCCTAATATGAAATAAAAACTTCCACAAATTATAGTGACAAAGGCAAGATCTGATAAGTAATTCGAGTTATGGGTAGAAACAAAAATTTTTCGATATTTTTATTATTTTTAATTAAATGCTAATATCTTGCAGCAAATAATATACGCCTCAATGACACCTACGATTAACTAAAATATTCCCACAGACCATGCTATGCAAAATAATATACATCTAAGGATTAGAAGTAGCAATATAACTATTGTCAAACAATCTACCATGTTACTGCATTGAACCGTTACAACACACATCCAATCATATAAATATCAGTTCATCTTGGTTCCAAAGCTTAAAATATTTATAAGGACACGCATATCATTTCAAATAGTATCAAATTTGATTTATTTGCCAATTTGGTTTAGTCCCATAATCTCGTGGAACATGACGATGACATTGTGTTTGTATGAGGGTGTTTATCACATTCTAGATCGAATAGGAAAGAAAGTTCTTTATACAATATAAGTATGAGTCTCTCAATCTAATAGATATGTTTTGAAAGTGTGAAGGTCCCTTGAGACTTGAGCCCAAAAAAGAAAATATCTAAACAGATGCGAACTTAAAATTTCAGAAAATATCTAAACAGATGCGAACTTAAAATTTCGTTCAATATATATAATCATAAATCATCCATATAGATGCCGTATACTAACGATGGATATAGTTAAGTTTTGAACCTTAAGATTTCAATGTAAGCTCAATCAGAAATCAGCTTGGTGATTAGGAAAAATAAATTAAGACGCCAAAAGTGGGTGGTGAATTTTGAGGAAAGATAAAGGGAGGTTAGTTAAAATTACCCCCTGTCATCAAGAACACATCCTCTACGATTACTTGCTTCTGTCAAGGCGGCCCTCCGTTCACTTTTTCTCTCATGCTCTGTATTGTGTTTGTCAAATGCTTCGCCGTAACTGCCCCTTTGTCTCCGCACATCAGATGGCCGAACATGATAGAAAACTGGAATAACTAGTTTTATCCCTGCTTCTCTATGCCTCATGATTGCAACAAGTTCATGCAAAGGATAGGTGAAATGAGCATAGTTTTTGGAGAATATAACAATGAAAGCCTTCGATTTCTCAATAGCCATCAAGGATTCCGATGCAGAAATTGCTTCTCTAAAGGGATGGAGCCCTTTTTTAACCAAAGCTGCATAAAGATGATCAGCAAAACTTTTGCCGACATCTTCCCTGCAGAAACTCAAGAAGATATCGTAGTCATATTTAGAGATGGAAGTAGGAGAAACTGACGAAGAAGAAGAAGAGGACCCTGATTTGCTCAATTGAGAAGCCATGGTTAGAGAGCGTTGGAAAGTAAACTTATTTGGAAACTATTTCACTTATATTAGTTTTCAAGATAACGTTGAAGAATATTTTATTTTAGTTGTCATATTTAGTTTCTATTTAAACCTTAAAGTTTATGGAAAGTTTATTTTAGTAGGATATTTGATTTGATTTAGTTTGAATTATTATATAAATAGAAGATATGCAATATTTAAAAATAATCCAATAAATTTTCTTTTAATTCTTTCAATTTTATATTCTTTTTCTTTCTATCTACCAATTACTCCCAATCAAATTCTAATCCACCTTCCTCACCCCGACAGAAATCGATGCCGCCTTCGTTTCTCCTCTTTCATTTTGATATTTATTTTTCCTTTTTTATCTCTATCGTATCCAATGTTTTAAAAATCGGATCGGTGACTGAATCAGAAAAGTTATCGATTCATGATTTACTGGTCGGACCGGTAATTGAACCGCAGTTGAACTGGTGACATAATAAATATATTATTTATATTTTTATAAAATTTTAAAATATATAATTAATAATATTTAAGATATTATTTATTACTTTTTATATAAATAAAGTATTTTAAAATTTATTTTAAAAATATGTATAATGTTTAAATATGAAAACATATTAAAAATGGAAGAAACTTATTTATATAAATATATACTTAATTAGTAGTAATATATAATTTTTTAATATCTAAAATAATCACAATGACAACACAAACATACAGCTGCCTTTCAGAATCCCATTTCCATGTTCGAATCCATAAGTCTCAAGCAAAGAGATTTAATTGGTCTTTGGGTTACAAGACTTCTAACCCTACAAGCTTTCTAATTCTAAGC
Organism: Tetrastigma voinierianum; assembly: GCA_016808115.1. Lineage (NCBI taxonomy): Eukaryota > Viridiplantae > Streptophyta > Magnoliopsida > Vitales > Vitaceae > Tetrastigma > Tetrastigma voinierianum. The sequence continues at coordinate 698,350 of JAEQBH010000376.1, read as the reverse complement.
AAAACGATGTCGTTTTAAATTGAAAAACAAAAACAAAAAAAATATATTGTGGGAGCGAACCATTCGGTTTGTTGCAAACCAGTCGGTTCATCCGATTCACCGGTTCGATCGCCGGTTCATCCGGTTCTTGTCCGGTTCAATCAAAAAATTGTTTTTTGTATTGAATCGGACCAGTTTTGTGCCCGATCGACAATTGGACTGGTCGGACCGGCCAATCCGGTCCGGTTTTTAAAACATTGATCGTATCGTCCATTTTAAAAATATTTATAATTAAAATAAAATTAAAGAAACCAACTGTCATATTTATATCCTAAATTATTAAAATAACTTCTATAAAATGGTGAAATTGAAGAAAAAAAATCAAAATTTATTTTTATGAAACAATTTTCTTTCCCTATTAATTCCTTTCTTTTTTTGGCATATCTCGTTTCCCTACTTTTTAAAAGATAATATTATCTGGATTTTTTAAATAAAATATAATTATAAGAATATTTTTTTTTAATGGACAAATTCCAATAATGTATATTTAATTTTATAATTATTTTCATGATAATTTTTTAAAAGATAACATTATCTGAATTTTTTAAATAAAATGAAATTATAATAATAATTATTTATTTTTAATGACTAAATTCAATCATATATATATTTCAATATTACAATTATTTTCGTGATAATTTTTCAAAAAATAAATATTATTTGATCAATTTTTAGAAGTGCTTTGGAGAAAAGAAAACTATTTTAAATGGCTATTTCATGAATTTATATAATTTTTGTTTTCTCGAATATCACCCATATATCTCTATATTTTCGATATATCCGAAAAATCTATGTACCATTGATATATAAATCTAAATCAATGTTTTTCTCATATTGTGTTATTTATATTTTTTTTATTCTCCTTATTATTTAAAAAAAAATCAGGAAAGTAAGAGGTACAAATTTGGGAGATCACGGATAACCAAGCAGGCCCGTATTTAATGTGTTTTTCAAGGAAAAAAAATTGGGAATCAAACCGTGTGTTTTCTCCTTAATGTCCTTAAAGAAAGGATGAGAGTTTTGAGAGATTTCAGAGGTACAAATTCTGCAATGGATTTCCTACTCCAGTACCGTATCCTGCCCCACCATGGATTTCCTTAAGATCAGCATATACAAGACCAATCCCACACTTTTCCACCTTCACTGGTTTACCATCAACATAACCACTAAACGAAGCCTTTGAATGCCTTGCTTTATCAGAGCGATACTTTGTCTTGATAGCAAGAGCAGAATAATACGTTACCCACAGTGAATCTGATACACCATCATCATGGCTGCATTGACAGGATGATGCAGAGAAGACATAATCCAAAGTTCCAATTGTATTAACAAGGAAAGTCAATTCACATCCTAATCGATAAGGTTGCTTGGCATTCAGCATGGCATTCTCAGACTCATCCTTGGATATACTGCTCTCTGGTTCATCAGCAGGTTCACCCTGCTGTGGTGCATAAACACAGCATAAAGCAAATCCCAAGAAGCCCCTATCAAGGTACCAATCCTGAGGAAGCAATGCAGTTATTTCATTACTGGTCACTCTTGGTATGGATATCCACTCTGAACTCATTTTCTGCGTGAATAACAGTACTGAATCCCTTGCTGGATGACACCATTTTGCTGGAAGAAGGGGCACTCTGCATTTCAACCTGCACAAATTAAGGTACCATGTTAATTGTCAAGCATTACTGCATAAAAGTTCTGAGCTGCAAGTAAAGAAATCAATCTCTACCTGACTTTCTTGTAAGACAGATAATCTGAAGCAATTTAACTGCCTCTGCCATGGTGACATTGATATTGTATTTGATGAAATATCCATGCTTATGCAATCATGGGCATCTAGGACTCTGAGACTCTGTGGAAGCTCTGGAAATTCTGAAGACCTATGCAGTGCCTCAACCCAAGCACTCTTAGCTTAGAAAGTTTACTTATGGCATCAGTTACCAAGAAAATGGTTTCCACTTAGATCCAATACTCTCAATGAGTATAAGCAGCATATGTTGTCGGGGATTCCTCCTTCTGTTAAATTGCAGTAACTTAGGTCTAATTCTTCCAGCGAGTATAAGTTACCAATGTCACTACTGATTGCTCCTTGGGTTAGGCAGGTTCCATGTACATCCAATATTTTTAAGGAGCAAAAACCAGTCAAAGAAGAATGTGGTTGAGGGCTTATCAGACTTGCATCTGATGCACAAAGCTTCTCTAGACATTCCAGTATTCCCAGGCTCTCGGGCAATCTGTCAAGTTTTGAACAACCAATTACATCGAGAGTCTTGAGACATTTCAAATTACAAAGGGCCCCTGGAAGGCTCTTAAGCTTCTTGCAGAACGCCAAGTTCATATACTCCAATGAGTATTGATTCCATTGGATTTTTGGAAGTTTCTGAAGTTTTGAACAGTGAGAGAGATTAAGATGAGCAAGGAAATCCAACCCCAAATGGTGCTTGGAAGTTTCTCAAGGTTTGTGCACCCTATAAATAATTCAAGAAATGAAACCGTTAGTTAATTAGGAACTGTAGTAATAATTATAAATGGATGAACCTTAAGCAAATTAATGTACCACCTTCAAGAATTAGACTCTCCAGATTTGGTGTATCATCTGAGAGGTCTGGGATTTCAATGAGCTGCTGAGAGTGACTGAGATTGATAACCTTTAACCTCTGAAGAATCTGCATCAAAGAATACTTGGTTTTAGTAAATAAAGCTTGCGTCACCTTTAAATAATTTATACATCGATCAAAAGATAAAACTAAATAATAAATCATACCTTAATCCCTCTCCAAGGTACTCTTAGTTTACTATACTGAAGATTGAGTTCAACAAGATTCGCTCCATCAAAATTTGATGGCAGTATCCCAAAGGATAATTCCCATCCCAATGAAGACCTTATCACCTTGATCCCTTTATCAATATCGTCTGCTCTACCTTCACCTCTGTAACGTCAATTAGAGGTTTTTCTTGCCTGGGAATAATATCGAATCCAATGCCTATCAATGACTTCCAACTCTTCCAAAGGGTCAATCAATTAAGAAATCAACACCAAAATACTGACGTCTCATTGTGTTATTTATAGTATCAGCGATTTCCATAATAATAGCTGACTCATACCTGCTGATAAGAAAATAAAGCAATGCTAATTATAAAGCAATGTGCTCATGTATATATCATGTATAGCTCATGTGTTAAAACGTAACATTTTAAAAATACAGAGTATAAGGAGGGGAGAGGTCTAGAGTTTGAGTCCCAATGGAATAATTTACTATATTATAATTAAAGTGTTTAGCTGTAAAAAAAATTATAAAGCAATGTAATAGCCTAGAATTAGTTAAAGTGAATATTAATGTGAAGTTAATAAGTGGATGTGCCTGCTGTATCAAGGGGAATGAACTCATTAAAGAATAACTTGTCTACCAAATGGCGTGTTACTTCCCAAACGTAGTATTCTTGTTATCAACATGAGCACGACCTTGAATTGTCCTATTTCTTACTCCATTCATTTTGTTGACAAGTTGTAGATAATTTATTTCTCCATAGATTTTATAAAAAGTCACCTTGTTTATAAACGAAAATATAATACCATATTTTTCCTTTCTCGAAGAAAATAAACCCCACTCTTACAAACATAAAAATATGACTAATCTTTAATAAACATACTCTTAAACCAATATTTACGTACACCATATAAAAAGGTTATTTCACCATTTTATCTTCTTTGCTCATTTGTAAATAAGGGAGGGCCCATGGCAGGTTACCTTATTTGACCTTCTAAAAAGTTTCGCCCCAAATATACAATTGGGATAGGGAATTTTTTTTTTTTCCTTCAATAACTCCAAATTCTTATTGACGATTTGCAATCAAAATTTGTAATTTTATAAAAAAAAATGATATTATAATCATAATGAAATATTAAATTGGATGATAATAACCAAAAATTTCTCTTAAAATCGAGGGAAGTAAGGAGAAGGCATTGTTATTGATATCCAAAAATGTGATACAAATAAACTCCTAATATGAAATAAAAACTTCCACAAATTATAGTGACAAAGGCAAGATCTGATAAGTAATTCGAGTTATGGGTAGAAACAAAAAAATTTCGATATTTTTATTATTTTTAATTAAATGCTAATATCTTGCAGCAAATAATATACGCCTCAATGACACCTACGATTAACTAAACTATTCCCACAGACCATGCTATGCAAAATAATATACATCTAAGGATTAGAAGTAGCAATATAACTATTGTCAAACAATCTACCATGTTACTGCAGTTGAACCGTTACAACACATATCCAATCATATAAATATTGTCTGTCTTGGGTTCAAAGCGAAAAATATTTATATGATTGAATGCATATCATTTCAAATAATATCAAATTTGATTTATTTGCCAATTTGGTTTAGTCCCATAATCTCGTGGAACATGACGATGACATTGTGTTTGTATGAGGGTGTTTATCACATTCTAGATCGAATAGGAAAGAAAGTTCTTTATACAATATAAGTAATGGTAGCCTCACCCAATGGGAGACAAGCTTGAAAGCCGTGAGGGTCCCTTGAGGCTTGAGCCCAAAAAAGAAAATATATAAACAGGTGCGAACTTAAAATTTCGTTCAATATATATAATCATAAATCATCCATATAGATGACGTATGCTAACGATGGATATAGTTAAGTTTTGAACCTTAAGATTTCAATGTAAGCTCAATCAGAAATTAGCTTGGTGATTAGGAAAAATAAATTAAGACGCCAAAAGTGGGTGGTGAATTTTGAGGAAAGATAAAGGGAGGTTAGTTAAAATTACCCCCTGTCATCAAGAACACATCCTCTATAATTACTTGCTTCTGTCAAGGCGGCCCTCCAACTGTCTACTTTTTCCTTCTCATGCTCTGTATTGTGTTTGTCAAATGCTTCGCCGTAACTACCCCTTTGTCTCCGCACGTCAGATGGTCGAACATGATAGAAAACTGGAATAACTAGTTTTATCCCTGCTTCTCTACGCCTCATGATTGCAACAAGTTCATGCAAAGGATAGGTGAAATGAGCATAGTTTTTGGAGAATATAACAATGAAAGCCTTCGATTTCTCAATAGCCATCAAGGATTCCGATGCAGAAATTGCTTCTCTAAAGGGATGGAGCCCTTTTTTAACCAAAGCTGCATAAAGATGATCAGCAAAACTTTTGCCGACATCTTCCCTGCACAAACTCAAGAAGATATCGTAGTCATATTTAGAGATAGAAGTAGGAGAAACTGAAGAAGAGAAGAGGACCCTGATTTGCTCAATTGAGAAGCCATGGTTAGAGAGCGTTGGAAAGTAAACTTATTTGGAAACTATTTCACTTATATTAGTTTTCAAGATAATATTGAAGAATATTTTATTTTAGTTGTCATATTTAGTTTCTATTTAAGCCTTAAAGTTTATGGAAAGTTTATTTTAGTAGGATATTTGATTTGATTTAGTTTGAATTATTATATAAATAGAAGCTATGTAATATTTAAAAATAATCCAATAAAATTTCTTTTAATTATTTCAATTTTATATTCTTTTTCTTTCTATTTACCAATTACTCCCCATCAAATTCTAATCCACCTTCCTCACCCCCAACAGAAATTGATGCCGCCTTCGATTCTCCTCTTTCATTTTGATATTTCTTTTTCCTTTTTTATCTCTATCGTATCCAATGTTTTAAAAATCCGATCCGTGATTGAATCATAAAAGTTACCGATTCATGATTCACTGACGGACACATCGTAACCGCTACTGAACTAGCGACGTAATAAATATATTATTTATATTTTATTTAAATTTTAAAATATATAATTAATAATATTTAAGATATTATTTATTACTTTTTATATAAATAAAGTATTTTAAAATTTATTTTAAAAATATGTATAATGTTTAAATTTGAAAACATATTAAAAATGGAAGAAACTTATTTATATAAATATATACTTAATTAGTAGTAATATATAATAATTTCATATCTAAAATAATTACAATGATAATATTAAATGATAGAAATGGCTCATTCAGAACTTCCCATTTTCTCACGTTCTCTAATCCATAAAAACAGACATTTAATCGAATTTTTTTTACTTACAGTTCTCTAACCCCATGTTTTCTATTTCTAAAGAAAACGACATCTTTTCGATGTAATAAACATCAAAACAACGTCGTTTTAACTTGAAAAAGAAAATTTGTGGGAGCGAACCGCTCGGCTTCGTCGCAAACAAATACCATCCGATTCACCTGCTCGACCAGTTTGCCTCATTAGTCTTATCCGGTTCAATCAAAAAATGGTTTTTTGTATTAAACCGGATCGGTTTTGTGGCCAGTCGACGGTCGGACCAGCCGGTCCGATCCGGTTTTCAAAACATTCATCGTATCGTCCCTTTTAAAAATATTTATTATTAAAATAAAATTAAAGAAACCAACGGTCATATTTATATCCTAAATTATTAAAATAAATTCAATAAAATGGTGAAATTGAAGAAAAAAAATCATAATTTATTTTTATGAAACAATTTTCTTTCCCTGTTAATTCCTTTTTTTTTTTGGCATATCTCGTTTCCCTATTTTTTAAAAGATAACATTATCTGAATTTTTTAAATAAAATGTAATTATAACAATAATTTTTTTTTAATGGACAAATTCCAATAATATATATTTAATTTTTAATTTTATAATCATTTTCATGATAATTTTTTAAAAGATAACATTATCTGAATTTTTTAAATAAAATGAAATTATAATAATAATTTTTCAAAAAATAAGTATTATTTGATCAATTTTGAGAAGTGCTTTGGAGAAAAAGAAACTATTTTAAATGGGTATTTCATGAATTTATATAATTTTTGTTTTCTCGAATATCACCCATATATCTCTATATCTTTGATATATCCGTAAAATCTAAGTCTCATTAATATATCATCCTAAATCAATGTTTTTCTCATATTGTGTTATTTATATTTTTTTATTCTCCGTAGTATTTAAAAAAAAAAATTCAGGAAAGTAAAAAGTACAAATTTGGGAGTTCACGGATAACCAAACAGGCCCGTATTTAATGTGTTTTTCAAGGAAAAAAAAATTGGGAATCAAACCGTGTGTTTTCTCCTTAATGTCCTTAAAGAAAGGATGAGAGTTTTGAGAGATTTCAGAGGTACAAATTCTGCGGTGGATTTCCTACTCCAGTACCGTATCCTGCCCCACCATGGATTTCCTTAAGATCAGCATATACAAGATCAATCCCACACTTTCCCACCTTCACTGGTTTACCATCAACATAACCACTAAAAGAAGCCTTTAAATGCCTTGCTTTATCAGAGCGATACTTTGTCTTGATAGCAAGAGCAGAATAATACGTTACCCACAGTGAATCTGATACACCATCATCATGGCTGCATTGACAGGATGATGCAGAGAAGACATAATCCAAAGTTCCAATTGTATTAACAAGGAAGGTCAATTCACATCCTAAACGATAAGGTTGCTTGGCATTCAGCATGGCATTCTCAGACTCATCCTTGGATATACTTGCTCTTTCTGGTTCACTAGCAGTGTTCACCCTGCTGTGGTGCATAAACACAGCATAAAGCAAATCCCAAGAAGCCCCTATCAAGGTACCAATCCTGAGGAAGCAATGCAGTTATTTCATTACCAATACTCTGGTATGATATCCACTCTGGAACTTCTCTATTTTCAGGAATAACAGTACTGAATCCCTGCTGGCTGACACCATTTGCTGGAAGAGACAATAGCCTTCTGTATTTCAACTCCTGCACAAATTAAGGTACCATGTTAATTATGACTGCATAAAAGTTCCGAGCTGCATGTAAAGAAATCAATCTCTACCTGACTTTCTTGTAAGACAGATGATCTGAAGCAATTTAACTGCCTCTGCCATGGCGACATTGATATTGTATTTGATGAAATATCCATGCTTATGCAATCATGGGCGTCTAGGACTCTGAGACTCTGTGGAAGCTCTGGAATTTCTTGAAGACTCATGCAGTGCCTCAACCCAAGCACTCTTAGCTTAGAAAGTTTACTTATGGCATCAGTTACTCTAAGAAATGGTTTCCACTTAGATCCAATACTCTCAATGAGTATAAGCAGCATATGTTGTCGGGGATTCCTCCTTCTGTTAAATTGCAGTAGCTTAGGTCTAATTCTTCCAGCGAGTATAAGCTACCAATGTCACTACTGATTGCTCCTTGGGTTAGGCAGGTGCCATACAATGATACGAGAGCAAAACCAGTCAAAGAAGAATGTGGTTGAGGGCTTATCAGACTTGCATCTGCACAGCTTCTCTAGACATTCCAGTATTCCCAGGCTCTCGGGCAATCTGTCAAGTTTTGAACAACCAATTACATCGAGAGTCTTGAGACATTTCAAATTACAAAGGCCCTCTGGAAGGCTCTCAAGCTTCTTGCAGAACGCCAAGTTCATATACTCCAATGAGTATTGATTCCATTGGATTTCTGGAAGTTTCTGGAGTTTTGAACAGTGAGAGAGATTAAGATGAGCAAGGGAATCCAACTCCCAAATGCTGATTGGAAGTTTCTCAATGTTTGTGCACCCTATAAATAATTCAAGAAAGGAAACCGCTAGTTAATTAGGAACTGTAGTAATAATTATAAATGGATGAACCTTAAGCAAATTAATTTACCACCTTCAAGAATTAGACTCTCCAGATTTGGTGTATCAGCTGAGAGGTCTGGGATTTCAATGAGCTGCTGAGAGTGACTGAGATTGATAACCTTTAACCTCTGAAGAATCTGGAACAAAGAATACTTGGTTTTCGTATATAAAGCTTGCGTCACCTTTAAATAATTTATACATCAAAAGATAAAACTAAATAACAAATCATACCTTAATCCCTCTCCAAGGTACTCTTAGTTTACTATACTGAAGATTGAGTTCAACAAGATTCGCTCCTTCAAAATTTGATGGCAAAGATTCCAAAGGATACCCATCCCAATGAAGATATCTTATCACATTGATCCCTTTATCAATATCGTTCAAGTTCTTATCTTTCACCCCTGTAATGTCAATTAGAAGTTTTTCTTGCCTGGGAATATCATCGAATCCAATGCCTATCAATGACTTCAACTCTTCCAAAGGTTTGTCCATTCCAATTAAGCAATCAACACCAAAATACTTGTAGTAAAAATTTAATTACTTAACATGGTATCAGAACTTCTATTAACTAGAGGTTTTCAGTTTGAAATGAATAGGCAAGCTTATACAAATACAGCAAAGATTAGTTTATCCTTGGCTGAGATTGAGCACCAGCCTTAATTCGGTCAATGGGTGGGAGGGTTTTTCGGGAATATTTTAGAAAGCAGTTCTCAGAAAATGGTTTTTGGGAGTAAGTCTTAAAAATGGTTCTCAGCTCTTTTTATAAACAAAGTTCTGTTTATGAAAAACAGTGTTGATAGTTAATGCTTCACAAAAGTATTGTATACTCATGTACAGTGTAGAAGCTCCCAAAGTATTCTTCAGTGTGTTTTTTGTTGCATAGAACACTGGAAAAAAAAAATGAAAACACCTCAGATTTGTTTTAGGAAATGATATGTTTATAGAACAAGTTTTCAGAAAACTGTTTTCTATCAAAAGTCTGAGAAACATGTCTTCTAAGTTAAAAACCCGTTTTCTATTTTAAAGAACGGAAAACTGATTTCAAGATAGCTTCCAAAGAGGCCTAAGTCTCTTCCACTGCTAAATTATGTGCTCATCGTTTATTTTATTTCTATGACTAGTTCATGATAAGAAAATAAAACCGCTCAAAAAACAGGGGTAAACAGATGGAGTATAAACAACAGACATCGGCTTATCCTTCATGTTATGGTACCACTCCTATTCTTCTGTAGATTTGGTACATGCAACTTCAGAAAATTACAAAAGGAAATGGAGGCATGAAAACTTGGATCAGACGAAGCAAAAGGAAACAGCCAACATGCACAAGTTCAAACTGAGTCTTTTCATCCAATAAAACAGGAAATGGATCCATGAGAACCCTATTGTCTCATGGATGAAGATAGTAAAGAAACTTTGTCTATCTGAACAAGCTTGTCGAGCACTCTTATGTTTCTCTTTCTATACACTAATTGAAAGTAGAACAAGCATCCTCCAAAAAAGTTATTTTTCCTACTGATAAGCTTGAAATGCTATCCAACAGAACTTTCCCTGAATTCAGACTCTTAAATTCCACATCCTCTAAATATTCCTGTGTATCGATATTCTGATTAAGAAAAGAAATGAAATGAAATGAAAGCATTTACCTCTCTTCATTGCCATTCCTACTTCACATCTTTACAAAAACTATAAGCCTAAAACAACCCCATTTAGCCACTTCTATATATATATATATATATATATATATATATATATATATTTCTATCCATTCAAGATGACCATTCACTGATGGTGAATGATCCACGATGATATGAACCTATGATCAAAGTATTTTTCAAGTAGCAGAACCTTCAATTGGAAACCTGATTTTCTTCTTAATCACACTTAAACCAAGGAAAGAAAAATCAGGTATTGACCATTCCTATTAATGGGTGATCCTGTACATGTGTTCATATTTTTCTACAACCTAGGAATATGTGGTCGATGACAAGTTAAGAGGACCTCTGGATAAATTTTGCTGGAAAGGAGAAAAAGGGCTAACAGACATTTTCAAGGATCATATTGTATTGGGCAAGATTTTATTAAAAAAGTCCAACGAACTTCAGAATGATAGAAGTATCATTCAATCGCACTCTCCAAGCCAACCTCAAGGTCCGTCAATCTTAAGGGCAGGATAGTTAGAATCTAGCATGCGATTTATGGCAACCCAGGAACTCATTCAGTGTTATTAAATATGCCCGGACTTCACATCCAAAAATAAATAAATAAATAAATAAATAGATATCAAACACTTGTTCCCTAGTTAAAATATTAATAAACCAAACTTATTTACAGCATAAAGAGCACACCATATGAGGGTGTGCCAAACAATCAAAACAAAGCATATCCTCTGAATTTGATGAAAACCAACTTTGTTATGATGTGATATGAGGCACCCTGCTGTGTCTGAGATTAAGATTCTGAAACTACCGAAACATCACGCTTGCTTTTAATAGGAAAAGCTAATGCAAAAACCACAAACCTTCTAACACGTTTAAGAGTCTTTTTACCTCTGCTTCTTCACTGATCTAAAACACCCTTTTACCTCTCTTCATTGTCATTCCTACTTCACATCTTTACAAAAACTATAAGCCTAAAACAACCCCATTTAGCCACTTCTATATATATATATATATATATATATATATATATATATATATATATTTCTATCCATACATATATATAATATATGTTTCTATAATATCAATACAAGACCATAGATAAATTCATCAATCAAGGTATGCTATTATTAACGTCTACAACAACTTTTGAGGAATTAAATTAAGGTTCAAAAAATCGGCCGAGTCCGGCACGACTCGGCCGAGTTGTAACAGCCTTGTTGTTGACCGCACCAAGTCCGATACCAGGTACGAGACTCAGTAGTGAATCGGTATAAAATCGGTATAAATCGATATATATATCCGATGTCTCGGCCGAGTTCTAGGTTTGACTCGGTCGACTCGGTAACAAATTACAACTTCTCACAGAGAATCTCGGTTACGGAACATAATCTGTAAAGATGGATATGAAAACGCATAGAATTTCTTAGGCTAGGCAAATCCGGGATTTCAAACTATGAACTAAATCAACCAAAAAAAAAAATCTAATTAACCAGAGATTCTATGAAAACTGAAAAGCCAAAAAAGACCGTGAATCTAAAAACTGATGGACATAAACCCACAACCAAAAATCAAATTTTTACAATGAATCAGAGATTCCTCTGAATCCTGAATCTGAACTGGAATTTCAACCGAGCAACCAAGAAGAAGGGAAAATAAACAAACTTGACCTAACTTGTGACCTTATTTGAGGTCTATAAAAGGGGCGATTGAGAAGGAATTTCTCTATCTCCTGACTCTCAAGTCTCGATAGAACATCGTAAGGCTGGGAGTTGTGACTGTGAGTCGAATGGTGCGGCAAGTAGAGAAGACGAAGACGACGAACCAGGCCAGTCTCTCTCTTTTAGCCGAACAACCAAAGTAGGAAGAAGGGGGAAATGGTTTTTTTAGACTGATAGGGAAAATATTTTATCCGCTTAAACTAAATATATTATTTATAGAAATATTTGGTTTAAAGAGATATTGTTTATATGTTTAATCAAACATATTATCTATATGTTTTTTTTAATGTACATTTATTTATATGTTATACTTTGTAATTAAGCAATAGGATCAATAAACATATTATTGATCTGTCATGTTTTCCTCTTATATCTTATTAATTTTTATTTAATCATAATTATCCTTTTTAAAAAATAAAAAGTGAGTGAACATTTAATTTTTTTTAAAGTTTATAATAAAAAAAATAATTTAATTATATAAACGAGATAATCTTTAAGATATTTAGGGAAAATATTTTATTATATTATTTTTCATAATTTTCATTTAATCATATAAAAAAAAGAGTAATTATCTTTTTTAAAAAATAAAAAGTGAGTCAACATTTAATCTTTTTTAAAAAATAATTATAGTAGAAAAATAATTTAATTGTATGAACGAGATAATCATTGAGATATTTGAAGAAAATATTTTATTAGATTATTTTTCAGATAAAATGGCGTATGTCTAAATTTTTTATCATATTCTTTTAATTTTTAAAAGTGATATGAATAAATAAATAAATTTAGTTGTTTTAGGTTTCAACTTTTAAGAATAGATTATTTTTATTTCATACAAAATTTACAAATTTATTTTGTAAAATATTAATTAAAAATATCAAGAACTATAAAAAATTAAAATTATTTTTATAATTATAAAAAATAATATGAATACTAATATTGCTATGAGATCATATATTGCATTTTTTTATTAAATAATAATAATACTTTATTATTATTAAATAATAGTAATAACTTTTTATGAATAGTAATCTTTTTAAAATTTTGAGTATTTTTCTTTTGTAATGTGATAAATTTTTTTATTATTTTGAGCCAATAAATGAATCGATATCTTAATAATAATATTAAAAACTGGCCCGTTTTATATCCATGACGTTGTTTCAATGCAAAATGCATTAAAATGAAATCGTTTTCACTTTTTCTAAAAAATAAAAATAAAATATTAAATTAGTCGATTCATCTGGTTTAATCGGTTGGACATGGGTTCAACCATCAATTTAACTATCGGTTCACATTTGGTTCAAAGCCAAAATGTTTTTTTGTTGATTCATTGTCACTTGGTCCAATCCAATTTTTAAAATATTGCATAAAATAATAAAAAAATTCCACTAAAATAATTGAGTTATGAAATTCATATTATTTAATTATAAAATATATTATTCTTTAAATATAGTTGAAATTTTTGTAAATTAAATTATCGAAAAAGATAGAATGAGTGTGAGAAATTTTCGTATCTACCTCGTATTGTTTAATATTTTAATTGGGAGAGAGATGTGAATAAAAGGGTTCAAACTTTATATAGACTAGCTTTTTTTTTTGAAAGAGACTACATGACTAGTTTTTAACACATAAATAATAATAATCTATTTCTTAAGAAAAAATAGTTATAAAATTTATAATATATATTTGTAAAATATATTTTTTTAATATAGTTAAAATTTTGTGAAATTGATAAACAAATAAAATTTTTTGAATAAGATTGAATAGATATAAGAATCTTATACCTACCTCTCATTGTTTAATCTTTTAATTAGGTAGGACATGTGAATAAAAGGGTCAAGATGGAAGTGACTTGTCTTGAAGTCTCCTTAATGGCTTTGTGAGCAACTTTGGTCAAAATATAACTGTTTGTTAAGTAGGATGTTCTACAAGTTTCAGATAGGGCGAAGCCAAAAAATGAAGTCTATTAAGTACCTCCAAACCGGAGGTTAGAGGTTTAAACCCCATTATAAACTGTTTTTTTTTTCCAATTTTCAAGGGGGGCTTTTGACCCCCTACCCCTAAGCCCTATGTAGTTTTGTGTTCAGACATATTGTAGAACGTGCATTATATGAGGAGAAATAGAGGAAGAGGGGCTGGAGGATGAGGCTGGCAAAATGGATAAAATAGGAGAGGATCCAGAACTGCTGGAGAGTGGGGGGTTTGTTGAACTAGTGGAAGGAATGGCTGGAAAGGGAAAAGAGGAAACCATGAAGGAGAGGGAGAGGTGGATGAGGGCTGGGAGAAGAGGTCCAGAAATGGAAAGTTGGACTCATCAAACACTATACTTCACGAGATATATATTCTGCTAGAGGCATTTTGACAACGATAACCCTTATGGCATGAGCTGTACTCAAGGAATAGGCATGGAGAAGTGCAAAAACTCAGCTTGTGAGAGTTATAGGGATGTAGGTTAGGATACCATGCACACCTAAAAATCTTCATGTCATGATAATTTAGAGGGCAATGTAAAAGTAACTCAAATGGAGAGATGTTGCCAAGAACAGGTGTTGGGAATCGGTTCAGCAAGTAAGTAGCAACTTCAAAAGCTTCCCACCAATATATAAGATGCACAGAAGCCTTGGCAAGCAGATACTTCCTTGAACGTTGCTATTTTGTTGATGAATATGAGAGCAAGGGTGGCGAAATTCAATGCCAAGATTCTAAAAAGTAGGAAGCAACCAACGATTGTATGCACTTTACTTAAGTGTTACATTTCCTTTCAACTAAGGAAACAAATCTTATTACAAGAGCAGCTACTTCATATTTTAAGTGAACAGGATAAAGCAATACAAAATAGTGTGTAATCATCAACAAAAGACACATAATAGCGATAGCCATTAATAGAAGCAAAAGGAGATGTCCCCCAAACATCGGAGTAGACCAATAAAAACACCTGTGTAGTCATCTGAGAAGCCAAGGGAAAACCAGTCCGATGAAGTTTGTCTGCTGGCATGCTTCACAAAATAATGCAAGCGGAGAGTCAATCTTCAACTGTAACTTTTGGAGGACTTGCTTTAATACAGCTGGATGGGGGTGTCCCAGTCGATTATGCCATAAGGTAAGAAGTTGTTGTTTATTGCAAGAGGAATAAGGGGATAGATGAGATGCAGGATGTAAGCATCCAGTAGGCTGGGATAGACTACCGGGTACATCAAGTTGATAGAGACCGTCATGCAGATGGCCTCAGACCAGGACTTGCCCCGTGACTTTGTCCTTAACAACAAATTGAAATGCATCAAACTCAACCAGAACATTATTATCAATAGTGAACCTTGAAATACTGATCAAATTCTTGGTAATATCAGGTACAAGTAAAATATTAGGAAGATGGAGAGGTTTAGAGGTGGCAAGAGAAAAGCTACCAGTATGAGATATAGGAAGGGAGGCTCCATTGCCAACTGTTAGAGCACTAGAACCATTGTATTCTGAAGACATTAGGAGGGAGGCAGCATTTGGGGTGGTGTAGTGGCAATGTGTGCCTGTGAGAACGGATTGGAAGCAAACACCATGGAAGAAGGAGGGATGCAGAAGCACCATGGAAACCGATATCATATCGATGGTAGCATTTGAGGGCAAAGTGTCCAGATTTTCCAAAAATGTTACACATGAGTTTCGAAGGGGAATTATATCGACCACTTGAGAGGTGTCTACCACGACCAATGCGACCACGAGAATTTTAAGCTAGGAGTGTTTGCCTTGATCGCTCAGACTCGGGCATTAGCAACAAGAATCGAACTCCGCAGAAAAAGGGCGATCCGCAATGGTATGTCGGCTAATCCGATGTGATTAAGTCAAAGAAAGGAAGCGAGGCTAAGGTTGCAGAGCTTCACGTAATTGAAATTATTTACCTCCCTCATGGGATCTTCCTTATTTATAGGAAGTGGTTGACGAATCTCCCTCTCTTATCTCAAGAAGGAATCTCTTATTTTTAGGGATGAATATGTTTTTCCTTATCAAGGATTGACTTTTCCTTATCAAAGATTATCTCTTCGAGGAGTAAGGGGTTTGGAAACTAGGAAATTTGCTGATAAATTTTACATATTTTCCGCCTTTATCTACTTATCAATAACGAACTTGCCATGTATGGAAGGATGGCCGGTTGGGGGACTTAAAACTCTAGATAGGCTAACCTGAAGCTGGCCTCTGGGAAGACACCCTGACTCTCACAAACGGGCTTTTCGGATTCTCTCGTCTAGATAATGCCCCCCGATTTTAATATGGTAGGTGAGCTTGGGCTACCTCACATCGTGGTCTAGGAGAGCCTTGGGCCAAATGGGCCTTGGGCCCATTGAGTAATGGGTCTAAAGATGACGGTACTCACAATGCCCCCATTTTCCCCTGCCGAAATTTTGCGCTTTTCCAACTGGGGAAAACACTGTGTTTTAAACCTCGAGTGTGGAAAATTGAGAGGACGGGAAAATTAATGTGTACATCAAACACACCAGAAGGTGAAGCGTGTTTAGTCACAAAGCGCGTGGGTAGCGCACGTTTCCCAATATGTCTGTGGCATATGATGTTCTGACAGCACATTTAATGCACTCGCTGGCGTTTCACCCTTATATATAGGGGTTGGGCCCTGAATGCTATCTCTTTTACTACTTCACAAGGAATTTTACCTGTTGCAATTTCTTTTCTCTCGTGCTTTTGTGAACCGTTGCTTCAAAGCGATCATCGGAGTTCCCTTGACTTCTTTCAATTTTTCATTGAGTCTTTATGAACTCGCTTGCACGCTCTATGTTGTGTTTCTTTCAAGGCTCTGGCTTCTGCAGTATTTTAAGTAGAAGTTTCGCTTTCTTTGAGAGGGTGCGCTACCATTTACTCCATGTGGTTCGTGACAAATCTATATGATTAAGATGTTTCTGGGGTATTCCCAGGTTTGGGGGTCATCCCATTAGGTCCCGTAAAGCTTCGGGTTCAGGTCTTTAAGTTCGAAGAAGACACATTGGCTAACCCTCCAAAGGGGATTTTTTTATCTCTCCAGTGTTATGACTCCTTTATCGTTTTAAGGACCTCAAGCTGATCCTCTTTTTTTTTTTTTTTTGTTTACCTATAGTATGACGAGAGGTTAGGAAGAGACTTCTACCAATCAGGTTGGGCGGAATAGGGGGACCCCTTGGGAGTCACCTACTACAAGCAGCTTGATCGCTGCTATGTTCGTAGAGGAGTTGAGGTCCTTTTGTCAAGTCCCTACTGACATTAGTTTGAGTCACGATGAGCGGCTTTCAATCGTAGAGGGCAGATAATGCCTCTACTTCACTCAGAGTAGTTGTCAGTTGACTTCGCTTCCATTTTGTCAGAAGCAAAGCCTCAATTTTACTCAGCACCTCAAGGCCATACATTCAACGCCTTTTGATCTTGATGGGTTGCAATGTTTAACTTTACTTTACCAGTCAAGTTGTTTCACCGTAGAGATTTTTTTATTTACACTTTAAAGCTGATTAGGGGTCGGGTTTGCCTATGCTCGCCATACCATCAGCACTTGTAACTGGGCTTCCTGACTCCCCAACGACTGAGGCGAAAGAGGTTATCTTAGTGAAAGGGCCAAGGCTCTCTTAGGCTCCGTTTGACTTTGAACTAGTCCTGACATTCTAGGTTTGTCTTAAGCAGGTGGAAACCGTTTTTTTTTTTTTTTTTTTGAGATCGCCCATATTCTGACGTGGCCCTTTTCTTGAGACTTTGGCGGGCCGGCAGCGGGGCGGTCGGTTATTCAACTGGGTGGGAGAAGGCTAGTCTGGGCGTATCAAGTGAGCGCTCAAGATTGCAGGGGCGAGGCGCGATCACTGGCTCCTGCTTGTCCATGAAGAACTCACAGTGGAGCCCAGCCCCTTTCATTGTGTCCGTCGCCCCCGCTCATTGTTGACCGGCTTGTTAGGGAGAGCACTTTGTACTCGTCGACCTTTTCAAGTTAATCCCTGGCAACTCTTCGCAGAGATTCTGCTTTCGAGGCCGGTCGCGAAGAAGGAGCCTTGGTGAAATTGACACGACTAATTACCTTTGGTAGAGTAAGATCCTGACACTTTGGTTGAAGAAGAAAAAGAAGAAGAAGAAGAAAGAAAAAAAGGGCGGACAAACCAAGGCTGCCGGTGCGGGACTAGAGGGCTTTGTGGTTTAGACGGATCTAGCTGATAGTGAACCGACTGAGGAGAGGGAGGACGATATGTCTAGCCTTCTTTGTTGGATTGTTTGCCGCGAAGATGTCTTTATAAGCGGCTGCGAGCTCTCGGAGGAGACTACCCCGGCTCGAGCACGGTGTAAGCTCCTAAGCGGTGCAGTCGGATGAAGTGGCTCGGAACATCTCGGTTGTAATCACTGTGGATTCTCTGGAATTTTCCTCCAACGCCCTACCAGCTTTGGAGGGTACCACCCAGGAGGCTCTCAGGGAGGCTTGTGCATCGTTGGAGGATGGGGTTCCAACCGAGGAGGCCTCCCAATGTTGATAGAGTTATGGGGGAGGCTCCATTGGAGATAGCCATTGAATTGTCGTTCTCGACTAGGCTTGCAAATGCCGGCCTCCGTAGGCTAAGGGGATCTTAATGGTGGGTGCTCAACTCACCCAGTCATCCCAGTAGTAGGGCCGACCATCGGCAGAGCGCGCTGTCCGAGGTCTAATCTGTGGGTGATCATCGACCGTTGGAGCCCACTCATCGAGGGACACTTCTTTAAACACATCTTGTGACCTCCTCCCCGCTAAATCACGTCTAGATGGTGGATCTTTGAGGAAAATGCCGTCCCCCTCCTGTAATTTTTTTCTAAACACGAATTCTCATGAAATCATTTTTTTTTCTAATGCCTCATCTTTTGTTTGTCCTTTGCCATCCAGAATATGTACGCTTGACGCAAGGAACTTTATCTCGAAGCTAAACGGTATTGGACCAATTCTGATAGTATGCTCGACTAGTCTCAAGCACAATACCCTAGATGACGCCTCGGCAAGTCCGAGGGCTAAGTCCCCGTCTTGGGAGCGGAAGGCCAAGGAGGGGGCAGCAGAAAGAGCACCCAGTGCGGAGAGGGATGAAATTTGGGAAAACTCAAAATTGCATGTCTAAGCGTCGTCGCGTGGGGTGATCGCAACATAAGTGGAGGATGACTTAGTTAGGACCCAAGACGCCTTGGCAGTTGCGAAGGAAACAAGCCTTGGTCGAGTGCAGGCCCAGCCACCTAAGGGTTTGAGCGGACGTCCCTCTGTCTTTGGGCCCAGGGCGGCAAAGATGAGTGTCCTCCCCTTCGGTCCCAAGCGGAATTAAAGACAAAGAAGCCATGGGCCGAGAGGACTACGAAGGCTCACGGGGTGATTTTTGCCTACGGCTAGGATGTTGTATGTTCAAGCTAACATCTTTGGAAATGACCAGAGAGGTTCTAGGCGGCATACTTGACTCCTCGACCCGCTACCTTGAGTTCTTCGCGAACCCAGATTGCCCCGGTCCCAGCGATTCTTGAGGTGATAATCGGCTACGTAGGGATCGGCGATTTTTCCCTCCTTGCTTCTCTCCTTCATTTTTTGGAATTTATGTAAAGGGCCTTGTTTGGCCACCAGGACATGTGTATTTTTTGTAATCGCTGACGCCTATTAGCATATTTTAATGAAGTATGATTTTTGGTATGCTCATGCAATGAATCCCTTTTTTTTCCCATTCTTTCTATGAACATTGATTAGGATAGCTACTTCAGGTATTTTTGTTAGATAAGGACTAGGAGCTGGTAGGGTTCGCACATGGCCATCAGGCAAGGCACCGTTTTGGGCATGTGCTCTAGTCTATAGGCTAAGAGCCATTGCTGTGTTTAAGCATGTGCCAGTGGGCTAAGAGCCCTGAGGCTGGAGCTTTTAAAAGTGCGGGTAGGCCAGGGCCACACATTTGGGCTTTTAGGTATCGGCGGGCTTAGAGCCTGGCGGTCTTTTGAAAGTGTCAACAGGCTTAGAGCCACATCTGGGCTTTTGAAAGTGCTAGCAAGCTTAGAGCCACAAGTTTGGTCTTTTGAAAGTATCAGCAGACTTAGAGCCACATTTGGGCCTTTGAAAGTGCCAGCAGACTTAGAGGCACGAGTCTAGTCTTTTGAAAGTGTCAGCAAGCTTAGAACCACATTTGGGCTTTTGAAAGTGCCAACAAGCTTAGAGCCACAAGTCTGGTCTTTTGAAAGTTCTAGTAGGCTTAGAGCCACATCTGGGCTTTTGAGAGTGTCAACAGGCTTAGAGTCATAAGTCTGGTCTTTTGAAAGTGTCAATAGGCTTAGAGCCACATCTGGGCTTTCGAAAGTGTCAATAGGCTTAAAGCCACAAGTCTGGTCTTTTGAAAGTGCTAGTAGGCTTAGAGTCACATCTGATCTTTTGAAAGTGCTAGCAGGCTTAGAGCCACGAGTCTAGTCATTTGAAAGTGTCAACGGACTTAGAGCCACATCTGGGCTTTTGCATGGGGGCGTTGCAATGATTGAAAGAAAACAATTCAAAGGAAGATTTTATTAAATAAGAGAACTTTATTGATAATACCTCTTAAGATGTGTAGCAATCCACATCCTAGGTACTAGAGCCCCGTCTAGTTTATTTAGTACATATGAGCTGGCTGCCCCCACCTTTACTATCATGTACAACCCCTCCTAATTGGGTTGGAACTTGCCAGCTGTCGGGTCAGCCGTGTTTTCAAAGACCCTTTTTAAAACTAGGTCTCTGGCTTGGAACGTATGCAGCCTTACACGCCTATTATATAGGGTTGTCATACTTTGTTGGTACGAGGCTATACATATAACGGTTGCTTCCCGGAGTTCGTCTGCCATATTTAGGTCTTTGGTGATGGCTTTGATATTAGTCTTTTCAGGGATTTCAGTTCGAAGTGTGGGCATCCCAATTTTAGTAGGAATGATGGCCTCCATCCCATAGGTGAGAGGGCAGTGACACTCGGTCGACTTCCGGTGGTTGTCTTACTAAACCGAAGAACTCTTGATGGCTTGTCCGCTATTTCCCTTGGCGAATGTGAAGCGGCTTTTCAAACTCGTCAAAAGGGTTTTGTTAGATGCTTATGCCTGGCCATTGCTCTGTGGGTACCGCAGGGTTGAGTACAAATTTCTAATTTTAGCTTATGGTAGAAATTTCTGTATACGCCACTATCAAATTGTGGCCCATTGTCAGTTACAATCGATTGGGGTATTCTGAACCGGAAGAGGATGTTCCTCCACACAAATTGGATGACATCTTTATCCTTGATGGAGGCGAAGGCTTCAGCTTCTATCCATTTACTAAAATAGTTGGTGGCAACCAACAACAACTTTTTATGAGATGGGGCAGTAGGCAATAGTCCAACTATATCAATTCCCCACTGAGCAAAGGGTTAGGGGCTTGTGATGGTGGGTAGGTCTTGAGCTGGCATCCTTGACACTAATCAAAGCTTGTTGTGTTGGTGCCCCATGTTCCTAAGGGCCTTCCCCTCCTGCAAAGAGAGAACATTAAAAGGAAACCATAACATCAGAGCAAACAGTCAAACGTCAAGGGTTCAACCTTACTAGTTTGGCAGTCTCATCGAAGTCATGGTTGCGCATATACATCCTGTCCTCTGTCACGCATTGGTAGGACCTCTTATCCAGGCTGACGGGGAGGGGGATGGAGTATTCCTCCTCACAAGCCACCACCAGTAGGCGGAAGCTATGGGGGTAAAGATTGTGACGGAAGGGTCCTTCTAATTGAAGGGTCTCCAGTAGTTAATGAGCACCCGATCAGTTTCTTGATCAGGAGTCGGCGCGTCTCGGTGATGGCCTGCTCCATTGGCTTCGGCGTATGAACCAAGCACCGGCCCTATCGATTGGGCCTCCGAGGCACCATGAGCGTGTTCGGCGGCCCGTGCGGCTTGACGGTTGCGCACGGTGCCGACAAGTGAAGCCTCGTGAGCGCCGTTAACGGGGAAGTTCCCCGAATGGAGTCTCATCCTCCAGCGCTACACAAGCCTTTCGGGAGGCATCCTAAGCGGCACCCCTGATAGCAGAGGGGGCCTCAAGGGATAAAACCTAAAGAGAGAAAACTAAAAACCTTTGCGGAAACCAGTAGGACACCTCCAACCACGGAGACACCCAAGCAAACCAGCAACGTGAAAAAGGTTTGAGTTGAAAAACACTCACCAGAAAATCAAAGGTGGGTCGAGAAGTGTCGAAAGTGCGATGGCTTCTACGAAGAGATTTAGAGCGCGGAGGAAGATGAAGTACAGGAGTAAAAAAAAAAAATCTTTTAAGAAGACATAAAAGGAACACCTCTAGAGACCACTATCCCTATTTATAGGGGTAGGGGGTCGATAGACGCATTAAATAAGTAGTCCTTGAATCTACGTAGGATGCACGTTGGAGACTTCGTCTCCCATGCGCTAAACACACGCAGGCATCGCCTCGACGCGTTTAAAGTGATGTCGTTCCATCAACCTGTCAACTCTCAACATTCAACATTTGAAACCACAATATTTTCCCCCGACTCAAATAGCACAAAAACTCCAGCCGAAGGAAAAAGGGGGCATTGTGAGTACCATGATCTCTAGGATCCGTTACTCGATGGGCGAGGCGGGTGGGCTGTGTTGTGAAAGCGACTCGATTCCGCTCCACCTCGCTAAAGGTGGGGCCAAACACTTCTCAAAAGGGAGAATCTATAGAGGCCGCCTGGGAAAGCAAGGACAAACTCTTCCATGGCTTGCTCAAGGCGACTTGTCTGGGACTTCAAATCCTCCAAGCTAGCCATTCTACCCCATACGGGAATTCTATCTCATATGGGAAGTTTGTTACGAATAACCACCTAAGAGCGAAAAATCCGTAAAAGCGATATTATCAGCGAATTTTCCAGCTTCTGAATCCCTTATTCCTCAGAGAGACAATCCTGGAAAATGGAAGAATAATCTCTGTTAAGGAAGAACTGGTCGTTGATAAGGAAAATAATATTTCATCCCTTAAACGAGAAGGAGATAAAATCCTACTCCAAGAAGGAAGGAGGGGATTTCGTTAACCTAATCCTATAAGTTGGAAAGATCCCCCATTGTGGGAGGTAAGTAATTCCAACTGCTTGCACCTATTCTCTTCTCTCTCTCCGCATTTTTTGGAGAGGCGGCTGACCCACTGTTGTCGGAACGCCCTTTTTGCAAGTTCACATTGCGCTACTGATGCTCAGGGAAACTGACTATCAAGACCCTTACAACTTGATGCTCAAGGGATCCGACGATCAAAGTCCCAACAAAAACTATGCTAGGAATCTGAAAAGAGAGTTGATGAACTTGTAGAAATATTGAAAGTCCTTGCTAGGTTTTGATTGTTTGAAAGTCCATCTTTTGCTCTGATGTTTTGATTCCCTTTTATAAGCATTTTTGAGTGACTACACCAGCCCACTTTCTCCAATAATTGTCCATGTCTCCATTAAGGAGTTTTATTTCCCAAGTCATTTCCACCACTTCATGTAATTGCCCATGTCATTTACCATGTCCCGACTTGGAAAAAAAGTCTCAATATTCTTTGCTGGCAGCTTTGACAAATTAAAAAATTTCAAAAATGTCCTTAGACCTTTTCATGGTCTGATTATCACGGGTTTGGGCATTTTCGAATTGGGTGAGGCTTGTACCGTTTGGGCTTGACATATCTATTCGACCCATTCTACTACCCTTTTGGCTGAAAAATTTATTTTTAGTACCAATAATTGCCCCTGCATATAATATGGGCCATGGGCCATGGGCCATGTTTGTATGTATTAAAAATTTTTATATGTCAAAAAGGGTTTTCTTTCTACTGCCCCCCTCATTTTTATCATGAGACTCAAAGTGCAACTTACGCCTTTGGATGTGGATTATCATAGCGAAACGACTAAAGCAAGCTCGATTGGAGGAAGCTGAAGAAACTAGTAATTCCTCGAAAGCCTCCTACGATTTTTTCTTTTCAAATCCGTTGCTTTGATCTCCCTTCTCCTCTATTTGGTTCCTTACGCATAGACTCTCCTTAAGTTTGAAAGTCCCTAGGAAGAAATCTCTTTGATTTACGTACTAATCCTTCTATATTATCCTCTTTTCTCCCTCATTTATCCTCTTTCTCTCATCTCTCAGCCCCATTCTTGGCCGAAAACCCCTACCACAAATTCTATTCTTTGTCGCCATCACCATCAGAGCTAAATCCGCCAAGACCATCGCCGACGAAGTCACTATGGTTGCCGTCGACTTTCCTGAAGTCGTCTTCTACTGTCGAACCAATCGCCGCTCCCTCCTCCATCGCAAGTTTTGATTTTTTCGACCATCCTTCACGGCCTGAACTCGCCTCTTGCACTGATGAGTAGATACGTCCCTTGCAGTGAATGTTCTATAGGACTTATAAGGAAATATTGAAAAATTAATCATCAAGAAAGAGAAATCCAATAATCCAAAAGAGTATTCCTAGGATCTCCAAGAACTAGGAATTTTTTCGGTTTTTAGAACTTTGAATCACTCATTCTTCAACGAAAAATCCTAAAAATCATGAAATGACCTTCCTTCGGTTTTTTTTGGAACTCCAAATCCTTCATTCTTCACCAAAAAAAATCCTTAAACATCAAGTATTTTTTTTGGTTTTTTTAAAACTTCAAATCCTTCGTTCTTCAACAAAAAATTCTTTAAAAATCAAGAAATACCCTTTTCTTCGTTTTTTAGAACTCCAAATCCTTCGATCCTTAACCGAAAAGATCCTTAAACATCAAGAAAAATATTTTTTTGGTTTTTCAGAACTTCAAATCCTTCGTTTTTCAACGGAAAATTCTTTAAAAATCAAGAAATACCCTTTTTCGATTTTTAGAACTCTCAATCCTTCATTCTTCACCCAAAAAATCCTTAATCATCAAGAAAAAATATCTATATTTTTTGGTTTATTAGAACTTCAAATCCTTCATTCTTCAATGAAAAATTCTTTAAAAATCAAGAAAGACCCTTTTTCGCTTTTTTAGAACTCCAAATCCTTCGTTCTTCACCGAAAAAAATCCTTAAACATAAAAAACAATTTTTTTTTCTTCAGTTTTTTAGAACTTCAAATCCTTTGTTCTTTAACGAAAAATTCTCTAAAAATCAAGAAAGATCAATTTTCATTTTTAGAACTCCGAATCCTTCGTTCTTCACCAAAAAAATCCTTCATCATCAAGGAAAAATATTTTTTCAATTTATTAGAACTTCAAATCCTTCATTCTTCAACAAAAAATTCTTTAAAAATAAAGAAAGAGTCTAGTTCTTATCGAAGCTTTTCACCTTTGTATGCAGATCTCAGTCTCTCTCCCTTTACTCGATCTTTTCGCCTCGTCTACCAATGGAAGCATCACAAAGGTAATTCATCAACCTTACTATTTGATGGACCTAAAGTGTAAAACCCAGGAAAAATTAAATTTTTCTGAAAAATGGCAAAATAGTGATTTGTCGATACCGTACAAGTTGAAAACCTGGAACTTTTCTAAATCTCGGATAATGAAACGGACCTCACTATTGGGTTCGTCCCGTGAATTCTAGGTATCCAAGCGAATTTTGTTGAATTCCAAGATAGTCGAAAATTTCACGTTTTTCGAGACAAACGGGTGTCAAGTGACACATGCCATGTGACACATGCCATGTGACACATGGCATGGTGCATGTGTCATGAGTGACACATGGCATAAGGACTTGTGTCATAGTGACACATGTTTTACTTAAGCTCCTATTCTAATAGTCCTAGAAAGGGGACAAAGGTACATAGTGTATTGTGATGCCTCGAATGATGGACTAGGATGTGTTTTGATGTAGTCCGGAAGGGTTGTGGCTTATGGTTCTCGACGGTTAAAGAATCATAAGCAGAATTACCCTACACATGATATGGAGTTGGCAGTCATTGTCTTTGCCTAGAAGATATGGCTCCAGTACTGTATCTTGGCGATTGGCGAGGTGTTTCGGACCCTGAAAATGCGAAATACATCTTTATATGAACCTCAATATGAAAATGGTGCGGGAGGATGGAGTATTTGGAGGGACTTCATGACTTCACTGCGTACCATCTCGTTAAAGCGTAATTGGCTAATCTTTTTCGGTCGAGAAAGTCATGGGGAGTATTGGCTAGTATAACTTCCCAGGAGCGGTAGATGCTCGAGGTTGTGGAACAGTTCGGGTTGTACTATAGGGATCAGGCTCAGCGTGTTTTAGGGAGTTTGGTGGCTATGTCTTCCCTACTAAGTAGAGTGATTGAGTCCCAAGGTCACTGTTTAATCCCAAAATGAACTAACTAAAATGCTAGGCAAAAAACAAAATTAACGAAAAAGAAATAAAAGAAAATAAATGAAAAATAATATACAAAAGAGTCTCTAGCTACCAAAAGTTCACGGTTTGTGAATCTGCATACAGTACCTAGATTTGTCTATTTATAGATTTTCAAATGATGGGATGCACTTCAAGGCACAAATTTTGGATCCCCAAAAATTATGGCCCAAATGGTCGCTTTATCGCGACAAAGAAAATTCTGTCGCGACATAGTTTTTCATCTCTGTTCCCAGCTCTTGTCATGGCTTGCAGCTTTCTATTATGACATGCTTCTTGAATTCTGTCACGACAAACTTGGATAATGTTGCGACAAAATTGTTCTGAAATCTGCTTGTTCTTGTCACGACAAGATTTTCTTGTGTCGTGACATTTCTTAGAGGCCTTGCAATTTGAACACTAGAATAGTATGTCTCGACAGAAAAGTTCTTTGTTGTGATAGAGTTTCTCT
This sequence comes from Tetrastigma voinierianum, assembly GCA_016808115.1. Classification (NCBI taxonomy): domain Eukaryota; kingdom Viridiplantae; phylum Streptophyta; class Magnoliopsida; order Vitales; family Vitaceae; genus Tetrastigma; species Tetrastigma voinierianum. Next base: position 671,568 of record JAEQBH010000376.1, on the reverse strand, counting down.
TTTCATTGCTTTGATTGTGTCGCGACATAAATTTCCTTGTCGTGACATATATGTTTACTTTCAGCTCTTCAACTCTGTCACGACATAGTTTCTCACAGTTGCAATGTTGTTGTTTTCGTGACAGATATTTTCTTTGTTGCTATAGAGTCTTGTTGTCTTGTACTGCTGAGATTGAACTCTGTGTCGTAAAAGTCTTTTGTAGATGTCGCAACATAGTCCTCCTTGATCTTTATCGTTGGCTTATCTATTTGTTGCAACATTGAGATTCTTTGTCGTGACAAACTTGTCTTGCTGGTTTCATTTCTCTTCCATTTTCTGTCGTGACATAAAACTTCTTTGTCATGACGGAAATCTCTTACTCAGCAACTTTTATTGTTGTGACATAATCTTCTTTTGTCATGACAGAGATTTCTGCCTTCAGTTCTTTATTTTATCGTAACAAAAGTTTTAGTGTCGCAAGATTCTTCTTGTAATTCTTCTCAACTTCTGTCGTGACAATAGCTGTCTGTGTCGCGATAGAGTTTACCTCAATCTCATGTTGAGTGCCACGCGACATAAAACTTCTCTGTCACGACAAAGCCTTCTTGTCTCCCATTGCTGACTCTGAATGTTGTGTCGTAACATAGTTTTCTTCTGTCACAACATATCATCTACCTTGGTCTTGTCTCTATATTCTCTCTCTGTTTCTCTCTACTCATAGAAATAATACTACATTGTAACCATGCATGAAAACTTTGCCAGTGACATTAATCTTGAAACTTGTCTGTTGTTTTGCCTTTTTTTTTTTTTCGCGATGTAAAGTTCAAATGCGATATCTTCCTGCCGACATTTCTTTTTGTCATCCACCGGAGGCGCGGATATTTGAGATCTTCGTGACATAGTTCTTTGGTATGATGACATTGATGCGTGTCGCGGCAGGAGTAAGGAATGTGACGCATTCTTCTTCATGAACTTCTCAACTATGTTAGCGGCTTGCAAGGAAACCATTGTCGTGATAAGGAAATGTCGAAATGGTCCTATCTCAATTATGTCCTGTGATCTTCATTTACGGCGACCAGTTTGATCCTTGTTCTGCGACATAACTTACGCTAGTTCTATTGGGATTACTGTGCGACGATGAAACTATATCCGCGACAGAGAATTCCGCTGACGATTTTTCTACTTTTCTTGCTATAATTATATATTTTTCATTTAAAACCTGCAAAACAAAAAGTTGGTGAATATTCCATAATTTAGCATTAAAAAGGCTCATAAACTTCTGAAAATATGCCAGAAAAATGGATTAAAAATAGATGTGTTTAGGACTCATCAAATTCCCCCAAACTTAAAGTTTTGCTTGTCCCCAAGCAAAGAAAAGAAAATTTTGTTTGTCCCCAAACAATTTAGCTCTTGTTTTTAAGGACATTTTTCTATTGATTCCACAATTTGGCAAGAAACTTAGTTAGTTTGTAAAATTATTTCTAAATATGTTTAAAATCTAGAATCAGGAAGATTTTCAATTAAGTTTACTAAAAATCTAAATAATTTCTATAGTGTCAACAATTCAATTATTCAACCCTGATTGGAGAGTGTGTGATGGTCTTCTCTCTATTTCCTTGGCATATTAGTTAATCTTCTGGGATATTAATCAAATCATATATTTCTCCTTTATTCTTTAAAATTATAAATGTAGCTTTTATCATATTGTCTCTACTATTATAAGCATATACCCCTTCATAATCAGTGGGTCTTTTGGGCTTATAATGCAGTACTTAAGTATTGGGTAGATAATAAGACAATTTAGGCTCAATTTTTACCCAGATTTCACTTACAACTTGACATACTTGCCTTCATATGCATTCTTGACTTTTTCCATTCATGTCAACTCTCTAACCTCCCAGTTGATTCTTTGCATACTTTGCATTGGTATTTTTTCTTATTTTGTTGACCTCAAATTCTCCTCCTCATCTTTGAAGCTTTTTCACTTTTCATCTTCCATCAAGGTTTGTGGAATAGTGCAATGTTTTGTCTTTTTAAGCTTTCTACTACCCTTAACGAACTTTGGGTCAGTAACTCCCATACCAGTTGGCATTAGGGTACTAGTTGTTGAAACACCCCTAGGAACTTAATTGTTCAAGGGAGGAAGGCTACAAGACCAAACTTATTCCACCTCAATATTTTTCTTTTCACAGCTTCTTTTCTTCAATCTCTTCATGTTTCCTCATCTCAATTGATTTTCCTTTCTCCACCCTTCTTATCCTCTTTTCACAATTTGAAATAATATTTCCCCAAACTTGTCCTCTTCTATCATGATGTATTTGTCATGTAATCTGGGCAAATAAGGGTTCTTTCTTGTGAGTATATTTAAAGAGGTTGGGCTTTTTCATTTTTGCTGGTGATGATGAGGTGGATATTGGCTCAAATAAGGAACTAGTGTGTATGCTTATGCATATTGTAAGGGTGAAGCTTTGAAATACTCAATCTTCATAGATAGCACATATCATTTCTGTTAGTGAGAGAAGTATTGCCTTGGTTAAGCCTTGACTAATAATACAACAGGGTTGTAGGACATTTGGGTTTTAAGCGTGATGAATCCGAGAGAGCTGTCCTAATTTTGCACTTTAATTTGTTTAGAGATAACTCTTGACCATGTCGAGTGTTATTTGTGGGATTCATAATAACTTCATGTTTACAGCCTAATTACAAGTCTTGTTTGTTCCATCAAACTGTTACAGTCTTCCTTATTCTTGAAGTTCAATACATTCATCAATATCCTTACAACTTTTATTTATCAATTCATCTCATCCTACCCTAATTCATCTATCAAATTATTGTTTGGTTCCTAGATATGTTGATATGTTATTTACAAGTTAAAAGCTCATTCAAATCAAACCATTCAATTCAGAGAAGTTTAACACAACAACTAATCAATTCCATCATCATTCCAAGTCTACCAAACAATTCATAGCATTTAAGCAATTTAACCTAAGAAAAGTTGGTTTCTCCATTGTTGGCAAGAGATTTACTCACTAAGATAAATAATTTCAATTATTTAAAAGTAAAAAGAAGAAAGAAAGAAACATAACAAAACACATAAGAAGTACAAAATGAGTGGACACCAATTTTGGAAAAGGATTTTCAGTACACTGAATTTTTTGTGAGATTTAGTTACAAAGAGAGGAAAGGGAAGAAAACGAGTTAGTTTGCTCAAATCTCCTTCTTCTATTATCATGCCTAGAGGATGGTTCATATTGACATGTTTAAATTGTAACTAAGGCTAACTGAGATGGAGAACTGGGAATGGGCGGCTCATTAGGCTGCTTGGTTTCTTGCTTCTTTAGTCTTGTTGAATCTGATTATCCCATGGAAAGGGCCATCTATTTGATAAGATCATTTTGTCTCTTCCCAATAGAGTTTAGGGTTCCCTCAAACTCACCCTGGACAGAGTACATTTTTATCAAGTTGTTGTTGATCATATCTAAACTTTATGTCCAACATTTCTCCCTATAGTTTAGGGTGGCTTCCATTTCCTTGTCCCTTTTCCTCCCAGTAGGGCACAGATTTCCAACTTTATGATGTTCTTTGTCTAGGATGGCGACCATCTACCTTCTACAGCATATTCTTCTCCATGGCATCCTCTCTCTCCTTCAGAATCTTGATTAGCTCACTATTCATTCTGAGCTTGATTACTACCCAAATAGTGTTGTTTTCTTACCACTAATCTTGAGTTTTAAGCAACTTTTTGTGTAATGTCGACATAATCTTCCAGTTGGCATCGCCAGAGCCAGCAAGGCTACTAATCAAAATTTTGTGGCAGTTTGTTGTTTCAAAGAGAAGCTATATCTTGAGATGAGTTTCAGCTCCAAGAATGAAGAGGCTAATTCTTGATTGGTGCAAGCATAGAAGGCAAAGCGAGAAGCGAGAACACTGTCTGGCCATAGCCTTGCCAAATTCTCAAGGGATTAGAGAATTTTCTCACAACCTGGAAATTTTGCAATCTCTGAAATTTTGCAACCCTAAGGAAATTCCATTTTTAATTTAATGAACCACTATGAAATTCACACACATTGAAGATTTTGAGTTCTTTTTATTTTTTCCCATTTCTCCACATGTAATAGTCGAACTTTTATTTTGTATCTTTTGGTAATTTGTATTGATTTTGGGTGGTATGTAATACCCGAAGACTTTGTAGAGAGACAATTATTCATAGCCATGTGGGGTTGGTTTCGGGAAGCTTGTTCAAAGCTCTAGTTTCTTTCATTTCTCTCCATTTCCTTTCTCTCTTTTTCATACTAGCGAGCTTAATATACCCGAGGGATGATTTCTCGGGAGGGATACAATGAACTAAAACCTCTCCTTCCTTACGGAAGTAAAAGGCACGACGAGGCGTGACAATGCGAGGGTTTCCATGTTTTTCGCGGGAGTATTCGCCTCAAATTGTGTTCTTTCCTTCAACTCTTGGTTTCAATCCCATCAGGGGTCACCTTGAATGGTTGATGTTGAGTAAGCTTTCGGGGCTCATTGGATACTTAATCTTCCAGATCCGGTAATGTTAGTTTAGTTATCGCTTATGGTATTAGAAGTTGAGTCAAGAGTCATGTTTTATTGATTGAGAATGAGTAATGAGTGAATAATATTTTCAAGAGGATATTTGTTGAGGATTAGTTTTTTATCTTAAATGAAGCGATTCGGGAGATAACTATATGTTATCTATACGGAAACAGAAAAGACACGAAAAACTATCATTTGCCTAAGGAACCTAAGCCCTATTGACCTGACCACTTGAGGACTTCTTCATATTTTAATTTTACTTTATTTTCGGTTTAACCATTAAAACCCACTCTTTATTATCAAACCTGACATCAAAAATAAATCACCGGAGTTTAAGCCTCAGTTAGTGTTTCTTGAAGAAAACCCATCTCTATGAGATGATCCTGTAGAACCACTATACTATAGTAGCTATGCTACGCTAGTATGAGTGATGAGTTATAGTGCTGTTGGTCATGCCCCATTGGTACGAATCAGATGGTGCCGTTATCGGGGATGGTGCGCCAGTACGAATGACAATGTCTTGAACATGATCCGCCCCATCACAAGCTCTGGTGAATTTTTTTCTCTTATCATTTCTAGTAGTTCTTTGTTAGTTTGTGTTTCATTTCACTATTTATATATTTTTTAGCTACCATTAATCCTTTTAGGTAGAATTGTTTTTTTTCTCTTTGGTGTTTTCCTGTTTTTCTTGTAGGAGTTTATGTTCCAATGGATTAGAAATTCAGAAGGAAAATTAGTCGAAGTTAGTATTCACGAGGTCAGTTAATTAAGCACAAATTTAAACACAATGGGAACCTCCACGAAGAATAACGAGTCGGTGGGAGTGGAAAGGAATCTGACCCATTTTAGATCCATGAGGGACTGCCATGCACCCTCTTGGATTGGGGTGCACCCTGCGTAGTGCCTTGAGTTGAGTGATGGTCGTGAGGTCTCACCTTGTGCCACTTCTTCCCTGCTTTCATGGCATGGAGGAATTTGAGAACTCTATTCACTGCATGAGGACTTTGAAGAGTGCTGCCGACACCTTGAGGAGAAAACGACCACTTGTGGATTTAATGGGGCTTAAGCTTTCCTTTCACATTGAAGGATAAAGCAAAAATTTGGCTCAAACTCACTGAGACGAAGACATTCGAAAGCGGAATGCGATCTGGAAGCTAAGTACCGAGAAGAATTCTTCCCGATCCTGAGAACAAACGGCTTGAAGAAGTGATTTCCAACTTCTTGGCCAATGAAAATGAAAAATTCTACGCATGCTGGGAGAGATATATGGAAGCACTCAATGCTTGTCCTCACCATAGGTTTGACACATGGTTGTTGGTCAGCTATTTTTATGATGGAATTTCTCTTGTCATGAAGCAACTGCTAGAGATAATGTGTGGAGAAGACTCAATGAGCAAAAACCTGGAAGGCTTTGGATTTCTACGAAGGTTAGTGAAGCATCCAAAGGTTAGGATAGGCTATTGAGGATATGGAAAGAATGAGACCTCAATCCAGTACAACGGGTGGCATGTACTCTCTTCCGGAAGACATGGACATGAAAGCCAAAGTTTCAACCTTAGCTAGAAGGTTGGAAGAATTGGAAATGAAAAAAACTGCATGAGGTGCAGGCAGTGACTGAGATTCCTGTGCCAAATAAGCCATGTTTTATTTGTTAGTCAGGCATGCAGGAGAATAATGTCCAACTATTCGACAATATGGGGAAATGTTTTGTAGACACAAACAAATGTTGTTAGTCAATTTAAATCATCAACCAATGCAAATGTCAACGTCAACACTTACAACCCTATCAAGAAATCACCCAAATCTCTCCCAGCCAAACCCCCACAAGATGCACCACCCGCTCCTCCACAAAGATGCTTTAACATCCCATCCACCTCAACCACAATCAACCTCTAAAGGGAACAAGCCATCCTAACCTTAGCAAAGTGGTAGGTAAACTTATGGAAGAGCAGCAGCACCAATGCTCACTGACCAAGAGAATTGACACTCGTGGAAAGCACTCGAACAAAAAAAAAAAAAAAAAAGAATAAACGGGCTCTAAAATGACATTGCTTAAAAATGTATAACTCCGTAGCATGATCATCTCAAGGCTCACAAATCAGTACCAAGTACAAGAAAAAGGGAAATTTCCCCCACAAACCCAGCAGAATCCCAAAGAAGTCCACTAGATAGCCAATGCTAGTGAACTTACTCCTAAGATTGATGAGGTGAAACAAGTTATCACCTTGAGAAGTGGGAGGAAATTCGAGCAGCCAATGCCTAAGTGGATTGATGAAACCAAAGAAGGAGAAGATGAGGACGATGATAGTGATTAGCAAATACATGAAAAGAGATGTTCTCACTATTCCTCTACACTAAAGGTAAAAAGGAGGAAATAACTCATCCAAGATTTTTGAAGTGCTGAGGCAAGTGAAAGTCGATATTCCTCTTCTAGATATGATCAAGCAAGTCCCAACATATGCTAAATTTCTAAAAGACTTGTGCACTGTAAAGAGAGGACTGAATGTGAATAAGAAAGCCTTTTTGATAGAGCAAATGAGTGCCATCATACAATGCAAGACTCTAATGAAGTACAAAGATCCAGGGTGTCCTACCATTTCAGTGAACATTAGGGGAACTTGTGTAGAAAAAGCATTATTGGATTTAGGAGCCATTGTAAACTTGTTACCTTACTTAGTCTATAAGAAATTGAGATTAGGAGAGTTGAAGCCCACCACCATCACCCTATCTTTGGCAGATAGATTCGTGAAAATTCCTAAAGGCATAGTTGAAGATGTTTTGGTGAAGGTGGATAAGTTCTACTATCCAAAGGACTTTGCTGTTCTCGATACGAGCCAAGTGGCATGTAAGCCAATTATGTGCCTATCATACTGAGACCATTCTGGCTACATCAAATGCAATCATCAATCAGAGAAATGCGGTCATGCAACTCACCATCGCAACATGACACGGAGCTCAACATCTTCATTTAACGTAAAGCATGTTCATCCAAAGGAAGAAGGCCTAGAGGAAGTGTGCTCAATTACACCATCAGGAGGAATATCAGACTCGGGAGCTCCACCAACTTCAGCTCCAACAAAGATCTCCGATGCGCCTCCAACAATGTGCCTTTAGTAGTCCATTCCCCAGCCCCACTCAAAGAATCTCAAATTCGCCTACTAACCGATCACCCCCGGGGCTCCTACACAAATACAAGATGAGGATGAGATTCCACCTCCCGCACTACTTAGGGGAGGGGGATCACTCCTTCTTAAGTTTCCTCCCGAGCCACTTCTGAGATAATGCAACATTTAGGTCAGTGGAGAATTAAAGAAGGCGTACTTTATGTTTCGGAGCCATTTGTTTTGTAGTTGAATGGGTTTATAAGGTTTTGAACAAGTATAGTACACGTTTTTAGTTTCTAGTACATGTCTTTAGTTCATGTTTTTAGTTTATCAATATGTTTTTAGTTTCTCATTTTCCCATCAAAATTTTCAAAAACTTTTTTTTTTTTTGTGTAATTCTCAACTTGCAATGGGAGAAATTTAAACCTCGTCTCAATACTCTTGATTTTAGAGTGGTGTTATGCTTATAAGAGTTGATGAATTGTTGAAACTCCTCTTGTCTTCAACCCATTTCCTTCCACTTGAACTAACCACACATTGCAGCACATTAGTTTTCAATCATGTCGAAAACTGCCTTGCCTCCTGCCTTGCAAAAATCGCCTAGTACTTTGGCCAATTTTCTTAATAGGTTGGGATCCCTAAAAAGAATTAATGAGTCCCAAAAAAAAAAAAAAACCAATGTGTCCTAAGCCCTGTGCCCTAAGCCAATCAAGGTCGAGTCACCAATTTCATCAAGCCACATAGGTGAATGTGTGGAGTTTAGCAATTTGTAGGTAGGCAGCCGGAGTATCGAACTCATCAAAAGTTCGTGAAAATATGGAAGAGTTAGTGGTTGAAAGATCCTTTTGACTTGATGTCCTAAACCCTGATTTAGTCAGAGTCACTGACCCTGTCATAATGGATAAATTGTGAATTCATACCCTCAGCATCGCACCCCTACAAAGAAAAAAAAATTGTTAAATAAATGAGGCTCCCGGTCTATTGAGGTTAAGTTAGTTCATCAGGTGTAGAAAAGAGCTTAGGTCAGGAGAGGACACTTCAGTCGAATATTTTGAAAACTAATCAAGTTAAACCTAGGTTTTTTGCAGAAGGTTTTGTGTCAGGTTCTCTACGAGTTGAAATTCTTTTGATACTTGATTTTGGATAGCACATACTCCTCTTGAGATAGTCATTGGGCAAGATTTTGATGACTTTTGTTTAAGGTTGGGTTTTATCATATCATTGCTTTTGGAAAACCATTTTTTGTGGATATATATATAGTTCATCTTGCTTTTGATTGCTTTATTCTTCCTTCATCACATGACTAGCAATGTCGACAGGAATGATTACTACCCAAATAGTGTTGTTTCATACCCTTAACACTCCAAGTGTTAAGCACTTTTTGTGTAGTAATTAGCCTAATTAACCCAGTTGGGATGTTAAGGACCTAGCAAGGCTACTAATCAAATATTGTGACAAGTTTTGTTGTTTTCAAAGGCTATATATCTTGAATATAGGGATTCAGCTCAAGAATGAAGAACCCAGTTGCAGTTCAGAGATAAAAAGCATAGAAGAAGGCAAAAGCAGAAGCAGAACACCATGCAGTGCAAGCCTTGCCAATTTGGCAGGGTTGCGAATTTTCGTAGCCCCTAAGAAAATTCCTACCACATTGACTTTTTGAGTTCTTTTTTATTTTTCCCACTTTCTCCCTATGTAATAGTGTTTTATTTTGTATCTTTTGGTAATTTGCATTGATTTTGGGTGGTATGTAATACCCGAAGACTTTGTAAAGAGACAATTATTCATATTATTGAAGTGGTTTTCAGGGAAGCTTGTTCAAGAAGCTCCCGTTTCTTTCATTTCTCTCATTTTCCTTTCTCTTTTCTCACTAGCCAAACAGCCTCTGAGGATGATTTCTCAGAGGATGAGTGGCTAAAACTCTCCTTCCTTGAAGTAAAAGGCACCATGCAAGGGAAACTGTGGCAATGCAGGGGTTTCCATGTTTTTAAAGTAGGTATTCACTGTTATTAATGTTATTTCCTTCAACTTTAGGTTTCGATCCTTTCGAATCACCTTGAATGGTTGATATTTGGTAAGCTTTCAGGGCTCATTGGATACTTAATGCTAGATCTAGTGATGTTCATTAGTTATCACTTATGAACTATTGGAAGTTGAGTCAAGGAGACATGTTTTTACTGATTGAGACCATTAATGAGAAGTGAACGCTATTTTCAAGAGGATATTTATTGAGGGTTAGTTTTTATAACTAAATGAAGAACCGATTCAGGGAGATAACTATATGTTATCCTCCCTAATGCGAGAAAAAGACCCGAAAAACCCCTCATTTACCAAAGGAACCTAAGCCTAGTGACCTGATACTTCAAGGGACTTCCTTTCATATTCTAATCTACTTATTTTCAGTTTTAACCATTAAAACCCACTTTTTTATTAAAACCCCAATATCCAAAATGAAATCACCAATTTAAACCTCATTGTCAGTCATTTCCAAGAAAACCCATCTCTATGGACAATCCTAGAACCACTATATTATAGTAGCTATGCTACGCTAGTATGAGGTATTAGATTATAAATTTTGTTGATTAATACTCTATCGACCACGACCGAGCCGATCAAAAGGAAAGTATCTTCTCTTGCCTCAACTCTACACTCCGCCTCTTGCTTCCCACCCGCTCTACTCTTCATCTCTCTACTGCCTCCTCCGCATTATGATCCTTCTTCAAACGCATCCATATATTCATCTCGCAGTTGGAGTTGGATTTGTAGCTGTTTATCCCTCTCTTGCATTTCTTGTCTCATAGTCTTCAGCATCTCCATCAACTTAATATTGCTACCCGGATGTTGTGAGCTTCCAGCTTGCTCTTGATGGATTTGTCTCAAATCTAGGGAGAGGGTCAAGATTGGGCTCAAACTGTTCTACCTCTGTTCTTACACTTGAGCGGCATTATCAATCTGTATATGATTGTGTAAGACCCGAGAAATTCCAATTCGAAACGGCGAAATCAGATTTGGTCAAAATCCAAAATTTATTCCCTCAGGATCTCATATCGAAACGGATTTCACTGCTTCGAATCGCCTCACAAATCTGGGCCAAGACGCCACCTGTAATAAATTCCGAGACAATGTGGTATTTACACGTTTTTTCGAGGCATCACATTTTCGCCACGCAAATGATATTTTGATGACAGTCACATAATACGACTCATGTGCCATGGGCAACACGAGAGAACGATGAAAATGAAATCTGCCTAGATAGCGAATGTCAAACTCGAAAAGGAGGACATAATTGGTATTAATGGAAAATTTTAAATGACACTAAAGGACAAAATGTCCAAAATAGTGTCGTTCTTTCAAAGGCCAAAAGCAGTAAAAACTTTGCGGCCAGTGTAAAAGAAAAACTGATGCAAAGAGTTTCTGACATTTCAGATTTTGTAGAGAGTAAGGACTCCTTCTCTCTAGATTTCCTGAGATCCGATCACTAAGTCTTCGGGCTAAGAAGGAAAGCCGCCCACGCTGAGAGGCCTACGCAGGCATCCTGGGCTTGGGAGTTTTCAACAAACCCGTGAGGTAGGGATTTCTTCCTACTGGGTTTTACACTTCATGAAGTGTATTTGCAATGCTTGAGTCAAGAGGCCGCAGGGGCCGCCGACGGCTCCAAATCTTAGAACCGAATTGTTGTAATTTTTGAAGCCCAAATCGTGCAGTCCGTGACCGAGCACGGCTGATTTGGGCTGTTGGATTGTGTTTTGTCAACTAAATCATGCGTTCGTTGTATGAGGCCGGAAATGGCCATGAAATTTGGGTTCACCAAGTGAACCGATGATTGGACGATATGATATGAACAGTAAACCCCGAGGGTTTTGATCGCTCACATGAACAAGGATAATCGAAATCGTAGATTTATGTGAAATAGTTTGGTCGAGTAATCTAAGTGGAATTGAGCCAGAGTCGATACTAAGTGTGAATAATTGTATAATAGAATATATATGTTTATGATTTAATGATGAATATATGCATGATTATATATATTTGTACGTGTTATAGAACTGAACGGAATTGGCATCATGCATTCCATATGCACCGGGCATCCTGTAACGATAGTGAATGAGCGATGAGGGTTTCTCGAGAGAATGATTTCTGAGGGTCGACTCACAATGTAATTTGACTTATGTCCATTATAACATCTGGAGGGCAAAATTCATATAAAAATATCAACTGTCTGAGTCTACCTAACTGATATACACGGAAGGTAGTCCACTAAATATACGATCTGAGACACCACCATTTACATCTGAGGGTGAACCACAATTAATAACAAATAGCTTTGTTAAAATAACGCTTTCTCATACGGCGCTATGCAGTCACAGTGAGTCTCATGAGACTCGGGAGGTATGAGTCGTATTGCAGACATTCAAGTAGGACTTGATTTGCTTGAATGTGTGTTTACTTGGTTACTGCATATGCACTTAGGTAAGAGCAGCCCATTTGGGGTGATTCCACTATTTGAAACATTAGCTCACCCGTCGAGGGAACAGATTGTGTACACAAAGATAAGACGAGAGATCGCTTCGTCAGAGACCGCTTTAGAAGAGAGCCGGTGGCTTTACATCGCTTTTGTATACATGTATTGTAATTCTGTAATTTTAATATACGCAAGTGAAGAGTAAATAATTATCCTCAGAACTTATGATACATATTGATATGTTTACAGTATGGTTTTACGGGCCATGGCCGCTTTACTCATGTTACTGACATATCGGATAGATGAATGATAGGCTGAGTATAAATGCAAAGTCCAGAGTCATTTTTATTCCGTATAGCTGCATATGAGACTCTGTGTGGTCATTGATGTTGATTGGGACAGTTATATACAGTGATGCATTCGGGCAGAGCCCCATAAAGGAGACTCCTCGCTCGATTTTCATGAGAAATCGCTTCTGCCACCCTTTCATTCACGAAAGTGTTTCCGCGAGGTCAGATGTGAGTCAACGGACCCTCGACGGGGCATCATGCATTGATTTCTATGTTCTCTCTTCCCTCTGCAACTAACTTCTCTTTCCCCTACTGCTTCTAGGCCCTTTCAGGATTCCCGTCATAGGAGGAGTAAGTCCTGTAAGGTGCTTCTTCCTCCCAATCTCCTTCACACTACCCAAAATATTAATAACCTAGTGATCAAGTACAGATGAGTGTATCACCCTCTCAGATTCAATTCCTCTCAGACACCTGCACTTGAGCTTTCATCATCTTTCCAACATTGAACTTGTACCCTTTCTAATATGGCGTGATAACACACGCCTTTCTCTTATAAGACTGAGTGTCAGACGATAAGATAACTAAAAAAAATGAAATAAACCAAACTTTGCTGTTCAAATCTAATGCTCTTTCTCAAGGAGTAGGACTCCATGTACTCTTTTCTTGGTGGCATTCCACTTCCCTTTGTAATCGTCAAAGAATCTACAATCTTGAAGCCTGTTCCTTCACCGCTTTCGAACTTCAACCATTCTTCCTCTCATTCAGATCAGAGGTCCTGGCTCCATCTCGCTCCCATCAAAGAAATCCATTTACCTTTGACATATATTGTCTTGTCCTTAATTCCTACCATATTCTCGTAGAATTCCTTCACCACATCAACGAATCCAGGAGCCATGTGCTCACAGAAAAAATTCCATCCCTTGCTCTCAACGATTTCGTAGAATGGTGAGATCCACTTGTTGAAACCTCTTTTGCCTCTAAAATCTCTATGTTGTAATTTATCCCTCCAAGCGAAATAGGCAAACTTTGAGACCCAATCACTTGCTTTTTCCTCTCTGCTCTCAGCTCCACCTTCTCCAGCTTCTCTCTTTCTCTTTCTCGATTCTTCAACTGAGTGCTTAACCTTTGCTCTCGCTTCAGTTCTTTCTTCAACTGAGTGCTCAACCTCTGCTTGAGTCGCTTGCAGTGCTTCTTCATCCCTCTCAGCATACTCCTCCATTGTTTTGTTCAGGTTAGGAACAAGGTTCGAAGGCTCAGACATTGTCAAAAGAGGGTTTTGGGGATCTAGGGTTTTCAAAAGGAGAAGAAAGAGATTTAGCAAAGAAAGATGAGTGGGTTGATGGTTTATGAAGCAAGTGGCCTTTCAGGTTTCAAAATTTATCTATTTATAAGCCAAGTGTGTTGTTGTTCCTTCATTAAATGTCGCGACAAAAATTAACCTAGGGTTTATTCCCTTTTTAATTTTATGTCACGACATAGAAAAATAATGTCGCGGCATATTTTATGAAATCAATTTAATTTTATGTCAGTCCTTTGTTGCGACAGAACAAAAAGTGTCACGACATAAAAATGTGATGCTTAAGCGTGCTTATATCACGATAGAGAAGGAAATTGTCGCGACAGACAACCTTTTTGCAATATCAGAGTTTAAAGCCAACTTGGTTGCGACATAAAAAAAAAAAAAAATTGTCATGACATAGAAAAATATGTTGTAACAAATTTTGTTCAATACAAATCAAATGATGTCGCGACAAAGAAAAACATTGTCGCGACGTAGTTTGTGCTTCTCTAGTTTTGTTGTTGCGACATAAAAAATTGTGTCGCAACATAATCTCCTATGACTTTTAAAAGTCTAAACCAGTCTTTGTCGCGACATTAAGAAACAATGTTGCAACAGAGTTTTGGCAATATTGTTGCGACAAAGAAAAGTATGTTGCGGCAATGAATTTTTTTTTTCTTCTCAGAACTGCACCATTCACCTTTTTTAAGCAAGTAACATTCAAAGCAAGGTGCATTCATTCATACCAATCATAACATACTTGTGAAAACTCATCTAATCATCAAAGAACCTCAATTCAAGTATGAACAATCATATTTCATTTCTTTACTCAATATAATTCAACAAGATAGTATTCAGAGTATTTAAGGAATGAGAACAACAAAGCTGTTATTCATTTTTTACTCTACAAAATACATTCCCCTAAACTTCAACTATGCATTATCATTAAAGAATAAGTGAGGGAAATATAATTACTCCCCCTTGTAGCATTTTCAACTAGAGAAGGCATAAGTTGCTCGAGGCCTAAAGACCATTGAGGGCTAGTTGCCTTAGGCCAGTGGCCTGCTATGTAGAAAGGAAGTGTAGCACAAGAAGAGTTGAAAAAACACACAATCTTTATTCGAGGCCTTCCGTAAACTTCGGATTGTTCTTAATAAAGAGGCAAAGAATGGTACTATTGGAAATATTTCTTTAGATAAATCGAGTTCTATGGACGGGGTTCGGTCTTCTCTCATAAAGACTAAAGTCTGTAAGCTCCCTTTGACTCATCATCGATAATTGTAAAGGGGCCTTCTCAGTTAGGTCTAAGCTTGCCTTCATCAAATGTCCGTTAGAGAACTAGGTCGCCCTTTTTAAGACTCTAAGTTTTATTAATTTGTCCCTATGTCGTGCTGCTCGCACTAGTATTTGACCATCTAAATTATGGCTCTGTCTCTTTTCTCTTCCAACTCATCTAATGCGAGGACGAGCTCTGAGGTGTCGTAGATGCAGAGGACATCTAGTCCAGACTCCACTAGGATTAGTGCTTTGGCTCTGAAGGCTAGGGCGTACATTGTTTCTCTAATAGATTTCCTTGGTGTTGTACGATAGACCTAAAGCGCTATGGGGAAGCTCACTGACAGATTCGCTTAGCCGACGCCAACCGTCTCTATGTAGTGCTGTGTTTTGTTTGTTACTTGGCCTGAACATTGATCGGGAGTATCTCGAGACGGGAGAGACATTTTATCCCAAATTTCAAGCAACCATCAAACAACTTGCTTATGAACTGTGGCCCGTTGTCCAAGCCTATGGCTTGTGGGATCCCGAACCGACATATGATGTTCTGCTGGGCATAGGGCTTGATTTCTGCCCACTTAGTGAAATAATCCGTAGCAACGAGTATAAACTTTCTCTACCCTATAGCTTGAGGTAGTGGTCCCACGATATCGATTCAAACATATAGAAACACCAGGGTCGGATATCGGATGGAGCTCTGAGTCAATACCGCATAACATTATCACCAAGTATATGTAATTTTTAACTAACCATCCAGATTCCCATTCATCGCCGACTACAAAACCTCATGTCATAATTTCAGGATACAACGATCGTCCACCAATGTGGCTACAGCAAATGCCTTCGTGTATTTGCTTGATGAAGTGCTCGGCTTCCTCCCCGAGCACTGACCTTTGGTAGGGGCCCGAGAACAACCTATGGTAAAGATCATCATTTATTATGGCGTACATGACTTCTCGGGCTTTTGTTATGATGGCTACTTTCTTGTCCCTAAGTAGGATCTCATCTTTCAAATGTGCAGCTAGAGGAGTTATCCATGAATCATCAATTCGGGTCATAATGATAAGGACTACCTCCTTGGAATTTGAGGAGTGTGCCAAGACATCTAGCTCAGCATGGCAGGGGTACGGAGCACTAGAGGCTAAATTTGCTAGGGTGTTGGCCATTTTATTTTTCAATCTTGGGACTTGGGTGACTTTAAATTTCGTGAACTGAGCAATAAGCGAACGCGTGAGAGCCAGGTACTGAGCCATCCTTTCGTTCTTCTCATACTTACCCCGGATCTGCGATGCCACCAGCTGTGAATCACATCGAAGCTCTATGCTTGTGATCGAGAGTGCTCTGGCTACCCAAAGACCTAGCAACACAGCCTGGTACTCGACCTCGTTATTTGAGATTAAAAACATGAACTAAACTGCCTTAGTAACCAACAAGCTCTCAAGAGATTGCAATACGATGGCAGCTTTGCCTCCTACCTCTTTTGAGGACCCATCAGTTTCGAATATCCAAAGGAGTTCAAGGAGGCTAACTTTTGACAAGTTTGACAACTCGACAATGAAATCGGCGACCACTGAATTCCTGGCGTGGCAAACCCCGAAAGCACATATAATATCGAATCCCACTCAAATTTCAACAAATAAGACTTCAAAAGCCCGGCGATGCGTCAAAGCTCAGGAGTATGGCCTTGATCGGGTAGCTAGACATAATGACTATCGTATGGGCTTGAAAATAAGGACGCTGTCATCGCCATCTCCTACGGCCAAGGTGATTCATTCGGAATCGCAAAGAGTCGCCACAAATAATCGCCTCCCGTCTTCTTTCAGCCGACCTTTACCAATGCAGAGTCGATAAAGGCCATAGTGGATTGTGTTTTGTAGAAGATATGCAATAAGAAAATGCAATCTATCGAATCGCAAAGTGTAATGTCGGCCAAGTAATACAAAGGTACCTGGCATTTGAGCATCGATCCATAGGGGAAAACCTTAACGGGAGGCGAAGTTTTAAATTATAATACCTCTTAATATCAACTAGCAATTGTGATGGCTAAGTGAAAGTGAAACCAGACAAATTACTACAAGGTAACTATGCGCTTCTAAACGTAAAGATGACCAAATGGGTAAAGAGGGTGCAAAGTTGTTGACAACTTACTATGTAATGCCAGGTTCCATTCCCATTATCTAATATACGTGTTCTCCAAGCGCGCTCTTTATCTAATGTAATGAAGTCTTCTTAAGGTCATTTAACCTCCCTTATCACTAAGTTTCTGCTCCTTGGCTCAATCCCAAGCATTAGCAGTATGAAATTCAAAGAACTCAGCCTTAATTGTTGATAATCCTATAGTACCAAGTTTATTAGGTTAACTCACCTATGTCTAATTCTTCATTCACTTCTCAAATCTTACAAAGAACCACTCACACATTAAGATTGATCAGAAATTAATATGTTGATTTTAACCAAGCATGAGTTAATGGTAAAACAAATATACAAAAGATAATGGAATTATGAAAAGTCAACACTTAAACATAGTATTCATGTCCAATTACTACCAACACCCCTAAAACCACTAAATTAGAACATAATGATAATCCGCTTCCATGACAAATGGAAACAAGACTTGATAATGAGAGTCACGAGAGAAAAACTTCAAATGATCGAGGGAATGATGATCTCCAAATTCTGGAAACCTTCTCCACAATGTCCATCCTTCTCTGTCTAAACAGCTCCTTAAACCTCTAAAGATACCAATTTTTTCGATCCCCCAAAAAATGGAATCTCCTTCCTTTTATAGCTTATACCAAGATAAGGTTTATTGCTTCCCCGCGACTTTGACGCTCCAACGTCATGACGTTGAGTAGTTTTCCACTCATTCTTTCCAGACTCATACAAAGGCTCCATTTCAAAGATTCTTCCTACAAAACCCAATACAAACTAAATATTATAAAGTAATAAAACGGTCATATATATATATATGAACCATCCAAATCTCACAACCGCGCTTGTAATGAGTGTTTTTGGGCACTCATCAAGTGCTCACCGCTCTGCTGAAGCTGTAAGGTAAAGATAAAGCTCTTCCCCTTAAAGGGGCTGGGACAAGACTAAGGGGGAGACAAGGTACTCCTTGATGTCCTAGAAGGCCTTGTCACATTCTGCATCCCATTCGCCAGATGAGGCGCATTTCATAGCCTTGAAGAAAGGTATGAGGTGATTCGAATACCTTGAAATGAACATTTTCAACGTTGCTAGTTTTCTTGTCAAGGCTTGTATCTGTTTCCCTGTTCTGGTGTAGAACAGCTCGTGCTTGTTCGGATTCCATTTCTATTCCACGCTTACTTAGAAGAAAGCCTAGGAACTTCCCAAACTCAGCCTTGAAGGCCCATTTGTCTGGATTCAATCGTAGATGGTGTAACCTTATTAATTGAAAAGCTTCCCCTAGGTGGGTTAGATAGTCGTTGTGGGATTTTGACTTTACCAGCATATAATCTATATACACTTCCATTGTCTTCCCTAACTGAGGTTCAAACATACGGGACATCATGCCTTGATAGGTGGCCCCCGCATTCTTAAGGCCGAAGGGCATTATGTTGTAGCAAAGACATTCCCTCGTTTGCTGCGAGGAAGCGTCGTATGCGCTAAATCGGGGAGAGAACATGGGGATCTAATCAGAGCCCGACAGTGTTCAAAAGGAGGTCGATCGCGGCCCTACAATGGCATCCACTATTTGATCAATCATAAGAAGGGGGAATGTGTCTTTTAGGCAGGTGTCATTGAGGTCGAAGTAGTCTACGCACACCCACCACTTTCCATTCTTTTTAGGGATAACCACAACTTACAGCCATTCGAGGTATTGACTTCGATTAACCCGCTTACAAGAAGCCTATCGGCCTCTTCTTGATTACTGGGGTGAAAAATGTACCTTAACTTTGTCTTGTCGGCTTTCACCCTGCTTACACATTAAGTTGGTGTTGTGCCATGGTTGGGGAAATTTCGAGCATATCATTATGTGACCATGTGGATACATCGGAATGCTCATGCAAGAATGATAAGAAGGCATCACCTTCTTTCTAGGAAAGGGAAGTTCTGATACTAACCTATTCAGGTTAGCTAGATCCAAACAAAGGGTAATCTCTTAGAGGCTCTGCTATTCTAGTGTTATCTTTCCTGCTTAGGCGAGCCCTGCTTTTTGTGTATTTAGACAATATTCTACGGCATCTCAACGAAGGTGCCTTAGAAGCATTCCGGGTCTCCTTGATATCAATCCGCCCAATGGGCCGGAACACAATGTCAATAAGACGGCTGTGGCCTTCATAAAGATAAAGACCTAAGATGCATTATTGAAAGATGAAGGCTCATCTATCACCGTAAAAGGTACGAGGGCGATGATGGGCCCTATTACTACGGGCAAAACGACTTTCCCGAGTGAAGTGGTTTGCATTCCATTAAAGCCCACCAAGATTCTACCTAGATTATGGTGGTTGTCCCAAGGCAAAGAAAAGCGAGGACGTAGAGTAGGTTGGCGACGCTACCATGATCGACTAAGATGCGCCGCATCAAGTAACATCTGACTTCTAAGGTTAGGACCATCACATTATCATGGGGGTGTGGATAACTGTCTCAAGGGGCACTCGGAGAATATTATGGTACTATCTATGGGGCGCATGCTGCTAAGGGCAAAATTGTATTGAACTCTAGCCACCAAAGTGCCCAACAATGGTCGGCCTCAGGCTTAGGGAGTCGTTGGGCTAAGGCTTGGAGTTTGTTGGGGTAGAAGATCGGGGTGATCTTGTGTTGATAGGTCTTGGCTCTTCAAGGTATTTCCGAAGGAGTCCCTTTCGAGCCATGAATTCAAGTAACCTCTGCAACTAGTAACACTGGTCGGTCAGGTGCCCGTGCTGTGGTAGTCGCAAAATCTAGATTTATCTCTTCGTCTAGGGTTACCCTTTTGGGGGTTTGGCCAGGAAAACCCCTCTAAGGATTATATGAGCAAGAGGAGCTGGGATTGGGTCAATGTAAATTGGGTGTGCTCCCTGTTTCTACTACGCCTATGATCATCTCTATCATGGTTTCTTATCCCTCTAGATTCCTCTCAAGAATTAGTTCACTATGAATCATGTGTTTCGTTCTTATCTCTTATGTCTTGACCATCTTGGCTCATTTTCCCATGCCCACGGTTGTCTTGCTTCTGATCGCTTCAGGGAAGCAGGTTCTTTAATGAGCGAGCTTGTCATCCTCTCTACATGGGAGAGATATTGTCTCTCCGAAATAGCTTGTCCACTATTGCCTGCAGTGGAAAGTGAATCAAAGAATTGAGATTAGGCGTATGGCTCGTTTGATCAGCGCAATATCATATCCCCGCTTATCGAAATAAGCTATGTGGATTGTTTCCTCCAAGCGCCTATAAAGTCTTTGATCGACTCCAAATCGTCACATCACATGTGGAACAGCCGTGAAGCCTCTACTTCCTCCCACTAAACACACATATTAGTATCAACTTCTGCAAATAAACATGAAAAGAGGGGCATCAGGTTAGGCTGAGAATGGAATCCAAGACAGAGCCGACTCGGCGAGACTAGACGGGAACACCTTACACAAGAGGCGCCATTCACCTTCTTCTACTAAAATAAACTCGCATTCACGACCAAATTCCCGACCTAAAACTGGTCGTAAACACCACCATCACTACCATTTAGAGACCAAAAGGGGTTTGGTCAAAAGAAAATTCACCACCTCCAATTACAAAGATCAACATATTTATTTGATCAAATAATTTTGTCGAAATTGGTTCAGAATTAGCGAATTAGCGCCAAAAATTACCGACCAATTACCACCCAACTAACGGTAATTCAAAAAAATAAATTACTATGAAAATGGCTCAGAATAAAAAATTTAATTACCACCAAAAATTATCACCACCACTACCAAGTAACTACCAAAAAATAAATTATCATGAGAAAAATGGTCAGAATAAAAAATTTTAATTACCACCAAAAATTACCGTACCACCATCGGCACCGCAATCTAATTCAAAACAAATCTACCACAAAATGGTCGTAATTTTAATTACCACTAAATTTGGTCAGAACGGTCGTAATACTCACCAAATGCAATGCCATTAAGGGTATAAGTAGAGCTTACTTCACCCAGCCGAAACTAAGTGTTGAAGGTTTGAACGTACTGGCTCAAATACAACCGCACTCCAACTTATTGAGATCGAACACGCTTCATATCACTCCTTCTCCAAATTCGCTTAATCGAACCCGCAAGCTCGAAACATCACAAATCTTCGGGCCAAAGCAAGAGCCTTTGCCCCATCTTTCTCTCAATTGAAGCCTTCCAACGACAAGAACGCCCTTTTCTTTCGCCTCACTCGACCTTATCGTCCTTCACCTATTCCCAATTGTTCGATGCTTTCAAGAAAGAGGGCATCAAATCGGGAGGAGAGTCGTCACTGGATTCCCTATCAGCTTCAGCTTGCTCAGAAGTCCCTATGATTCAATGGAGGCGTCAGTTGCATTAAGTGATTTAGAAGTTGCCTGTTATCGGTTATGCAAATGGTCATCGGGTCGTGGAGTTTTCCTGCTCGAGAGCTCTTCCTTTGTGCCTGGTGAATACAGCTTAGCGTGAAGTTTGTAGAGTAATTCAGTCATTTAACTGGTTCACCTTAATTCAGATATTATCTTTTTTTAATGTGTCTACATTGGTGTTTGAGAGATCAGTGATAGATTAACATTTATGGTACCGTTTTTAGAGGATAAATAAATTAACAAATATGGGTTTTCGTTTTCTCTCAAGATGATTTGTGCCGGAATTTACTTTTGTTTTATGTTCCTATTATTAATGAAATTTATGTTATCACATAATGCTTGATTATTCGTACTTCGCTCTTTCTGCTTTTTTCTAATTGTAAGGATTCGTTAGGAGAAAATACTACACTTGGTTGGGGTCAAAAGATGTATAAAAAGGATGAATTCCTTGAAACTTACCTATATGTATTATTGTAATGAATGCTTCAGAGTTGCTCTGTGATTCATTGTCGACCTGAATAGATGACAAATGTCTTCCATGGTCAAAGTTAAACCATAGTAGGGAAATTCTTAGTATACACACTTTGAATTGTTTACCACGAAAACTTGTGTTTATGAGGATGACAAAAGTCCACTATATCTGCTTCGATGAATATATTCTTCAAGGATCCATTTAGATTTGCTTTTTGCTTACAAATGGTGAGTGTATGATAGACTTAAGCTTCCGTGCATTTGGGAGAAAGTTCTGCCATCATCGGTGAATTTTTAATTTGAATACTTTAACCCTTACCTCAAATTGTCTTGTATTTTAATGGTAAATCTAGAAACTCCTTTTATTTTCTTTGATTTACCTTGCATTTTCTAAGATTCATCCTTCATTTAATCAATTTGATCCTTGATCTAACCAAATTCTTCTGACAATGATTTCCTGAGTTTTTTAATTTCATTGAGGGTAGATTCATTAACATCTCTTCACACTAAGAAGAGTACTAGTATAGGGTCAATATTGAATATCCTCTACCTTGATTTTTTCCTCCTAATCCTATCATACAAGAATTGTTAGTCCGGGTTTTTAAATTGATTTATTTCCCCCCATGTCAAGACATTTCCAATACACAATTGTTATTACAGAGCCATTTATTTTTAAAATGCAACAATAATAAAACCAAGAAAAAATTACATGTATTCTCAATAATGGTAATGGTTTTAATCACATTATTTCAGATTTTGACTTGAAGCTCTGTCTCATGGTAATTGTTTTGCATTTGTTATCGAATATTTAACTCTCCAAACACTCAATTTTTCAGACTAAAAATCTAGTTGATCATTTTTGCCTTCATCCTACCTTTTATTGTTGATTAGATAATAAGGCATGTTTGGGAGTAATTTGATTGCTTTTTTCTTGTTTTGATTTTTGAATAGACCGGGAGGAATGCCATAGAAAATTGAGGTCATATCCTATCCGAAAATGAAGAAAATCAGTGGCCCTGCTGCTGCAATTACAGTGTGCTGATTTCTTCATGATTTGAAAAACATGCATAACTCTTCATTAGAACTTGATCAGTGTTCTGACTCATGGAGTTCCCTTTGAGTCTAGATATCAACTCATATATAGTTTGATAAAAATTGAGGTCATATCCTTATCCGAAAATGAAGAAAATCAGGTGACTCCCAAGGCTGCAATGTCAATGTGCTGATTTTATTCATGATTTGAAACATGCATAACTCCTTCATTAGAATCCTGATTTGGGTGTTCTAGACCATGGAAAGCCCTTTGAGTCTAGAATCCACCCATATAGCTTTGATAAAAATTGAGGCTTACATCTTAGTTTGAGGTTAAGAAAATCAGGCCCTGCTGCTGCAATTACTGCAGTGTGCGACTTTCTTCAAGGGATTGAAACACACACTCCTTCATTAGAATCCTGATTTGGTGTTCTTAGACTCAAGAAAGCCCCTTTGAGTCTAGATATTTCTTAAAAAGATCTACTAGAAAAAAACCTTATTTAGATCCCAACAAACATGTAATTGATCTCCACTCTAATTAAGAAGAATGAACTGTCTGCTAAGGAAAAAATTATTACCCCGGTTTCAAATGGTGGAATTGGGGACAAAATGGGAGGAGCTATCATATCAGAATTTTTAATAGACGATGATTCTTGGAAGTTGGTAGATGTTTTACTTTGGGGTAACATTATGTTTAAAAAGTGTAATGACCTCATGAATTGTTTTCTTTTGTTCTTTCACTAGAAATGATTTTGGAATTTGTAGTATTCATATTTGCTCAAATTTAGCCCTGAATTTGAATATTTAAGTGAAATTTCATTTATTTGATTGCATGAAGATTTTGATGTCATTCTTTAGACTTGCATACATTACCTATCCCATGTTCTCCAAGATGTGGAATTTTTGCAAACTTTATTA
This sequence comes from Tetrastigma voinierianum, assembly GCA_016808115.1. Classification (NCBI taxonomy): domain Eukaryota; kingdom Viridiplantae; phylum Streptophyta; class Magnoliopsida; order Vitales; family Vitaceae; genus Tetrastigma; species Tetrastigma voinierianum. The sequence goes on along the minus strand of JAEQBH010000376.1, from coordinate 647,689 downwards.
ATAATAAATAGGGTTGTTTTGATGCATTCATCGTTATTCTACTTGTTGATTTCAACTTTTCTTTTTGCCTATTTTATTGGAATTGAAATGAAATTGGCAGAATTTTTAGATATCTGTAGGTTATAGAATAAGATTTCACTGTTCCAATATTGAGAATGTTGTTACTTAGTCATTCCTAGTGCATTTGTTGGTTGAGGTGAGGTATATACTTCTAAATGGTATTGAGCTTAGTCATTCCTCCGTTTAAGGATTTAAACTTGGATCTGAGGCACATACAACAGCTGTAGTGAGAAACCTGAGCTTTACGCTCGTGACTTCTGCATTCAAGGCTTGGCTTTGCTGACAACCTGTAAGTTTCTCTCTACACCTTGTTTATTTGGCTCGCCTCCCAAGTATCATTCAATATTTCTTTCCTTGAACAAGAATGGGCCATTTATATACCTGCACTAGAGAGAGTACATGATCATGCACTTCCGAATTTGTTATTTGAGTAGTTGGCTCAGTATTTTAACTCCGCCCATATCCTTTGAGAATGGCAAATGGTTTAAAAGAATGCTGTCAGACTTACACAAGTATCGCTTTCACTTTGTGTAAATTACGAAGTTTTGAGTACTGCAAAACATAATTATTTCCACTCCACAATATCTGGTAAAATTAATTATCCTTGACCTTTGTTATTTATGAGTCAAGAAATGCATATATAACCATGCATATATAATCAGTGGCCCTGCTGCTGCAATTACTGCAGTGTGCTGATTTTCTTCATGATTTGAAACATGCATAACTCCTTCATTAGAACTTGAATTGGGTGTTCTAGACTCTATGAAAAGCCCTTGAGTGTAGAATCCTTCCACATATAAAGCTTGATAAAAATTCGAGGTAATATCTCTATCTGAAAATGAAGAAAATCAGTGGTCCTGTTGCTGCAATTTCACAGAGTGTGCTGATTTTCTTCATGATTTGAAACATGCATAACTCCTTCATAAGAACTTGGATTTGGGTGTTCTATGACTCTATGGAAAGCCCTTGAGTCTAGAATCCACCCAAATATAGCTTGATAAAAATTGAGGTCATATCCTATCCTAAAATGAAGAAAATCAGGTCTTACTCTGTTGCTGCACTACTGCAGTGTGTTGATTTTTTCATGATTTGAAACATGCATAACTCCTTCCATAAGAATCCTGGATTTGGGTGTTCTATGACTCTATAAGTTCCTTGAGTCTAGAATCCACCCAAATATACTTGATAAAATTGAGGTCATATCCTACCCTAAACAGAAATCATGGTCTCACCTGCTGCTGCAATTACTGCAGGCTGATTTTTTCATGACTGAAACATGCATAACTCCTTCATAAGAACTCTTGGATTTGGGTGTTCTATGACCTATGGAGCCCTGATTCAGAATCCACCCCAATATAGCTTGATAAAATTGAGGTCATATCCTATCCTAAATGGAAGAAAATCAGTGGTTCTACCTGCTGCTGCAATTACTGCAGTGTGCTGATTTTTTCATGATTTGAAACATGCATAACTCCTTCATAAGAATCTTGATTCGGGTGTTTATGACTCTATGGAAAGCCCATTGAGTCTAGAATCCACCCAAATATAAAGTACGAGAAAAATTGAGGTCATTATCCATTCCAAAATGAAGAAAATCAGTGGTCTTCTACTCTGCTGCTGCAATTACTGCAGTGTGCTGATTTTTTTTCATGATTTGGAAACATGCATAACTCCTTCATATATCTGGATTTGGGTGTTCTATGACTCTATAAGCCCATTGAGTCTGTGAATCCACCTAAATATAGCACGAGAAAATTGAGGCTCATATCCTATCCTAAATGAAGAAATCAGTGGCTCTACCTAAGGCGTAAATTACTGCAGTGTGCTGATTTTTTCATGATTTGAAACATGCATAACTCCTTCATAAGAACTCTTGGATTTGGGTGTTCTATGACTGTATGGAAAGCTCCTTTGAGTCTAGAATCTAAATATAGCTTGATAAAATTGAGGTCATATCCTATCCTAAATGAAGAAAATCTGTGGCCCTACTTGCTGCAATTACTGCAGTGTGCTGATTTTTTTCATGATTTGAAACATGCATAACTCCTTCCATAAGAACTTGGATTTGGGGTGTTCTATGACTCTATGGAAAGCCCACTGAGTTAGCCGCCTGACCATATGCTATTTAATAGCATTGGGTACTCCATATATTTTTGAAATTTAGGTTAGAGTACTGCTACTAATCACTTGAATGAAATTCTATAGGAATATATGAGTTGATTACATGATATAGTATGAATTTATGAATGATATGGATATAATAACATGTGATAGGATTAAATTGAAGAACGTTTAACATATCTAAGTAACTAAAATTTTCCTATAAATACGACGAAATCGCTGCATTCTCTTAGCAACGATTTGAAAATGCATCATCGTAAACGATTATAGTTGTCGCTTTCGATGATATATAGTTAGGCCAGAATACATCCGCCCTATATTACAACGAAGTTTGTATACACCGGATTGTCCTAAAGGGATGCTTTACGAAAGGACGCAATTAAACATCATGATTTAATTTAAATTGCATATATTATGTGTCATTTTGTGCTCGCTTTCCTCGTTTGTTCTCCGGTATTATTGCGATATATAAATAGTAATGCAATTTGCCAACCGCCGATTATGCATTATTATTTATATCTTATTTTAGTACTTGAGAACCACTCGAGCCGCGAAATGCATACATAATGAACATGCAATCGTGATCTTTTTTTTTAACGTAAATCTTTGTAAACGGATTGTGACCAAACCTATCAAGAGAAAAGAACCCGTTTGGACGGCAGGAAGGGGAGTAAGTGGGAGGGTATGTGTAGTAGGCTGGTATCACACGCTGTGAAATATAACTTTATCTAACCACAATGGATGGTTAATGAACATAAAAATAATTGAGGACAATCGTGTTTGTTTACTATTAAAATTGATTTTTTTGGTATTCAGTTATGGAAGACGATCGAATGGATGTAATGAGGGCTTAATAGTGAATGGAATGATTCTCATTAATGAATGGGGATAAAGTTGATGAATTTGTGCGTTAAACAAGGACATCTGAGTGTGTGAATGGTGTAGCCTTGACTATAAGGTGTCCTTGCACTTTAGTTAAAATGTCGAGGAATAAAGTTTTGAATGTTGAAATTTGTGAAGGTGCATTTGTATAGAAACTGGTTTGTGTAGGATTACTATGTTTGGATATACCATGGTGAGAAGCAAGTCACGGAGGTATTGAGTTCGATGCGGATGTCGGCAAGTGGCCCAGTCGAGGATGGTCTCGAGATATTATGAATCACACTACATACCATAGAATGGTTTGTGATCTTTGCGAGTCCCCGAGATTCAACCGGGATGAGAACCCAATCTGCAAGACGGAATTTCTATGACATGATTCGAGCGGAGACAAGCACGTATATGAGGGAAATTCTAAGCATACCAGCTATCTGCGGCCGTGAGGATGTTAGAAATAAAGTGCGGACACGGTGTTGCGGGCATGGTTTGATGATATGTCTAATTTCATTCAAGAAGCTGTTACCACAAGATAATCGATGCCATTGGATTTCTGACCTGAAGTTAGTTAGAGAGGGTTGGGATTACCACGTCTGAGTCATTCATTGTTATTTGTGAACAAGCGTATGATATCACTGGGGTGATGACGGTGACATATGGTTGTAAAAAATATTAGGCGTACTCGTCTGAAGCAAAGGTTAGGGGTTAAGAAATGGGTGTATATCACGGAGTTTGAAGGTCTTGAGTATAAGAAGATGCACTATTTTCCAATAACACCTAGGTTGCGAGATTGTATGCATCAACCGCAGACTAATGGGGATGAGGTGGCATTCGGAGCATCATATGGAGGACAGTAAGATGTGTCCTGCCCGATGCCCTGCTTAGAGCTTATTTGATAAGATTGTTTCCCACTGATTTTTCTTGATTCGAAATGTTAAATTTGGGTTTATTTCTTTGATGGTTTTTCAGCCGTTTAATTCGTCACGGACAGCAATATTCTTTGTGGCTTTGTGGTGGTGGCGCGTATAACTTGCCTCCGGGAACTTATGTATGAAGGGAGGATTTATGTTTTTAATTTGTGTTAGTCTTGAGACCTCTGAATCCAAAGGAGATAGATGTTTTCTTCACGGCCATTGATAGCGGAGTTGAGAAAGTCGTAGGGTGTTGGGTTCAAACTTATGATATTTCCAAACGGCAAAATTTTCAGATCTTGTATTTGCCCTCATGTGGACCATAAATGACTTTCGGCGTATTCTATGATGTGCGGGTGGAATCTGGCTGGCGGTATGTTGGCATGTCGCATTGTATGGAAGACTCTGATGCTTTTAGATTAATTAAGAGCGGGAAAGTCTGATTCGACAACCATGGAAGTTTTGCTTATATGAATCATCCGTATCGAGTAACACCAAAGACTTCATTAAGAATAGAAAGGTTGCTAAACAATTCCGGTGTTAGATACGGGGATGAAGTGAAGGATTTGGATAACGAGAGGGTTGAGGAAGGTGATAGATGTCGATGTTGAGGTTGTGAATGCAGCTATATCTAAGACTTGTGGGTGGAATAAGAGAAGTATTTTATGGGATTTGCCTACTTGTGAACCTTTCGAGGCACAATCTTGATGTTGCTTATGCATGCTCGAGAGAATGTGTTTGTGATATTTTCAATACGATGTTTAACATTCGGGGAAAAATAAGGACACGTACAAGTCGAGAGATGAGTTGAATAAATATTATTGATGAGTCACTCAATTTGCCTGAAAATCTTGTCACCAATAAATGCCACTGATGTGCCATTTTATTTACGAATAAATCACGGAAGAAGGATGTGTTGGAGTGGGTAAGCGAGATTTCCAGGATGGTTATGCTTAATGCGGGAGATGTGTGGATGCGAAAAAACTTAAGATGTTTGGTATGAAGAGTCATAGTTGTCATGTATTCATGCAAGGTTGTTACCAATCGCTCTTCGAGGAATTCACCTTAAATAGAATATAGGGCCGATAAGCTGAGATTTCCTTATTCTTGGCGACTTCTTCATCTTTGGTGATGAGGAGTTGAATCTGGATGAACAAATTCCTGGTATCTTATCACGATCTTGAAGATCTTCCCTCAAGTTTTTTGACTCGATGGAACATCTTCCGATTGCACTTAGCTTCTGAGCGATTCTTTGGTCAGTCCATTATCGTTGGATGTATCCTCAGGAAAATTAATATTAGTCGCTCGACGATTCTTTTCCCATATATATATATATATATATATATATACACACACAATACATGACTTATAATATTCAATAATCTTCTTGTAGATGCAGGAAAATAAAGCATAAAATCATGAAACTGAGCTCGGGTAGGGTTACATATCGATTGGGTATATTATGGATGAGGGCGAATTAGCATCATTACATTTCAAAGAGGAGATCAAACTCTTCCACTTAAGGACAAGCGGAATGAGGTTTATCTTGATGACATTGTGGATGATGATATGTTTGAAATTTTCAAACCTCAGGGTAAAGCAATCGGTCTTAGAAGAAGCGGTATCTAGCAGATGATGAATATCTGCCGGCTCGTCTATATGTCCTAATGAATTGTCCGGAAGGTTCAACCATTTCATAAAGTAAGTAGTTGCTAAAGTCAAATGAGATATATTTAGCATGTTAATTTACACTATTTCCTCTCAATGTATCCATTTTCTCTAATTTCACTTCTATTTTAAGTGTATTCGTTACGAAAAACGTAAGCGGTTCCAAACTTGAATGGCCGAAGGCGTGATGCCTTGGCCAGACAAGAATTTCCATCGTGGTTTGAAAAATCACATTATGTTTACTAAACATGAAAATACACAAAACAATTGTAATGTTCTGATACAAATTTATAATTCTTCCAATCTCAATAATAATACATTGATTCCAGATTACGGAGTTCATAATCGTCACGAAATAAAATTTCCAATCATTATCTTGAACTATAGCACGAGGTCCTAAGAGGTTAGAACTTACAGCAGTTTACTATGTGAATGGTTTTAATTTCCTGCTTGAATCGTGCCTGGGAGTTGAGACCTTCGGACAATTGAGGGTACATTAAAGGATCAGTATACAATGGCTAATCGACTATTACGGGACTACGATTCGAAGTGATCGAGTTAAATTTAAGCCCTCGATTCAGAAGCGTGTTATTCAAATGATATGATTGACCCAACACCACATGTCGGTATGGTTGTCCATCCTCGATATAAACTTGTCGATGTGCACGATAATAAACGATTCAACAAGTATGAACCTTTTGTCTTAGCAATACAAGCATCACAGGTTTATTATTGTGAATATCCGGGTCGGACCGGTCCTAGAATGGATTGGAAAGCTGTGTGCAAGATCAAAGCTAGGGCTCAAATTGACATCCCCGCATCACCAAGTAATGATGTCATAGAACCAGCTTTTCAAAATGATGACAATGATGTTATAATCGAAGCTGTGGTGGGGGACGAAGACGTCCTTTTAGTTGCATCTTCTGAGATGGATACAAGTGGGGATGTAGATGTTGATGAACATTTAATTGATAATAGGGAAGAAGCGAGTGATGAAGGAGTTTGAAAATGATGTTACTATGCGAAGAAGAGCGAACCAGATTTAGATGATTACGATGAGAATGAGTGGTTAGTGAGTTTAGTTATTTTGTTCGTTAATCATGTTTGTTTATTTTCATTGCCTTATGTATTTTACTTGATGCTTACTAATCAATAATGTGTTGTTTATTATTTTTAACAGATATGGCACGTGGACGAGGTAGAGGCAACACGTTGCGGAGTCGTGGATACGAGTAGAGGCAAGCGATGCCTCGGGTATGCCGATCTGACAGAGGGTCGAGGGATTCGATGAGACCCACAGTGACAGAGGAGATTGTGAATGTACCGCGACATCGAGGATCAATGACTGATCCGCATCCTTAGTCTGAGATTGTGATGAATGATGTCGAGAGACATGGGAGGAGATGATGGAGATGTTGGAGAGTCTTCCTCGAGCACCCCTACGAGATGAGACTCTCCCATTGCTCGGTTGAGCCTGACGATTGATAATCAAGTAAGATATGGCTTAACTAATGATTTATCCATTTCTTAATTTATTTCTTACTTGCTATGAAATTTGGGTTACGGGGGCGAAGTTAAGTAAATACGGTCAATTTCTAGGGTTACGAGGACAATTTTCGAGAGAGTCCTTTAAACCTCATGGACATAATTGGAAGTCAGCGTGATTAGAGGCTAGATTGATGATTTGGAAGAATTTAAGGTATATATTACTACTTAACATTTTTACATCAATTATTTATTCTTTTGTTCAACGATGAAATATGTTTAAATTACAATTACGAGAAAGTTTATAGGTGGACAGTCAAGGAGGCGGTCGGGTGTTCTACAAACATGCCCGGTCGGTATAAAAAGACTACGTAATGCGAGGTCAAGATAAATAGTTGAAGAAGAAGAAGCGGGTGAGTGTCCCCAGATCATGTTTTCCGGGAGTGGCGGGAGAAGATGGGAAGATCTGATTATAGGAAGAGGTGTGAGAAAGCAGGCGACGTAAATTCGCTCGGAGCGAGCTGAGGGTAGTGGCATGTCTACACACACTTGTGGATCTCGCTATGCGTGACCTGAACGAGCATTAGTATGATTTCTAATTTTACACTTCTTATGTTTATTACTTTGTGAATTGTGTTCAAACTTATGCTCTATTTTCATTTCCTCGATGATTTTTTCATTCAATTAATCAGACAGATTGGTTATAATTAAAGACACGCATGAGGGTAAGAAGCCCAAGTGTTCTCGCTTATTCAGATACACGCACACGAGCAAGACATGATCGCTTTTTGTTGATCGAGATCTCTCACAAAGAATGCAAGTTTCAAAACAAAATTACTTTTTTTTTGAAGATAAATTAAAATACTTATTTTTATCATTACTTATCCCGCATGTGGACCCGGTGGTTGGTGTGTCGTTTGGATTCTGTCACATGTAAAAATATATCGAAAAAGATTTATCTCTCTTTGAAGATCAATTAAAATACTTATTTTGCATTGCTTGTCGACAAGATATGAGAAGGTAAATGTTAGTCGCTGCGATCGCTGCCGTGATTCTGGGTCATGATTTATTCCAGGTTTTAATATGGTGAAAGAATGAGATTTATTTATACTTTTAACTGTACTGAAGAACATTGATATATTTTTATGAGAAGATGAGCGGCCCAAGTGGCCATTTTTACCATTTTTTATCCATACAGGACCCGTGTGGTCATGTGAAATGTCGGGACAGCTCGCTGCCGTTATCGGGTGACATGTTGTATTTTGGCAGAGCTCCCCGCACAAAGGAGACTCGCCCGACTGCGCAACCCTAGCCTCGAGAAAGTGACTCAATGAAGTGGTGCCTGGGTTACCCGACATCCATGAATATTCCTGGCGAGTTACTGTGTCACAACGGACCCTGAAACATGTAAAAAAATATTCCAAAGATTTGGCTTATACTTTCTTTATTTTTTTAAGATAAATTAAATACTTATTTTGCATGTTTATCGCGAGATATGAGGAAATGTTAGTCGCCACACTCAAGCGTATCTCCCGCCTACTTCAGCCTTCATGATGGCGCATCGTAGTTCTCATGCATCGCTCCACCTGCTGATACGAATCGACGGTATGAGGTCATTGATGGCAAGGAGAAGATGCCCGTTTATGGCGCTGCCTCATCGACATCATCATTCTACCTCGCGATAGACGACTGATATTATGAAGCTCCATCTTCGTGACCATTTTCGAATTTGTTTCGACGATGGAGGATTCTTCGTGATCACGCAGGCGAAATGCGATACAAGATTTGGCTGGCTGATACCGAGCGACGCCGATCGAATTCTCGAGGATGATAGTGGAAGAGTTAAGGCTCGCTTTTGATCGCTTACAAAGAAGCGCCGAAGCGTGGACCGTATTCAACCTCGATGATCTACCCGATTGTTCGGCCAGAATGCCCGCCTACAAAGATCTACCCAAGACCTACAAGCAGCGACCTCGCAGCTATCCGCATCAGATTAGCGCCAGCCAGACATTTACCCCCAAAGAGACTCCACATCCTCACCATACCACTTCGTATATCTCAAAGATCACGATGATGACACTAGTCGATGATTGAGGTATCGCATACTTCTTTTTTTCTTATACTCGATTGGGGAATTCATGTTTTATTTTCGACTTATTTACTATATATATGCAAAAGATATATATTAGTTTGCTTGTTTTAAATATATTTTACTTTTTTATATAATATGTATGCACTATTGTGCTTTTCTTTTGTTTTGTAATTCCATTATGTATATATATATATATATATATATATATATATATATATATATATATATATATATATATATATATATAAAGCAACCAAAAAATTAGTTACCATTTACCGATCGACCGCGACCAAACCGACTAAAATTTTAAATTAATTAACTAAAAAATTGCTACCATTTGATCAATCGACTATACCAAAAAAAAAAATTTGTTTAATTAATTTACCGACATTTCAGAGACCATATACCACTTAATGGTCAGTAGTTTGGCTGCAATGGTCTCCAAATGGTCGTAATTACCGATCATTTGGAGACCATTTACTCGACCAATGGTTACAAAATTCTTGGTCAGGCAAATGGTCTCCAAATGGTTCGTAATTATCGATGGGAGACCACATTTACTCGACCAATGGCATTAAAAATTTTGGCTCAAGAAATGGTTCTTGGGAGCCACTGTACCACGAATTATTGGGAGACTACTTACCAATTGTATTAGGTTCTTGTCGGCAAATGGTCTCAAATGGTCAGAATTACCGACCATTTGGAGACCATTTGCCGACCAAAATTTTTCTGCTGGTAAATGGCCTGCAAATGGCCTAAAATAGGCGGAAATGGTTTGCTTCCAGAATGAAGCCGAAATGGTCGTAATTTAATTAATTGATTTTTTTGTCGGCAAAAATAATTACCGATCAGGAAATTAAGCACCAAATAATTTAGAGTTCAGAATCGGCCTGGGTGAATGGGTTTACCGACCAAAAATATACTGTTTACCGACCAAAAATTTGGTCGGTAATTCGGTGATTTTTAGTAGTGATTGCCTCTTTGAAGCATCATGACCTGGCGAAAATGCATCAGGTGGTCAAAAGGTCCTCCAGTCCATCATACATCTGGAACTTGGGTAACATAAAGTGCAGAGAAGAATCCTAGTAAAGGATGGTAGGGATGAACGAAGACGCCGACATGTCGTCTAATGCTAGCAAAACCGGATCTTAGCTTTTAGGATGAGAGGGAGTCTTGTTCGTATGAACCCAATTCCTCTCCTCAATGACTTTGTTTTAGTTGAAAGGACGAATTGGGAGCTTATTGGTTGATGCTGATCTACTAGGGCTTCCTCCTGGCGCATTGGCTTGTAGATCGGCAGGTCCGTCATGGGAAGGAATCGTTGTTGTAGTGTGCAGGGCAGCATTATCCTCTCTTAAGGTGGCGTTGGCTACCAAGAAAGAAGCTAACTGTTGCTGATGGGACTCCTACTTCTCCTTAAGCATTTGTTCCAACGATAGCATCCGTTGTTCCATCGAGGGTACAGGGTTGGAGGGCTCGACTTCGCCCATCACGTAATTTCATAATAAGGTTTAGGACATCTTAGGTATGCAACTTAGAGGTAAGTATGGGAGATATGTTCCCATAGATTGTGCCCATGAAAAAGCTTAAAATTCCCAAATAATTTTTGTTTCTCTCAAGTTGCAAGATGAATTGCCCATATATTTTAGGTTACGTCCGGATCAATTTATACTATTAGAGTCCGTCATGTGGCATTCCACAACTGGCTCTTAACCCACCATGGTAATGGAAGTCGTGGGGACGGAATGCGTGGTGGGAGTCATTGGAGTGGAGTTCGTGGTAGTCCACATGTAAATTAACGTTCACGTCTTGACTAAGTCTACATCATCGGCAAAGATTGGGTCTTCACAACTCTATTTGCTTAGTCAAACATTGGGTTGGTCAGTCTTCGGTCCTCGAGTTCAAGAAATGGCATGCTCGGGGTGATATAAGGGGTTCGACAAACTAGTGCTTCTACACATGTGCTCTGTATAAGAGTGTCAAGGGTTGGGCTTGAAACTTTAGGCTCGGGCCCCCTCGCCCTAGCCTTTGTTCGTACTTTCTGAGTTGAGCTTCATTCGTGCGACACATGTGGGATTAGACTTATCCCATTCCACTAGGAACTCAGACATGCATTGTACCTGTGTTCTCTTCCATTTTCCCACTTTTTTTCACCAATGAAATGATCCAAATAAAAACCGACGATTGCCTATTAAACTCTAGTCGAACAATATGGAAAAAACAAATTTATCCCACAAAAACCCTAGCTTAGGAGAACACAAAGATCCCACCTAATCAGTTACACATAAATGCCGAGAAAGAGAAAATGAGAGAAGATACTTGTCTTAACTTGGTCTAAATATTGAATTAACCTCATCAAAGGCATGACAAATAGATGCAAACTCTTTGCAAGTCTCTTAGAGGAGGAGAAGGTTAGCATGTCATCCCACTTTATCGTCCTTGATGCTTTGAAGGCCACATCTACAATCACTAGAGCTACCTCTGGCCCCACTTGAATCTTCATCCACGACAATTCTCATATGAGAGACAAAAGTCAGAATTGGAAGTCATTACAGAGAGGGAGGAGTTTAGCATCGAAGCCATTCAAACAGTCTAGGCATAAAAGCGAGCCAAGAGAGATTGTCCTCACTGGAGAGTGTTCCACTCGATGTTCATTGAGAAGATCGTGCAGGAGAGGGATAAAGATTTAGGGTGCACAATATGGTAGCGGTCAAAGTACATGTTTCTATTGCCGATTTTATGGTAGCGATCCTCAGATTGACCGTGTCTATTGCCGATTTTAGGTTGGATAATATGTGTGATATATATATATATATATATATATATATATATATATATATATATATATATATATATATATATATATATAAGTAATCACAACTATAGAATATGTATGTTGGAATTATTATTCTAACAAAGAATTTATCATGAAACAACTACAATATGTATAGACAAGAACCCATATCATATAAGTATCATAAAGGAGGATCACCAAAGACCCTTGACATCCTAATGGTACAAGATTTCTCCAAATTATTGTTGATATTGTTTGATATTTTTGATGCAATTGATCTTCATAACCAAAGTCCTTGATTTTCTCAAAATCTTCACCTTGATCACTAATGTAACTCTCTTTACAATGACAGGTATCAAAGCTTAAACATCTTATACAATAGAAAAGAAAACACAAAAACAAATAAATATAGAAACAAATAAATAAGAAAAACATACTAAATTAGAATTAAAATTCAATCAAAATACATTTGCAATGATCTTGTAACTTACTTGTCCATTATTCAATATGCATAAGGAACCCTTTATATATATATATATATATATATCAGCGGCATTACATCATCTGAATGAAAAAATAATAATTTAAATGGGCTATTGCTATTTGCCTTGGAGATGTGCTGGAGAAGTGGGAAAGTGGCAAAAAAATAAAATCAGGAAGACTTTAATTAAGTACTACTCAACACAGATTACATGTATATATATAAATATAAGGGACAATTATTATATTAAAGAGTCAGTGAATCGGATAATGTCCATATGTGAAGGCAAATCCACAACAGCTAAGAGGAAAATAATAATTGAAAGAGCATCAACCCCAAATCAAAGTGCGGTGGAATAAACTATAGTTGAGTTGTGTTTTATTGATTAAAACCTGTATTCCGTTGACATGGATCAGTGCCTCCTCCTGTCAGAAGAAACTTTGTAATTCTTGGAAAATGAAGATCCGAAGAAACCGCTCACCCTTCTGCCACTGTTTCTGCAGACGAAGAAAATCCAACATTAATGGCTTCCACGAGCACCCAGGTAATATCTCCATCTCATTCTCTGAACCTTTCTTACAAGGTTTGTTTGAGTTTCAGAGGAGAAGATACTCGCTACAATTTCACTGGTTATCTCTATGAAGAGTTCACTAGAAATGGAATTCACACCTTTAGAGATGATGAAGAACTTGAACAAGAAGGGGCTATTGCGTCTGGGCTTTCAAGAGCTATCGAAGAGTCAAAATGTTTTGTTGTTATTTTCTCGGAAAATTATGCCAACTCAAGGTGGTGTTTGAATGAACTTCTGGAGATTATTGAATGCATGAATACAAAGGGGAGACTAGTTCTACCGGTTTTCTATCATGTCGATCCATCAGATGTCAGAAACCAGAGAGGGAGTTATGGAAGAGCATTTGCTACTCATGAAATAGATGCCGACGAGGACAAGAAAGAGAGAATACAAAAGTGGAGAACTGCCTTGAAAGAAGCTGCCAATCTAAATGGCTATCATCTCCAAAAAAATGAGTAAATATAACTTTCTTTCTCATCCTTAAACCTTTTTTTTTCTCAAATTTAACTTTTTTTTATTATAAAGCTTTTTTTATCCTCTTTGAAGATTCTGCAAGTAATGTTTTCAAGTAGTCATTTATCCCATTTGGTTTAAATGTTACTCTAATATTAAATTTAGTTTTGTTCTCGTAGTTTCAAATAATTTTGATTTTCTATCCAAAAATTTGTGTTCGTGATCTCATAGATTGATGCAGTGTTATCATCCTAAAATCAGGTGACGATTATTCTTTCTCATTGACATTGGTATTTTCATTGGATTCACCTAATTTTAAACTCAATATTTTGCTGCTTTCGGAAATATATATTAGTTTTCTAGCTATTAGGAATCCTATACTAAAATCTGCTTATCTTTTTTAATTTGATTTCAAATATATTTGTCCGAATTTTAACAAAAGTTTTATAACAATCATGGTGGATAGAATGTGCGTAGAAGTAGAACTAAAGTGTATAGAAAGGGCAAAAATTAAGGTGTTAGAAAATAAATTTTGTCTAATCTCAATATAATGAAACTACATAGAAGGTGTAGTCTTTGAATTAATTCCTAATTAAATAATTTCTTATATATTTTATATTTGTCCCTTTATATTATTTCTTTAAATTGAGAAAAAATTTCAGATAAATATAAATAAAATCAATTACTCGCATGAACATGGATAATATAGAAAAATAAACTAGCAACTAGTGGATGTAAAAATCTACTATATATGAAAAAATGGTACATAATTTTACTAGATCAAATGCACTCATTCCATGGAATAACTCTGCTTTTTACGGGTCATAAAAATTGGCCATCCCTTGTAAATAGAATATTAGAATTGTAGAGAGTTTTATGATTCTAAAATATTCTAAAAACACTTTCGAGCATCACATAATAATTTAGTGATGGCTATAATTTTAAAACTTACCAAAGGATAAATTTATTTTTAAAACTAATTTAAAATAATTTTTATAATTAAAAATATACTAGAAATCAAATTAGGGTTTAGAAAACACCCACTTCTAAATTTCTTATACGAGTCATTATGAAGGTTTTACGAACCATAAAACATATTAATCTTAATGTTTACAACTTCAAGTAATCAAATTCAAATTTGATAAAGTCTAAAGTTGTCTCAAAAGTAATAAGAGCAAAAGTAGAAAATGGCATCTAGGAGTAAGATAGGAACAAGATTACAAATAAAATAAGATAGCATAATGGTGTGAAAAATGTAGTGAAAGAAAGCAATGTGAGAACCAAGGGTAGTCACAAGCAATAATCAAATTAACAAAAAGACTGTTAGATTAGAAAGACTGTATGAGAAGTAGATGGTTTACCACAAGGACAAATTATGTAGTACTTGTTTCCTGTGTGAACAATTTAGGAATATGAGGAACACAAATAATATTTTGTATCTTCTTTTTGAATCTTTTGCTTACATGTGCACTTGATATAAGTTGATATAATTGCAACTAAATATGTAAATAAAAGTAGGTTTCTTCCTTAGATTTTGCATTCTATTTACCCTGAAATTAACTACTGTAAATAGGATCAAACATTACCAAGTTTAATTCATATTTATTCTTTTGTGAGTTTTGTTAAAGTTAATCACTTGTTTCATTATATTATATAATTAACAGCTATGAGTCAAAGCTTGTTCAGAAAATTGTTGACGATATCCTTAAAAGATTGACTTTGAAGCTTGTACGCATTGACGAGAACATAGTGGGAAAGGATTTTTACTTGGAAAAATTGAAACCATTGCTCAATCTTCACTTGATTAATGTTGTTTGCATGATTGGGATCTATGGTATTGGTGGAATTGGTAAAACTACAATTGCCAAAATTCTTTATAATGACATCTTATATGAGTTTGAGAGTGGAAGTTTTCTTGAAGGTGTTAGAGGAAGATTCGGAACGGAATATGATCAACGTAATTGCAAGAACAACTTCTTCGTGACATCTTAATGAGAAAAGATATAAATTGAAGTAGTACCAATGAAGGAGTCAATATGATAAAAGACCGGTTCAGCTCAAAAAAGGTTCTTGTTGTTCTTGATGATGTTAATCATTTGGACCAATTAAAACGGTTCATTGAATGTCGTGAATGGTTTGGTCCAGGGAGTAGAATCCTTATAACCACAAGAAATAAGCATTTGCTTGACGTTCATGCTGTAGATGCATTGTACAATGTTGAGGTGTTACCTCCTAAGGAAGCTATGCTACTCTTTAGTAGGCAAGCCTTCAAACAAGCAGTTCCAATAAAAGATTATGAAGAGCTCTCAGACTATGTGGTACGTTATGTCCAAAGCCTTCCACTAGCCCTAAAAGTTCTAGGTTCTTTTCTTTATGGAATGACAATAGATGAATGGGATAGTGCATTGGACCAATTGAAGAGGACATCTAACATGGAAATTCATAATGTGCTTAGAATAAGCTTTAATGGACTTGATAATGATAGATACAAGGAAATATTCCTTGATATCGCGTGCTTCTTCATAGGGAATGACAAAGATTTTGTTTTAAGAATATTACAGTATGGCAAGTTCCAGCCACGCACAGAAATAAAAGTTCTTTGTGATAGGTGCCTTATAATGATCTCGAATAACAAGATACATATGCATGGCTTGATACGACAAATGGGTTTGGACATTGTTCGAGAAAATTTTCCTAGAGAACCTTGGAAATGGAGCACGTTGTGGGATTCAAATGATATCCGTGATGCATTTTCAAAAGAAGAGGTAAGAACTAAATGTATAAAGCTATTTGCACCTCAGCTAGCGTATAAGCTTGAGTGAATTGTATTAAACTACTTTTTGCATAATTTTAGTGAGCTTTTATACGTTTTGTGCTTTACTTATCCTTGCTCTTGTTTTTTTCAGGGGATGAAAAAACTGAAGTACTGTGCATGGATTTGTCTCATATAAAAAAAATAAAATTTAATACAAAAGTTTTCAGCGAGATTAAGAGTCTTAGATTGCTTAAAGTTCACTGGAGCAATCACAATGATTTTATGGCAATGAAAAAAAGGAAGCTGCTTTCAAAAGACTTTGAGTTTCCTTCTTATCAGTTGAGGTATCTTTATTGGGATGGATTCTCTTTGCAATCGTTGCCTTCGAATTTTGATGGAGAGAATATTGTTGAACTCCAATTGAGACATAGCGCCATAAAACGACTTTGGAAAGGGAATAAGGTAATATTTTAATTTAATTAGGTTTTACTAGTTTACATTATTAGATTTGAAAAATGTGGAAGTTGATTTATTGACACCATTTGTTTTTTAATACAGTGCTTGGACAAGCTAACTGTCCTTGATCTAAGTTACTCAGAGAAACTCATCAAAATGCCAAAGTTGTCAAACATGCCAAATCTGAAGACACTGGTTCTTGAAGGTTGTGTAAATTTGCGAAAGTTTCGCCCGTCGATGGGAGATTCAAATAAGCTTACTTTCTTGAATTTGAAGGGGTGCAAAAGTCTTACAAAATTTCCAAGTAGCACTGAGTTGGAATCTCTTGAATATTTTGATCTTTCTGATTGTACCAACATTGAGAATTTTCCAGAGATCGGAGGGAATATGGGACGTTTAAGGAAACTTCTCTTAAATAAGACTTCCATTAAGGAATTTCCAATAAGAATGGAATACTTGCAATGTCTTGAAGTTCTCGATCTTTCATATTGTGCACATTTGAAGAAATTCCCAGATATAACTAAAGGAAATATGAGGCACTTAAGGAAGCTTTGTCTCACAGGGACTTCCATTAGGGAACTTCCAAGTAGCATCGGGTACTTGGAATCTCTTGAACTTCTTAATCTCGAAAATTGTGCATATTTTGAGAAATTTCCAGATATTATTGAAGGAAATTTGAGGAACTTAACGGATCTTTGTCTTGGGAGGACTCCCATTAGGGAACTTCCAAGCAGCATTAAGTTCTTGACATCTCTTCAACTTTTGGGACTCTCAGAGTGTACAATTTTCAAGAAATTTCCAGATATTATTGAAGGAAATTTGAGGAAGTTAAGAGATCTTTGTCTTGAGCGGACTGCCATTAGAGAACTTCCATGCTCCATCGGGCACTTGGAATACCTTGTGGCTCTTCGTCTCAAGTTTTCGAACTGTATAACTTTCCAGAGATAGAAAGAAATATGAAATGGATACGGGAGCTTGATTTGAGCTGTAACGCTAATATTGTAGAATTGCCTTCCTCAATAGATCGTCTAGTTGGACTTAAATACCTCTATCTGAATGAGTGCAAAAACTTGAGAAGGATACCAAACAGCATTTGTAAGTTGAAATCCCTTCATCTACTTTATCTCACTGGCTGCTTAAAGCTAAAAGCTTTCCCAGAAATCAGGGAGGATATGAAAATTTTAGAATTCCTTTGTTTAAGTAGAACACCTGTAGAGAAGCTACCATCATCGTCAATCCAACACCTAAAACATCTTCGTAGGTTGAGGTTGAATGGTTGCATAAATCTTGCAGCTCCTCCAGAAACTGTTGGTTTGCCTTTAGCTTCCTTGTCACATTTATGCTTCTTCGAAGAACTGGATGTGAGTGGTTGCCATCTGATGGAAGAACAAATACCAAGTAATATCCGGTGCCTATATTCATGGGAAGTATTAGATCTGAGCAGAAACCATATCCGGAGATTACCTGCTGGCATTGGTCAACTTTCTAAGCTGAAAAACCTTAAATTGAGTCACTGTAAGATGCTTGAAGAAATTTCAATGCTTCCATCAAGTCTATGAAGTTTAGAAGCACACGACTGTCCATGCTTGAGAGCTTTATGTAGTCCAACAAGTCTATTTCCATATCCTATATACAATTGCTTTGAATCAATAACTCAGGTACTTTTCCTGATATCCTGTTGAGCTATTTTTAGTTTTTATCAAAATGTTAGGATTTTCTTATGTTTCTATATGATAGAGAAGGATAAAAGAAAACACATCTAAGAGGAAATGGGGGAAAATTAATTGCCAATGAAATTTCCTCAACATATTCTTTAGAAAAAGGTTAGTAAAGTTGAAGAAAGTATATATGTTTGATTAAGAATTTTATTTTACACCCTCAATTTTTTCATGATGATAACAAAAGAAAGGAAAATTTGTATTTTTGTTCTTTTCTTCTGTTTTCTTGCACCTTAATTTTCTAAAAAACCAATTATTATATATCTTTAACTTTTTATACCAAGGAATTTAATTAGATGTTACTTTTATGTGTAGGAATATGAGTGGAAGAAATCTGAGGGGAATCCAATAAAATCATATTGCAACATTATTATTCCTGGAAGCAGCGGAATTGCAGAATGGACAGGGACGCAGCAGAATAGAGGAAATTAAGTAAGAATAGAGCTTCCTGTGAACTGGTACAAGGACAACAAACTTTTGGGTTTTGCTTTTTTCTTTCTTTTTGACCCATGTTGTGAGCTCTCATACCAATCTCTGAGATTGAAATGCAAGTTCACTTTTCTTGGAAATGGATTTGAATTTCAGCTTAATCTCCAGTTTGATTCCTGGTGTCCATGTGGTATTTTTATTAGCAGTGGCAATGGTTCATTAGATCCAGGACTGTGGTTGACCTACTATCCTAAGACTGCTATCAAGGGGAATAATATTAATAATCATCCCAGTGGATGGACTACCTTGAGGGCTTTCTTTGATTCCGACCATAGTTATTGCTGTAAGAAAGATGAACCTAGGGCTAAGCCAAGAAAATGTGGAATCCATCTAGTATATAAGCAGCAGGCTTTTCTTAGAGATGGTGGTGACAATGGAGGATCAGAAGAAGAAGAAATTGGTAATGATAATATCATCAAGAGAAGCAGTGATGATGCAGGACTCATCCCCGCAGAAGAGCTGCGCCATAAAAAAAAGATTAAAACCACCTCACATTGATCTCAATCTCTAGTCTTTATATTATTTCCTTCTGACTTGTGTCTCTTTCATTTCTTCAACGTTACTTTTGCATGTCTTCAGTTATTTGTAAGTTTCATAAACAAAGACTCAATCGGTATTGCTTCTTTTATGTTCGTTTATGATCAGTTCATTTTTTAGTCTCTTCCTTTCCACTTTTTGTCTTTAATTTTTCTCTTACTTTAGTTGCGTTCGTATTTTGTACTTAATGCTGAATTTTTTGTTCTAAATATGGTTTAATAGGATTAAGTATTTACCCATTATATCTACCTTATATGATAGAATATTCAACCTTTGAAAAAGCAAAAGCATAGAGAATGGGGATCCCGGGTTCGAATCTTAATGGGGACAATTTACTAAATTGTAACTTAAGTGTTTAGCTTTAAAAAAATAAATAAATAAGACTAAATATTTAGTTGTTTGTCTTTTAAAAAAAAAACAATTTTTTTTATCTTAATTTTGAGACAATAATTTTTAAATAAAAATTTTAAAATATATATAATTTTATTTAATTAGTATGAAACTGATAATGAGAGTTCCAATTTGATCATAAAATATATAATTTTTTTATATTAGAATATTTCTTAATATAAAAAACATTCTAAAAAACATTAAGAAAAAGTCAAAAGTAAAATATTTTGACTTTTTTTATTAAGTCAAAAAATTTACAATAAGTCATAAAAAATCAAAAAATAAATAAAATAAATTCTGAAAGCAAATTGTTTCAAGAAAAAAAAAGCTAAAAAAACTAAAGCCACCTAGCTAAAAGTCCACCACTTAATCATCTACAGCTGTAATTCATTTTTAATGACACGAGACCCCCCATTCAACCTGTTCTCTTATCAATTAACAAATGTTTGCCAATGACCATAGAAGAAGTTGTGAAGGGTACTTATGATACAAATTTCAAACTATTTCAAAATGAAACTTCATTGAGAAACGAGTGAATTTATTTAGTAAAAAAAATACTGCATTGACTCCTTACAGAAAATTACGATAAATATTAATTGATAATATCTAGAATGGCCAGAGGTTGTGCCTAGCCAAGTTGACCGTTGGAATGGGATATATTGGGGCCAAATGTAAATACCACAAGCCCAAAATCAAGAGGGCCCCCCACCTAAGACTAAGGTGGCTTTTGTTTTTTTTTTATTTAATATTAAATATAATTTTTTTTTAGCTTAATATTAACAAGACTTAATAAAGATTAAGATGTTTCGTTTGTTTTTTAATATCGGGTAAATGAGTAGGATGACAACGTAATATTTCAGCCTCCCGCCTCACACCCCACTTCCTTAATTTTACTCGCCGGCTTTAACTGTATCATGCTTAATGGCTTCGTTTATTTTTCTCAACCGAAACGAGTTCTGTTGTGTTTAGGTAATCAAGTATTTCTACCCATGCCTTGCCTCGATTATATTTTTAAAATATTTTTTTATTATTTTATTTTATACTTTAATATAAATAATAATTATTATTATTATAATGTTTTTTAATAAATAATTTATAAAAATTTATAATTTATAATTTTTTTTATGAAATATATTAATTTTAATATAATAAAAATAAAAAGGAAAATATAAAAAAATACAAAATAAAAACAAAAGTCAAATATAAACGGGGTAGGTTTGGGAATTTTCCTATCTCCACCCGGCCCAAAGGTAATTTTTTAAACGAGATAAGTTTCGGTAATTCAAAAAATAAACGAGCTTAGGCTCGATGCGCCACCCTGGCCTCAAACCCTCTCGTTATCATCCCTGCGAGACGAAGAGATACTAGCTAACTCTTCTCTCGTTGAATAACGACTTTAGCTTATTTCGATGAAAATGACTTTTCTCGAATGTAGTTTCTCAAATATTTTCATTTTTTCTATTTAAAACTTTTTAAAAAAATTTTAGTAATAAGTCATAAAAATTTTAAAAAATAAACAGTTTAATACTAAAAGTTATTCAGCTTTCAATATTAAGTTAAAAAACAAACAACCCTGACACTTAGTAAATGTTCGAATCCTCATTCCAATCTCGGGCATGATTATAGAACGATCTGATTGGTTCACCATCAGTAGCACATCAGGCATAGTGCACCTCGAACATGCTGGCAAAGGCATGCTCGGAGTCTCCAACAGAAGAGTTTTGGACGTGAATAGTGTTTTTGGAATAAAAAATACAAAATTTATTATAGGTTTCAAAAATATGACCAAACTTAACAAGGCGCGACTGGGGAAGCAAGAATGGTCAAGTCGTTATGAATCCACTTCATGACAATGGCCATTGCTCACAACGCTTCGCCATTGAATTTAAAAATTGCCAATAGCCTGCCAGAATGACGGCCATTGATTTCATTAAACCAAAGGTCGTCGTCCACAACGACGGCCATTGACAGATAAATACTCAACGACATTTCCCCTTCCATTTCTTCTTGGCCATTAACCAAAGGCCGTCAGTCCATAACGTACGCCATCGACCTGATAAATACTCAACCGACATTTCCTTCCCCCCATTTCTTCTTAGTTTCTCCTTCGGGTCCGCTTCCTCTAGCGTTCTCCCCTTGGCGACAAGAAGGACTCCGACCAACGACGACAAATTTCTCCGACCGGCCGACCGATGGTCCTTTCTTGAGGCCTGCTCACCCCATCGTTACATTTGTCTAACCCTAAATGAAAAGTGGGATTGCGTGATTTAGTGGTTTATGGCTTTGAATTCGCTTATTTCCGCTTTGCTTCGCACCATGGTGCCGAAATTAGGTTAATCGCAATTGGTGCTGAAATTAGGTTTTTTGCCACCATATTAATAATATCCCCGCATTCGGGTGTCAAATTAAGTTTTCGTGGTCCTGATTCTCGCGTTTTGTTATTTTCTGGTCTGCTAATCTTATTTTCTCTGCATTTCTTCAATTTTTCTTTCACTTATGGGACAATTTTTTATTTATTTTTTATCTGCAATTGGTGTTATTTTTATGAGTTTTCGTTGTTTTTAAAATTCAATGGTGTTAAGAAATGGGTTGTGCTTTGTTTGTTTGTTGACTAATTTATTCTACTGAGCTGATCTTATAGATTTGATTTTTTTTTTTTTTGGGAACTTGTTTTTTTTGTCTATTTTCCGCTTAATTATTCTTAGCTTTCCTTGTTTCGCTTGGTCACGACGTTGACTAAATGGGCTATGCTCGAAACTGTTTGTGTGTGTGTTTTTTAGGTTGTGCTTCGCTCCATGATTTACGCCTTCATTTTCAGAATAAAGAAAAAGAATAAAGGAAAAAAATAAAAAAAATAAAAAAATAAAAAGCAAAGAAAAGAAGACAGCCATAAATTATGAAAACATTATTCTCTCTTTATTGACTTGATCAATACTCTCTATATAGTAATTGGGATTGTTAATATTGGGTATATGGATTTTCTTGTGAAGTAAAATTTGTGAGCTCTCTCTCTCAGTCTCTCATGGTGTAAATTTTTCAGAGCTAGAAATGTGTACTCTTTATTATGCCTATTTCTATATGTTGAAAGCGAGTAGACTTTGAGATCACAGTTCTTATGCTTTCCTTGTGTTCGAAATTGCCCGGTTTGTTGTCTTCTGAACCCTGAAGAAAACAAGGGATTGTCTCCCAACTTGGACGATATGATCAACAATTTTTTTTTTATTAAGATTTTGCTTTGAGATTGTGGTGAATTTTGTTCTTACGACAGATTTTGAAATATGTTGAAGTGTTCTTTTTTAGTAAAATCATTTTATTAGAAATAGAAACCCTGGTTCAAAGTTTTGTATTTTGCATTGTAGTGTTGTATGATAGAGAGAATAAGCGAATGCTGTTAAGAATTATTTTTAGATTAAAGTGCCTTACATTCAGCAGGATGAGCCAATGTTGGAAAGACCGACCACCAGATTATCATTAGAGAGGAACATCTAATGCAAGATAACCCATTTGAGAGGAACATCTTTCCTCATAACTGCCTCACTTTTATCATTAGACTCCCACACTTAGTCCTTTGTATACTAATTGCTACTTTCTAATTGTATTCATATTGTACTATTTTCAAACTTTTTTCTTCAAAAATCCTTTTCAATTCTGATACTCGTCTTTTTTTCCTAAATAATAAACCATGAGGTGGAAGTGATTCACTGTTTCGCTCCTCGCTCAAGGTCTCTCAACACACCTCGCAGACTTTTAGAGAAGACCATGGATTGTTCGGCTTAATTAATTACGTGCATTCCTTTTTTTCTTTTTGTTTTACGAGAAAATTATTTTCTAAGATAGTGATTATTGTAAGTGATTTCTCAGAGTAGATGCAAATTCCCATATCATATGTTGTATTAAATAAAGCTTCACTTTTGCCGATCAAATTCCACTATAGCCCTGTGGTTTTCGCTTGTCTGGGTGACCGCTTCTATAACAATTGGGGTATGTAAATAAGACCAAATAAAATTGTATTGAAAAGCTAGAATGTCGGGTTCTCTTTGCGCTGGTTTTGCTCCCCTATCATAATTAGATTGATGAAAGATTGGCATCAAACTATGAGTAAACAAGAGATATTCATTTCAATATCCAATTGCAAATAGTAATATCAAACTATGAGCACCTCATCATTTTTTCTTGAACCCATTTTGAAGGCTTGGTTGCTACTTTGGCTAAATATACAAATATTAAGTGTCATTTCATGTGATTCCTTTTACTCTCAATTATTAGTTAGTTCCAAATATCAATCATTTTTCTAAATTTGTATCTAGCCTTGATCATTTCAGATTCCTAATTATTTCTTTGAGTTAAGCTTTGGATAATAAATGATAAAGGTATATAAAAGTATTTAAACTTAATGTTCTTCATTAATGATTCTTTGATGAAAAAGTTAAAAGATTCACACACTTCAAATGTGTAGACTCCATTAAATAGTTGAAATGACCATAACCCAAAACTCTTTCCACAAATATGTGCCTTAAGTTCTTCAATTCTTTTCTAATTGTCTAATATGATATCATTTTGATTAAATCAAATTATTTTGAAGGTTTTGGCAATTTTGCATACTTATCTTTCTTAACATTAAATTCTTTTAGTTTGTGGAAACTCCTAAACTAAGAATTTAGCTTTCTATCATATAGGAAAAGGGAATGGGGAAGTGGGAAGACTATATGTTGTCAAGGTTGATTATAGAAGAACGGGTCTGACAGGGCCACTTTGACTCAAATTTGGACCCACTGAGGTCATTGTATAATATTGAGTCATGTTGGCAGTGTTTTTAGTACAAGTTGTATTTTGGGTAGAGCTCCCCATACAAAGAAGACTCTGCTCGATTTTTCGTTAAATCATGAGTCCCTGAAGGAGGCAATGACAATATTTAATTTCTAAACAAGGCAATTAAGGATAATCATCTCTCATATTATTTATTTTTTTTTACTTCATTTTTAACAGGTCAATTATGTCTGTTTCCTCTATTCCCGTAATATGTTATTACAATGGACATATAGTGAGGATTGATAATGGTGTGAAATATGATGGGAACAAAGCTCGACAGCTTGATATACCTACTGACTCAGACGTTTCACTGGTGATATCATTTTTTTCAAGCACACCTATTGACAAACGTAGTCTAAATTAGTCCTCAAGTGTAAGTATCCTAAAAAGTGGAAATAGGTTCCAACCTCTTATTAATATGGAATGACAAGCCAGGCACCAATGTCAACATGGTTAACACAACCGCCATCGAGAAATTGAATTGCTTGTCAGAGGTCGCTCAAATACACCGACAAGCAAATCAATCTGCGGGTGTTGTAGAAAATGAGAATGTCAATCGACTATGGTCAGGCCTAGTAGCGTACCCGCACTAGATACCGGAGTATATGGAGACGATGATGCTCGTGACTTATGAAGAAGGTAATGATGAATCTAATGAAGATGTTGATGATGAATATGATGATGACTTACATGTTCAAGCCGATGGACATGTATCATCATTCCATACCACAAATCAGGTTTTGGAGAACTAGCAAGGATATTTGTTCACAAGATGCATTATCAGGATGTATCAAATATCATAGATGATGAGGGACTTGATGAGTCACTCATTCATTTTCACCTACCACCAACACTTTGTTTCAACATGTTGAAAAACATAGATATTAAGTATTTCAAGTGGTTTGACTCTTACGGGGAAAGAGACTACCGCTATGCGAGCTGAGAATTTGTACAAGTTTTTAATTTAAATCCGATTTGCAAGAGGTCGCAAAGATTTACTCACCAGAGCACACCAAGAGTTTGTCAGAAGTTGCCTCCTCAAAAAATTGCTCGCTTTAAGATGTAAAAAGGTCAAGAACGCCAATGTCAATGGAAGTCATATGCCATGGTTGTGAAAGATACTAGCTTATTTGTGATCAACAAATATAAAGGGCCGCATACTTGTGTAAATCCGTGTTTGAACCGAGACCATCATCAACTGGACTCTAAGTTAGTTGTTGCTCATATACAAACAATAATTAAGGCATAATTTACATTGTCTCCTGCTGCTATTCAAGCAATTATGATGGAGAAATGGGGATATGAAATTTCATATACAAAAGCCTTGGATGGGAAGCATAAGGCATTTAGACACTTATTTGCGATTTTTCCTACTATATACACAAATTTCTCCCACGTTGTTTCGCCATAGAACAAGAAAATCCTAGATGTGTTGTCATTTGAAAACCATCGACAATATGGTGCCAAACAACGACATTCCAACGCGTGTTCTCATTCAAGTCACCTATCAAGGGTTCGTTGTCGTTTCAGACCGGTATTGATGGTATACATTTTGTACGGGAAGCAAGGACATTGTTGATTGCCATGGGCCGTGATTTAAATAATCAGTCGTTCTATTGGCATTTGCATTATGTATACAGAATATTGATAGTCAGGGGATGGTTCTCGCATGTATCGTAAATGTAGCAACTCAACGGACGGGATTTGTGTTATATTTGATAGACATCCGTGTATTACGGCGCGATGAAATGATCCTCATCTCGTCGATGCACCATATGCTTATCACAGATTTGCATGCGCCATCTTGCAGTAAGCAATTTTATGACCCGCCTAAAGATAAACTTGAAGAATTTGGTATGCAGAGCACCTGCGACAACACCACTAAGCATGAATCAGACATATGGCTACAATCGGGAGCAACAATGGTTGAGGCGATCCTCTTCGCCATGGGCACTTTCACATGACGGAGGCCTAAGATAAGGGATAATGACAACCAATATGTTCGAGGTATTTAACAAGAAAAGTTCTTAAAGGCTCAGATTACCACTCACTCAGATACCGCTTGACATTTTCCGCCTTAACAAGCATTTTTGTTTCAAGAAGGGAACAAGGTGTCGATGATTGACATCCGATGAGCGCTAACTCCATATTGATGCTCAAATTGTATCGTGGTTAAGGCTGGGATCAATGGAAATTGTTCTTATGATCACATACAAGTGCATTTCACATAAAGTCAAGGAGTGGTCGATTCATCACTTCAACTTAAATGACAAGAAATGCACATGTGGTAAGACACCGATATATGGATTTTCTCCATGTAATGCATATCATAGCAAAGATGTCAAGATCGGAGCATGTTGATTCTGCTATTTGTTCAAGGCTACTACACTGCGCAGCCCCAATTATGACACTTCGGGCAAACTCTGCTTTTATCCCATATTCAATGAAGATGAGTGGCCTCTTCATGATGGTCCAACAATTCAGCTTCCCGGGACAATGAACTAAGAAGTCAATGGCCATCCTAAATCAACCCACAGATAATGAAATGGACGCAGGAGGGGGAAACCAAGATAAAATGGTCAGGTAAAACAAACGGCCACACCTACGGCCTCGTAAGAATGTAAATCAAGTTTAGTTATGTATGTGAAGGCAATTTGTTTTTGTTTGTAAATGAGGCCTCACCTTTTTATAGTTGTTTCAGATAAGATTTATGTACAAGTGTGTATTTTCTTGTAAATGAGGCCCCGATTTGTAGCTTGTTTTTAGATAAGACTTATTCTATTAAATGAGACATTATTATCAGACGGTAGGTTGTAAATCATTTGTCACGAATTAATACGACAACCATATTTTCCGACATTTATTCCGGATTTGTTATATCTTATGTGACATGGTGTTTGGTGGGGATTCATGATGCGCATCCTTCTGATACATCCGAACTGGTATCGCGAAGACGTATTACATATCACACTTAAGTAGATACACAGAGCGTGCACGTATTTTGTTAATTATCAATTACTATTAACATTGTAACATGTAATTTATATATAACCAATTTTAAATTGTCGCTTGCTGCTTACACTAGAAATACTCCGCTCTAATACAGATGAGCCTTCATGACTATGTGGAGTGATGGATATACTGATTCAATATACGTGATTAGTGGTCGATTTTACGTATATACCGCTTGGGCCACATCACGATCGACACACTCTATCACCTCTCTCACGAGAGATGGCGCCCGAGACACACACGTTTCATGTGTCGGCATAGGAGATGACTACTCCACAGATGTCGCCATCATCTCGCCTTCAGATCCATGGCCCAACAAATACCGAACCCGTGTGTCTGATGCGGGCGCTATCAGGCGAGGAGTCGTTTCTGTCATCCCCACCCGCCGATGCTATCAGAGGAGCCACCGTCTCCTCATGGTGGTTATGTTCCCGCCATCTCACCCCGCCACTTAATGCGTATGAGGTCACATTAGAGCAGAAGGCGCGTGGGTTCATCTAAGTGCCGATCGATCCTTCTTGTCATAGACAAGAAGGGTGTGAATGTTCCTACGTTCTTCTCCCATTATCAGAAGATTTGACGCATACTGCAACTTATAGTTGGGGTGGTACAGTACTAGCACATACATATCGCGAGTTATGCCGAGCCGCCTGATCGTAGCCGTGGTATTAATGCGTGGTTGTATTACACTCATACGTGTATGTAATAACTAGGAATGTATGTTGTCAGATGACTAATCAATTCGATTAGGCTACTATTACTCATAATTGGACCTACTGAGGTCATTGAGCCACGTTGGCAAGTTTTTTTATGCATGTTGTATTTTGGGTAGAACTCCTCGTACAAAGGAGACTCTGCCCGATTTTCGTTAAATGATGGGTCCCGGAAAGGGGACACGATTTATATTATTTTTCCTAACGCAATATAAAACCTCGAATTTTTGGACCAACTGCTTATTTCAGATTCGGGCCTATGGTTCGAGACTTCATGTCTGGCCGACCCGATTTCAGCGACCACACGCAGATCTAGCACCACCACCCGCTCATGCCTTACACGATGTCGATGCCGATGTCGAGGATGGAGACCTATCTGAGGCTGTCCACGATGGATTACCAACTTAACCTCTGGCTGAGCTAAAGGCAGTATTTTCATTCTCCCAACGGTGTAGGCAGGAGGAGCACCTTTCGACACTCCGCATAACCCATCGAGTGTACTCTCTATATCGATCATTTAGATGCACAAACTCCCGATCGTAGTAATGGTTTATGTAAAGCATATGGTTCTATATTAATTTATTCATATTCCCGTGAAATTTTATCGACATAAAGTGTTCACATGTAGTCTCTTACGGCAACCCATACGTGAGAGTTACTTCGACTCACTTTCCATATCCGTTTAATGATCATCCGCGACCTAAGTCACCGCTTCATATGTTTTGAGATTGTCAGTGGCATCGCCTGCAGCGAGTCCCGCTCCGGGGCCAGATGCATCGTGAGATATTCCAGCTTGCTCTACGAGCACAGCCGCATACAAGGATGCACGTGACGATACCGCTGACACGACGTGATCATGCTCCGTACATAGCATTATGGGATACGCGAGCGGCTAGGATCATCACTTCACCCCTATGGTGGGCTCACGGACTTCCATGATCCCATACATGCAAAGGGTATCGGGCCATACACACTACCGCTTTAAGACAATTCTCACCACCGTGATAGAATGATACGTTCCACACAAATAGTACTTTATTTGCAAGTTGTAGTCATGTGGTTTCTAAAATATTTTACCTAATTTTAATCAATAGATTATGTAATTATAATTCTTTCTTTGGTTCACTCAGATCGTCGCCATGGCTGACATAGCCATTCGCTCTCGTTTTTCTACCGCTGGTGAGTTGTGCGACATACATCATATTGCTCGATCGATGTTACACCAGACGGAAGACCATCGTGACGTTTGCACACTTCCGTGAGGCTTCGACATCACATGGACCATCGATTAGACCTCTGGTGTCGTCCACACCATCACGTATGCAGCCCATTCGAGGTAGAGGGAGAGGGAGAGGAAGAGGGAGAGAGAGAGAGGGAGTTGATCGCAGAGGTCGTGCTCAAGATGGTGGGTCAGGTCATGGTCCGCATGATTACTTCCAGGTACACCCCGAGCCGACTTTGCCTACTTCGATACCCTCCTATACTTACCCCTCACTCGAGATGTTTATACCCCCACACACTTGCACATCACCTTCCATACCCACTCACATTGACACATCACCTTCCCTACCCCCACATTACACATCACCTTCCATACTCTCACACACTTACACGTCTGTACCTTATCCGATGTCGACAGAGCCAACGTCCATAGCAGTAGATATCACATTGTCATCACACCCTTTACCATCCCATACATTACTCCCACTACGATACCATCCTCGACCTTACCCGAAAGGTAGACTTCAGTTTACGTGACCTCGCACTCGACGTGTACATCGACTACTTCATCCATCGATACCCGCCCACGCCCCTCGCCCATCAGCCTCCCTCAACTTCGTCCCGCACTCCACAGACCCTATCAAGCCAAATAGGCCGCTTATTCAGCGCCGCTCTAAGAGAAACATAAAGGCGCCATCTCAGGGGACACATCGATACATATTATTTTTATATATATGAAAATTTGTATAAAGTGTTTTAATATATTTAAATGTTTTGGTATATGCATGATTGGGTATATACACAAAAGTTTTTCAAGATTACGCATGAGGCTGTTTCATCTAGGCTTTAGTTTTATACATGTACCGCTTTTTATAAAAATAATTTTAAATTGTAAGTATTATAAAATTTTTCCATTTTTTACAATGCATGCAATAAAAATAAAATTAGATTTAGGCATCCTATTTTTCCAAATCAAGTATTACTCAACAATTTTAAAAAAACACAAAAATACAATTTTAGCGCTCTCTAACTTTACCCTTGACAATCAAGTTAATACCTAAAACTCAATTTTATTATTATCTAAATATAATATTTTGTATATTCTCTAGGTTTTTCAAAACAAAAACATGTTTATCTTGTTTTTCAAAACAAAAACATTTGGTTTATGCATGGAGGTCGTAATTGAGGGTTAATGCAAAATTCCATGTTTCAATATTAAAAAATGATAATAAAATTAAATCTGGGTAATCCTTGGGGAAAAATAAATTGATTCAAATTTTTAAAAATTAAACTTGCAGGTTCATTTGAATTTTCAGGCTACCTTGGATGTGCTTGTTGTCAAAATTTATAATTTTATATTTAAGTTATTTACAAATAAATATTTTTTTTGCTGAATAAAAATAATTTACTATATGATTATCATTTCAATATATGTAACAAAAATAACCAATTTTATTATCATTGGTCGTCGTTGTGAACGACGACCTTTGGTCAAATTCAATGGCTGGTGTTGTGAACGTCGGCCATTGAACTTTGCCAAAGGCCGTTGTTCACAACAACGGCCATTGCCAACCTGGTCACCCACTAGTTTGGCCATATTTTTTAAACCAATAATAAATTTTGGATTTTTTATTCCAAAAACACTATTCACATCCAAAACTCCCAACATAATGTAAAAGAAGTCAAAGCAATTAAAGAAGCCTTCAACCTCCACCTTCTGGACATGGGACACGTGTTGTTGTATCAGCAAATTATGACCCACTATCGCTATAGGTAATGCATGAATAGGAAAGCGACATGTGGCGTACTCTATTAGTATAAAACGCTCCCTTTGTAACAAAGATAGGGACTTGCATTCTTAGGAACCGAGAGAGGAATAAATTAATCTGATTTCTTTACACTAAACGTTTTTATTGGCACCATCTATGAGAACCATTGTTTCCCACTTCTATCTTCTCTCTCGATAACAAAGCTACAACGTCATAATTTTTCGACCCCCTCAACACACAGCATGGGAGAAATTGGATCGTCCAACCCACCACCGACGATGGAGGAGTGCATGCATCAGCTAGAGAGGATGCTCAAGGAGCAGCAGGAGTCCCACCAACATCAATTAGCCTCCTTTCTGATGATGAACGCTTCCTTGAGGGAGGAGAATGCTATCCTGGGAGCAAGGACTATCATTGTAACGTCCCAAAAATAATATTTTCGTTTTATTATATTATTTTATAACATTCTCTGCTATTATAAATTTTATTTTATTTATTCGATGATTTATTAGTTTTAAGTGATAAAAATAAAGGTTTTTAAAGTGAGAATTCGCATAGTAGATTAGTGCATCCCAAATTAAGCCCTAGTAGTTTAATGATATGGTTAGGTTATAACACAAGTTAAATTTGAATTTTTCGGAATTTAAATGCTAAGTGAAAAAAATAAAAATAAAACCGGAATTAATATAAGAGTCGAGGTTAAATTGGTAAAATGTCAAAATGAGGACCCAAAGGTCATAAATGAAGAAGAGTTTATGCCAAAATACAAATGTGATAAGTTTTTGTGCAAATAGAAATGAAATGAAGGACTTTAATGCAAAAATTGAAAACTTAAGAAAAAATGAGATTTGCCAAACAAGGCCTTATACATGGAATGGGATAAGACCAAATTTGGTCTTAGAATTAGGCATTTCACGTTTTGGAAAAAGGGGAGAGAGCTAAGGTTATGGGTTCTTGAGAAGAGTCATTGTTGGTGATTGTTATCCATTTGTTCAAAGTTTTGCAAGAAAAGAGAAGAAAAAGAAAGCTTGATGGGAAGGTTTTAAGAAGAAATCAATGTATGGATTATCCCATTTGCTTGTTAGGAACCCTCCTAACTCTCTCTTTGATTGTGTTTAGATTGGTAAAACCATGATTCAAGATATATATATATATATATATATATATATATATATATATATATATATATATATATATATATATGTTTGAGTTAGAGTTCAAGCAGCCTTTTGCTTCGATTAGAATTGCCTGAGGAATTTCAGATAAATAAATGTCGGGGGTTTTTAGGGAGATGTCGCCAAAATTTTCCAAATCCATGTTTTTGTTTTGGCCATAACTTGGTCATTACTCATCCAAATTGAGTGATTCAAATTTTTGGGTAAACTAGACTTCTAGAAGAACAAATTTTCTTGAAATAAGTGTATTAAAATTTGGACCCCATTTGACCCAGAAATTCGTCAAAATGAAGCTCTATTTTTTCGCAAATTCTGCCCGCTTTGCAATGGCCAGGTTTTGGAACGCTTTGTATTGTGCCATAAATTGAGCTTTCAATCATCCAAATTGAGTGATTCAAATTTCGAGGCAACTAGACTTTTAGGAGAACAAATCTCCTGAAATAAGTGTATTCAAATCAGAAGACCCGAAATTTCCACTTCGGTAAGCAAAATCGTACTTCGATCAAAAATCCAAATTTATTTTCAGATTCGGATTTACGAAACGGATTTTCACCGCTAATCGTCGAATCTAAGACGTCAAATTCGTGATAATCTGACTTGCATCGCTGAGGCATCGGTATCGAGTTTAAAAATGAATTTTGACGCGACAAAGTCACCTATAACATGTAAACATGTTATACATGTCAGATGAACAGTAAACGATTAAACGGGACGACCGGTAAATAAACGCCGAAAATCCAAGCTTAGGAACATAATGGTCATTATTTAAATTCTTAAATGAGGAAAGATAAAATACCACAAATGGGCCGCTTCCTACAATTGAAAAGGGAGAAAAAACGTGAAATGATACGGGTATAGTGGGAGATGCAAGAGTAAATTTTGTGATTTTAGCCGAGAGAGTATCGTTCTTCTTAGGGGATTTTCTGCAATCCGATCAACGAAATTTTCTGAAAAAGCAAGGAGCTCGTTTCTACGCGGCGAGTACCACACGTGGACTCCCTTAAGGAGTTTCCTCACAAACTCTATGAGGTAGGATTTATCCACTTGCTTTACACTTTATTTAAGTAAGTTTTATGATGTTTCATAGTCGGCGCTACAAAGATTGATCGGGTCCCCAAACTCGGGACCAAATTGTTGGGAATTTTTACTATCGACGTATCTCACCTGACTAGGTGTGGACGATGTGGGCTGTTGGATTGTGATTTATGCTATAAATCATGTTTTGGTTTGTATAAGGCCGGAAATGGCCGTGAAATTCGGGTTCACAAAGTGAACCGATGATTGGTGATTTGTCAGAAACAGTAACCCGAGGGTTTCACTGTTCATAGGAATAGTGTTCACAAAATATTTTTGTGAAATAATGTGTTTGGTTGAGTAATTCAAGTTGAATTGCTCGTGTTTGATAGAACAGCCCAAGGAGCCAATTTTTGCAATGAATTGGCAAAATTACAATGACATGTTTAAGTAGTGGATTTAAATTATGTGAATATATGCATTATTATATATTTACATGTGTTATATGTAATTGTATCGAATCAGACACGCATTCCATATACGCATTCCAGCACCCTAACAATAGAGTGAGTGCATGAGGTGATTCTCGAGAGAATGGTTCCCGAGGGTTGACTAAATAATAATAATTATCGAGGGTAGTCCATATAAAATAACAATCGTCTGAGTCGGCCCAATTGATATACACTCCGAGGGTCAGTCTTACTCAAATAGAATATCTAGCCCATTCACTACTTATACTCCAGGGTTGTCCATAAATAAAAACAAACATCTATTGGGGTAAGGTTTCATACGTACTTGGTAAAGTGTGAGGGAGTTTCTAGCGAGACTTCGATATGAGTTGATTGGCGTGTACATTCAAGTAGGATCACGCATTTTACTTGAACGTATGTTTTCATCGAGCATCGCGATATGCACTTTCAGTGGAGAGTAGCCCACCAGGTGATTCCACTATCGAAGATTGGCCACCCCGTCGAGTGATATTATTTTCAGTACTGTGAGCGCACGAGGAGACTCGGGCCATCATAGAGGCCGCTTTAGAAGAAAGCCTGTCATGGCTTTGGTTTTATATGGTATACATGCATACATGTGTATTGAATCTCTAGAATTTTGATATATGTTTGTATAAGAGTAAATTATTGACTCAACCATGATATGTATTCAAGCTGGGATATATTGCTGAGTGATGATGCAGAGGCCCAAGTGGCCATTATTTTCTCTCATTTGGACCCTATGTGATCGTTGGATGTGTTGGGACAGGTTATGTACTAAGGGTAGAGCTCCCCGTACAAAGGAGACTCTGCCCGATTTTTGTGAGAGATGTCTGGTCACCCGACATTCACGAGTGTTTCCGCGGCCGACCTGCAGTCAATGAACCCCGATTTGGGGCGCCACGAGACGAGCCTGTGCATATGGCTACCTAGGGCTCGAGGGGATTCGGGCCAGTGCCATAGTCTTTGAGGTGTAAGAACATCACCACTAGGTGTGGTTCGATGTTGAGTTTAGGTATGAGATTACCTAGGAAGGCACTGAACAAAACTAGGACACTGCATGTGTTTTGTGTGTGATTTGATGAATTGTTGTGTGAAAAATATGCATAACATGAATGATGTGTGATCATGTGTTATGTTTGGTTTGTGTGCTAGTGAGGCAGCACATGTTAGAAAATTTTGGAGTTTACGTTGTGTAAAACTTGAACAAAAGAACAATGAAATAAATTTGAATAAATTTATTTACTTAAGGATAATAAAAATAAAATTTTAATAAATTCTTAAGGTTGAACACTAAAGTTTAGTGTTTGGATCATGAGATTTGAGGAAAATTTTGAAAATGTCCAAAATTAAATGAAAAAAAAAGGTGAAGAAAATTATTTTATGTTTACGGGGCTTATAAACTCGAAGAAAATCAATTAAAATAATTTTATAAATTTATTTGAGTGTTCTCGAAAATGAAAAAAAATATATATATATATATATATATATATATATATATAAGTATATATTTTTTATTTTCCAAGAATTTAGAAATTGATGTGCTTAAAAAAAATTAATTAAATCAAATCAAATCAAATCAAATGAGACAAAAATTTTTTGAAAAAATGAAATTTTCGAAAATAAAATTTTTGTTGACAAAAATTGGTTTACTATGGAACGGTTGTCTTACAAGGACTCGTATATACACCGATTCGTGCATGAATAGTGTCTCGTGTTTGTGTTTATGCCTAGAGATACCCTGTGATTGTATTTAATCGCTATTAGAACTGTGTAGATGGCTAGTCGAGGACGAGGACGAGAGGGCGTCCATTGGTAATCGGTCGCACCACCGACATTCGACCAGCCACCGTTGTTTGATCGCCAGGCCTCAGAGGTCAGAGGTATCAAGGGCGGCAAACTATAAAGATGCGCCCCAGATAACAGTAAATAAGGAGGTCCTAGTAACCTCCGGTTTAGTGGCGCATCATCCTCCTGCCTTCACGTGGGGAGGAGATCCAATGGTGCGCACTACTGGTTTATGCGTATCGAGAAGGTGTTAGAGGCCACGGAGATTACCGACGCGACTAGATCAGTTAGCTGTTTGGGCAGAGGTGGGCGAGGCCTGGTATGGTGGAGATGGGCAAGGACCGCTAAAGACTTAGAGGCTATGACATGGGCAGAGTTTCAAGAGCTGTTCATGGGTAAGTACTTTCCAGATACTGCTAGGCATGCGAAGGCTCAGGAGTTCCTAGAGTCGGCTGTGGGGTGATGACTGATGGATTATGTGGCTAGGTTCACGAGCTGTACTCGATTTGTCGATGATTACGTGGCCACGCATTATGGCCACAAGGTTAAGAGATTTGAGAATGGACTAAGCCGCCCATTCGCCGTGGATTGCAGATCTCCGCCTACAGATATAGACTCCATGGCTTGGACAGCCCCGACCATAGAGAGAGATGAGGATGCCCTGAGCACCCTGATGCGTGTTAGCAGTAAAGAGGAAAGAGAGTCACTTTCTTCCAATCCAAAGAGGCAGAGAGCTTCTACCACGAGGGAGCCTCAGAGTCGGCGCCATCCCGACCAGGACATGAGAGTTGCCGGCCAAGCTGTGGCAGACAGGGGTTATCATCACAAAGAATGACATACTGAGGATCGCCTGCAGACGGTGGATCCTGTGTTCAGGGACGCCAAGTCCCAGCCAAGAGCCAGGACAGAGAGGATATAGCATGTTCCTCCATAGCACCCA
This sequence comes from Tetrastigma voinierianum, assembly GCA_016808115.1. Lineage (NCBI taxonomy): Eukaryota > Viridiplantae > Streptophyta > Magnoliopsida > Vitales > Vitaceae > Tetrastigma > Tetrastigma voinierianum. The sequence goes on along the minus strand of JAEQBH010000376.1, from coordinate 610,903 downwards.
GACAGGTGCCGAGGAGCCGCCCCGTCAGGAGCCAAGCACTGGCACCTCACATTTCACAAAGTGCAGGACCGAGGCCGTATATGGGTGAGGCAAAGGACGAGTGGCCCATGCAGACACAGGTCTAGGCGTGTCTACGCCATCACACCGCAGCCGAGCCGGCCATCACCACCATACACGGTGCTTGCTATCTCGCCATGGGCAAGAGTGTTATTTGACTCGCAAGGCCGTGATTCATTCATTGTTGTATCAACAGATAGTGTCATTTAGAGGTCGAGACCTTAGAGGAGCTCAGATGCGAGTTCTCCTCAGTATTGTGGCGAGAATGTGGATGATATGTCGTGGTTGGCAGCTAGAGATCTCGTGGACTCTACCTGTTACTGAAGTGGACCCGAGGATCATGGACATGTCGTAATTTGATGTCATCCTCGATGGATCGGGTCGACACTACGTGGTCGTTATCGACAGAGCGTAGGAGGTTACCGCCTACATGCAGATCTGCATTGCGGTGGTATTTCAGGGGACAAGCATGACATTTTTCCCGCACAAGATAATGCAGTCCAGTGTCATGACGCTAGCGGGTTGGCTAGCGAGCCTTACCCTAGAGGACGAGGGAGAGACTGCACTTGATTCCACTCTCGAGTAGTTTGGCGAAAGTATGGATGTTTTTCCGAACGAGCTACCGGATTACCTCCTCCGCATGTGTGGTCAGTAGACTTCTAAGATCGAAGCTACACCTCGGGTATTTCACTCCATCTCTACGACCAAGATAGGATGGCACCAGCTTGAGTCAGTAGAACTCGAGTCCGCCATGCGAGCTACCGACAAGGGTTCATTGCACGAGCACTTCACCACGCGCCCGTTTCTATTTGGCGTAAGAAGAAGGACAAGACCCTTTGAATGTGCATTGATTAATGACAAATAACAGGTTACGATCAAGAATCGTACCCATTACCGAAGGATTGATGATTTGTTTGATCGCTTGAGAGGAGCGCGAGTCTACTCCAAGATGTACCTTCATGACCGGTTACCATCAACCGAGGGTTAGGAGACAGATATCCCTAAGACAACTTTTTAGGACGACATACAAGTAATCTTTATTTACTGACGCCCTTGATCGACGTAGAATGCACCAAATAGGACCATGGATCTCATGCATAGTGTTCCAACCCTATCTAGATCAGCTTTGTCGTAGCTTCTTCGTGGGATGACATTTTGATCTACTCCCCAAATGTAATGGGAGCATGAGTATCACTGAGGATCGCTTTATAGTCAGCTGGAGACCATCGGGCCAGATCGCCAAGTTCGGCTAGTGCGAGTTTCGCTTACCGAGGTGAGATTTCGGGACACGGGTGTCGCATCGAGTGTCATGGACCCGTAAAGGTCAAGGCAGTTGATGAGTCAGGAGAGGCCAGTTAGTCTTTGAGATACGTGCTCGCTTTTCTATATAGACTAAAAACCCTCAAATTCAACATAGTTACAAGAGCCTTACACTTCTCAGATCCATGTCACTTCGATAAATTTGCTTCGATTCAATAACTTTTTCTTAATATTCATGATTTAAAAAAATAAGCGGTCAAGTCTATGACACCGCAAGTGCACAGATCATACAAGTAGTAAAATCTGAATGTAAGTCCAGGTATCATTCCCATAGAGATCGGCAATGAATTAAAGATCAACTACCCCAACTACTAAAATTCCATACTATTTAGACTAAGAACTCATAGTGAAAGTTTTATCTAAACAACAAAAATTAAAGATCCTAGACTATTGAATATTATCAAACTAAACTAAAACAAAAGTAAATGAATAAAAATAAATTGTAACTAGAAGAATGGATTGAATCGGGTCAGGAGAAACTAAAAACTATCATGAAATACAATGAAACAACACCCAAAGACTAAAGTACATTGCCTGCTCAGATATGGAATCTGGTTTTGTCCAAGATCTCCTAATTGTTGGAATTGGATTTCTCCATATTCACTAGTTGGATACCCTTGCTTCTCTCGAAGACAAGATCAAACCGCTACCTGTATTCCAAATTCTCTTACAAGATCTGGGTATTTTTCTCTCTCAATACTTCACACCCATTTCCCTGACAAAGCAGCACCTTTGCATTTCCTTCTGTGATTTCAAGCAGTTTCTACCACTTAATTGCGGCTCATCCTCCTGCATCTATGGGCTATTCCTCTCTCCCTTGATTAGATCTCGCCCCGGTTACGAACTTACCTTTAGATTAAGGTGAACTCTCTGACATTTATATTGTTAAACACACCCTCCAACTCAATTATGAGCGAATGGGAGATTTATCCGCATGAACTCAGAGCTCAGTCACAATGGTAGTCTAGCATACCTGCAAAAGAATGCTTCTCAACTCGTGAATCTCCCGTCTTCGTGTCACGCAGAGGGCATCCTCTGATATCGTATAAGATACATTCCTCAACTGGTATTCAGTACTACTATTGGGAACTTATCAATTAAAAACGACACCAAATAAGTAAAACCAAACCCAAATTAGTTCTCCATATTTGTGCAGAAAGACCGAATCAAATGTAAATCAAGTCCGCAGAGCCGCGTTTGATTACCGTGACATGTAATTAGAAATGGAGTACCGATCATGCACACTCATTGTAATTGCAATAAACCGAGAATAAATGAATTTTAATTTGTCTAAAATTTACAAATTTTCAAAGCAAGACTTCAAGAAAAATAATGTAAATAAAATAAATCCAACTCTACTGCCTCTCGCTACGCCTCTCGCAGATTCAAACTTAAAAGAAATAAACTAAAATAAAGAAAAGAAATAAAAATCTCACTCTAAACTATACACTGAGTTCCTCTACTTTCCCCTTTTTCTGGGTAGTGAAGACGGAAGCTAACTTTACTATTCTAAAACTGTCTATTTATACTGTCAAAAGAAATTGGGTCGAATCCCTAAAAAGATCCAGGTGGAATTCCCAAAGAAAAAAAAAAGCCCAACTCACTGTCCTATGTCGCGACCTCAAGTTGATGTCGCAACATGGATTTCTCTTGATTGCTCGCGGATCACCGCGACTTTGTTTCGCTGTACCAGTTTTCTTGGTAAATCGATTGATCAACGGTCACGACATTGCTTATAGTCGCGACCTTATTTGCCTCGTTTCTCTAGGTAGTTGATGTCGCAACCTTAGTTTCATGTCGCGGATATCGCCGTCTTTCTTCTTCCAAACTTAAGCCGCGACAACAGCTTTTAGGTTGGCGTAATTACCTTTCTTGTATGATGATTTCATGTTGTGACTTTGATTTCTCGTCGCAATTGTGCTGGTGGTCCTCGAATTTCTCACGTGTTTCACCTATGTACCACCTCATGGTCGCGACCTCTTTGGCCGCCCATTTCTTTCTTTTGGTCGCAACCCTTGTTGCAACCAATTTCCTTTCCCACCTTTAATCCGTGTCGCCACCTAAACGAAAGGGTCGCTACATCGCTTTTTGATCCTTGATTTGTAAATGGTCGCAACCGCAGCTTCGGCAAGGACTTCGGCTTCAGCTTCGTGCTGCGTAATTCTTTCAACCTTCTATTTCGTTGCAACTTAAATCTTCCTCGAGTTTATGTCGCGACATCGAGTGGTGTCGCGACATGAAATGGAGCCTTCATTTAAAAAAACTAGTCGCGAACCTTGTTCTCTTTACAAAGACCTCTTGTGACTCGATATCCTTGTCGCGACCCTCGAGTGGTGTCGACCTCACTATATTTTAAATTCACGACATCGTGAGAGTGATGTCGCATGAAGATCCTCTCTTTGCTTATTTCCTTTAGTCTCGATCACATTTCCTTTGTCGCAACCCTTTCATTTGTCGCTCGCTGTCATCCCTGGCCGCAACCTCTTTCTTTTTAAGTCACGACTTCAACTTAGGTCTTCCATTTTCCTCAAAGTTGATTTTTGGTGGATGTCGCGACTTCGAAATGGATCGACAACTCAGCCTTTCCCCTCGTCATGACCGATTTTCGGCTTCGCGACTTCACCCTGCTTGTAAGTTGGTCTCTACTAGTTTCTGCTGAAATTTTTGGCATTTGCTGTATTTTCCTGCAAAATTAAATTTGAGTAAAATATCCACATTTCTGCATACAAATTAACAGCTATTCAGAATGTGCTCGTAAAAATGGATTAAAATCTAATGAGTTTGACTCATCAATACGCAGATTCTTTGATCAGATGGGTACTACAGAGATTCATCGAGGATTTCTCCCGCGATAGGCAAACACTCCATGACAAGGTCGACCCTAAGGAGGTCAAGTTTCTGATCGATGACCGATGAGGAGGCACTCCAGAGTCAAGAGAGACTTACTACCCATTCGATAGTCCCGTGACAAGGGACAGGGGTACACAACATTGTGATGCCTCGAGGGCCGGACTGGGATGTTTCGATGCATCCCGGAGGGTAGGTAGCCATGGTTCCCCCGTCGCCTGAAGAATCATGAGTAGAATTACCCCACCGACTATGGAGTAGGCGGTCGTAGTCTTCGCCTTGAAGATTTGGCGCCACTATCAGGCTGATGAGATTTTCAGGTACTCCACTCATAAAAGTCTCAAGTATATTAATGCGAATGGACCTCAACATGAGGTAAACATGTGATGGATGGGAGTTCCTAGAGGATTATGACTTCACTTTGCATTACCATCCTCGTAAGGCAATGGTGGTCAGATGCACTAACGGGAAGTCACTGGGAGTATTGTCTAGTATAGCTTCCCCGAGGCGATCAGATCGACAGCCATGATTGCAACACAAATAATGTGCAATGTGGTACGTTAGGGAGTTTGAAGGTTACAATCACTGCCGAAAGCGTAGTTATTGAGTCCCGTATGTGGACGCAAGATAGTGTCCATCGTGGACCGGGTAAATGTGGCTAAGTGATTTAGGGTCGACCGCTCCACACGGATGGTAGTCTTTAGATAGAGGATTCGCAGTGGTTCCTCATTTAACCAATTTAGAGAAGAGATTCTCGTGGAGTTTCATCAAGCCGACATCAAGATCCAGATGGCACAAAGATACCAGATCTTCGTCGCCGCGACATCGAGATGGCAAGAGACACGCAGACTTTTGTGCAACGATGTCTCACGGTCGGTGTTAAGGCCGAAAGCACTGTGGAGCCAACACGGTCGCTTCAAATTAATGGAGGTAGTTGAATGGAAGTGGGAACACGTCACGATGGATTTTGTGACCCACTTGCCACGGACGCAGCAGAGGCATGACGCGGTATGGGTGATACTAGACCGGCTTACAAAGTCGGCACATTTTCTAACCGTATGATGACCTTCATCGGGAGAGATTTTGTCGCTGTATATTCGAGATAGTTCACTATATGAGTACCAGTATCCATGGGCATCGATAGGGACCCCGTGAGTGATACACTTTTGGAAGAGTTTCAAAGGCTATGGCACACTTACCACATGAATACACCCACCTCGCATGTAGATGGTCGGCCTGAGAGACTATACAGTGTTAGAGGACATGCTACGAGCATGCGTCCTGGATCATAAGGGCAGCTGAGGCATTTATTCTAGGGAATTCGCTACAAATAACGGTTATCAAGTAGTATATAGATGGCACCATATGAGGCATTGTAAGGGGAGGCTGCGTGTGTCACCGTTATGTTGGACCGAGGTGGGAGAGAGTTCCATCACCGTCCTAACTGCCGTAGATACCCGAAGCGTGAGTCGAGCACGCACAACGCCTTCACGCCGTATCGGTGAGAAGATTGCGGTGGTGCACATAGTCGAATTTTGTGTTCAGGTCAGGATCACGCCTTCTTTGAAGGTGATGCCTAAGAGGGGAGGGTCGTTCGGCAAGTGTGGGAAACTATCGCCGGTTCATGGCCTTCGAGACACTCAGAGGGCAGTAATCAGAAGGCACTCACATGCCATCACTAAAGATGATGTGTCCACTAGATTTATCACCATGTCTAGCATACCCGATCCTGTACTCTCATGTGGTGGATTGGGGACAGATTGAGGTTGACACCGATGGGACTTTAGGAGGGACCAACGTATTTGATACCGTGATCGTGCTTCTGCACGCAAGACCGTGAGGCTAGCGAGGGTGCTATGGCGGCACTATGGAGTGGAGGAGTCAACGTGGGAGCGCGAGACACGATGCGGGCCACCTATCCCTTCTTGTTTAGGGATGAAGGTATGTGGTTTAGTCGTTTAACATTTAAAATGACCACTTACATGTAATGGCAGAGTAATACTGCATATACATGAGTGATCGTGATTGTCCGTAATTTTGGGACGAAATTCCTTTAAGGAGGAGAGAACAAGACCCGAGAAATTTCCAATTTTTGGAAAAAATGCAAAATCGTAATTTCGTAAAAATCCGAAATTTATTCTAGATCTTGATGAAACAGATTTCACCGCTTAATCGCCTCGCCAAATTCAGCTAGCATCACGCCTAATTTCAAAGACAATCGTAATTTACATATTTTCGGCGTGACGGTGCATCAGAGCCGGAAAACGAATTTGATGTGACAAAAGTCACCTAATAGGTACATGCTACAAGCATGCCAAATGGTCAGAAACCATGGAACGACAAACAGGCAAGCACAAACGTCAAAACTGCTTTAGTAATACGAATGGTCATTATTTACCTAAACAGGAAAGACAAAATACTCAATAAATAGTGCCATCCCCTGCAACGCAATGGAGGTTGGTGAGATGCAAGAGGAAAATTGAAAGATAATGAGAGATATCGTTTCCTTTGTATTTCGGGCAACCGACCGCTTAAATTCTTCGAGCAAGAAGGAAAGCCGTTTCTGACGGGCGTAGGCTCATGCGTGACTTCGGTTTTGGGCGAGTGTTTCAACTCGTGAGGTAGGGGATTTATCCTACTTGGGTTTTATATAATTTTATTTAAGGTTGGTGATGCTCGCTGAGTCGAGGCCCTATGATCGCTTCGACCGTCCAAAACCGGATCTAATTGTTAGAATTTTTTTGTACATTAACAAACACTGACTGCCAGGTGTGGACGGTAATGTTGACGCATTTTCGGCGTTGGTGAACTATGTTTGACAAGTAAGGCCGAAACACCAGAATTGGTCTGCTGCAAGAACCGATGATCGGGTGATTTATTGTGAAGAAGAACCCAGGGCTTCACTGTCATAGAATATGTCTCCATAAAAACATTTTTGTAAAGAATGTCAATATAAACGCTGAATTGGTCACTGATAATTAACCCAAGTGAGCTTTCTACTCTATGTAATGAATTATGAAAATTAATGATGTGTTTAAAGATTCAAATTATGTGAATATATGCATTATTATATATTTGCTACGTATATAATTGTATCAAACTGGCACTATGCATTCCAGGCGCATCAAAAGCAACTGTAACAATAGAAGCTGTGGGAGTGCAATGAGGTGACCTTCGAGAATTGGTTCCCGAGGTCGACCAACACACAATTCATCTAGGTAGTCCATATGGTATTTCACTTAACCCCCAGCCGGCCCAACTGATGGCCATCCATATGGTCCACCAAACAGAACACTCCGAAATGGTCCACCACGGGCTCGGATATTGTCCATATAATAAAACAACATCTTGTTTGAAAACAGGTTTTCTCATACGTGGCTTAGGTAAGTGTGAGGGAGCCGGTGAGGACTCCTGGATATGAGTTGATTGATAGACATTCAAGTAGGATCACGCGCATTTACTGAATGCATGTTTTCATTAGATAATATGATATGGCACTAGGTGATATAACAATTAGTGATTCCACTAATGAAAGCATTAGCTCAATTCCTATCGAGGGATATTATTTTCAAGTAATGTGGATGACTGAGGAGACACCACACCATGTGAGGTCGCTTAGAAAAAAGTCGGTTGTGGCTTTGGTTTACTATATATGGCATGTATTAGAATTCTGTAGAATTTTGATATATGTTTGTATAAGAGTAAATTATCAACTCTTTAACCATGAGATATGGCTGGTCGATATACTGGCTGAAAGATGATGCGCAGGCCCGCGGCCATTATTTACTCTCATTCGACCCTATGTGGTCAGTTGGATGCTGGATGTGTTATATACCAAGCGGGTGAGTCTGACAAAGAGACTCGCCTCATTTTCGTGAGATGCCCGTCACCCACATTCACGAGTGTTTGCGCTGCCGACGGTAGTTAATGCACTCTCGGGATTTGGGGCGTCACACAAATTTGGGGATTCTTATCGGACCCGTAAATTGGCCAAAGTGAGGCTCTCGCTACCGTCTGGGCCGGTATAGTTTTGGTGTTTTGGAATAGTTTTGGTATTTAGGCCATAAGCTAAGTTTCAGTCATCCAAAATTTCTAGGTAAACTAGACTTCTAGGAGAACAAATCTCCTTGAAATAAGTGTATTCAAATTTAGACCCCATTGGACCCAAAAATTCGTCAAAGTTAAGCTTTATTTTCGTTCTGGTTCTGTTTTCAAAATAGAGTAGTCCTGGTTGTTTTGAACATATCTTGAGTTTCAATGCTCCGATTATTGATTCCAAATTTAATAAACATATTTATAGGGAACAATGGGACTTGAATAGTTATGAAATGTGGTTCAATGTTCCCAAAAAAATTTTACTTGAAGGAAGTTGGTAGAAAAACAACCATAACTAGAAACCTAAATAAGCCAACTAATATTGTTTCAATCATGATGGATTAGGGGTTGGTGACGAGGAAGCCCGACCTAAGAATGTGATTCCGAGGATAGGGAATTGAGAAGCAACAACCTGGGTCCGTTTCCTCCATACCTCTTCTTATTTCAAGTTTTGGTGGATCGTTGGTTGAAATGATTTTCAAGAAAACTACATATGGGATTTGTTTTGCGATTTAGAAAATTGATTTCCAAATGGATTGCCATAAAATTACATGAGCATCAAATGTATTGGTTTGGGTATAACAAGATACAAGATTGTAAATTACTATGACCGGTGTTTAATGCCCTTAATAGAATGTTATCCGTCATATTCATATAGATTGTATACTAATAAGGGTCAAACTAGCAATACTGAACGAAAAATGAAATATAACTAAGATATCATCCATTGTCACCTTTGATGGGTGATTTAAGAATGGCATATAATGATTTTTAAAAACCGCCAGCCTAATGGGACCGCATCAGGTTATAAAACTTCTTCATCGGTCATAAACTTAGATGGGATCTGCGCCAACATTCGGCAATATCCAGGCAACTCAAAGAAATGTTAACTATGAAGAGCAAATTATATAAAATGTGAAAACAATGATTTGAGTTTCAATAAAATGGAAGGTGGTATGAAATTGGTTGACTTTAAGGATCAAACATTTTGCAAACGAAAGTATGTGAAATAAGCACATATATATAATGTATATTGTATGGACTATTGAAATTATGCCAAACATTGTTTTAGAAAAGTCATGATATTTGTGTTTAATTGAAATGAAGAGAGAATTCAGATAGAACCACTGTTGATGAAATGTTAGCGATTGCTTTTATCATCACAGTAATTGAAAAAGTATTTAGGGAGGCAGCAAAGACTCCAGAGTTTTTGCTGCCCGCTAATCAGTATGTGAGCAGGCAAACGCCGTCTCATGCACATTTCATCCATGACATTATTTGATCCTTTTGTAATGAAACAAAAACAAACTATAAGTTTTCATGGAAGAACATATTTGATTATTGTGGAGATGAACTCGGCTTGTCGTTTCTCAAAAATGCACGATAATGTTGAAAGGGAATATGCCATATTGAATTAAGTGTTAATTGAAAACGGGTGGGCCCTCTTTTAACCGAAATGATTATGCTATTACTATTTCATGATTCAAAATATGGTAAAACCGGGTCCGTGTCCCTGACCGGGTTCAACCTTCGGCTCCGTCATGTCAAATGTGCAATGTGGGCTACACTCACTTCAAAATTAGCAATACCATCGCCACTCTTCCCACCATAAGTTCAAACGCTACCCCAGCATAGCACCCCCACCAAGCTACCTTCCAAGAGGGTGAGAGTCAAGTCCCAACAGACGCCTCACCTGAGAGTATGAGAATCCACACTCTGACACCAGCCTAACCGTGGTGCTTCTATGTGCTAGGAGATGGGGTCAGATCCCTCCGTCACCCCAGAACCAAAAACTCGACCTCCGCGCCTAGACAATATGGCTGCATTGTCGCTTTTACCTGCCATCTAGCCCCAAGATCCTCTCCCCGGCACTCAGGCGCCACCAAGTTCTAGATGATACCGATAGAATCAAGACCCGTTCGACCACATCCGGCTTAATTTTCGCCAAATCATGACACTAGAAAGTGGCAACGATGCCCTTCCCTGCAAGGTGTTTCCATCTAGTATGGTCGGACCAACTCTGTCCTAATTCCACCACCTCCAATCTAACTAGGTAACTTCTTCCTGTGGATTTTCTGAAATATTTTCACTCAATATGTGTGTTCCATCATGAGGTAGCAAAATGTAAAGGCTTGTTTCGTCAAGACGGGGGTAACCAGACCATCGAGACTTCATGAAGTGATTTGTTTGACATGGTGCCACACCATCAGATCGATATCGATGGATGGGTGGTAGCAAGCTACTCATCCCAATACTCAGTTCTTTGCTTCACTTTCACTGTATCATTGGACCATTGTTGACGAATTATTTCAAAGGGAAAACCAATATGCCATGCTAGAAGATGATACAAATATAACCCACACCAGATAACTACCGCCGGCCGTCACCAATAACCCCACGGACGCCATGGCAAGAAAACGAGGCCGAGATAGAAGGGACATGAGAGTCGGGTATGAAAGTCGAGACGCTCAGAGAGGTAGATCTTGGGGAGAGACCACACTAAGGCAGTTGGCCACCAGACTGATGATAGAAACCCAAACCGATGAATCTACTTCGATTTACGATTAACTCAATCCACCCTCCTCCTCATTTAGTAATACAGAGGGCTTTGTTTAGCCGAGCTAGCTAAAGACCAGGGTGGACCAAAGAGACAGATCCAAGTTCTATGAATACCACAAGGAGCACGTACATGTCATGGACCGATACCGCTAAGGCGGTTGCTTGAATCCATGGTCCAAAAAGAGAGGCACCTTGCCGCCAGGCGTAGGCCCGCGCCCGAAAGCACCTCAAAGCCCAATGCCTCCTGCCGCCCCAAGAAACCCAAACCAAGGATAGACACCATCCGCTAATCCAATGCTGTCGGCTGCGGAGTCGAGGGATCAACCTTGCCGGCGCCCTAAGAGCTTAAGATCTAGTACAAATTACCCGAACAACATTCTCCCCATCACCGGAATCAGACATTGACACACCCCCACCCCCTACCGGGCGTAAGAAGGTGAGCCGCCACTCCACAAATCCCTAGCCGCTACCTCTAACGACTAGAAATCCCTGTGAAGCGAAGCCGTATTGCTTACTTAAACCTCCTAAGGCACTTTTTCTTTATAACTCAGATCAAAAGAAAATCTTAAAGAAATTTAAAACTTCTAAGTAAAGATGACGACCGCACATAGCCTAATTCCAAATCCTATATACATCCAATTTACACTATATCCAAAATAATGCAACTGATACCAACACATTCCCATCACAATTAAACTACGCATACATAATGCTCCATATACAAATTCAAAGTACTGTTTACAAATATTATTAATACATAGCACTTAAACTGATGTCAGGACCAATCCTATTGTGCTCCAGCCATCAGCGTGACCGCATCTGAATAGTTTAATATAAATAATGAGCTAAACGAGCCTCGTGAGTGTATACTTATGTGCTATTTTGCTTTTCTCCTAAAACATCTCAAAAACGTGAAACTCTCTTTTTACAATTATTTTCCATTTCTTTCGTTTAATATTTAAAAGTTTTCAAACTTTTCTTGTTGTTTGCTTTTACTTGTTTGCTTTATTTTCTTTTCTTTAAAAAGCTTGTAAACCTCTTTATTTCTTGCTTGCTTAGAAGTTTCTAAAACTTCTCAATTTTTTCGTCGTCGCTTTTATCTTGTTCAAAAGTTTCTAAAACCTTTCACAACCTTTTGCTTTAAAAGTTCTCAAATCCTTTTCATAAATGGGGAGCTGAGCTCAACTACATGTTGAAAATAAACCACGGAGCTTGGCTCAACCGGACGTTAAACGCAAAACAGAGCTGAAGCTCAACCGTTCGTTTAAAACTCTCCGGAAGCCCGGGCGACCGGAACCGGCGTGGTTGATTTTCAAACTGTGATATCATGCTGGCAAACATCAACCAATGGAGCCTCATTTTCGCTTGAGTCGTAATTCCTGGAACACGGAATCCGCGCTCAACCGCGTTCGCGGGAAGCGACCTGTGTCCACGCTTCACCTTTTTCCGTGAATATATGGAATTGACCGGCGGTCGCCATCACCATACTTAGTTAGAGCTCATAACCTTATGACACTCGCATCGCAAGCACGGCTTCCCTTTAAACGGCGATGGCGTCCTGTTTGCCGACTGTAAAAACCACAATGTATGTATGAAATCCTAACACCACCGTAACATTTAATCTTCCATTATTATTGAAACCAGGGGTACCTGCTTTCAAACTTTCGTTGCTTGCTTAGCTGTCGGTTTGCTCTTTATAAAATGGTTTTTTACAATGAAACCATTGTTATTGTTTATTGAAAATATTGAATTATTCAAAACCATTGTTTTAGTTGTTTGTTTTGCTTGAAAAATGGTTTAATTATTCAAACCACACTTACTTCTGCTTGCTTTTGTCATATTTTTACAATTTAAAACAATGGTTTTCTTTTCAAAATTATTAACTCAAACCATTTGCTTGCTTTCTTAACACTGGTTGTTTTAAAATGGTCAAGATCTAAACTCATGGAAAATACCAAAACAATTTATAATAATAATATAATACACTAGTATTGGGAAAACGGAGTTTAGAACACTCAAATTTCTTTCGTCTCAAGCACTTGAGCAATCACTCACACTTATCCGCTTCTTTGCTTTTTAACCTCAGTACAACACCAACCAATATTACTATTAAATTTAACAAGATAACTTGAACGCACTTCCTTAATTTAGTTGCACTTTTATACTTCAAATTCTAAGGTGCTAAGGGTTCCATCTTCCAATCAACTCAACTGGACTTGGAGCATCGAATCAAGTTACGTCCTCAAAGAACTGACGCTCCAAACCAAATGATGGTATAATTTTTCTTATACATGTCACCTTACTTATAATTTTTGTGGTTTATTTAGGATCAGAATTGACAAATTCCTACTTCAAGTTTTGTCTCTAAAGTTCAGTCATCGAATAATTTGAATCACTCAAATCGGATAAGAAATGAGCAAGTTATGGCCAATAATGAAATCGTCAACAGGAAATCAACAGGTGCACCAAGACAACCTTAATGTAAATCGCACACTTGTTGGTGGGTGTGTACCGGTACATCATTGCTCATGTACCACATTATCCATATTTGCCCGCATTTTGTTTTTCCACCTTTGATTTCACCCACCCTGATAACTCTCTATAATTCATGTAATACCTCAAAAACCAACTTGGAAATCATCTAAAAAACAACTCCAATAACATTTGAATTGGTGCTTGAACTCCTCAAAACACAAAACCTTAGGTAAAAATCCAAGAATCACTACCTAAGGTCCACTCAATTTTTATCAAAACCATATTAATTTGATGATCCTGATGTTTGAGTGGATCAATTGGGGTTTTACACTCATAACCCCCAATAATTCAAAGGTTTGTGTGATCTACAACAAAACCTTAATCTAAAGTGGAGCACCTATTCTTCTTACTAAAGTCCCAGAAATCCAATACACTTGATTCTAAGACAAATAAGATACCTGATTTTTGAACCTCCTCTTCCTTCTTCCTCCCTCCCTTCCTCTTTCTGTTCCTCCTCTCCTACAAGCCTGTTAGGCAAACTTTATGACTTAAATGAAATTTTGTTTTAATTCTCCTAGATTTGATATTTTCCACTTTCTAAATGCAACTGCCCTCATCTTTTAGAACTCTGGTAATAACAACTTTTAAATTCTACTTTAGGTCTTATCTGTTCAAATTTTGATTTCATATCATTTGCTTTAGCATTTAATTGTACTCCCTTATATCATACCAAAAATCTGGTTCCATAAACTTTCATTTCCTATCAGCCTTCCAAATACACAAAGGTGGACTTGCAATTTACACCCCATGTGATTTAGTAAATTGTACTCTCCCTAACTGGTGTTAGCAAACATTCTCAAGCCTTTCATATAAGAACCTTCTCTCCACCCCTGTTAAGAGGCTCAGTCCTGCTCTAGAAGTTGGCAACCCATCTAATATGAATTTTAGATCCACAACAACATCGTCATCTATTGGGGTCGCCTCAAAGAACAAGACAACACCCATAGCTTAATCCCCAGTCCAAATCACCCTTTCAAGCCCTATTGACCCGAGCAAGTACATCTCAGATCCTCCATTTCCCAACAAGAGGTTGATGGGCTCTAGCTTTGTATAAACACTCAGCTCATCGGTCATTACTGTGACATGGTCAAGACGTCCCAATGCAGCAGAATGTCTCAATAAACAGTTTACAGCCATAGATATCAAAATTAGACATCCACCCTCCTGTACACTAAAGTAATCAAAGAGAGGATGTCCACGCTACTGACTTAGCTACAGGAAGTCCAATATCCATATTGAATGGCCAACATTGTGGTATTCCTGAAGAAGAACGGGACGTTGACTGCTTGGACCTCAAAGATGCCTCCCTTAAATATACCTTCCCTGGATCGACTAGATAGTGGACGCAACAGTCGAACACGAGTTACTATCTTTCCTAGACACCTATTCATGCTACAATCAAATCCCCATGTTCCCCCCATATTCTATCAAAACTTCTTTCATCACCCCGATTGGGATGTATTGTTACAACATGATGATGTTTGGTCTCAAGAATGTCGGGGCAACTTATCAGGGCATGATGGCCCTACATTTGAACCTCGCCTGGGGATAACCATTGAAGTTTATATAGATGATATGCTCGTGAAATCAGCGTCTCAGATGGATCACCTACCGCGGTTGAGAGAAGCTTTTAAGTTAATGAGATAACATCAGTTACTTCTCAAACCCGACAAGTGCACCTTTAAGGTGGAGTTAAACAAGTTCCCGCATTCATGAGTAAAGCATGGCATCGAGGGTATCACCAGTGGTGATAGATCAGTCACAGATGAAACCCCAAACTAGGAAGCATACACAAGCCTTGGCTAGGAAGTTAATATCTTAAGGTGTTTTATCTCGAAAGTCCCTCCCCAGACACCCCAACTGGGTGTCCGCTGACCAATTCACAACCCGCTAATACCTCGTTTGCCTCATACCGTGAGACCCACACCAGTAAATGGCCTCGCCCATAAACCAATACTCATCAAAATATACACCCAACTATTTTTCCAATAGTTCAAGAGTTATGCTTCATTTTTCATCAAAATATCCAACCAACTATCTCAGTTGTTTGCCTGAAGAGTTATATGATTACTTTAATACAAATACATATTAAAATTTACACCTACTACATATTATCACAAACCATCCAAGCCACAACCCTGGATTTCTTTAAAATCACTCTAAGATGAGCCACCAACGCCCAGACTGAAAAATGTTCCTCTGACAAAGAGTTATCTTTCAAGAGAGTGAATCACCATAAATGGGTTACTCCACCTGCGTATATGCAATGCTCAATTTAAACACCAAGTAAATACGGATCCTACTTGAATTACATGCCCGTTCCTATGTCTCAGTCCTCACTCGACTTCACACTCTGCCTAAGCCATGTATGAGAAAAATATCACTTTCAAAACAAAACCTCTGGTTCTAAAAATAAAACTACCGAATGTCGACATAAAATATGGGACTACCCTCCGAGGCGAATGTGTCGAGAACTTCCGAAATGGGGCCACGGTCCTCATCCGAAATGATCTGTTGAACCATCTCCTAACCCCATTCTCCGGAAAAATCATCCCCGTGAAATTCTTTCACAAAACATGTCTTTTCATAACAATTCATGTCATGCACTCACACCCAATTTCGTGTTACCCAATGATAAGAAATGCATTATGCTTTTCAATTATTTCTACACTGAATATAGTATTCAAATGCATATTCTCAATTTTTTCAACATACTGGCAGTAATCATCAACAGGATCAACTAATTCAAATTAGCTCACTTGAGTAAATCATACTTCATCTGCTTTGGCTCATACAATAATTATATTTTATATTATTAAATCACAATTGCATCTCTTAATCCATTTATACACACAATTATATTCCATATAATTGAGCAAATTACAATTTCATCTATTTCAAGCACCCAACACATGGACGTTTTTGGTCCATTACACACAAACCCGGGACTGTTTTTACAATCCCAAAACAGCATTTGGGTCAAGCCTGTAGCCCACTCATCTAACTCTGCTTCTTCTCATGAACTACATTCCACATCCATTTCGGCCCTACCATCAAAAAACACAATTTAATGCTTAATGAACAACACTGCCCAAACAGTCCAGAGACTGTCACTAAATTGCTCCTTTAAATGAGCTCCAAATTCCCAAATACCCGGTCCCTGCTCAGGACCCATCAAACTACCACTCACTATCTCAATCAACCTGCCATCATAAACACACTTAAACAAAAGCAGAAAACAAGTAGGATAAAACCTCACCTCACGAATTTGTCTAAACTCCAAGAAACCGTGTCCACGCTGTCCTCGCCACAGAGAACAACTTTCCTTCCCTCTCGTATTTCAAGAAATCCGACGTCCGACGTCGAGAGATCTTAGGAGAGAAGTGGCACTCTCTCTCAAAATCAAACCAATCCCCACTATATTCATGCCAGCTTCCATTAAGAATAGCAAGACCACTATACACTCTTTTGTCTCATCCTCATTAAACAATTAAAAAAATGTCATCCATGTCCCTTCTCTTGGATTTTGACACATGGTACTCTCTCGACCGTCCATTTCCATCATCTCTCTACTCATGCAACATGTATCACATGAGTAGATGCTATATGTGACTTTTGTCACATCAAATTTTTGCTTGAGCTTACACCGATACCTCTGCAGAAAACTTAAAAACGCAAATTCGACCGCTCTCGAATTCAACAAAATTCGACGTGGTAGCTATATTTCGCAATAAGATTCCAACGATGAAATCCGTTTCATCATCTGAGATCTAGAAAAATTTCGGATTTTTACCGAAATTACGATTTATCTTTTTTAAAATTGGAATTCTTCTCGTCTCACATCCTCTGCCAATCCACTTCGGTCTTCGAGTAATTTAAGGAACCTCTTGTAATAACTTAATGCACTGCTACCTTCCGGTTGTTACTATGATCCTCGCCACTCTACCATTTCTATGCTAACCTGTAGAAGGGGAGGAGTTGTTTCTACCTCGTCGCCTCCACAACAGTCATAAGTGCAGCCTTGGTTAAGACGGGAGACATAAGCTAGTATATTTTGTTAGGAAGATGTAAACAAATGTAGAGTCTCACTACATAAACTTCGAGCGGATCACCCTTTCATTGAGAGTTGAAGCCAAGAAGTTACGCCCTTATTTCCGAGCCCATACTATCAATGTTTTGTCTAGCTACCTAATTAGGGTTATTCTTCATAAGTTTGATGCAGTTGGAAAACTTTTGAAGTGGGCCATCGAGTTGAGCGAGTTCAACATTGTGTATCGCCCGAGGTCAACCATTAAGGGGGAAGTTCTAGTCGATTTCATCACCGAGTTATCAAATATATTGAGGAATAACCCATCAGGTCATATCTAGATTCATGAGATTGATGAATCCTCCAAAGGAGCGGGGGGTGGGGCCGATGTGGTATTATAATCTCTTGAGGGCCAGTTGATAACCTAAGCCCCTAACAACGAGGCCGAGTATGAAGGAGTCTTATTGGGGATCCACCAGGCAAGGGCCCTCTTAGTCACTAGTGTAGAGATATGCTACGATTCCCAGTTAATGGCCTCCTAGGTCAAAGAGGAGTGTGAAGCGAAGGACGAAAGATGGCCCTTGTTCGAGTATTGTCCACCCAGTTTGAGAAATGTGAAGTTTCCCAACTGCCGAGGTCCGAGAATAAAATGGTCGATGCCTTGGAAAACTTAGCCTCAAGCGCCACATACCCTTGCCACGTGGAATTGAATGTCTTTGAACATTCTTCCATCTCATGGAAAGAAATAATGATTTGATCCCCAATTACCTTATCTGAAAATGAAACTAGCTCGAAAGAAAGACCCCATGAAACTTTCCTGAGCAGCCAAGTATGTCTAATAAAGACACCCCACCAAGTCATTCTTGAGCCCCTACTAGAGATGTGTGCCACCCGAGACAAAAAAGCAAATCATTAGGGAGATGCATGAGGGAGTGGGAGGGATTCATATAGGTGGTCATTCCCTATGCCATAGGGTTATGACGTAGGGATTCTAGTGATCAACCATGAAACAAAGATGGTGATGTTGGAAAGAAAACTTGTGAAGTCTACTAGTTCATAAATGTCATCCCAGATCCTGAAAATGAAACAACTCTAGTCTAAACATCTTTTCTTTTATGTAAGATTAGACAGATGGTAAGGCTCTGCCTTCACACCCACTAGACAAATAAAGTTCTTGCTTGTTTCTAATCGGACATTTACCAAATGGGCGGAAGCCAAACCATATGCTCACATCAAGTAAAGGATTCTGATTTAGTCTCGTCTGTAGGAACTCTTATATGTCAAAGCTCGAGATACTCCCACGTTAGAGGTGCCTGACAACTACCAGAACTCATCAACAAGCCTTTCCAACACTTCTGCTCATAACACAAGAGAAAAAAAAATGTCTACTCCTCCCCCAGATATCCTTAGTCCAACGACTAGGCCGAGGTAACTAAGAAGACCCTACTTAGTCATTTAAAGAAAAGGCTTGACTCCTCGAGAAGGAAATGGGTGGACAAATTGCCAATAACACTATGGGCTTATAGAACGGCGCTGAGATAACCCACTAGGGAAATACCTTATGCTTTACCCTTTGGGGCTGAGGCGGTGATCCCTATAGAGGTCAAGCTTGACATCCTCAGAACAGACGATTCAGATGGACTTACCACCGCCTTAAATGAACTGGATGAAAGAAGAGAATGAGCAGTAATCCAGATTGTTGAGTACCAAAGACAAGCGATTCAATAGGAAGCTAAGGTTGTTAGGCACATAAGCTTCAAAAATGGTGAACTATTCCTACGACGTACATTCGACGAAGGTAAATTGAAACTTAACTGGGAGGGGCCCTACTCAATTATTGACAACAGATCTAAGGGAGCTTATAAACTCTAACTTGCAAGAGGAAAAGCATAACCACGCCCTTGGAACTCTACCTATCTGAAGAAATACTTTCATTAGAGTTTTTCTTTTTGTTTCACCCAATGTGGTAGAAATTCGAATGAAGAAATAATTTCATTCCCTTCACCTTTTGTATCACTTGATCAAGGAAGTATCATACGGGCCATGGGGTCTCAGACACCCTTCTCTTTGCCAATAAGAGGCTACGAGCCTCGGGACTACACTTCCCTTGTTAATTGAGGCTATAGGCCTCGGGTCTTGGACCCCTTTTCTTCGCTAATGGGAGGCTACGAGACTCGGGACTATGTGTCCCTCGCCAACTGAGGCTACGAGCCTTAGGGTTTCAGAACCCCTTCTCTTCGCCAATCAAAGGCTACAAGCCTCGAGACTACGTGTCCCTCACCAATTGTGGCTACATGCCTCAGGGTCTCAGACCCCTCTTCTCTTCGCCAATGAGAGGCTAGGAGCCTCGGGACTAAACATAAATATCTTGCTAGGGTTCTTGTATTTAAGCTTATAAGAGACGCAGGTCATAGCATAGTCTATTCCTTGGTGATAGAGGATGGGTTTTATCTTAGCTATGATGAAGCTTCTTGGGAGATAATTGATACATGGCACAAATGATGCTTTGATCTTTGTTTTTGGTATCTCATGAGTGTACTGTTTTCTTCTTCTTCTTCTTTTTTTTAATAAAATCTTCTCGCGTATTAAATATCATTTTCGCATCTATTTATTTTTAGGCATTGTTGTGAAACTTGTTTACATAAATTCTAACTGATATTTCATAATCCCTTCACACCCTTTTACCACTTGAGTCGGGATTAAATGACTTACGTAAATCTCACATCTCTTTGTTTTTACGACTTTAGTAGTTTTGTGCTATTTGTGATTTTACAAGAGAATTAGGGTATGTTAGGTTCTCAGAAAAGTGGTTCATATTTGGTTTTATTATAAAAAAAAATGCAAAAGAAAATTAATAATTAAAAGGTTAAGAATTTTTTATTTTAAAACTTTTTTATTTTATAAAGAAGAGTCAACCCATGAACAATTAAAGGAATATACAAAAACACTTTAATTTGTTGATTCTAAATATAATTCTTTCTAATGAATTGTACTTGTTAAATGACTATAATTTTGCAGCGTCCCAAAAAATTTTGGGAGCTCGACTCTAAAAGAGATTTTTTGTGATATCTATGGTGGTGACGAAGGGTGAGGGCCATATGGGTTGACAGGTAAGGCCTCAATAGTTTTAATTCTAATTCAATCGGTTTTGACCCATTGATCGAAGGTTTTTATATATATTATATCTTGGTGTTTAGGGTTTTTCAATTATGAACTT
Source organism: Tetrastigma voinierianum (assembly GCA_016808115.1). Taxonomy (NCBI): domain Eukaryota; kingdom Viridiplantae; phylum Streptophyta; class Magnoliopsida; order Vitales; family Vitaceae; genus Tetrastigma; species Tetrastigma voinierianum. The sequence goes on along the minus strand of JAEQBH010000376.1, from coordinate 590,246 downwards.
GAAAGCCGCAATCAATAAAAGTGTCTCCCTGTTCGTGGGCATAGGTCATATTGATCGAACCACGTAAATCTTTATGTTTTTGTTATTTTTCTTCTTTTTATCTTTCTATTTGCTGTTTATTTTTCAACAGTACCTACTTTATTTTTGCTAAACCAATGAACATAATTGTTATAGTTTCACTATTATATGCTTAATTAGTGACATCAACTTCTTTCACCTATATTTCTTCCATGGTGCCTAAGTTCTTTGTGATGTCCCCTTTTACATTTCTCATTATACTGATCACTTTAACTCTGATGATCATGTTATTCCTTATCACCATGTTTAGAGAAACGTTGGACTTCTATTCATAAATTTGAATCCCCCGCCCTCTCTTCCTCCAGCATAACAAAGCCATAAGTCCTTACATTGCTTCACTCACTTTTGGCTTCTGGATTTTTTTTTTCTTTTTCTTTGATAATTAAATGCAATTATATTAAGAAAAACGGGTGTGTACACACGGAGTAAACATGAACAAAAGAGGGAAAAGGCGAAAAAGCTTCTAATCATTTACAACCCAACCATTCTATGAAATCAAACATAGACAAAGAAAGAGGCCCAATATGCATCCTAAACCCACTCTAAAACACCGTATAGGAAGGACCACAAGAAAGCATTATGAATTTTTTCATAATATAATTGGTCTGAACACGTCCATGACTACTTAGAGAGTTGGATGACCCAGATTTTATTCAATAACCAAAAAGTTTTACGACGCAACATTATAGATTTTTTGGGGGTGTAGGGCTCCGTGATATGGACCTGCTCAAATTTGATATTTCTATAAATATGTTTCATGGTTTTCTGTAAATTAACAGATTACTGAAAAGGGTGGCTTTCAGACTTGCGGTAACTGTTACCGGCAGTGGAGATAACCTACTAATTCCCCTAGCTAGGTCAGTGGTGATTGAACAATGTCACATGAATCAATCTTTATAAAATGGACTTAAACAAAGGTGTGTCTACCTCGATGGAGGGGCTTTCACCCCTCCCATGCTCTGGTCCGGCATTTGCCCACCCTTTTACTTTTAATATAAGCTATTAAAAGGTGATCTCCAATCAAAAAGTAGGCTATTTGCATATTTTGGAACTGTAACATTCAAATCAAACAATCCAAAAAGTTAGGAGGCTGGAAGAAAAATGATGAAAAAGGGAGTAATCAAAAGAGTAGGAGCTACAAATCCAATCTTCATAAGGTTTATTGTCCAAACACTACTTGTATATAAGGCTAATGGCACACTCCTTCACCTCACAGGCAAAGACTTCAAATGAAGCCGTAATTTGATCCCATTCTTCAGGATGGCATCCATCAGCTTGAGCTCGTGGTTGGTATGCCAGCCATATGTGATCATTAGTACTGTTGCCCCATTCTTGATCTGACAAAGGAAATCCATCCACACTGTCCTCACCACAAGAATGAAAAAATGTGCAAATTTTCAATTCACACAATATTTCAAGATGAAAGAAAACACCCATGGCAAGAATTCACGCAACCAAGAAATTTGTTGTCAACTGATTGGCAGCTCCATTGTCACTGAAGATCCTGCCAACTTATGGGTGAAGCAGTCAGGAATTCTAGTCCCAGGAACAAGGATAGAAAATTCGGAATTTGGAGTCTGCAATCAAAATGGAAATTTATGATCATGAGAAAATTAAAGAACAAAACTCTGCACTGAAAATAACAATGCTTAAAACCAGATAAAGAAACATGGATCCTCTGTAAAATGGATGCTGCTAGTTCGGTGTTCCAAGATAAAGCTCAAAGAATGTGAAGAAAGAATCTACTCTGTTGATGGTTTGAGGTTGTTATTAATTCCTCGGTTTCCTAAAATCCTGCAGAATTTCTAGATTTATGCACTATTGCATTCCGGCATTATACTATATTACTTCCTCGCTAGATTTAACTTTTCAAAATGTAGTCATCAAAAGAACACAGACCTAATATTGGTATTCACATAGACCTAATTGTTAAACAAGCAATCCCTCATGAGCTCTGCCAAACCAAACGGAGTCCTTTATGCACTTTCAAAACACAAATGGGGCACAGATATTCAAATTGCAAAGAAGTGACTTGAACCCATGACCTTCTACCAAACCAAGCTCTGAGACCATGTTAAACAACCAACTTTTCCTAAAAGCTCAAACTTGAGATTTGTGATTCACCTAAATATCATGCCTAACACTTAATAACGCGTGCTTAAACCAAACGAAAGAAGAGTAAAGTATTCTTACTTATTGAAGTTCACTTGAAAATAAATTACTAAACTTTGTAGTTCCTTCCTAACTCATCTGGTAATTGCTGAGTCTCAAATAACCAATATATTAAATAGTTTTTTGTAGATTTGAGTTTATAAATGCTATTTTAAAATTATTAAGCCTTCTGCAGTCTTTCAAATTCATCAAAGAAATGTTGCTCAAATCTCCAACAAATGGGTCAAACTCAACCAAACTTTTACAACCTTCAAGAACTAGTCTCTCCAAATTTGGCATCCTTGAGAAGTTTGAAATATTTTCCAAGTGTTGAGAGTGACTAAGATTGAGGATAGTTAACTATGGAAAATTAATCTGTGGTGGAGAATTTTTATTGACTAGATTAGCTTCTATTTACATCATAACTCATCTTAGAATCAAACACACATAAAAAATAAAACTAAAAATAAAAATTAAAAAAATTAAAAATGAAAAACATAGTGGCATAATTCATTCCCATTAATTTGCCTCAGGTGGCTATATGGCATGCTGAGTTCAAGAAGCTCCACTGCCTCAAAATTAGGAAGAAAGAATTTTAGTTGGTAGCCATGCCAATGGAGATACCTTAATAGTTAACACAAAACAAGAAAGTCTAAAATCCTCAGAAAATTTCACTTGATAATTCTCTCTTCCATCCACACAATCACATCCCAAGAAGACTTTTAGCAATTTAAGTTCTGTCATCTTTGCAAAGACTTCTATAGGAAAATGTATATTGTTTGATTGGGATAGGTGTCTTCAACTTCATGTATCCCCTACAAGTAAGGGCCACAAATAAGTAAAACAAATTCCATGTGTACATGTGTCAGCAAATACTTTCAGACCATATAGACAATTAAGAATATATAAGAAAAATACCTTTCTTGTCCTCAACAGGCATTGGATGTCTATATGATCACAAAAGCGGCCAGGATTTTCTGCTTCCCTAACAATTGGCCAGCCCAATTTTTGTATCATATTCTGCATCCATAACTTTCTTTCTAAAATTGTTATGAGGCACCTATCGGTTAGAACTTTTACTCCCCTCTTAGCAGAGATATCATGTCCATCTAACATTTTTGTAACAAAATCTTTGCTTTCCCCTTTAAAGAAGCATGCTACACCAAGGAATATAAACTGCTCTTGATGATTTAATCCATTGTAACTTACTTTAAGAATATTCAAATTTTATCTAGCAAAGTTATCCAACTGAACTTGCCACTGCAAGTACCTCTTGCTGCGAAGAAAAGAACCCATAACTTGAAGAGCCAAAGGATTGTGATCACAATAACCTATTACTTGCTTTGACAGGGGATAGAAATCAAATAGGGAGTCTTCCTTAGCATAGGCATGGTAGCTAAAGAGTTTTAGAGCTTCACAGGTGTCTAATCCTCTTGGCTCATAATATTCATCCACTCCATGCTGATACAATAGATGCTTATTTTTAGTTGTGATAATAATTCTACTTCCTCTGCCAAACCAGTCATGTCCTCCTGCTAAAGTCTGCAACTACTTCATATTGTTCACATCATCAAGAACAATAAGAACCTTTTTATGACGAAGTCTATCCATCCAATGATGGTTCCTTATTTGAAACCTAGTTTCTTGTTTTTCTCCCCCTAATAGAATATTGCAAAAAAAAGTCGGTTCAGTAAGCAATATAGACCATCCTTTTTGGATACCTCTCCAACATTTGTGAGATAACTAGCACCCTCAAATTGACAAGCAATTTCATCATACAAAGCTCAGGCAATAGCTGTCTTTCCAATTCCATTGAGTCCATAAATCCCAACCATGAGAACATATTTTGGTTTACTAATCAACTCCTTTAAGTCTTCCAATTGGGAATTCTTACCAACCAAGCCATCCTCATCACAGTGTTTACCTATTATCTCACATAATGTCTCTCTGGTAATTTTCTTCACAATCTCTATCTCATATCTCTGTATGATGAAATGACCAATCATGAAATAGTTCATCTATGATGAATGAGTCTTGTTGATAGAAGCAGAACTATGGTAAATAGTTCATCTTGGTGGTTTTAACATAGTTTCAGCAACTATGCCTATACTGATACATGAGAGAGAACTATTTAATTATACTGTAGAGAATATTACAAGAGAAACCAGATATAATATTGGGTTCCCAAACATCCTTTGTTTTCTTATTCCATCTATGCACATTCTAAAGTACTAGCTCTCTTGTTTGAATAAGTATGTTCCATTCTTCTCCATATCTTCATTCGTTTCATATAATCTTTAAAAGCATATCTTCATCTCCTAAAAAAAATCTACTATCACGATATCATATCAACTTATTAGGTAGTATAATATATATTTAAAAGAAATTAATACTAACTAAGAATTTGAGACATTTTTCAACAAAAATTTAACCAAAATTTCCCTAATTTAGTATGGGATAATACCAACTTGAGTTATGACGGAGTGTCTAACAAAATTTTAGAAGGATTATAGAAACCTTGAACTCATGATTAGCCCTAACTCGAAATAGAAACAATTCCACTAACTGTAGTAACACCAGCTCATGACAACCAACAACATCCAGTGCATCATCTCTGCAAAAATAAGCAAGATCCGATAATCCACCAATACCAAAAGGAAAAAGAAAAACATATGATGCACCAATTTGAAAAGGGCCGATGAGAGGTAAGAAATAGATGATGATTTAAAAAAAAACAAGGAATCGAGATATCCATCAGGTGCATCAATTCAGCAAAGGTTTTACGGAATGTAACATTTATGCACACATTGTAAGACTTTTAATCAACAATATTAAATTTGGAAATGCCTAATATAATGCTTATAATTAATAAATATTGAAGAAATACGAATTGTAATTATTTTATTGTTATTAACTGAAACTGCCTTAACTCAGGATTGATAAGAAACAAGTCAAGTCAGGGAAAGAAAAAAAATATGCAAAGGACAAGAAGAGAAAGGAAGTTTTAGTTACTGGTTTTGTATATGACATCCAGTTAGATGTCCTGCTTCCGTCAATGAATCTCTCCATTTTTGTATCTGCTTCCTCTCCAGGTTTGCGTCCTTTTCATAATCTGCAAATGCTTCTCCATATTTTCCAGACTGCTTTCGCACTTCTGATGAATCCACGTGGTAAAAAATCAGGAAAACTTTCCGCTCCCTTGCTGACCGGCACTCCATGATTCTCAGGGCTCATTTAAACACCACTTAGAATTAGCATAATTTTCTGAGAAAATAATGATGAAAACTCCTGATTCTTCGTTTGCTTGCAGGAGTTTTACACTGATAATATCTCCTCTTCTAAGTTCCTCGTCATCTCTGAAGGTATGAATCCTCTTTTCAACTAAATCCGCATAGAGATGATCCGTAAAATTTGTGCGAGTGTCCTCTCCTCTAAAACTCGAGAAAAGATCAAATTTTGATCCAGAAAGAAAGGAAGTATTCCGAGGAGAAGCTGTTTGACCTAAGCGAAACGACAATTTTAGGCTGGTTTGCAAAAACGTTAGGGTGGGGGTGGAGATGGGGATGGAGAAACTGAAAAACAAATTGGATTGGGTGTGAATAGCTGCGTTGAAGAGTATACCGAGTTTCTCTTCCAAAAAAACAAAAAAGGTATACTAAGCGCCCAAAATTGGGGCTTTTTTAGATAATACAAAAAAGAATTTAATATAGAACAAAAATAAATATTTTCAAATCTATGACACTTATTGTTAATATAGATGTTGTGTTTTCAAAACACGATTGTAATTTAAAAATGTGAAATTGTGTTTTAAAAATACGATTACAATGTTAAAATATGAAATTGTATTTTGAAAACACGATTTTAATGTAAATTGTAAAATTGTAAAATCGTGTTTTGAAGATATCGTTCGGTATAAAAAATGAAATACGTGTTTGAACCGTTTCAGTATAAATATGATGTCTTGTTTAATACAGATTTAGTATAAAATTAATGAAATCGTGTTTAATCAGATTCCCATAAAATTATAAACTCATTTTGAAGGCGCGATTTCGATTTGTAAGAATTTATCTGCTCATTCTTTATCTCATAAACTTCCCTAGAATTGGAATTATTTTCCAATCTATAATATTTTGACAGTTAATTTATCAAAAATCCCCCAAAATTGCTTTCTCTCTTTTTTCTATCCATTTCCTTTTTCTCCCGTTTTCCCTCCAAATTGGTAACCAAACATATTTGAGCTTCTTTTGGAACCGTAAAAGTAATGAGGAAATAAGATAAAAGAGGAAAATTGAAAGAAAAAAAAAAATGAAAGAAAAGAAAATTTGTAAGAAAATAAAAAATAGATTTGAAATTAATAAGTTAATTTCTATATATTTATTTAAACTTATTTTATTTCTTTTTATTCGTTATATAAGGACTACAAATTTTTAAAATAGATAAAATTTTGATCATATTTATTTATTTTTATATTTTCTATAATAAAATTATGAGATAATTATTTTTTTTAATTTTTTTTTTTCGGGATTCCAAACGAACCTAAAAGTATTTTTAATACTAGCGTTATGAAGCAAGGTTGGCTTGACATGCATGGGCTCATAACCATTACTCTTATTTTTAATGTTTGTTTGATTTAGTTTTAAGTTAAATGACATTTTTGCTCAATTATGGTTTGGGTGTCAACTTAGGTGGTGTTTGTTTTTCTTGTGTTGAATATAGCTTTTCGCCAATGAATGCGGCAATAGCGTTAAGTATTAAGTTGTTTGTTTTTAACGTTAGGTAGTGATGAGATAAGCGGCGGGACCGGACTGTTTTGGGTTCGTCGTCACCATTTCTTCTTGACATGTTTAATTTAATTTTAATCGGGTTTCTTGGGTTTGAGTTATTTTTTGAATCCGAGACGGGTTCAATTATTTATTCTTCGTAAGCGCGAAATTAAGTGCTAAAATGGTAAAATGTTAATAAAAATAATAAATTGTCATAAGGGTTTAGGGAAGCTTATAAAATTCTCTAGATCTCGGATGATGAAACGGATTGCGCCGTTAAATTCGTCTCGCGAAATCTAGTGACCCAGAAAAGTTTCGTCGAATTCTAAGACAAGCGGAAATTTTGAATTTTAGAGTATCAAGTTGTTAGTGGCTCTGAAACCAAGATTTTTGAAAATCTCGAAAGTCGGGAAATGGGCAGAGAATTTAAGTTAATTTAAATAAAGTATTTGAAAAGGAAATAAATTGGCTCTTACGAGGTATCAGCGAACAGAGATGAAGCAATATGAACCATATATATAAAATAATAATAATAAGTAAAACTTGGAGTTATATTTAAAAAATAATTTTTATTTATTTTATTTTTTACTTTAATATAAATAATTATTATTATAATGTTTTTAATAAATAATATAAAATTCATAATATTTTTATTTTTATGAAAAATATTAATTTTAATATAATAAAAATAAAAAAGAAAATATAAAAGAACTAGGCAAAAATAAAAACAAAAAGGCCTAAAATGTAAATGGGTGAATTTGAGAATTTTTCTCATATCAGTCCGGAATCTGTTTAATTTTAAATGAGAGCAAGTTTGAGAATTGAAAAAAAATAAGCGGCGGGTCGGGATGGGATACGTCATTGCGTTGTCGTGTAGTAGTGTATATTCTTGGATTATTAACTTTTTGTTAGGCGATGATTGAGTTTTCTTATTTTTGTGGAAAATGAAACTACGAGATAGAAAAAGTAAAATATTCGAGCTTTTATTTGAAGCTTTTAAAAGAATTTCGTGATAAGTCGTGAAAATTTAAAAAAAAAAGCAAACGAACATCTTTGAAAAATTTGTCGAACGGCGTTAAGTCAAAACAGCAATTTAGTTTTATAAACTTATCGTTTTATTTTAATTTAATTAAAAATTAAAAAAATAGTTGAGGGGTTATGCTGGCAATATGGTGATTATTGCCCTTTATTTTAACCCTTTATTTTTTAATAATCCCCGATTCCAAGTGTCTACGGACGCCATTGGTGATTATTTCAAAAAAAAAAAAAAACCAACGCCATTGGTTACTGAAAAATATATAAATTTATTGAAAAGTAAAATAGTGTCCACTCGTCCGGGAATCAAGAGCCGGCATCTGATCCCGTGGTTGTTTGGACATAAGATGTGTGATTCCAGGTGAGCTAGTAATATGAATCAGTCTATCTTAATATAATTTTTTAAAGGATTAGGCAATAAAACTTAAGACCCTAATAAAATTGGGTCAATTGGTTTGACTTGTGACCCATGTGGGTTTGGTCTAAGTTAGCCCGATTAATCTGAAATTTTTATTTAATTTTTTAAGTAATAGCTTAATAATTGATTCAAGTAGTGTTGACTAGGAATACTATCTTACTGATTTTTTGGTTATTTTTGGTCTAAAATCACTCATTTGTATCTTTTTATTTCATTTTCTTGTTTAATAAAGTGGTTCTTTCCATTAAGATTTGGGTTTTATCTTGCTTTTTTTGTGTCGTCATTGTTTTATCGACGTTTGGTTTGTCATCGACTTGTTACGATGTGATGTTTTTTGTATTTTATTACGACGTTTTATCGGTGTGGAAGCGATTCATACAAGTAAAGTAGATTTGAGTAGTTTAAGATATCAAATTATGATAATCGGTATGTTTAAGAATTATAGTCCTAGATATTCTAGTCACTATATTATTAAATTTGTATATTCTATACCTATTTATTATGCTATTAACTTGAATATTATTTTATCATATATGGTTTTTAACTATTTGTATATTGGATCTATTGATGTATTGTAAGTTTTAATCAATAATATTATTTTTTCTTTAAAAAACAGAATACTAACTTCCTGATCTTTCCTAAAAGAAAAAAAATTAATTTAATAAATTTTTTTAAAGAAAATTAATTTAATAATTTAAAATAGATATTTTATAATTTTGATTTTATTATATAAATGATTTTTTTGACAACTAAATGATCAAGTCTTTAGGATTATAAAATAATACAAAACTATAATGTAAATTAAATAAATGTCAAAAAAATAGTTAAAAGGACAGTGCCATCCGAAAACAGCGTAAAATAGTTTTTACTTAGAAAAATAATAAATATAAAAAAAACTTATTATTAACACCGATAAGTAGAGGTGAGCATGATTCACTTAACCTAATCGTCCTACTAAAAATAAACTCATAGTCAGTTTTTGATTTTTTTTTATATAAACCAATAACCTAACCATTACTTAGTTAACCAAACACATCAAGGTTCTTGAAGGTGGTACATGAATTTGCTTAAGGTTCATCCATTTATAATTATTACTACAGTTCCTAATTAACTTGCTGTTTCATTTCTTGAATTATTTATAGGGTGCACAAACCTTGAGAAACTTCCAAGCAGCATTTGGGAGTTGGATTCCCTTGCTCATCTTAATCTCTCTCACTGTTCAAAACTCCAGAAACTTCCAGAAATCCAATGGAATCAATACTCATTGGAATATATAAACTTAGCGTTTGCAAAGCAGGGGCGCCCAGGAGCCTTTGTAATTGAATGTACAAGACTCTCGATGTAATTGGTTGTTCAAAACTTGACAGATTGCCCAAGAGCCTGGAAAGCCTGGAATGTCTAGAGAAGCTTTGTGCATCAGATGCTAGTCTGATAAGCCCTCAATCACATTCTTCTTTGACTGGTTTGTGCTCTTTAAAAATATTGGATGTGCATGGCACCTGCCTAATGCAAGGAGCAATGAGTAGTAATATTGGTAGCTTATACTTGCTGGAAGAATTAGATCTAAGTTACTGCAATTTAACAGAAGGAGGAATCCCCAACGACATATGCTGCCTATACTCATTGATAGTATTGGATCTAAGTGGAAACCATTTTCTTAGAGTAACTGATGCCATAAGCAATCTTTCTAAGCTAAGAGTGCTTGGGTTGAGGCACTGCATGAGTATTCAAGAAATTCCAGAGCTTCCACAGAGTCTCAGAGTCCTAGATGCCCATGATTGCATAAGCATGGATATTTCATCAAATACAATATCATTGTCGCCATGGCAGAGGCAGTTAAATTGCTTCAGATTATCTGTCTTACAAGAAAGCCAGGTAGAGATCGATTTCTTTACATGCAGCACAGAACTTTTATGCAGTCATACTTGACAATTAACACGGTACCTTAATTTGTGCAGGAGTTGAAATACAGAAGCTGTTATCTCTTAACCGATGAATTTGTCCAGCCAGCATGGATTCAGTACTGTTATTCCTGAAAATGGAGAAGTTCCAGAGTGGATATCATTCCAGAGTCTTGGTAATGAAATAACTGCATTGCTTCCTCAGGATTGGAACCTGGATAGGGGCTTCTTGGGATTTGCTTTATGCTGTGTTTATGCACCACATCAGGGTGAACCTGTTGATGAACCAGAGAGCAATATATCCAAGGATGAGTCTGAGAATGCCATGTTGAATGCCATGCAACCTTATCGTTTAGGATGTGAATTGACTTCCTTTTAGCCTGAATTGGAACTTTGGATTATATGGCACCTGCATCATCTGTCAATGCAGCCATGATGATGGTGTATCAGATTCAGTGTGGGTAACGTATTATTCTGCTCTTGCTATCAAGACAAAGTATCGCTCTGATAAAGCAAGGCATTTAAAGGCTTCATTTAGTGGTTATGTTGATGGTAAACCAGTGAAGGTGGAAAAGTGTGGGATTGGTCTTGTATATGCTGATCTTAAGGAAATCCATGGTGGGGCAGGATACGCTACTGGAGTAGGAAGTGGTAAGATCTATAAAATATCAGAAGCCCCAAAGAGTTGGAGATCATGATCTACCATGCTTGAAGCCAAGGCCGATGCTCCTCCTTGATGGTTTCTCTCTGTCTCTCTGGTTTTGGGCCTTTCAAGCCTTATAACATATTGGTAAGTTATTTTTCCTTTCTGGTTTAGATTTCCACGGCAAACAGATTAAAGTAGCTTAAGTTCTTGATTATATTTTTTTTATCTGTTTCAAATTTTGTGGATGGGCCTAAAAGATCCAAACCAGTTATGTAATTTGCAAACCATTTTAGGACTTGTACTTCCAGGGTGTTATTTTTGAGTCTTGGAATTGATGAACCAAGTTGGGATATCTTACATTTTCTAAGTATATATGCTAAAAGCTTGATTTAGGTTCCACAAACATGAATTATATTTTCTTAATATGTTATTCTGTTGTGTTATTAAGTAATGTCCATGGAATTGAAACCTTTTATCTTACGGTGTAGGTGAATAGGTGGAAGCGGTGCTCAAAGACAAGTGGGATGAGTTGATGTCTGAATGTGAGTTCTTAAAAGAGACATGAAGTGTCTACACTACTGATCATCTAATGGCAGGCTGGTGGTAATTAATCTTGATTCTTGACAAAAAAAAAAAAACACTGAAATTTGGGGATGATTCATTCAATGTGATGAAAAGCATGACTGGAATTTATGTTTGCAGCTATGAAATGTACATATGATAGATATATGAACGAGCATACAATCAGAATCTGACCTTTAACAAAGCATAACATCATATAATTGTTAAGAAACATGATACTCATAATGAATCCAAATTTTATATGATTGATAGTAATCATGGTTTTGTTTTGGGCTCTTCTCGAAACCTTCTCTATCAGATGAGATATTGCTCATCCTTATTTATTTATTTATTTATTGGAAACATAGGAAGGGAATTTTTAGGATGCTAGTTACAGTGGAGGAGGTACCTTGGCCAGGTCATGCCAAGCACGTCATGTTGGAGAAGAGGTTCCAGGTTTCTTGGAGGGAGTTTCCACGTTCTGTTGACGCCATGCTGTTGTGTGAGGGCTATACATGCTGAAGGTGTACTGACCATTGTTTCTCCATCAACTCTCATAAAAATACCAGCTTTGCCAAGGAGTTGTTACCTGGTCACTGGACTGCCTTTAATTACGGTCAGCCCTCCTCCACCCTATGGTTTTTCACGCCAATCTCGCAAGCCAGCTTCTGGCCCCGTGCCAGACCCTATAGTTCCACTTCTTTGATTGAGCAGTACCTTATTTTTTCTGTGAACCCTGCAACCCAGTCTCCCTTTTCGTCTCTTAGGACGACTCCTATTCCTGCAAATACTTTCCTCGTCTTGGCAGCCGTCCGTATTTAACTTTAGGCAGCCTGGTGGAGGCCGACACCATCCCACCCGTGCAACCATGGTCTTCCTTGGCTCACTGTAGACTATGGTTTCATTGGTAAGGGCTGGTCTAACCTCCTGGTAGTATGACCAGGCAATTAACACCTTCCTATGTAGCGAGATCTGATTGTTGTTGAAGATTTCGTCATTCCTCCACTTCCAAATCCACCAAAGATAAATGAAAACACCATCCATTTCGGCTCTTGGTCACCTGTTGTATTTGATGTCTGATTCCACCCAATGAGTGCTGAGGTTCTCTGCACCTTTTCTTCGTTCTTCACCGGTTAACTTTGCCCAAAGAGTTTTAGCTGTCTCAGTGTCGGAAGAGGTGGTCTAGGTCCTCTACTTTGTCAGTACAGTGGTGACAGTAGGGATTGGATGTAAAGCCCTGTTTCGTTCTCTCATTGTTTGTCAAGACTTTCTCATGGTATAAGAGCCAAAGGAAGAGTTTGATTTTTTGTGGAACCTAGAGTTTCCATATTTGCGGAAGCCTGGTACCTTGATAGTGGGGCAACCCACCACACCACCCCCAAATGCCTCCCTCTGAAGTCTTCAGAGATACAATGGTTCTAGTGTTCTAACAGCTGGAAATGGAGCCTCCCCACCATCTCATATTTGGTTGCTTTTCTTGCCACCTCTAAACCTTTCCATCTTCGTAATATTTTACTTCTATGTATGTGCAAAATTTGATCCGTATTTCAAGATTCTTTTCTTGATAATAATGTTCTGGTTGAGTTTGATGCATTTCAATGTGCTGTTAAGGACAAAGTCACGAGGCAAGTCCTGGTTCTAGGTCATCTACATCATGGTCTCTATCAACTTGATGTACCCAGCAGTCTATCCCAGCCTACCGGATGCTTACATCCTGCATCTCATCTATCCCTCTGTTCCTCTTGCAATAAACAACAACTTCTTACCTTATGGCCTGAGACACCCTTATCCGGTTGTGTTAAAGCAAGTCCTCTAAAAGTTACAGTTGAGGATTGACTCCTCTCCGCTTGCATCATTTTTGTGAAGCATGCCATCCTGGCAAACTTCATCAGACTATTTTTCCCTTGGCTTCTCAGAAGACTACACATGCGCTTCAATTGGTCTACTCCGATGTTTGGGGGCCATCTCCTTTTGCTTCTCTTCATGGCTATCGCTATTTTGTGTCTTTTGTTGGTGATTACAAGATTTGTGTTCCTTAGTTCAAAGGCAATTTAAAACTCAAGTAAAGTGTAGGCAACCGCCGTTGCTTTGGCATTGAATTTCGCCACCTTTGCCTTTGTGATGCCCCAAAATCGGGGTGTCAGTTTAATAATCAATGACTTTTCTTGAATATTCGTGAATCTTAGGGTAACTTCGACATCGCTCCAGCTCGGGCGGGAGTCTCCTTTGTACGGGAGTTATCCGAATACAAAACACATCCCAAACAGGTTCAATATGACCACACATAGATTCATGTCAAGTCAAATAATGGTCAACTTGGGCCCACTGTCAATACTCACAAAATATGTCCCAACCAAATATATATTACTCTTATACAACATATTAAAATTACAACATTAATACATGTATCTGACCTGCTAAAAACCCCTTGGCTTGACTTTCTTTTCACGGTCTCTAATGAGTCTTTTATGGAATGTATTTCACTTGTACACAGCTAGTGATCCTCAGCAATTAGGCAAACCAGTAAGAGATAATTTCTATATGGTTACTCTCCTAAGTGCACATGCATGACAAACAATCACATTCAATCAAATACATGATCTACAGCAGATATACATTATCGTGGATGAGAATAACATTCATTTCTATCCATCTCCGAGTTCTGACCTCGTACATGCAAGTTGCCAGAGTATGGAAATCCTTTATCATTTTTCGTGTGACCCGAGATTACTCTTAATCTTTTCATTTTTCATTTACAACCATTTACCATTTACAACCATTTACCTCGAGTCCTCACTAACTCCCTCAAGCATGCATTTTGCCATGAATGAAAACCGTTTCCAAACAAAGGTATTTTTTTTTAACCGTGGACAACCCTCTGATATAAATAGTGGACCGACTCCGATAATTTATTTTGTGGACAACCCTCCGATGTATATCAATTGGGCCGACTCCGACGATTGGTATTTTATATGGACAATCCTCCGATGTATATCAATTTGGTCGACTCCGACGATTGATATGTTATATGGACAATCCTCCGATGTATATCAATTGGGCCGACTCCGATGATTGATATGTTATATGGACAACCCTCTGATGTTGTAATGGACACACTCCGATAAATAATATTGTTGGTCAACTCTCCGAAACAATTCTCTCAAGAAACCACCTCATGCATCACTCCTATTGTTCTAGGGTGCTCACAGTGCATATGAATCTAATAGGCCATTTCCATTTCACTTAACTTTGTCGACTCATTGGGCGTTGTCTTATTAATCTCAAGTCCACTAATCAACACCACATCTTTGGTGTTGATCCTGACTCGATAATACTCATGACACACCATCAAACACCTAACGATGTCGATCTCAATTATGCACTCTTACCTAATTTTAAGGTTACTCCGGTCTGTCATAGTGCATGTGCGATTCAACACATTCATGCTAATATATTCACATGCATATATTTTAAGATAATTAAATCACATAAAACATATTTATGCAAATTCACAATCAATTACACCCAAAGAAATTAGCTCACATGAGCTAATTAACAAACGAGCAATTCATTTTGAATCACTCAACCAAACACATTTTTACACCAAAATTTCGGTATTTATTATTCAAGTGAGCAGTGAAACCCTCGAATTTACTTGTTCCACGATCCCACCTAAATAGGAATTTTCTCCACTTTGGTTCAAAGCTTTTGAGACCAAATTCTGGCCCCAAAAACAAGCTTCGAACATTCCTAACCATTTACATGATTCTTAGCAGATTAACGCAAGTAGAAAGATCTCTACCTTTTTGGAGTTGTCGGAACTCCCTGTCAGTGTACCAACGTAGCCCTCGTCGCGTGGGAACAACTTTCCTTTTGCTCAGTCGGCAAACGGTCAGATTGATATAATTCTAGAGAGAAGTGACTATCTCTCTAAACAAGAAAATTCCATTAACGCATCCCATTTCGGCCTTTGCGGGTCACCCATTTTGTGCTCTTTTGGAGAAGATGTACTGTTCATCTTTTGTCCTTTTCCTCATTAAACTTTCATTTAATACCATCCGTGTCCTCGGTGCTTGGATTTTGACATGGCGCACTATCTCGGCCATCCATTTCCATCGTCTCTCTGCTCATGTAACGTGTTACATGAGTGCGTGTTATAGGTGATTTTCGTCTGCATTACGCCGTTTCCATTTTAGATACTTTCGGTGTCTGAAAAGCGTGCAAATTAAACATCTCGGGTCGATGAAGTGATGTGGTAGCTAGATTTGTGAGGCGGTCCGACCCGGTAAAAATCGGATTCGTCGTCGAGATCTAGAAAAATTTCGGATTTTTATCGAAATTACGATTTTGCCATTTTTTAGAAAATTGGAATTTTTTGGGGTCTCACAGCCCTCATATTCATCAACAAAATAGAAAGGTTGAGTGCAAACATAAAAGTATTATTGATCTTGGTCTCACCTTGCTTGCCAAGGCTTCTATGTATCGTTCTTTACATGCCTTTGGAAGGGCCACATATCACGAAAGTGTAGTGTTTGATGAGTCAATTTCCATTTACGGACCTCTTCTCTCGGTCCTCATCCACACTCTCCCTCTCCTTCATGGTTTCCTCTTTACCCTTTCCAGCCATTCCTTCCACGGTTCATGAGCCCACATTACTCTAACGGTTTGGATCCTCTCCTATTTTATCCATTTTGCCAGCCTCACCCTCCAACCCCTCTTTCACTATTTCTCCTCATATTCCCCTCATTCCTGTCCCGTTTGCCTCCACTCCCATTTCCTCATTCTCTTCCTCCTCCCTTTCCTCTCCATATAAAGCATATGAAAATTTGGAAAAAAACTATTTATAATGGAGTTTTAAATCTTTGGTTTGGAGGTAAGTTACTTAACAGTCATACTATCATATTCCCTAACTTTATTTTCTAACTCCGCCACTATATGAACATATCTTGTGACAACTTGTAAAACATCCTACTTAACAAACAATTATTTTGACCAAAGTTGCTATCAAAGTTATTAAGGAGACTTCATCATCATCAATGAACAGTCATACTATCATGTTCCTTCACTTTATTTTCTAGCTCCGCTACTATATGAACATATTGTGAGACCCTAGAAAAATCCAATTTTATGAAAAATGGCAAAATCGTAATTTCGGTAAAAATCCGAAATTTTTCTAGATCTTGGATGACAAAACGGACTTCATCGTTGGAATTGTCTCGTGAAATCTAGATATCACGTCGAATTTCGTCAAATTCCGAGACAGTCGGAATTTGCACGTTTCGAATGCAAGTAGGTGCGAAGTAAAGCATTTATGGGATGTAACAAAGTCAAGCATAAATGTACTCATATGACACATGTTGCATGATTAGAGAGATGATGAAATGGATGGCCTAGATAGTGCAAAGTGTCAAAAATCCAAGAGAAGGGACACAGGGAATTTTGGAAATTTTTAATGAGGAAAAAGACAAAAAACTTGCATAGTGGTCTTCTTCTTCAAAAGACCAAAGATGGGCAAAAACGTGCAGTAGAGAAGGAGAAAGTGTAGAAAGTGAGGGTTTTGAATTCTAGAGAGAGAAAGTGCTCATTCTCTTTAGATTTTCGGAAGTTCGGATCGTCGGATTGCTTCGGGCCAAGAAGCAAAGTTGCTCCCCACAACGAGGGCTACACGTGGGCACCGGTTTTGGGAGTTTTTGACAGATTCCGTGAGGTAGGGGTTTATCCTACTTGAGTTACACTTTGTTTAAGTGTTTTGTTGATGATTGAGTTGATTTGAGGCCTTGAATGGCCGTTTGATCAGTCCCAAAACTTGGGACCGAAATGTTGGAATTTTTGGAGCTCGTTTGGACAGTCCACAGATTGCGTTGGGCTGTTTGTGTTGTGATTTATGCATTAAATCATGTTTTGGTGTGTATGAGGTCAGAAATGGCCATGGATTTCGGGTTCACAAAGTGGAACCAATGTTGGGTAGTGGGCCCATGAATGACCCTTTGTTATGTTTTAAGGGCTGTTAAAAGCAGTCCGGTTGGCGCAATTGGACTAAGCGTCCATTGTGGTGTGTATGAAATTAGTTGAAATGAATGGCTTGAGTTTAGTGGAAATAGATAGATTAATGCATAAGCTTGAGGTGTTAACATGATGCCATAATTATATAGAATATAATTGTGGGTATAGGCCATTGGAGATGAGATTATGATTTACTGAAGTGAAATTTAAGTTGACATATTAATTGTGATTGCATGGGTGAGAATATATCATACTTGTTATATTTATATAAATTGTGTTGAAATGGCATAATGCATTTCTGCTTGTGCTTGGTAACCTAGAAATTGAGTGTGTTCGCATGACATGAATTTTCTAAAAAGCAATTGTAGTTGCGAGAAAATTTCCTTAGGATGATATTAGGAATGGGGTTGGAAACCGGTCCGAAGCGGAATCCACATTTCAGATAGGGACCCATGAATGTTTCGAGCTGAGTTCATCAGCATTAGTCTCGGAGGAATGCGATCCCATGTTTTTTACGAAACTCGGTGAAAGTGTGTTTTTCAAGAACAAGTTTGTTTTGAAAATGGCATTTTCTCATATGGCAGAGCGAGTGTGAGGGTCGGTGAGGACTTCGAGACATGAGATTGGGCATGTAGACATTCAAGTAGGATGCGTATTTACTTGGTGTGTGTTTACATTTGGATCATTGCATATGCCACTTGGGTGGGGAGTAACCCATTTAGGGTAATTCCGCTCTTGGCGAGCTCACTGTCGAGGGATGTGGCCCCAGTGCGGGCGTTCGAGAGGCGGGGCTCATCATGGCGATTTTGAAGAAAGCGGGTTATCTTTGATGGTTTGGTATAACATGGTAAATTTGTAGTTTTTTAATGTGTGTTTGTATTAAGAAAATAATTATAACTCTTGAACTATTGGAAAATAGTTGGGTGTATATTACAGTAGTATTGATTTATGGGCTGAATGCCATTTTTACTTTCGGGTATGAGTCTCGCCGTCTGAGACGTATAGATTTTCCATTTGGATTGGTGGTGGCGGACGCCAGAGTTTTGGGCGTCATATCATCTATGACAGCTGTAAAACATCCCTGCTTAACAAACGGTTATTTTGACCAAAGTTGCTATCAAAGTTATTAGGAGATTTCTTTGAACCTTCTATTCTGTCTCCTCGATTAAAATATTAAACACTTATGAAAATTCCTCATACTCATTGGCCGTTTATAAGTAATTGAGTAAAATGGTAAAAATGTAGACCATGTCTGCTGAAACACAGGTGTGGGTTTAATAAATTATTTGCTATAGAAAAGTAACGATTTCGTTTTAATCCATTTTACATTGAAACAACTCATAGATATAAAACAACCAATTTTTAAATATGATTATTAAGATATTGATTCTTTTGATTACGGCTCAACATATTAATTGATAACTGGCATGTTACAAAGAAAAAGACTCAAAATTTGAAAAATATTGTTATTCATAAAAAATTTATTGCTAATTATTTAATAATAATAAAGTATTATTTAATAAAAATATAATGTATGATCTCATAGAAATATTAGTATTTATATTAATTTTTTATAATTATAATTTTTCTTTAATTTTTTTATAATTCTTGAAGTACAATTAATATTTTACAAAATAAATTTCCCAAATTTTGTATGAAATAAAAATAACATTCTTAGAATTATATATTATTTGAATGTTTTAAATTATCAAAAGCTTAGATAGCTTGGTGGATAGGAGCTTGTCGTTTGTGCATTTTGGTTCGATAAAATCTCGAAATCTCGATTAAATGATATCGTGTTGACCTTTAGCAATACATCCCTAAATTTTTAACCTTGGGTTGGACAAGTAAGTACTAGAACCAAGCCCATGTCCTTGGTTGTCATGTCAAGTTCTTGAGACTTTGGAGCATTTAGTGTAAAATAAAATTCTTCAAATACAAAAGATTTAGAAATATTCATAAATTTAATGTCAATTTTTGTTATGGATCTAAAGTGTCTCGAAGACCTCTCAACTCATGGATCCTCTTCAGACATTTTCTGGCCAATACATTTTCTCTAATTTTAAAATATTTGAATATAAGCTAAAAGTGTCCCTTGAATATGTATCTTTATAATTTTAAAATTTTTGAATTTACATTGAAAGTATCTTTTGAAAAGACACCTTTATAATTTAAAATTTTTTGAATTTAAACTAAAAGTATTTCTTGAAGAGAAACTTTCTAAATTGTTGAAATGTTATACAAAGTGTATTTTGAAGAAACATTTTCATAATGTTTTTCCAAAATACACTTTCAATTAAAATTTGATGTTTTCAAAATTTTATAAAGTGTTTCTTTATGAAACACTTTCACGTAACCATACACTAGATTTAGAAATATTTTTTAACACATTTTGTATTTGAAAATTTTTTATTTTTGTTTTGTGTAAATGTCATGGCTTTTTCATCTTTCAACTTGGATGTTTAAAATAATGAAAATTTTAAAAAATCTTTGAATAAAATGTGGTTTAGCTTAATCCCTAAGTAATATAATGATTTTCTCCATAAACTTGACATAATTATAAAGTTTAAAAAAATGTAAACTTTTGATGATATTAAAAGAAAGCTAAGAAAAGCTATTTGGGGTGTCTTTTCGAAATTTCGTATTTAAATTTTGCAAAGTGTCTTGCTAAGACACTTTCAATATAAATTCAAAATTTTACTAAGGAGTTTCATAAATCATGAATTTAAATTTTAAATTTGATTTGCCTGTTGAAAGTCTTCATGAACATTTTCATAATTTTGAAAATTTAATTTGAATTAACGTATTTGAGAGACAACTTTATTTTTTTGAATCTTCATCCTACATGGAAAGCATATGTAGAAAAAAACTTACACTAAAGTTGGGATTATTTTTCAAACCATACTTTTCTTAAATTTATTTTTAATTTTTGTAAGACCCGAGAAAATTCCAATTTTCTGAAAAATGGCAAAATCGTAATTTACGATTAAGGAAAATCTGAAATTTTTCACAGATATCACGGATGATAAAGCGGACTTCCACCAGTTAGGTCGTCTCAGCGATCTAGCTACCGCGTCAAATTTATTAGTCAGGAGCGGTCGAATTTGGCGTTTCGGCGCGTGTCGGGTGCGTAAGTGGACTGAAATGACGTGTGATGTTACAAAGTCGCGCATTCTGCCGTGCTACAGTGACATATTTGCGTGGTGAAGGATGGAAATGGAGCTGACCTAGGTCCCCGTTTAGTTCACGAATTTTCAACTCTATCGAAATTCGAATATGAAAATTTTGATGTATTCTAATCTTTAGTTTTCATTTGTGAAAATACGTTTAGTACTTGTAATTTGGTTGAAAATCACGTTTTAAATTTTGACGTTTGTGGTTGAATTTGGTTGAATTTGAATTGAAACTTAAAGGAAAACGGCTTTTACTGTTTTCTTATTCATATATAAAATATTGAAAATAATGAATTCATTTTCTTTGTTTTGAAATTTGTTTAAATCTTATTCTATTAACTAATGTTTCCTTATTTTGAAATTTTGAATAGAGAAAAGCAGAGAAAATTTTCTACTCTTATAGTAAGACCCCTATGTAATTTACTGATGTCAAAATCAAAGGAATGGACATGATGGGAATTATTTGAATTGTAAATGATAATAAGACAAAAATTGGTGAATAGCTTTCTTCTGAGTTGACTTCACAAAAACAACGAGTAATGCTGAAGGTGATGCAGTGGGCTGGAATTTTTATTTTAGAAGAAAAGGAGGCTCACTTACACATTTGATCGATCGGATGTGGGTTCTCGACGGATCGAAGTAAAGTAAACTGCGGCGAGGAGCTCTGGCGTGGGCACCGAACTTGGTGGAGTTCAAAACCAGCTCAGAGGGTAGGGGATCTTTTCTGCTTACGTTAATCTTTGGCTAAGGCCGTATGTAAGTAGTTAGGAATGTTTCTGGGCTTGTTTTTAGTAGTAAATTCGATCTAAACTTTGGTGAGTGGAGAAAATTCCTATTTGTGTGGTACGTGACGTTAACTTGGGGTTTCACTATTCACATGAAATGATAACCGAAATTTTTGGTGTGAAAATGTGTTTGGTGAGTGATTCAGAATGAATTACTCGTGTTTGTTAATTAATATGAGGCTAATTTTGGTATAATTGATTGTGAATTTGTAACATGTTTTGTAATGGTTTAATTATGTTAATATATATGCATGTGAATATATTAGCATGAATGTGTTAAATTAGCATCATACATTCATGTGTCTTGTTTGGGCGTTTAGAATATTAGGAATGAGTGCATGACGTAGGTAAAATAAAAATGAGGTGTTTGTGAAAGGAATTTGTGGAAGAATTTTCGAAGAATTGCCTTGGAGGGCGTCAACGGATCATTGGATGAGGATGTATGAGAAGCTATTTCAAAAGAGTTATAAACCCAGTGCCTCGGAGGGGTAATCCAATACTTTTATTGAAACTCAGTAGTAAGTTTTCAAGAACAAAAAGCTTTTGTTGTGGCGTATTTTACCCTCACATATTGGCTTAGGCTTTGTGTGTGAAATTCAGTGAGACTCGAGACATGGGATTGGGCATGTAGACATTCGGTAGGTTCTGTTGCTTGAATGTGATTGTTGCACTCATGTGCATAGGTGGGAAGTAACCCATGTAGGAAATTATCTCTACTGGGCTTTGCTCATCCTGTCGAGGGATCCACCATTTAAGTCACGAGAAAGCGATCGGGGCGGCATACATTAGAAGGCGTTTAAGAGGAAGAAAAAGGCGACTTATGGCTTTGATGTTGTTCTTATAACATGTATTAGAATAATAATTTTAATATATGTTGAATTAAAATATCATAAAACTACTGAACCATGTAATATATTAGGTTAGGATATATTTGTGAGTATTGATCACGAGGAGCCTAAGTAAGTTATTATTTTACTTTCGCATGTGGACCTGTGTGGTCGTCTCTTTTGTTGGGACAGTTTAATACCTTGAGTAAGAAGCTCTCCTGTACAAAGAAGCTATATAGATTTATAAGTGATATAGTCACCAGATATCCACGAAATATTCATGAATTGTGAGTTTATCAATGGACACAGTTTTAGGGCATCACAATTTTTGTATTACTTTTTCTAAAACTCGAAGGTATGTTGGGGCCAAAAATGCATTTGACACCTCTATGTATCTTCTACATTTGTCTCCATTTTACAGGAATAGGGTTGAGGTAGGTTCGAATCTTTTTGGACTTTCTTTTTTAATCTAATTTAATTGAACAAAATAATAAATCATGAATAAGAGAGTTGTCAACCAAGTACGAGTTACAAATCCAACTTTCAAAAAAAAAAAGAAAAAAACAAGAGCTACAAATCCATTTTCATTGGGTTTATTATTGTCGAACACTTGTATGTGAGCGACCAACACACTCAACCACCTCCACGAGGCAAAGACTTCAAGTAAGTAGTAATATGATTCCATTTCTTGAATGACATTTGATGAGTCTAAAACTCATATATTTTTAAAACTAATTTTTCATGTATATACATGAAAGCAAAGTTCAATTTAATACAAAATTATGGAATATTCACCCAGTTTGTGTTTCTGAGGAATTTAAAGTAAAAAACAAAAATCGGGCTTATAAAAGTACAACAAAAATATAATATATCGTGACATCGGTGAAAGAATATCGTGACATCAAGTCAATGTCAGCGACATCAAGACTCGAGAAGAAAAGTTCAATGTAGTGACATCGATAGTCAATGTCGGGCCACTCTCCAATAGAAGCGGTGAAGTTGTAACATTAGTTTACTAGTGTGAACATCGAAGTGCAATGCTACATCAGCATCGATGTGCGACATTGACCTTGAGACATTGCATGGGCGAAAACTCAAGTTTTGAGTAGTAATGTTGCGACATCACAACAGCAATGTCGCCACATCAATTCTGACATTGCGTATGGCGTATGTAAATTGATCCATGACGCACTATGGGTGCAATGTCGCCAAAAATCAATGGACCCGCGACATCAAGCAAGCAATGTCATGACATCAACCATGACATCAAAGTGACGGGCGGTGATTTTGAGGCTTTTTGAGTCAGTGGTTTTGCTCGTTTTCAGGTCGATGATTGAGATACATAAATGGAAACTCTAAATTGCGTCTTGTGACCTTTAGCCTTTAATAAGTTTTGAGCTTTGGAAAAATTTTTGATCTCACTGTATTATTTTGTTTTATTTTATTTTTCTTGTAGATTTAGGTTTTCCTTCTTTGAGATTAGAGTAAGTTGATCAGGGTTGAAATGGAGTACCAAAGATCATTAATATATTGAGTTTCATTTATCTGCGAACTCAAGCTGGAATCTGGAAATTTTACGGAATCAGAGTTTATATTTAGTTCAGATATATTTCAATGAATTTATTTTGATCAGTCATTGTCATTTATTAGTCGATTATATGGAAGGTACGAGACTCCCTTTAGGAAAGGATTTTGTGCTTTGATTATTGTTTGTAGTATTTAATGACGTTGTGGGAATGAAAACTGGATTGATCCAATTGGTACTGCTCTTGTAATGAGTCGTTCTGAATATCAGTGTTCTATACAAAAAGAACTGTATCTGTGCTCTGATTTCCAGGATCCCTCTAAGTGACATAGAGATGAATTCTTGAGAGTAAGGGCGTGACTTGGGAATTAAATTCCTTTGATATCCTTGAACTAATGAACTCTGAGTGTCACTTTGATCCATCAAAGGTGAAGTTCTAACCTCTAACTTCAAGGTTCCCTTCTAGGTCGACGAGTGTATGCAGGAATGAATCACTTGTTGAAATGGATTAATCCTTTGAGGTTTATCTCAATCCGGTAGAATGATATCGATCAGTGTTATTTGGGTCGATCAAGGAGAAAGAGATTTTTATTTGAATTGACTAAGATGCAGTGCTTTGAAAAAGGCTTTGTGTTATTGTCTGCTAGGGACAGCAATTTTGATCCTAAGAAATGGCTATGAAATGCGGTTTAGGAAAAATAACCAAATCTTAGAGGATCAAATCCCCAAAAGTAGCTATTCAAACCCGATGACTGGTTTTAGGAATATGGTAAGCTAAGCGATTGAAATGTAGTGTTGAAGCATTCCAAGGCTACACTACCTTGCTCTTAGATAGTCCGGGTTGTGTCCTTAACATTACGTAATTGAACTTTGCGATTGATGGAAGTGAGATATTGGTAGTTCTAGTGTTATTTCTACTTAGTGAATCTCACGATTTTACTATATTGAATTCATTTTCCTTTTCATTAAAGAACAATTTATAAAAATTCTTTCGTTCAAGTTATTTTAGATAGTTAAAATCTTCAAATTAGAGTTCAAATATTGATGAATCTTAGAAAGTAGTAGGAGATTATCATCCAATCATGGGAATGATATCTGAACTTATAATCGACTTTATTACTTGTATGACCTATGCATTTGAAGTGATTTAGACAAAAACTAGTTTTAATTACATACTATCATATACACAACAGAAAATAGTTTTTACATCACATATTTTGGTCTTAACAAGTTTTTGGCGTCATTATCGGAGACTGAATAGTCTTTGGTAGCTGTGTTGAAATTTTCGTTGATCACATATTTTGGTCATCAACAAATTTTTGGCATTGTGATCAGGACTGAATAGTCTTTGGTAGCTGTGTTGAAAATTTGGTTGATCACATATTTTGGTCATTAACAAGTTTTTGATGTCGTTATCAGGGATTGAAGTAGAGTTTAAGGATCAATATTCCAACCAAAAAGAGAATTACTAGTTTGGGCATTTTTCTTTTAGAAATTTTTTTCAAAAATAGTTTTTATTGGTAGTAGTTAATTCAGCTTCTGATCTTTCTATTAAGTTAATCATGATATATTCAAATTATCTATTGATCTCACTTTGATTTCAATATATCATCATTTCAGGCATACCATTACATGCACGACCATTTAGAATAAAAGCTAACATCATTATACGATAAACTAGAAGAGCGAAATTTGAAGGGTGAGTACCAAAAGCAACGATTATGGTAGAAGCGAAAGACTAATGAGAATGGGTTGAATTCACGATGCGAGAAGAAAAGACCTTAGAGCGAAGAACAATGGAGGAATTCTAGAGACTATCTCGGGGATGAGTAATTCTGATCGAGGCGACTATCTTAAACAAACAACTTTGAGCTAAAGCTTACACTCATCAACATGGTTCAGCAGCACCAGTTTATTGGACACCTAAGTGAGGATCCAAATGAGCACTTGGGGAGGTTCTTGAGGATGGAAAACACTGTAAAGCTGAATGGAGTCAGAGTAGATGTTATTAAGTTGCAGTTATTTCCCTTCTCATTGAGGGATGTTGCAGCCAGTTGGTTCGAGTCTTTGCCTTATGACTTAGTGGAGGAGCTAGTAGAAGCCTACCTGAGTAGATTTTTCCCTCACACTCTCACTTCAAAGAGGAGAGGAGAATTCATTGCCTTGAATAGAAGACGGAGTTTTATGTTTGTTTGGAGGAACAGACTCTTGATGCCCAGCCATGACATAAGTGAGTGACTCAAATGGGATATATTCCATGCCATGAACTACACACCTCGAAAGACGGATTGATCTGACCTCGGGAGAACCTTTAGAAGGAAGAGTGCGAGAGGAAGCCACGGCTTATTTAGGGTGTTTAAAGCATCTATAGATCTCATATGAAGTTTCGAAGTATTGGTGGCCGAGAGGAGGTGTTGTGAGCTCAATCAGATGGGGTACAATTGAAGCCAAACTTGATGTAATCATGAGCAGGACTCAACAACGAGAAGAAGAAATCATTAAACTCATGAGTAGGGATTGTGGAAGATCTTTGAAGAAAAATGAAGGGACTTGATCATGAAGGTCCCTTTGCAATATAGAGGAAGCTGATATATTTAGGAAATAGGAGCTCATAATTTGACCCGACAACAACATTTCTAACCCATTACACATAGCCTTAGAAACCGAGAACCTATCTTATGGAGGTGAGTCTTGATAGGGTCAAAGAAAAGTCTGCGAGAAATTTGTTAAATTATGCTCCACGAGGGTTTCCAAGGGCTGACAACATCGGGCGACCATAGAGCGAGACAACTTAGGCAAAATAGGTCCAGTCTTTTGAGGATCCAGATGCTGAACCATAGGTGAAAACAAAAGAGCTGTTGAACATACATGACGAGAAATTTGTTGATATTGTAGTATTTCGATAAACGAGGCGTGTTCAGGCTAACACTAATGCCTCTCTGAAAAATCTTGAAACTTAAGTAGGGTAGTTAGCCCAAACTCTGCAGAACAAGTCTAGAGAAGCATTCCCTGATGACATAAAGAGGAATCCCAAGGAATGTATGGTTATAACACTTAGGATTGGTAGAGAATTGCATAAAAGAGAAGAAGATGAGACAAAGATGACTGAGAAGGAAAAGCAAGTAGAAACTGGCAGAGAAAACAAGCTAAACAGAATAGGATTAATAGATGAAAGAGAGAAATCAATGGTGCAGCAAGAGCGACAAGTGAAGGGCGAAAGAATGAAATGAGGCTATAAACCTCTATTCCATTTCACAGGCTGCGTAAATTCGAGATTGGATGATCAATTTGCTAAATTCTTGAACATGTTCAAGAAATTAGAGATCAACATTCCTTTTGCTGAGGCATTGGCTTCAGATGCCTCATTATGCCAAATTTATGAAGGACATCCTCAGCAAAAAAATGAAGTTAGATGAAGATGGAGTGGTAAGCTTGTTAGCAAATTGCAGTGTAATAATCCAGAAGAACCTACCTTTGTGTCTGAAGATCCAGTAGCTTCACCCATTCGGCCACTATATGGAACCACGAGTTTGGTAGAGCTTTATGTGATTTTGGTGCAAGCATCAATCTGATGCAATTGTTTGTGGTGAAAAGACTAAGTTTGGGGGAGTTAACTCCTACAACAATGACTCTACGAATGGCAAACAGATTTATGTCTCAACCAGAATGAATCTTAGAAGATGTACTGATCATGGTGGGAAAGTTTATTTTCCCAGTGGACTTTGTTTTGATAGACATTGAAGAAGACAAGCAAGTTCCACTGTTGTTGGGCAGGCCATTTCTTGCCACTTGAGCAACCTTGACTGATGTAAGGTAAGGAGAGCTCACTCTCAGGGTGGGAAATGAAGAAGTACATTTCAAACTTAATATGATTCCATTCTTGAGGATGACATCTACCTACTTGGGCTCGTGGTTGGTATGCCAACCACATGCGATCGCATTCTTGATTTGACTTAGCAAATTCATCTACACTATCCTTTCTAGAAGAGTAAAAAAATGTGAAATTATTCAATCACATAATATTTCAGGATTAAGCTAAGGTAGTTTAGCTTGTGGTGCAAGAACAATGCACATAGAAAATCCCAAGAAATCATCATTATAGCAATCTAGATTTGGTAGCTCCATTGTTAGTGCTGAAGATCCGACCAACTTGTGGGTGAAGCAGTTTGGATTTATATTCCCAAGAACAAGGATAGGAAATTCAGATTTCGGGACCTACAAACAAAATTTAAGTTTATCTTGAGAAAAAAGGGCAAAGCTATGAATTAAAAATAACAATATACACTACAAGAAAAAAAATTATATGATGATGTTTATAATAAGTCACCATAAACAGAAGACGTCACTACGACATAGCGTCACCATATTCATTGACACCATAGAGGGTGTCAATGGGTGACACATTTGGAAGTGATACCGAAGTAGATTAATTGATGATACATTTGGAAGCCAAATTAATATGAATATCATGTCTTTTAACACCCTCCTGCACGTGGAGAGCCCTATACTTGCACGTTGAGAACCCCATATTTGGAGATGCACTATTCACATCTCCAAATATGAAGATGGAAATGGAGGATAGTTGGAATGCATTTTTTGGATCCAAGTCTCCAAATATGGAGGTGGAGTAAAAAAGAGATAATGGTTGGAGATGCTCTAAGAACTTTGAAATATTTTCCAAGTATTGAGAGTGACTAAGATTAAGGAAGATAAGCTTAGGAAAATGAATAAGCAAAGTATAATTTTTATAGAGTAGATTAGCTACTATTTTACATCATTTCTTATCTTAGAAACAAGCACACATATAAAATAAAAGATAAAAAAAAAAAAATAGTGGTCATACCTTATTCCCATTAATTTGGTTTAGGCGGTTAAATGGCATGTTGAGTTCAAGAAGCTCACTGTCTCAAAAATTAGAGGAAAGAATTTTGGTTGGTAGCCATGCCAATGGAGACACCTTAACAAAACAAGGAAGTATAAATCCTCAAAAAAATTGACTTGATAATTCTCTTTTCCCTCTACCCAATCACATCCTAAGAAGACTTTTAGCAATTTAAGTTCAGTCATCTTCGCAAAGACTTTTATAGGAAAATGTATATGATTTGATTTGGATAGGTATAAGGATAAGCCTTCAACTTCATGTATCCCCTACAAGAAATAGCCATAAATAAGTAAAACAAATTCTATTTGTATGTACATGTATTAGTAAATACTTTCAGACCATATAGACTTCTAAAATATATATGAAAAATATCATTCTTTTCCTGAGAAGACGTTGGATATCTGTATGATTCCAAAAGAGGCAAGGTTTGTCGGATTCCCGAATAGTTTATATTATATTTTGCAACCATAACTTTTGTTAAGATCAATGGCACAATAATGAAATATGAAACCAAAGAAAAACACCAAATTTATGTAAAAATCCTTGCAGAAAAAAAACCACGGGCAGAGAAGAAATCTTCACTATGAATTTGAGAATAATTACACATTACAGTGGAATAGAGAATAAATCTTAAAATATTGATATTACGAAAATACTCAAACAGAAAGGTCCATATTGCATGGGCAAACCATATCGGGCCAACCTATGCTATCACATTAAATCCCTATTTTTTTCTAAACTTTTTTTTTACAAAAGTTGCACTGCGCACCTTTAGGGTCGGACATAAGCCCAAAACCAAATTCGGGTCACAAATCAACAACTTTCTTTTAGAAACTGTTACAAGGCACCTATAAGATAGAACTTTTACTCCCTTCTTAGCAGAGAAATCATGTCCATCCAATATTTTTGTAACAAAATCTTTGTACTCCCCCTTAGAGAAGCATGCTACATTAAGGAATATATTTTGCTCTTGACGACTTAATTCATTATAACTTACTCTAAGAATATTCAAATTTTCTCTAACAGACTCTCTAGCCAAATTTTCCAATTGAACTTGCCACCATAAGTGTGGGTGATCCGAATTCTTTAGTGAAGGCCCATAGCCCATTATTGATATTATTAGGGCTTATGCCTATTTATATTTGGAATACCTAAAACTATGTTATGTATTTTAGGGTTTAGGGGCTCTATAAATTAATAGCCACCATACCCTAATCTTGTTCTCTATTTTACAGAATAATGGATTTTTTCTACTCCTCTACTCGTCATTTTTCCGGTCCTACTTAGGGTTTTCCACTTAAATCCGTGTGTTTATCTTTTTTGTCTTTTCTTTTTCTTTGTTGCCTATTAGTTTAATTATTTTTAACAAATTCCAGATAAAGCATCATGTTTGATCTGCAATTGCATAACAGCTTAAGTATAATATTCCACAATTGGATTGAAACACCAAATATCTGGACACAAATGAAAGGAAGATGTGTGCTATCATCGTCGGTGGATTTGGATGACGACTATTAGGGTTTGAGAAGATGCTCTAATAGGACACCGGAGAGAAACAACGTATGTAAGGATCGAAAAGCCATATCTCATATTCATCTTTGTCTATCAAATCAAATTGTACAAGATTTTTTAAAGGAGAAAACCGTTGCTGCGTTATGGTTAAGGTTAGAGCAGTTGTGCATGACAAAAGGCTAACAAGTAAGTTGCACTTGAAGCATCGATTATATTCTCATCATCTAGTAGAGGGTATGTCTTTAGAAGATTACTTAAATATCTTTAAGGAGATCGTCACTAATTTAGAGACCGTGGAGGTTAAGTATGATGAAGACTTAGGGTTGATTTTATTATGTTCGTTACCCCCTTCATTCAAATTTCAGGGATTCCATTTTGTATAGTCGTGAAACTCTTACTTTGGATGAAGTATATGATGTCTTATTTTCAAATGAGAAGATGAAACATCTCGTAGTAAGATCCGAGGCTCAAGGAGAGGGCCTTATTGTTCAAGGGAGGACACATAAAGAAGAATTTTGGTGGTGCTATAGGAGACAACACCTACAACCAAGGAACAAAATATCGGTAATTACGGATATATCGGCATTTGATTTTACTATTATAATTAAATATCGAAATATTGGAAATATCGAAAATATCGTGGATATTTTGACAAAATATCTATGAATGCAAAATTAACAAAAATACTTTGAAATTCATGGAAATATTGTGTTGAACTATAAAAAAGGCATAAATAAGCAAATATACACTTGTTGAAGACGATATTCATTATAATTTATTGGGAAATTACATCACAATAGTCATTTAAAACAAAAATGAAGACCGATGTGGCTCCATTACATTATTTGGCGAAGGGATCCCATCTTGATGAAGACAATATTCATACCAAGACATGGTGTTCCGATAATATTGATTGTAACTTCGAACATGCCATGCATAAATCTATTGACTCCTACCCACAACCTCTCCGTGGATAGGAAATTCGGGGTTCACCCATATGCTCGTTTGAAATCCTTCTTGCATTTGATATGAAATTTGGAATGGCATTTGTGGATCATGAGGATAGTTAACCATTCCATATTCTTCACCAATAGAACCTGAACGATGTGAAGAAGGCTGACCATAACTCATTGTATAAGGAGGAAATATGTTTCCCTCATTCGATGAATCACTGAATTGAGTTCCAATACTCATGGACTCAAAACTGACCGAAAACGAATCCTCATTGTATGGTGTCATCCTTGTCGTTTCTATACGTTTTTCAATGGCCTCTAATACTGACCTACTCCTAGACCCATGGTCTTCATCTTGTGTAGCATGAGTGAAATCTTCACCGGTGAATGGGCTCAATGGATATTGACTTTGTTATGGATCTGCAATATCTCCACCATCATTTCCAGTATCATTATTATCATTGGTCCCCTCTCCTCTTGAGCCATCATAACCTGTAGTAGAAGTACCAGCAATACTTGGTCTAATACTATGTTCAACACTTGAATCAAAAGATGGTCGAGAAGTAATAGCGGGTTGAAATGAGTCCCTCGTGTCTTGACTAAAACTTTCATTATGAACTTCTTTAGATAAAACCCGCTCAACATTAACACCTGCTTCTCGAATATGTGCAGCAATTTGTTGATCTGGATTTCCATCTTCATCATCTAAGTGGAGAGGTCTAACCCATTGAAATAGTTTATTCTCTTCTTCTTCACCAAACTCAGCTGAAATTTCAAGTAAATCAAAAATTATTTTCGGCTAAACTTCATCGGTCTTTTGCCTCCATATCACAGATCTTTAGTTTGATGTTGTAATAACAAAACCAATTGTTAGGAGCCTAGGATACAAGCCGATTTATTTGTTTTGGTATGAATTAGGAGCAAATGTGCTCCACTCTTTCACTGTCAAGATGATGCGGCTTGGGAAAGAACCTTAAGGCCAAACTCCTTAATATCGAGCGTGATTCCATACAAAACCACCATTCAAATTCGCAATAAAAATTACTTATATTCAATATATAATAATAAAATAGTTATAAATTTACTTATAATGAGAATTAACATCACCAGAACTATTTTTGATATTGACGCTTATTATCGCCTCATCAACAATCTCTTTTTGTATCACAGAATAGTATAAGCTGTGAATTCAAAATGTCAAAAAATCTAAAATAAAAAATCAATCGAATAAATTGAATCAATTAATTAGAATTAGAAACTCATTAATTTACCTCATTTCCAAAATTACAAAGGCCTTCAGTATTAGAATCTAATTTAGAAAAAACATCATGAACAGCTTGAAGTAGCTTAGGGTTACAAACTAACTCCGGGGCCTATATTGAAATTTTGGATTTAGATAGTATGTCGTGAATAGTTACTGAGAATTAGTATGCGATAATAATATAAACATAATATTATTAAATGTGAATATCGATGAAAAGGATATTAATTAGTTACCTGCTGCATGAAGAGGATGCTTAAGAGTTCTATCCCAACGATCTGCGATGATTAGTTTCACCCACTCTTTAACTTTGAGTCAATCTAAATTTGCCTTCATCAACCGAATCAACTCGTAGACAAATGACATAGTTGGGACGACTTCTGAATCAACAATAAGACCGGTATAGTGCCTCATAGATGGACACTAGCTTCTCCACCTTCTCCCAATATTCATGATAAAACATGAGTCTTTCAACCTCATGTCCAACTTCTGTCTGGCTAAGCTTGTGAGATGACCATTCATTACTAATAAAGACTTTCTTCAAATCAACCCTCTTTTTTAAAAGACTGTCAAGGGTAATATAGTTTGTTGCAAATCTTGTTGCTCCAAGACGCACGGTATCTCCACCACAGACCTGTCGCATTTTTGCAAGCAACCAACCATGATTGTAAATGAAGTTGGTTATCTTTCGGCCATTCCCGATCAACTAAGCAACACTATCCCTTATACCAATGTCTTCAAATACTAAATCAATGCAGTGTGCTGCACATGGAGTCCAATACGCATTGTATTTCATCAACAACTTTCCCACTTCACAAATGCCGATCCATTATCCGCTACACTCAACCACATTTGCTTCTCCAACTTCCTTGATAACGTCCTTCAACAAACCATATACATATTTGTTGTCTTTAATCTTATTTGACGCATCAACAAATTTAAGGAAAATTGTGCTTCCTTTTGAATATACCATGAAATTAATTATGCTCAATTTAGTTGGCTCGATCCATCCATCGCACATAATTATACATCCATATGTCTCCCATTTCTCCTTTTGTATGTTGACATAAGCTTCTATGTCTTTATACTCCATTTCCAAGTACTTGCTTTTGATTTCATACGGAGATGGTGGTTCGATGCCCATCTCTACATATAATAATTCAAGGAAAGCTGGTTATTAAAACATATTTCATATGGAGATAATAATGTCATTATTAAAACATATTTCATATGGAGATAATAATGCAAAACATTATACAATTAGACAAACCTGCTTGTTGTGCATCAAAAATCATGTTCTTAAAATGGTGTGAGTCCGCTTTTTGAGGTGAAACACTTTCATATATGAAGAACTTGCTAATTAATCGTCCTATTTTTTCCTTGATTAAACCACCTGTGAACATATTTTTGAGGCTTTTTTGTTTTGCAGCCGAATACTTGTATAATGATGGTGCAATTGGCGGTGATGGATCCGAATGTCGAACACTTTGTGATCTTTGTATACGTCTTGATGGATCACCTGGTTGTGAAGACTCGCCTATTGCAATTATGCAAAAATAAATCAACTTTACATTATTTTATACATAATTATGTGAAAATGAATTAAGAAGTAAAATTTACTTATTTTCTTGCCTCTCATAAACTTCTACAGCCTGATCTCGGTTCCATTCACTCAAATTTTGACGTATTACTACCGGCTTCGATCTTAATCTCTCTCATCGGGGTGCATGTCAATCGGATACATATACACATCCTCATCACCCTCCTCCTCCTCATCATCATCAATGACCGTGATGCTTTCTCCCATCGCGCCCTCATAATTCAAATTTCAAATTCTTCCATCAACTCCGCTGCTTTTGATTTACTTTATGTTCTAAAAGCTCGTCATTTCTTGTTTTACTTCTGGCGGCACATTTGGACACTTCTTAGTATTTGAATGGGGATCCGTATGTGACAGATGAAACTTTAAGCGAGTAATTCCACCACTTTTTATGCTTAAATCACAATAATTACAAATTGTTTCATTTTTATGTCCCTCCAAAGGTGTGTAATACCTCCATGCAGGATCTCGACCTCCACTTCCACTAGTCATTCTATAAACACATGTGATTTTATTGAAAATAAAATTCGACCAAGCAGGATTTTGTATATGATATCATTATAATAACATTATATAAAATGCAATTTAACATAAAAGTAAGATCTAAGCTCTAACATGATATCTAGCTTAATAATATCATTAAGATATCTAAGAAGATCTAAATTCTCAATATTAAATATGTCTAAGATCTAAGTTTCAAAACATTATATAAGTATAACTAAAATTTAATGTAAGTACATGTTTCAAATTACTAAATAGTAGGATGTTTAATATCTAAGTTTCAAACATTATATCTAATCAATTTATTATTATCAAATTAAACCAAAATAAAACTAAGATACATTAAAAATAAATATGCATGTAAGTAATATGTTTCAAATTACTTTTAAAATAAGATCATAGTATAAAAAATGTTTCAAACATTATATAATTCAAACTAAGATTTAGTAAATAACTAAGTTTGAAACATTATATAACTAAAATAATCCATTAATCCAAATAAATCCAATATAATTAATTAACTAAAAATTATATTATCAAATTAAACTAAAATAAAACTCGTAGTATAAAATATAGATTATAGTATAAAAATGTTTCAAACATAATATAATCTAAAATAAGATTATAGTAAATAACTAAGTTTGAAACATTATATAACTAAAATAACTATTAACTAAATAATTAATATAATTAATTAACTAAAAATTATATTATCAAATTAGACTATAGTATAAAAATATAGATTATAATAAATAACTAAGTTTGAAACATTATATAACTAAAATAATCAAGTATTCAAATAACTAATATAATTAATAACTAAAATTATATTTTAGACGCCCAAACAAAAAGCCAGTCTAACAACCCGCAACCTATCGGAATATTCGTGGATGTCGGGTAACCCGACACCACTCATGAAAATCAGGCAGAGTCTCATTTGTACGGGGAGCTCTACCCAAGGTATAAACCTGTCCCAACAAGTTTACAATGACCACACATGGTCCACAAGCGAGTAAAATAATGGCCACTTGGGCCCCTGCATCAATACTCGCAAAATATATATCCCAACCAAATATATTACATGGTTCAAGAGTTTTTACATTACTCTTAATTCAACATATATTAAAATTTACAATTCCAATACATGTTATACAAAATCAATACCCAAAGCCACAACTCGACTTTCTATACGCAAATTCCAGCGAGCGCCTCGGGTCCCGTGCACACTCCCCCGTAACTGAAACATTCAGTGATCCCCGACAGGTGAGCAGCCCAATAATGATAAATTCCTATATGGGTTACTTCCCACCTAAGTGCACACGAGATGACAAACAACTCACATCTGCAATTTCATGAACTTACTCGAATGTCTACATGCCCAAACCCATGTCTCGAGTCCTCAGCAACTCCTTCACACATGCCTAAGCCAATATGCGAGGTTAATATCCAGCTTTCACAACAAAAGCTTTTGTTCTCAAAACTTACTACCGAAGCTCGATAAAATATCGGACTACCGAGGCGAATTCAGCCGGATAACTCTCCGAAACAATCACGGCCCCATCCGGCGATTTGTCGGACGTCCCTCCAAGGCAATTCAAAAAATCTTCCGTCGAAATTCCTTTAACAAACATTTTCGTTCTTGTTTTGATTTCTCACATGCACTCACCCTAATATTCTGTGGTGCCCCAGCTGCATATGGAATGCATGATGCCAATCCAGAAAACCTTCATGTTAATATATTCACATGCATATATTAACATAATTAAATCACATAAACTGGCGTTGAAAATTCACCATCAATACACCAAATTGTATTCACATGGCTAATTAACAAACACAAGCAATTCATTTTAATCACTTAACAAAACACATTTCACACCAAAAATTTCACAATACTATTCACATGAACAAGTGAAACCTCAGTTACTGCTCACCACACAAATAGGACTTCTTTCTCCACTTGCTCAAAGCTTTTGAGACCGAAGCCACGGTTAAAACAACTCGTAACATTCCTAACCATTTACATGGCTCTTGGCCAAAGATTAATGCAAGTAGGAAAAGATCCCACTTGAGCGTCGAACTCCACCAAATCTGCGTTCATGCGCAGTCTCTCGGCCAGAGCAACTTTGCTTCTTGGTCCGTCGAGAATCGACGGTCCGAATGGCCGAAAATCTAGAGAGAAGGAGCTCCTTCTCTCTCTAAAAATCAAAATTCCAGCCCACTGCCTCACTTCCAGCACACTGCACGTTTTGTGCTCAAAATGAAGAAGATGAATACTGTTTATCTTTCGTCTTATTATCATTAACATCTCAAAAATTCCACTTATGTCCCCTCTTCTTGATTTTTGACACTTTGCACTATCTAGGCCGTCCATTTCCATCATCTCTCTAATCTTGTAACATGTGTCACAAGAGTACATATAGTAGGTTACCTTTGCCACATCACATGTCTCTCAAACCCCTTTTACGACACCCGACACCTGGTGCCTCGAAAAACGTGAAATTCCGACTGTCTCGAAATTCGATGAAATTCGACGTGGTAGCTAGATTTTGCGAGAAGATTCCAACAGTGAAGTTCGTTTCATCATCCGAGATCTAGAAAAATTTCAGATTTTTACCAAAATGAATTTTTCACATTTTCGGGAAATCGAATTTTCTTGCCCATTCTCCTTCCTGTAAAAGAATTTCGTCCCGAAATTCTATACAATCACTACGAAACACATGCATATACAACGTGCACTAGACCATGCATGTAAACTAGTCATTTAAATATTAAACGACTAAACTACGTACCTTCATCCCTAAACAAGAAGGGATTGCGGTCTGCGATCGTGTCCTCTCGCTCTCAATGCTGGACTCCACTCCACGGTGCTGCCATAGCACCCTCACTAGCCTCACAGTCTTGCATAGAAAAACTTGCTCCCGGCTATCCATAATGCACATCGGTCCCTCCTCAAAGGTCCCATCAGTGTCAACCTCTATCTTTCCCCAATCCACTACATGGGTTGGATCTGGAGTATACTTCCGGAGCATGGAGACGTGAAATACCTCGTGGACACCTGACATGTTGAGAGGTAAAGCCAATCGGTACGCCATAAGGCCTACCTCCCGAGCATCTCGAAGGGGCCCACAAACCCAGCGATAGCTTCCCGCCGCCGAACCCGACCACTCCCCAGCATCACCTTCAAGAAGACGTTATCCCCAACCCGAACTCCTAAGGGCTCCACGCCGTACATCCGGTGATAGCTCTTCCGCACCTCCGAGTCGTGAGAAGATTGTCGTATCAAGCTCACCTTCCTGAGGTGTCTCTAATCATATCAGACCAATGATGGAGCTCTCCTCCACTCCCATCCAACATATCTGATTCGCATGCCTCCCCATACAATGCCCCATATGGTGCCATCTGTATACTCACCTGATAACTGTTGTTGTAGGCGAATTCCACTAGGGCAAGTGCTCTTTCCAACCACCCTTATGACCCAGGACGCATGCTCGTAGCATGTCCTCTAACACCTGTATATAATCCACACAACATGTAACCCTACACAACCCCCGCCAGGTAAAAACGCCGACCTTCCCAAGGTCACAATCATCGGCAACCAATGGACCATCAACCTAGTCCATGTCATGAATGACATCCATTTACTGAGTCCCTGTCTGCTCTTCACCAACACCCAATGCAATTTCCAAAGGGGTATCTAAATCTCGAGTCACTCCTGACTCCTATCACTCAACTCTAAGTCTACGTGATAACCATGACCGTGTGTTTTGATCTCGAGTCACTCCCAACTCCTATCACTCAACCCTAAGTCTTTGTGATAACATGACCGTGTGTTGTCATCTCGAGTCACTCCCAACTCCTATTACTCAACTCTAAGTCTATATGATAACTTGACCGTGTGTTGTCATCTCGAGTCACTCCCGACTCCTATCACTCAACTGTAAGTCTTCGTGATAACATGACTGTGTGTTTTCATCTCAAGTCACTCCCGACTCCTATCACTCAACTCTAAGTCTACGTGATAACTTGATCGTGTGTTTTCATCTCTCAGCAATGTAACTTTTTCTACTTACACTGTGAGCCTCTTTATATCCACACAAAATTTCTAGATATCTTCATGGCCCTTACACCCAATAATAAATTTCGGATAACTCCACGGGTCTCTTACACCCACACAGAAATTCGGGATAGCTCCCCGGGTCTCTTACACCCACATAGAGATTTCGGATAACTCCACATGTCTCTTACACCCACACAGAGATTTTGAATAACCCACGGGTCTCTTACACCCACACAGAAATTCGGATAGCTCCCGGGGTGTAACACCCCGAAATATACCCTAGTAGTTTTCGGACATGTTCAAGGTTTAATAAAAGTTAAATATGAATTTTCGGGAAATAAAACGAGAAACCCGGAAATTAATATGAGAGCAAAGGGTAAATATGTAATTACCACTTGAGGACCTAGTGGTCATAAAAGGGAAAGACTAGGGGTTAAAATAGAAATATGCCTAACTTGATTTGTAAAAAGAGAGAAATTGAAGGACTAAAGTGAAATAAATGAAAACTTAACCCAAAAATGGGTTTTTGGGAGCCAAACATGGCCTAAAAGAGATATTTGATTTAAGACCAAATTTGGTCTCATTTTGGGGGAGAAAAACCGTGGAGAAGAAGAAGAAGAAGGGAAGGAGAAGAAGAAGAAGAAGAAGAAGGAAGAAGAAGAAGCCAAATTTAAAGTTTGGAATCTAACATTGAGTATGGATCTTTGGATTTTTGTATGGAATCTAACCTTGAGTATGGAACTATGACTATTAGTATGGATACATGTTTTGGGTTGTAAGAAACCTAACCCTAGAATGAATTCTTGTATGGAAATCATCACAAATCCTTTTGTTTTTTTAAGGTTTTGTTATGAGAGGACCTAGAGTGCCCATTACAAGTGTTTTTGGGTTCTAAGGGTTATGTAAAGTATGGACATGTTTGTTCTTGTTCTAGGTTTTGATAGGAACTTTTCCTAACCCTAGATTTCTTGAAGTCGGGTTGAGTAAAACCCTAGGCCTTGTATAAGATATGAATTGAAAGCATGTTTGAGTTCAATAGAGTGTATAAGATGTGTATTGAAAGATGATTTGAGTAGAATTGAGGTTACAAGATGAATATGGAGTGGTTTTGATGTGTATACTGATTATTGAGTTGATTTGGGTAACAAAATATGAAAAAATGGGAGAAAAACCACATTTTCTGGAAATTTTAGAGGGGTGGTACCGGTACCAAACAGAGTGGTACCGGTGCCATAAGTGTTATGTCATTATGTTTTGAACCAGTGTTCTTATTTTGGCCATACCTTGGTCATTTCTTATCCAATTTGAGTGATTCAAGTTGCTGGTTAAACTAGACTTGAAGGAAAACAAAACATCCTGAAATAGTTACCTTCAAATTCTGATTCTATGTGACCTAAAAATTCACTCAAAGTGGGGCTATGTTCAAGCCAATTTTTGGTTCAGTTTTGAACATAGAGTAGTCCCGGTTGTTTAGGACATAACTTGAGTTTCGGTGCTCTGATTTGAGTGATTATAATTGGAGAAGAATCCTTAGCGCCTTAGCTTCAAAGGATTATAAAGAACCAGTGTCAAATATGGAGTTAAGACCCCTGAAAATGAGTATTTAAAACTGCTCATAGTGTAAAATGGGCAAAATGACTAGTTTGGCGAGAAAATGTCATAACTTGAGTTTGGATTATTCAATTGGAATGATTCCAATTTCTAAGTAAAGTAGATTCATAGAGGAACAAGAATGTATGAATGATGTGTAAATAAATAGGCATCATACTTTACAAGTGTATGAAATGCCATATGTAATAGGCATGAAATAAGAATAGTATAGGAAATGCAACATGTATAGATGTGTTCATGAAACATGAATATGATATGAAACATGAAAACGAATTGAAACATGAACATAAACATGAAAGACAATATGTCATGAACACATAATGTGGCTAAGAATGCCCAAATTATTCTGTATGAATAAAAATGGATTATATATGATTATTATCACATATAATTGTAGAACTGCCTAAGACCAGATATGGAATGACATGGCACTTCAGCGCATGTGAGGCACGCTCGACGGCGGCTTCCTAAGACTCCCGCTATGCGCAACGACACTTCGTTACGTGGGCGTGCACGCTCGATCGTGCTTCGTACTCCCCGCTAATGCTACGACACTCGCTACGCCGGCGGTGCACGCTCGATTGGTGCTTCGCACTCCCCGCTTAGTGCTACGACACTTTGTTACGTATGTGCACGCCCGACGGCAGCTGCAAGACTCCCGCTGCTACGACACTTATGTAACGGGGCGCACCTGATCGTTGTTTAAGACTTACTTGTGCTACTAGCACCTCAAGATCAGACAAATTCTTCG
Source organism: Tetrastigma voinierianum (assembly GCA_016808115.1). Classification (NCBI taxonomy): domain Eukaryota; kingdom Viridiplantae; phylum Streptophyta; class Magnoliopsida; order Vitales; family Vitaceae; genus Tetrastigma; species Tetrastigma voinierianum. The sequence goes on along the minus strand of JAEQBH010000376.1, from coordinate 549,249 downwards.
GTACTTATTGTGCTGTGTCCTACTCATTTCTTATGATTAGTCTAGGTAGTCAAACAGTTATAGGATAAGACTCTGAATAAAGAATAAGAGTAAAGAAATGAATATAGAAGATCCGAATGTACCCTACGAGTACCTTGTATCTCGCTTCGTAGTACCCACGGGTACTTCAGATTCATTCGAGTACCCACGTGCAATTTTTGTACCAGTAAAATCTCTGTAGTACCTACGGGTACTTCTGTATCCGAAATACAAGAATAAGATCCGTAAGACAAGTATCTGCTCCGTAATATAAGTATAAGATCCGAAATACAAGAATAAGCTCTGTAACACAAGTATAAGATCCGTAAGACAAGTATTTCTGGTTCAGAATATAAGTATAAGATCGAATACAAGTATATGTCTAATACAAGTATAAGATCCGAAATACAAGAATAAGATCCTAAATACAAGAATAAGCTCTGTAACACAAGTATAAGATCCGTAAGATGCGACCGTCCAATACAAGCAGGTGATCCAAATAGTTAATAAGCTGGTAAACACAAGTATAAGATCCGTAAGACAAGTATCTGCTCCATAATACAAGTATAAGATCCGAAATACAAGAATAAGCTCTGTAACACAAGTATAAGATCCGTAAGACAAGTATTTGCTCCGTAATACAAGTATAAGATCAGAAATACAAGTATATGCTCCGTAATACAAGTATAAGATCCGAAATACAAGAATAAGCTTCGTAATACAAGTATAAGATCCGTAAAACAAAGGATATGCTCCGTAGTACAAGTATAAGATACGAAGTACAAGAGGTTCTCAGAGTACCTACAAAAATCCCAAGCAAAGGCCTAAGTCGTGAACTCCTACGGGAGGTCTGAGATAGATATAAGTACCAGTACGTGTATAAGTACCTCCGTACAGGTATAAGCTCTGTAATTCTTACAAGAGATCGGAATAAGTGTAAGCTTGAGATAAGTATGAATATGTGGATAAGTACCTTCGTATAAGTATATATATAAGCTCAGTACCGTATATGAGAGATAAGCATAAGTAGATGTCCTACGGAAGAAAAGTAAAAATATGTGTCCAACGGGAGATCGGAATAAGAATAAGTCTGCTATAATTGTAAGATCTGAGTAAGTATAAGTTTGTTATAAGTATAAGTTCAGTCTCGTAGATGAGAGATCTGAACAAGCATAAGTTTGTTACAAGGATAATTATGTATGTAAATGTGTTATATGAATTCATGAAGATTCTGATATCTGTTACTGTTATATGTTTATTATGATTCCGTATAAATGCATGTGTACCAATATAAGTTATAAGATACGTTTCCTACTAAGCATAAAGCTTAGCACGGGTTTTTAATCCATGTAGGTACAGGAGAGTACGCCTCAAACTTCTCGTATACAAATAAACAAGACACTAGTAGGGGTCTACTATATATGTCTGCGCTCCTCGATTTGTAAATGTAAAAGTACAGTTTTTGTATATGTAAATGGGACTCAATATATGTGTATAGATTCTGATGGACACCACTACGGTGGTAGTTCTTTTGTATATGTAAATGATTTTTGTTATGACGGAAATTTGCTTAGATACCCATGTGTACAAGTTCACTTCAGAAAAAAACAAAGAGTCCCAAGATATGGGCCTCTTCGCGCCTAAACTCGGTTCGGATCCGCCATTCGGGTCAGACCGGGAATCGGGGAGTGACACCGGGTCTCTTACACCCACACAGAACTTTCGGATTTCTCCACGGGTCTCTTACACCCACACAGAGATTTCTGAGCACCCCAAGGGTCTCACACCCACTACGGTAGGATTTCTGACAACTCCACTATGGGCCCTTACACCCACATAGAAATTTCTGATAACTCGGGTCTCTCTTACACTCCAAGGCCAGAAATTCGGGATATCTCCCCGGGGTCTCTTACACCCACACAAAATTTTAGATATCTCCCGAGTCTCTTACACTCCACACAAAAAAATTCAAGATATCTCTCCTGCCTTCTACACTACACAGACCTTGATAATAATTACGGCCCTTCAATTTAACTCCTGTGTTTCTCACCTTAGGGGATTAATTCCTTCTTGCTTTGCCCAACACACATTAATTACTCTTCATTTCTTGATTCGAACTATGAGTCTTCATTGGACGTAGTCCTAAAGACAAACCCAACCCACACTCACCAAGAGTGGTGAATGTCCATACCGTGCATCCACACCCGACTCGATGCGATGTTACCGTGCACATGAATGCAATGATGTCATAATGTGACACCCCAATCCCGGGGGTCCGCCATGAGCAGAATCTCGGAGATCTCTAACTCATAATCCCGACCTATCAGGTCAACTCTCACCCCACATCCTAGGGAAGAAACATCTTACACTGCTTCTAAAGGCCTCAACCTCTAAGCCCAAACCTATCACACAAAATGGATTAATGAACATGATGCATTAGAAAACAAATGCGGTGTATAAACGTGACTCGCATGTCCAATCGATTTGCATGCTCGCACTTGCACTATGAGACCTCCGCCCGACAATCTCGCCCATATGCTCAGTCGGGCTACAATGGTAACACATCATCCGCCCACCGACCCAAACTCTACAACTCGTGCCCGACCGACCTACGCCCCACCCCCGCCCATGTGACCCGCCCTCGCAAGTACTAAACAAAGTGACACCCTGAACCGATACCGTTCCCCGACCCATGCTACTAGGGGGCTGAGAACAAATCGTAAGACCCGAGAAAATTCCAATTTATGGAAAAAGGGCAAAATCGTAATTTCGGTTAAAAATCTGAAATTTATTCTCTAGATCTCGGATGATGAAATGAATTTCACCTTGAATCGCCTCGAAATCTAAATTTAACACGAATTCGGGTCGACTCGAGATAGCCTGATTTGCAATGCTTTTGAGGCATCGGAAGCATCGGAAGTGTCAGAAACGCATATTTGATGTGACAAAATTCACATATAACATATACTCATGTGACACATGTTGCATGAGTAGAGAGATGATGGAAATGGATGGCTTAGATTAAGCCATGTGTCAAATAGTGACAAATGGGGACATGAATGACATTTTTGAAAGTTAAATGAGGAAGAAGACAAGATAGCAAATAGTGACCTTCTCCAAAATTAAAGAACAAAACGTGAAGAAGGGGAGGGAGATGCAGAAAAGTGTAGGAAGTTAGGGCTTTTTGAGTTTTAGAGAGAGAAGGTGCTCCTTCTAGATTTTTCGAGCCCTGACCGCCTGATTTCTTCTGCCGAGAAGGAAAGTTGTTCTACACGGCGAGGGCAACGCATGAGCACCGGTTTTGGGAGTTTTTGACAAACTCCGTGAGGTAGGGGTTTTATCCTACTTGTTTTAAACTTTATTTAAGTGTTTTGTAATGTTTGAGCTGGGTTTGAGGCTACGAGGTCGCTTTGATCGGGTCCCAAAACATGGAATCGAATTGTTGGAATTTATTGAGCTTGCTGGACTACCACTGCTTGGGGTTGCTTGTGTTGTAATTATGCATTAAATTGTGTTTTGTGTGTATGAGGCCAGGATCGGCTTATGGGAAATCTTGGCTCCACCAAGAGGAACCAATGCGGTGAGGAGCGGGTCGCCCGTGGATACCCCACTTGTTCGGCTTGAATCTGTGAAAAAGGGCCCCGGGGCCAGGCGAAATGGACCATAAATGTCCAAGTGTGTTTTGGCATTGGAATTGTTTGATGAGTGTCTTGAGTTGATTAATGTAAAAGAAATTAATAAAGTTAATGCTTGATGTGTTAAATGATGCCATAATTATATGAATATAATCATGGTATGTGCCATCGAAACAGACCGTGTTTAGCTCAAGTGAGCAAATTTTGGTGATGGTTGATATTGTTGAATTACATGTGGTATAATTGTGAATTTGATAATATATGCATAATTGATATAATTGTATATATTGTGTGAAATGGCATAATGCATTTCATATCCACTGGGGTAGCCTAGAAATTAGATGAGTGCATGACATGAAAAATTGAAAGAAAAATGAAAACATTTTTGGAAAGGAATTTCACAGGATGAATTTTCGGAGAATGGGGTTACAGAGACTATCTAACAGCTTCATTTCCTTGAATACGAGGACCATCACTGCTTTCTGAAGTTCTCCAACACATTCGCCTCGGTGGGTAGTCCCATCATTTTACCGAATCTCTAGAGTGTAGTTTCGAAAACAACAAGTTTTGTTTTGAAAATGATGTTTTTCTCATACATGGCTTAGGCAAGTGTGAGGGAGTTGGTGAGGACTCAAGACATGGGGATGGCATGTAGACATTCAACTAGGATCACGAATTTGCTTGAATGTGAGTTTACTTTGGAGCATTACATATGCACTTAGGGGGAGAGTAACCGACTTAGGGTGATTCCACTACTGGGCAATAGCTCACCCGCTCGAGGGATATTATTTTTCAGGTACAGGGAGCGTTCGAGGAGATGGCTCATCTTGGGAGGCCGTAGCTTCTGAGAAGAAAGCCAAGTCAGGTTTTGGTTTTTAACTTAATACATGTATTAGAATGTTTTAAACTTTTAATATATGTTGTATAAGATTAATTTATTAACTCTTGAACTATATAGATGGGTATTGTGTATGGGCCCAAGTGGCCGTTTGTACTCATGATATTGATGTTTGGGACAAGTTTGTATATGGGTAGAGCCCTCACAAAGGAGACTCGCCCCGATTATGGAGAGATGTCGTCACCCGACATTCACTTAGTATTCGGTCGACGATTTGTCAACGGACCCCCGGGTTTTGGGGCGTCACAGCTTGGTATCAGAGCTTAGGTATACGAATACCTAGGGCTTGAGGGCTTGGGCTTAGGCCATAGTCGTGTAAGAACGTCACCACTAGGTGTGGCTTGATGTTAGGTTTAGGTATGAGATTACCTAGGAAGACACGGAACAAAACTAGGACACTGCATGCATGTGTTTTAGGTGATTATTTGATGTGTTTTGTGTGATCATGTGAATTGATGAATGGTGTGTATACCATGTTATGATTGTGATTGGTTTTTGTGCTTAGTAGGTAGCACATAAGTGTTAAAAAAAAAAAAAATTTAGGAGTTTTACAGTGTGTAAAACTAGAAAAAGGAAATAAATTAAATAAATTTTTATAAATTTATTTAGTTTATAGAATAATGAAATTTTTTTTTTTTAATAAATTTTAAAGTTGAACTCATAAAATGTTTGAGTTGTATGGATGCAGTATTTAAGCTATTGCATGTAGGAAGTAGCAAGGAAGGCTACTGATAGGATTTAAAATTTTAAAAAAAAAAAGGAGATGAAGAAAATCATTTTCTAAGGTTTTAGTAGTGTGTAAAACTGAAGAAAATTGAATAAAATAAATTTTTATAAGTTTATTTGAGAATTCTAGAAAATGAGAAATATATATATATATATATATATATATATATATAGATATTTTTTTTTTTTTTGGTATTTTCCAAGAAGTTGAAAATTTTTCGTGCGTAATTGATTCGGGGTTACTCGCCCAAATTGTATTGCACATAGCCAGGTTCAAAGTGTATTGCAAAAGCATGCAGTGGCTGGAAAAGTTGTGTTGCAATAGGAAAATTGTATTACAACTAGGTATATTGTAAATTGGCTAGGTTTTGTATTGCAGGAGAAGGGTTTGAGTGGCTAAAATTGTATTGCAATAGGGTTTTGTATTGCAACTTAGGAGGGCTTAAGGGCTGGAAAATTGTATTGTAATACAGGGAGGTGTATTGGGTATGGGGTGGTCAAGAATGAGGAATTGTATTACAGGACACCAAGGTGTATTGCAATATAGGGAGTGCAGGGTGTTAAATTGTATTGCATAGGAGTGCAAGGAGGTCGGGAATCAGATTACAGAAAGCTGGAATTGTATTGCACAGGTGTGCAGGTTCATTGTATCAACACGGGTGAAGTGTATCAGACTTAGTACACCGTTTCTAAGTCAATGCTTGGGATAATCGCTCATGAACATTGTTCACAAAAAAAAAAAAAAAAAAATTTTTTTTGAAAAATAAAATAAAGTCAAATAAAATGAGCTTAAATTTTGGAAAAATAAAAATTTCAAAGATGAAATTTTTGTTGTTAAAAATGATTAATGTGGAATTAATTGTCTCGCATTGCCTATAAATGCAAGGACATAGTATATACACTGATTCGTAGGCGAATAGTGTCTCTGGGTCAGGTTTATGCCTGTAGACACAAATAAAGGAATTCGACTTGGTCATTCAACCGTAGATGGCTAAGAGGGCAAAGACGAGGGCGCCCATATCTGTGGTACCGGGCCGCACCACCATTATTTTGATCAACCGTGCTTTAATACCGAGGCCGTAGGGATTCGCGGCCGCCGTCAGAACAATGTGCCACGCGTGAGAGGGTAGTCGTGGAGGTCCTAGTAACCTCTGTGAGGTTTAGGCGATCATCCTCCCCGACATTCACAGGGGGAGGAGACCCGACGGGTGGTAGACCATTGGTTCACGCAGATCGGTAGCTGTATTAGGAGGCTATGGAGATTACTCTAACACTATTGAGATTAGACAAGTCAAGGCTCCAACTAGAGGGCGAGGCCCAAGTACGGTGGAAATGGGTAAGCACCTCTAGAGACCTAGAGGCGATGACATGGACAGAGTTCCAGGAGCTGTTCATGGGTAAGTATTTTCCAGATACTGCGAGACATGCGAAGGCTCAGGAGTTCCTAGAGTCAAGCAAGGGGCGAAGGACCGGTGATGGAGTATGTGGATAGATCTACCAGCTAGCCCGCTTTGTCGATGATTATGTGGCCACGGACATGGCTAAAGTCAAGATTCAAGAATAGGCTGAAGTCAGTCTTATCTGCCAGACATAGACTTCGTTTACGGACATGAAGGACCCATGGTCGGGACGCCTGACCATAGAGAGAGATCGAGATGCTCTGAGCACTCCTGGATGCTGTGTTGGTAGCAAGAGGGAGGATCAACCTTCTTCTAGTTCGGGGAAGAGGCAGAAGACTTCTGCTTCACACGAGTTTCAGGACCAGGCCAGGATCGCATTTAGTCAGCAAAGGTGATATGTTACTTCACGAATAAATTTAGGCATGTGAGACGGATTACCCCCAGACAGGATCCTGTGGTATCGGGGACAAATGGCAGTCCCATTTAGCCGTAGAACAAGAGAGAGACAGCCATTCCTCCACACCCGGTACGGCCTATAACTAGTTTCAGCTGGGGTGCTATACAAGCACCTTTAGCAGCACAAGTGGGCCAGAGGGGTCAGAGTGTGGGTCGAGGTCTATAGACTCACAGTCGGACTTCTAGTTGTAAGGTATGCACGATATGTTATTTATGTCGACAAATTTGGGCATATGAGGAGATTGTCCTAGAGGCGTAGGTCTCATGGTACTACAGTCGAAAGCATACGTATGTGCTGATATGTAGGGCACGCTTTCTACCTTTGCACTTGTTGATTAGAGAAGGCGAAATCGATGCATCATATTCATTTATTGTCGTGACTAGGTGATGGATTCGGGGTATAGAGGTTGAGGCCTTTAGGGAGAAACCAGATGTGGATGTTCTTCCGTGGTGTAGGTGAGAGTCGACCGACAGGCTAGGATCGTGGAGTTGAGATCTCCAAGATTCTACTCAGGGTGGACCCCAGGGATTGGGGTGTCACAATTTGGCATTATTGCATGCACGTGCACGAAGACATCGCGTCGAGTCGGGTGTGGTTGCACGGTATGGTCATTCACCACTCTTGGTGAGTGTGGATTAGGTTTGTGCTGGGATTACGATCAGTGAGATATAGTTCGAATCAGGAAACGAAGAGAAATTGAGTGTGTAGGGCAAAGCAAGAAGGGGGCCATTAATCCCCTAAGGTGAGAAGCATGGAGTTAGGGTGTAAGAGACCCGGGGAGATATCTCGAATTTTTGTGTGGGTGTAAAAGACCCGGGGAGATATCCTGAATTTATGTGTGGGTGTATGGGACCGGTATATCAATTTACGTGGTGTAAGAGACTGGGGAGCTATCCCAATTTACGTATGGGTGTAAGAGACTGTGGAGAAATCAAAATTTACGTGGGTGTAAGAGACACATTAGGTCTCCAGAAATTTACGTATGGATGTAAGGAGGCTCGCGATTAATGGCCCAGAAAAGTTATGTTGCCCAGAGATGAAAACACATGGTCGGGGTTATCACGTGGCAGGTGGGTGGAGGTCGACGTGGGAGCGTGAGGACACGATGTGGGCCACCTATCCCTTCTTGTTTAGGGATGAAGGTACGTAGTTTAGTCGTTTAATATTTAAATGACGAGTTTACATGCATGGTGTAGTGCACGTTGCATATGCATGTGAGTGATTGTGATTGTCTAGAATTTCGGGACGAAATTCCTTTTAAGAAGGGGAGAATGTAAGACCAGAGAAAATTCGATTTACGGAAAAGACAAAAATCGTAATTTAGTTAAAAATCAAAAATTTATTCTCTAGATCTTGGATGATGAAGCAGATTTCACCGTTAAAATTGATGCGAAATCTGGCTAACACGTCAAATTCGTCGAATTAGGGGCGGTCCCAGGTTGCATGTTTTCGGGCATCGAGTATCAAGTTCTTGAAGTAAGCGATGTTGATGTGAAAAAATTCACATATAACATGTACTCATGTGACACATGTTGCATGAGTAGAGAGATGATGGAAATGGATGGCTTAGATTAAGCCATGTGTCAAATAGTGACAAATGGGGACATGGATGGCATTTTTGAAAGTTAAATGAGGAAGAAGACAAGATAGCAAATAGTGACCTTCTCCAAAATTAAAGAACAAAGTGTGAAGAAGGGGAGGGAGATGCAGAAAAGTGCAGGAAGTTAGGGCTTTTTGAGTTTTAGAGAGAAAATGTGCTCCTTCTCTCTAGATTTCCGGGAGTTCGGACCGTCGGATTTCTTCGGGCCGAGAAGGAAAGTTGTTCTACGTGACGAGGGCAACACATGAGCGCCGATTTTGGGAGTTTTTGACAAACTCCATGAGGTAGGGGTTTCATCCTACTTGTTTTACACTTTATTTAAGTGTTTTGTAATGTTTGAGTTGGTTTGAGTAGTGAGGGCCGTTTGATCGAACATGGGGCCGGTGTTGGAATTTATTGGAGCTTGGTTAGACTGATTCGATCCAGCATTTGGGTACACTTGTGTTGTAATTATACGTGTGTGTTTTGTGTGTATGAGGACGGGAATGGCCATGGAAATTTGGTTCCACTAAGAGGAACCAATGTAGGAGGAGTGGGCTGCCGTGGAGCTGACCCACTTGCTGTTTTGGGATTTGTAAAAGCAGTCCAGTTTGTATGAAATGAATTTATAAATGTCCATGTGTTTGGCATTGGAATTGTTTGATGTGAGTGTCTTGAGTTGATTAATTAAAGAAATTAATAGGTTAATGCTTGATGTTAACATGATGCATAATTATATAGAATATAATTGTGGGTATAGGCCATTAGAGCGGAATTGTGTTCTTTCAAAGTGAGCAAATTTTTGGTGATGGTTGATATTGTTGAATTACATGTGGTGTAATTGTGAATTTAATAATATATGCATAATTGATATAATTGTATATATTGTGTGAAATGGCATAATGCATTTCATGGCACCTTTGGGGTAACTAGAAATTAGATAGTGCATGACATGAAAATTGAAGAGAAAAAGCAAGCGTTTTGGAAAGGAATTTCACAGAATGAATTTTTGGAGAATGGGGTTGGGAGACGGTCCAACAGTTCATTTCGGATGAGGACCATCACTGTTTCGGGAAGTTCTCCAATACATTCGCCTCGGAGGGTAGTCCCATCATTTTACCGAATCTCGGTAGTGTAGTTTCGAAAACAACAAGTTTTGTTTTGAAAATGATGTTTTTCTCATACATGGCTTAGGCAAGTGTGAGGGAGTCGGTGAGGACTCGAGACATGGGGATGGCATGTAGACATTTAAGTAGGATCACGAATCTGCTTGAATGTGGGTTTACTTTGGAGCATTGCATATGCACTTAGGTGGAGAGTAACCCACTTAGGGTGATTCCACTACTGGGCGATAGCTCACCTTGTCGAGGGATATTATTTTTCAGGTACAAGGAGCGTTCGAGGAGACGGCTCATCTTAGAGGCCGAGTTTGAGAAGAAAGCCGGGTTGTGGCTTTGGTGTTTTAGTTGGATACATGTATTAGAATGTTTTAAACTTTTAATATATGTTGTATAAGAGTAATTTATTAACTCTTGAACTATTCTATATAGTTGGTATATATAGATGGTGTGTGTATGGGCCCAGTGGCGTTTGTACTCATGATATTGATGTTGGACAGTTGTATATGGGTGAAACTCCGTTCGGAGACTCTGCCCAGATTTTACGTGAGATGTCGGGTCACCAGAGCATTCCACAGTGTTTCCCGCAGGTTAATGAGTTTGTCAACGGACCCCCGGGTTTTGGGGCGTCACACAAATTGTGTCCTCTCACATCCTACTTAGTGGCCCAGGTGTCTTTGTCCCGAGCCACAGGATCCACTGTCTGCAGGCGATCCCTTCTCCTTATGTAGGGCTATTGGCAATGGTAGCATACCATCTGCCCATCCTGACTGACAACCTTAACTCGTCTCACTAATGATTGTGACTGAGGTGTCCTATACCCTTAGGATTTCTGCCTACGTGGGCAATCCCGTCGAAAGTGTCCAGGCTGTTGGCAGAAGCCAACACATCATCGCGCCACCTTACTGCGACTAAATGTCCCATTACGGCCTTAGTCACACGATGACCTCGACCCTATCCTGGATATCCTTGCGAAACAGAAGTCTTATGTTTTTTTTTTCCTGGTTGGAAGAAGATGAATCTTCCTTTCTCTTAGTACTAGCACCCATATATTAGATGCCTCGTATGTCATCTACTCCTCCCTGGCTGCTTGCTGCACTAGCCTATGTAATAGCAGCAGCCGCAATACCTGACCTTACTTAACCTGGCGATCAAAAAGTATTGGCTAGTCGGCAGATTGCGACACATGCCTCGTTGGCGCCATACATCTCGCCCTCGACTAGCCATCTACACCTGTCAAATGACAACTTAATATTCAATGCAGTATCTCTAAGGTGTAAACACAGCCTCGAGACACTATTCACACATAGAAAACATTTCATACACAACACATGATCACACATCATTCATGTACTCACCAATCACACATAAAACACCATGTGATGTTCACAATCCACAATCCCAGATTTCCTAGGCAGCCACATACCTAACTAGATGGTAAGCTATACTCTAGTATCCACATCGAGGCTATACCAGGTGTGATGTTCCTACACCTCATGACCATGGCCCTAAGCTGAGTCATGATCCACTAGGTTTTTCATTTACAAGCTACACACCCTTTAGGGCTCCAATTGGTGTTTACCTTAGCTACGATACCAATTTGTGAAGCTAATATCGGGGACTAAACTTATGGATGCAAACCAGACTCCTTAGGTAATCGTTTACATATGCTCGATGCAGTGTAGCCCCAAAATAAGGTGTCCGGGTTGACCCGATCGACTCGTGGAATATTCGTGGATGTCGGTGGCAGGCACCACTCATGAAATCGGGTGGAGTCTCCTTTATATGGGGCTCTGCCCGTGAGTCTAAACTGTCTCATCGAGTTTACAATGACCACCACGGGGTCCACAAGCGGAGTAAAATAATGGCCACTTGGGCCCACACAACAATACTCACAAAATATATATCTGACGAATATATTACATGGTTGAGAGTTTTACATTACTCTTAATTTAACATATATTAAAATTTACAATTCCGATACATGTTATACAAAATCAATACCCAAAGCCAAACTCGTTTCTTCTATCTGTGACCTCTAGTGAGGCGCGAGTCCTCGTGCCACACTCCACATGTGAAATAGTGATCCCTCGACGGGGTGAGCAAAGCCCTGATAATGATAAATTCCTACATGGGTTGCCTCCCTACCCTAAGTGCACATGCATGGCAAACAATCACATTCAAGCAATTTCATAGACTTACTCGGATGTCTACATACCCGAGCCCGTGTCTCGAGTCCTCATAGACTCCCTCACATGCCTAATCAATATGCGAGTAATAATATCGAGTTTCACAACAAGCTTTGTTCTTGAAAACTTACTACTAAGTTTCGGTAAAAATATCGGACTACCCTCAGAAATGAATTCTTCGGATAACTCAAAGACTGTCTGAATCCATTCTCTGGAATCCGTCAGAGTGATCATTGGACGTCCCTCGAGAGGCAATTCTTGAAAAATCTTAAATTCAATTCCTTTCACAAACATTTTCGTTTTGTTTCATTTCATTTCATGCACTCACTCCTAATATTCTAGGGTGCTTGGTGCATATGGAATGCATGTTCTCCAATTCAATCCTTCATGCTAATATATTCACATGCATATATATTAACATAATTAAATCACATAAATCATGTTATGCAAATTCACCATCAAATACACCAAAATTAGCTCATGTGCTAATTATGAACCATAAAACAATTCATTTGAATCACTTAACAAAACACATTTTCACACCAAAAATTTCGCATCACTATTCATGTGAACAGTGAAACCTTCGGGTTACTGTTCCTTACCACACAAATAGGAATTTTCTCCACTCGGTTCAAAGCTTTTGAGACCGAGTTTACGGTTAAAACAAGCCTTAGAACATTCCTAACCATTTACATGGCTCTTAGCCAAGATTAGCATAAAGTAGGAAAAGATCCACACCTCTTGGGTTGTCGGAACTCCACGAGGTGGGTGCCACGCGTAGCCCTCGCCGCGTCGACGACTTTGCTTCTTGGTCGTCGAGGAATCGGTAGTCGGGGCCGGAAATCTAGAGAAGGGCTCCCTCTCTCTCACAAAAATCAAAATTCGACCCGATGCCTCTTCCAGCTGCGTTTTGTGCTCAAAATGAAGAAGATGAATACTGTTCATCTTTCGTCTTATTATCATTAACATCTAAAAAATTCCACTTATGTCTCAGCTTTTTGATTTTTGACACTTTGCACTATCTAGGCCGTCCATTTCCATCATCTCTCTAATCTCGTAACATGTGTCACAAGAGTACATGTAGTAGGTGACTTTTGTCACATCACATGTCTCTCAAACCCCTTTTACGGCACGGAGCACTCGGTCGTTAAAGCGTGAAATTCTAAGCGTCTCGGGTCGATGAAATTGACATGGTAAATTTGGGTACAACGAGATGATTCCAGCAGTGAAGCCGTTTCATCATCCGATATCTAGAAAAATTTGGATTTTTACGAAATGACCATTTGCCATTTTGAGAAAATTGGAACAATTTTCTGGTCTTACATATATTTTCAAATTAAACTAAAATAAACTATATTATAAAAATATAGATTATAGATATAAAAATGTTTCAAACATAATATAACTAATATAAGATTATAGTAAATAACTAAGTTTGAAACATTATATGCACTAAATAACTATTAACTAAATAACTAATATAATTAATTAACTAAAAATTATATTATCAAATTAAACTAAAATAAAACTATATTATAAAAAATATAGATTATAGAGAAAAATGTTTCAAACATAATATAACTAAATAAGATTATAGTAAATAACTAAGTTTGAAAGAATAACTAAAATAACTATTAACTAAATAACCAATATAATTAATTAACTAAAATTATATTATCAACAACAAAATAAAAACTATAGTATAAAAATATAGATTATAGTATAAAAATGTTTCAAACATAATATAACTAAAATAAGATTATAGTAAATAACTAAGTTTGAAACATTATATAACTAAAATAACTATTAACTAAATAACTAATATAATTAATTAACTAAAAATTATATTATCAAATTAAACTAAAATAAAACTATAGTATAAAAATATAGATTATAGTATAAAAATAAGATTATAGTAAATAACTAATATAATTAATTAATTAAAAATTATATTAGTTAGTAATATTATGAACTAAATAATATTATTAAGATAATCTAAGTAAAAGCATCTAAATTTAACATTACATGAATTATGTATAAGTTTGAAACATTATATGTCCAAATAACTAATAAAATTAAAATAACTATTAACTAAATAACTAATATAACAATTTAACTAAAATTATATTATCAAATTAAACTAAATAAAAATATAGTATAAAATATTATTATAAACTACTTCAACACCAAAATAAAAACTAAACATATTAAAATAAATATGCATAAAACAAATTAATGAACAAAGAAACATACCTTTTAATTCACAAAGATCTTCCAAATATTAGATCAAGAGCAAAGAAAATAATTGGAGAGTCAAATGGAACTTAGATGTGGATGATGTCCAGTAATGAGATTGTATGATTTTAGGGGTATTTATAGAATTTTTTGGACTCAAAATAGCCATTGGATTGTCAAAAAACCGTTGTGATTTATTTCTAACTGTTGGATTTGATTTTGGTTCAAAACTGACTGTTGGATCACCATATATCCGTTAGAAATCATTCTAGACCGTTAGATCAAGCTTCAGATTTAAAATCAACCGTTGGATAAAAAATATAGTCGTTGGATTCATTTAAAAGGCGACGTAAATCAACCGCGATCAAAAACAAGAAAAAAAATCGATGGTCGTAATGCCGGGCCGATTATAAAAAATCCCAAAAATCGCCGATGACAGGAATCATCGATAAATCTGCGATAAATTGGCAATTTTTTTAGAAATTTTTTCTGGCAAAAATCTGGTCCACGGCGCGTGTTCCTAGTCGCGATTTTTCTCCTAAACATCGGCCAATTTCCGATATTTCGCCAATTTATTAGCGATTTTGCGCATTTACCAATTTGTCTAAATTGGATTATCTACTGCCAATATTTCTTCTGCGTCGACCGATTTAACCGATTTAGCGATATATATCTGGCCGAAAAACTGATTTCGTCCCCGCCACAACTATTACAAGAAAAAAGGGCATGTCATATATGAATTTTATAAATTGTAGAATAAGAATAAGAGGGCTTTTGAATAGAAAGAGAAGCGACCATAAAATTCTGGTGAAACTAGTGTTGTTGAAAATAATTATAGTGATGGAGACCACCTACTTGCTTCAAATGGCAACTCCAAACCTTCTGAGGGTTGGATTCTTGATTCATGTTGTATGTTTCATATGTATCATAATCAGAATCGGTTTCCAACATAGCGAAACCGTGTCTACATGTGTCTCCGCGGATTGTGACTTCGAAATCGTGGGGTCCGCTGACAGAACTGGCCAACCCACCTGGAATACTGTGTGAAAACTGCGCCTCTCACGGAGCTCTACCCAAGGTACAAACCCGTCCCAACAATTAACAATGACCACACAAGCACATGCAGTAAAATAATGGTCACTGAGCCCCGCATCACTCACAAAATATAATCAACTATATACCAATAGTTCAAGAGTTAATAAATTACTCTTTACCAAACATATATCAAAATTTAGAGTTTTAATACATGTTATACAAAACGAATACCTAAAGCCACAACTCGGTTTTCTTCTAAACGCGGCTTCTAGTGAGCGCCGTCCTCCTGTACACTCCCTGTACTTGAAATAGTGATCCCTCGACAAGGTGAGCAAAACCTAGTAGTGATAATTTCCTACATGGGTTACTCCCCACTTGAGTGCACATGTCATGGCAAACAATCACATTTAAGCAATTTCATGAACCTACTCGAATGTCTACATGACCAATCCCATGTCCCGAGCCTCACCACTCCTCACATACGTCTGCCGAATGCGAGTAAAACATCCAATTTTCAAAACAAAAGCTTTTTGTTCTCAAAAACTTGCTACCGAGTTTCGGTAAAATATTGGACTACCCTCAAAGGCGAATTGTTGGATAACGCTCCAAAACAATTATGGTCCTCATCCGAAGTGATATGTTGGACGACTCTCCAAGGCAATTCTTGTCACGTCATTGATCCGTCCTAATCGATCGCTGATCCCAACCGAAGTCCATGTGAGGGCTATCTATATACTATATATTGTATACTATTATATACTGACCTCATTGACCCGTTTCTTTCTCGTAGTCAGATTCGTGACTGTAGAGGCAGTCACCACTAACAAAATCATTTTACATATACCAAGTTAAATCAACAACGAGTGGTGTCCATAAAAATCTATACACACATATGTAGTCCCATTTACCTATACAAATACTTATACATATACAATTTATTACAAAGCATCGTAGATTACGGAAGGCCAGGAGTTAACTTCCATCTCCGTAGTCAGGCCTCTGCTGCTGGAATGTCCCGTCCTCTAGCCTCCTCTTTCGGTACCTACACGATTGAACACCCGTGGTGTTTTATTTAGTAACATAAGCAATGATAACCACCACGAGACTGCCACATTATACATGTTACGCACATCACATATATTTCTATACTTAGTTCCTTATCATTTTATATCTCTATTGCATGTCAATCTTTTCTGTTACATGTTCTATGTTCCAGGACGCCCCAACTCCTAAGATGTGGTGTCAAGTGAGTCATTTTTTTTTAAACTATAACTTACACTTATATATTCATATAATGTTAAACAATTAACTTGTATTATACTCAGAGCAATGACATAAAATATATATACAAGCTCCATATATGGGAAGTGTTCAACATTTACAATATTTATTTTAGTTTACAAAATTTCTATACAAAGAGATCCAAAGGGCCTTCCAAAGGCACCTATTGATGTGCGGCCTTTGACCGCCGATGTGGATCGCCTTGGCCCTCCGGTTTCTTCTTCTTCACCTACACGGATTAACACCGCGCTAAGCTTTACGCTTAGTGGAAATAAATACACCGAATGACCTCCATTAAGGGTCACCCCACTTCTATACAAATGCATATAACAATATAACGCTACAGACTTTATCAATTCTCATATATATACTTCATAACGTCATCTGCCATCTTCTTATATACTGTAGCGTCATCTGCACTTTACTTTATTCTTGTAATCAGATACTTTCATCGCATAGCAATGCTATGCTTTTCATATCATGTCATATATTCTCTACCTTTCGCTTACACTCGGCCATTTCTTTTATGTTTCATGCCAGATAAACTAAAATGATACAGGAATCAGAAAGGCCCGATGGCGCCGGTTGCCATCAGACGAGACAATGATCATCTTATAAGGCGCAGTTTTAGCAGACTTCTTTCGGGGCCACCCGATCCAAACGGGATCGGTGTCATCCACCCAAACTGTGGGCCTCTCGAGCATCGAATTGTAACGTAATAGAACTTATACTGGTTTGGTAATTATTTTTCCTGAATAGAGGCATGCCTCATCTATCCTTCTACCGTGTCTCTGAATGCACCTGTTCAGCAAATATTTGTGTTAGGTAGATCAGATCACATCTCAATATCGGTTGTCATTCTGCATCATATATATATTAGTATATATATATTTTAACCATCATTTTATTCATAACTTTGCATTTCATGTCCCATTCTCATGGTATACAAATAAACTATGCTTACTCTGTATACTTATGAGTTATTTATGAATAACTATAGTTACCTACAGAACCTACTGTTTTTCATGTTTTCCGGGACTAATATGAGTTCCAATCTTATCATGCTATCTATTGATAAATTCTTGACTCAATGGGCTTTCCATAGAGTCCAAGAACACTCGAATCGGAGTTCGACGGAATAAAGGCGCAATCTCTGCCGAGTGTCACGCGTTGAAGTCGCTGATTGAGCTGACTGGATCAGACGAGCGCACTGAAGCGATTAGTCTACCTCTGGTCTGACATCTAATAATTCCCAGCGGCGTATTATCTGACTCAATGTGGGCTTTCCATAGAGTCCAGAACACCCAAATCGGAGTTCGACGGGCGAGGATGTGGCGATCCTCTCCGGCTGGGAGGTCATGCACGCCGCCTTGACGTAGCCGATTCGGATCGACGAGCCCAATTGAAGTGACGAGCTCAGTCTAACACTTCGGTCTGACATCTAACACCCTCAGGCATATGGATGGATTCTGACTCAATGGGCCTTCATAGAGTCCAAGAACACCCAAATTCCGAAGTTCAGACTCAAGAGATGGCACCCTTCCAAGTCGATATCAAAGCAGTCGCCTTGAAGAGTCGACTCGACTGACGAGCCGCACTGAAGTGACGAGCTCGGTCTGACACCTCGGTCCATCTAATACCCTCAGGCATATGGATGGATTCTTGACTCAATGGGCTTTCCATAGAGTCCAAAGAACCACCCAAATCGGAGTTCAGACATGAGATGATCCCTCCTAAGTTGGAGGTCAGCGCAGCCGCTTCTGACGAGCCAGCCTTCAGACTGACGACCTCTACAAGTGATTCACTACACTTCTACCGGACCACACTTCATGCACCCATGCAATTTCTCAATAGACCGACGACTTCACAGTGATCCTGACCAACTTCCACAGATCTACTCTCTACTGCAGACCTGACGAATTTACATGACGACCTCTACTGGGCATCTCGACTCGCACCCATTTGACTGCTCGTGAGTAAAAAGACCACACCTGCCTACAGAGTCCAATCGGCAAATTGGCGTTTCTAACATCAAGTTCATTGACGTGGATACAATTTCACAGAAGCACTTAATTCCAAATTCTCTTTATTTCTGACTCAAAAACCCATTCTAAGGTCTGGCTACTGCATATGATCAAACATAAGGAATTTTCTGGTTTCAACTTACAACTAAACCCTTCTCAAAACACATATCTAGGAGCCTTAGAGCTCTCCTCAACTCAACCCTACACGAGAAATGGGTTTAGTTTCCCGAGCAAAACCATACACAAAACAAAGGGGTCAACCAAGCGTATCTAAACGTTCTGAGACGAAACTAGATTTCCTTTTTCCGTAACACACAACATACTAATGGCACAGTTCCATACAACCAAGACACATATCCGTACCTGTGATCTTCTTAACTGCTTCTTCTCTCTTCTCTCTTGTCGTATTTGCTCTCTACTTTCTCCATGACCAAAATAAAGATATTTCTTTTGGTCTTATCCTTATTGATCTTATCCCCTTTTTATTTTACTTTGGTCCTCCAACTCTTATAATATTTTGCAAATCAATTTATAATATTTTGCAATAGCCTCAAATCTTCTTTGTGTTATAAATTTAACTTATGCATGTTCTACTTTTTGTTTTTTATCTTTGTTTTTATTCTGAATAAAAAAATATACCTTTAGTTTATTATACAAAGCATGTTATAAAAGCGTTAGGGTATAATTTGGGAGTGTCTGACTCTCCCACCTTAAAAATTTCGTCCTCGAAATTCATACCTGATTCGAAGAGTTGCGGATACTGCGCTCTCATAATTGCTTCTGGCTCCCAAGTAGCTTCTTCTCTACCGTGGTATTTGCGGAGAACTTTCACTAAGCGGTACTTGTTTGTTCCCTTGGCTTGTTTCACCTCTCGAGCGAGAATGGTCTTTGGCTCACTCATCATGCAACAAATCCTCCTGTACGTGTATCCCTTGCACTGGTAGTATGTGCGACTCATCAGAGCGGTATCTCCGAAGCATCGACACATGAAACACATCGTGGTGGCCAACTTCAGTAGGGAGTGCCAATCCCGATCTCCACCGGGGCAATCGTTCCAAAATCTCATATGGCCCTATGAACGGACTCAGCTTGCCTTTCGGCGAACCACAAATTTTCTCATGGTGATGCGCTAAAGAAAATGCTTGTCTCCGGCTTTATATTCAATATCTCTCCTCTTTAGGTTGGCATACGATTTTTGTCTATCACTTTAGCCTTTAACCTATTTGAATAACTTGTACTTTCTCTTACGTATCTTTTTTACTATGCGGACCTGTCTCGGTTTATGCTCATTTAATTGTCGACACCACGGGAGTTCTACATTTCGGCCATACAAAGCTTCATATGGTGCCATATCAATGCTTGGTAGAATTATTGTATAGGCAAATTCCATTAATGGAGATATACCTATCCCGACTTCGAAAATTCTATGACACAACCTCGAAGCATATCTTAGTACTTGAATCAAATCTCTCTGTATCCCAAATACATTTGCGGATGGAAAGCTAGTACTAAAATTCAGCTTAGTACCTAATGTTGTAATTCCTTCAGAACGCTTGATGTAAATCGTGGATCTCTATTAAACACAATAGACAACGGCACCATGCGATCGCCTGATCTCATCTACATATAACTCGGCTAGGCAGTCCATAGAATGATCGATCATTTGTATAAAATGGGCGACTTTGGCAGGCCTATCTACCATCACCCCCGAGGCCAGTCATGTTTTTTGTTGTGTGAAGGCGGGCCACAAAATCCATGGTAATGTTATCCCACTTCCATTGAGGAGGTGGAAGGGGGGATTTAACAAACTGTTGGCACTTGGTGTTCGGCTTTGACTTGCGACCGTCGGAACATAGACACGTATTGATCCGCATCTCTTTTCATTTCCACCTTTCCACCAATAAAGCATTTCAAGTCTGGTACATTTATTCCCTCCGGGATCATGGTAAATACCGTGTTATGAGCATCAAATAGCAACTTTTCTTTAGCTCTTTATCATGGCACACATAATCTAATGCAGGAAATACAAACTTCGAAGCTTCTTTCTCTAAAAACTTCGGTCTTGTCACCATCTCTATATCTGTAAATTTTAATAACTCTTCATCATTTTTACTATTGCATCTATAATCATTTTGCTTTAAAATGGGTTGCTTCTAGTTGAGCTAACATGGCTCCATCATCTCTAGTCTCGATCAACATCTTGTGGTGATATTTGCTGCTTGTCTTTCGGCAAAGCATCGGCTACTATATTATTAGCCTTTCAGGGATGGTAATCTATGATGCGGAGTCATAATCCTTTAATAACTCTAACCACCTCCATTTGTCTCAAATTTAACTCTTTTGCGTTAACAAGTACTTGAGACTCTTATGATCGTGTAAATTCTACACTTTTCCGTATGAAGTGAGTAATAAGCCATATTTTTAAAGCAAACACTCTTTGCGGCTAGCTCTAGGTCATGAGTGGGATATTGTTCATGTGGCTTCAGGCGTACGGGCGCATAAGCCACTACTTTCCCTGTATCTTGCATTAATACGCGTCTTGAGCTTGATGCATGAAGCATCACTATACAAGGTATACTCTTTTTCAGATGAGGGCTGCGTCGATCTGGTGAACTAACCGACATCCCTTTCAGCCCATTCAACTATTGACATTTGTCTGCCACTCAAACTTTGTTCACTCTGAGTAACTTGTGACGGAGAAGCTATGACGAAAACCTCTCGTCTTATAATAACCTGCTAAACCCGAAACTTCTCACCTCGGTTACATTTTGAGGGTGATTTCCAGTCCACCAGCCCCGATCTTAGCGGGATCAACTCTTATACCCTCGGCGAACCTGTTATCTTCAGGGATAGAGCTTTCTTTGGCAAAAATCATTTGGCAGGAACAGCATACTCTTCTTTTCTCTTAACGTCTACAAGACTATTCTCGAAGTGTTGTTCATGTTCTGTGCATCCTTAGAATACAGGGATGTTATCAATAAAACCACAACAAATTGATCCATAGGGTCGGAAAACCCTATTCATCAAATCAATAGATCTTGCCGGTGCATTAGCTCGACGAATGGCATGACAAAAACTCACCCAATGACCATATCGGGTTACAAATGCGAGTCTTCGACACATCTCCTTCCTTTACCTCGGCCCAGTAATACCTAATCATTTGGTCTATCTTGAAAAGACACGCTCCCTTTCAAGCGGTCAAAGAATCTTCAATTCTCGACAATGGTACTTGTTTTCTTTGTCACCTTATTGTCTGCCGATGTCGATGCACATCAGTAGAGTGCCATCTTTCTTTTTCTAAATAAAGCAGGTGCACCCCGAGGGACACAGCGGGTCGGATAAATCCTTTTATCTGGGTTAACTTTGCGATTGAGCTCTTTAAGCCTCTTCCGACTCAGTTGGAGCCATCTTGTTCGGTGCCCTAGACATAGGAACTGTTCCTGGTACAATTTCTATGGCTAAGTCACCTCTCTCATGTGGAGTGCACAGTAGCTGACCGGGAATACATGGAAATTCCCTTACTGCGAGATCTTTTCTACATCCCGCTTGACCTCTCTTGGAGTCAAGTATCAAAACCAAGAATGTCCATCCTTTCCTCATAATTCTCTAAGCTTGCATAGTGGAGATGACATTAGACATTACACTTGATCTAATGCCTTGTACTATTACCTCGATGCAGTCGGAGCATCTCAGCACTCTTTATCTTTTGTCCACGATCAGCGATAGCTCGGTGCTTAGACAACGATCATTCTAGAATCAGTCAAACTCTCGGAAGGGTAAGGTTATCAAATCAGCGAGAAAACTCTCTTTGTTGTATAACAATGGGAGCAATTACGTATATGCTATTCACTGCTAACGTTGTGCCCAGCGGACTAGATTACATTCATGTCATATGCTAATTTCTCCATTCTTTGTACTGTCGAATACATGCTCCATGCGCACACATGAATGATGAATCCGGGATCAATCCAATGCATGCATCTCGATATCATATAAAGAGAATATACGAAGTATAACCTCGGAGCATCCGATCCTCCCGCGAGCCTTCATAGCATATATTACTCGTCTTTGATGCTTTGTAGGCATAGGGCGATCAACATCTCACGAAACTATGCCTCCCTCGTCCTCTATCTTTGCGATATGGACCACTTCTGACCCTACGCGATCCGCGAGTGAAGAGAATTGGTGCCATAGATCTTCCTCTTCTACTTCCTTGTTGACTTATATTATCCCGCGCCGATTCTTAGGAGGCAGCGTGTTTATCAAATGATGAGGCTTCCACAGGAAACACTTCCCTCACGATGCTAACCTCTGAACTCCCAATTGCCTTTTATGGCAATGAGGACGTCGAATTTCTCTTTGTCTCCTTTGAAGCACCCATGTTTTTAGCCACTCGTGCTACATTGGACCTTTGCCTTCCTACCTCCTGCGTAAGCGGAACTATAGTCGGTTAATTTGGAGATTCTCTGGCTCTTTTCGAGGAGGAGATGACTCCTACAGAAAACTTCTTCTTTTTAAAAATCTTTCTTTCTTTCGTTTCTAGTACTCCTGCACTCATTGCGGCTTGGACGATTGATAAATTCCCTTTGTTTGGAGAGGAGTCATAGGTGCCAAATATCTTTACAATTGGAATCATGCAATCCATCCTCAAATTACCTACACGAAATGCCTCTGTGAGAACCAATTAAAGTGCATAAGCTTACTAAGATGACTAAATTCTTTCTCATATTCGACCCACCCGATAAGTTCCTTTTTGCTTCCAGATTCGAGGGTAGCACCCGCCTGGAATCTAGCCACATCGGTAACATACTTTTGCCCCTAAACTCTGGACAATTCCATGTCGATTTGGAATCCTTGGACTTTTGAGCACTAGTTTCCACGATCGTATGCCTCACCTACTTATTAGTGAGGCACACATGATGCTCTACGATCGGGAGAGCATCTGCTTCTTCCGAAATGTTCTTTTTCTAACTTTTTCTAACCGAGTTAGGCTTTTTCTGCGAGCTCTTCCAGAAGCTCGACCCATGGAGATTCTCTGCTCCATGTCTAACTAACATTATCTGTGGAGCTTTAGGAAGCGGTCAATCTATCTCAACCGAACCACGATATTCTCAGCAAGGCTTACGTGGAAGGCTCATTAGGTACATTACTTTTCAGGAAGGTTCGGAAGTGATAACCCTTGTTCTCTTGGGGTTAACACTCGGCGGCCTAGCCGGGACGATCCATCTATACAAAACACAAGGACATCCACTGTCGAGGCTGACATTACTAAACATAGGCTTTTCTATCATGTACATACTCTGATTCAAGAGCAGCTAAACCTAGGCTTTTCGAGACGCCTAAACCTAGATCTCATTACCATGGCGTGGCGCTGACTAAACATGGGGTGTGGTGAGAGGGTCATATTTTGTTATTTTTTAAACTTATAACCTTTACACTTGCATATTCATATGTGTTAAACAATTAACTTGTATTACATATTCATGCTTACATTGGATTAAAATATAGCAAACAAAGCTCTCCATATAATAAGGTGTTCAACATTCTACAATATTTATTTTAGTTTACAAAATTTCATACCCAAGAGTATAGACCTAAAGGTCTTCCGATGGAGCACCTATTGATGTGTGGCCTTTTATTTAGCGATGTGGTGCCGAGTCCTACGGACCTCTTCTTACGTACTGGCCACCTACACGGGATTGAACACCCGTGCCCCAAACTGCGCTTAGTGGGAAATAAGCCACACTGGATGACCTCCATTAAGGGGTCTTGCTTCTATACAAATGCATATAACACATGATTCTGAATTCTTATCAATTCTCATATATATACTCTTCATGTTTCCCCAAGTTTCATTTCTTGTCATCTTCATATACTTTTCATGTCATCTTGTACTTTACTTCTTATTCTTATAGCGTATACTTTCATCGCATAACAATGCTATACTTCTCATATCATGTCATATATTATCTACCTTTCGTTTTGCATATCTTAGAGTCATTTTCTTTTATGTTCATATCTTGCATAAACCTTAAAAGTGGATAAAGCGTAAAAAGACCGAAGAAACGTATTGTCATTATGCGAGACAATGATCATCTTATAAAAGCGCAGCCTTGATGGTGACGCCCTTTCGGGGCCACGATCAAACGGGATCTATGTCATCGACCCAAGCTGGGGCCTCGATATCGAGCAGGCAGAGCGGAACTTATATCTTTGCGGACTTATTTTTCCTTATAGGCATGCCCATCTATCCCTCTACCCGGGTTCTAAGCGGACAATCAATGTGTATTTTATGCTTAGTATGTATCTCATATTCGAATAATTATTGTCATTCGAGTGTCGTATATGATATATATATATATATATATATATATTTGAACCATCATTTATTCATAACTTTGCATTTTCATGTCTCATTCTCATAGTATGCATAAATAACATAACTTACTCTGTATACTATGAGTTATTTATGAATAACTATAGTTACCCTACGAGAACCTCATTTTCATATTTTCAGGACTATGTAGGTTCCAATCTTGTCATGCTATCTATTGATGAATTCTTGCTTCAATGGGATTTCCATAGAATCGAACACTCGAATCGGAGTTCGGAGAAAGAAGTTATGACCTTAGAAGTTGGAGTCATGCGCGGTCAGTCTTAACTTGGTAGCTGGGCCAGCCAGTACTGAAGTGACGGCTTCGGTCTAACACTTCAGTGACATCTAATAATCTCCTCGAGGCATATGGATGGATTCTTGACTCAATGGGCTTTCCATAGAGTCCAAGAACAAATCGGAGTTGACGAAGAGATATATGACGCCCAGTTAAGGTCATGCGGTCGATCTTGGCCGAGCTGACTGTGAATGGCGAGGCTACTTGTTGAAGTGACGAGCTCGGTGCTGCCAGTCTGACATCTAATAATCTCCTCAGGCATATGGATGGATTCTTGACTCAATCGGTTTCCACTTAGAGTCAAGAACACCCAAATCGGAGTTCGAGCCAGAGGAGATATGACGCCGAGAGTTGGAGGTCATGCGCGGTCGATCTTGACGGTGACACGGGTGACGGTACATGCGCGAAGTGACGAGCTCGGTATGACACCTTAGTTTGACATCTAATAATCTCCTCCAGGCATATGGATGGATTCTTGACTCAATAGAACTTTCCGGCGAGTGAAGAAACGCTGAAAATCGGAGTTAGACGAAGGAGATATGACCTTAGAAGTTGGAGGTCATGCTTGTGATCCCGATCTTGACAGTTTGAGCTCTGAGGACGACGACCTCCTACGAGGATCTGACGACCCCTACGGACTGGCGACCTCTACGGGACACAGCGAGCCTCTACAGGACACCGACGGCCTCTACGGGACCTGGCGACCTCCACGGGCGGCCTACGGGACTGGCCCCGACCTCTACATGGCGAGCCTCTCAGGTGCGACTCGCACCCGTTTGTTTGTTCAGAGTAAAGACCGTAGCAGTCTACGGGAGTCGAATCGAGGGTCAAAAGCCTAACATCAAGTTCATTGACGTGGATACAATTTCACAGAAGCACTTAATTCCAAATTCTCTTTATTTCTGACTCAAAAACCCATTCTAAGGTCTGGCTACTGCATATGATCAAACATAAGGAATTTTCTGGTTTCAACTTACAACTAAACCCTTCTCAAAACACGTATCTAGGGAGCCTTGGGAACTCTCCTGACTCGACCACACCACGAAATGAGTTTGGGAGTTTCCAAACCCAAACCATACATGTAAAACAAAGAGAGGGTCCAAGCCCGAAGTATGTCTAAGCGTTAGACCAAAACTAGATTTCCTTTTAGTAACTTACACAACATACTCATAGTTCCATCTGACCCAAGACGTATGTAGTCACGCAGCCGTTCTTGCTAGCTGCTTCTTCTCTCTTCTCTCTTGTCGTATTTGCTCTCGCTTTCTGCAGAGACGAAATAAGATATTCTTTTGATGCTTATCGCTGTTGATCTTATCCTTTTTATTTTTACTTTGGTCCTCAACTCTTATAATATTTACCAAATCAATTTATAATATTTTTACAATAGCCTCAGAATATCTTCTTTATTATTTGTAATTTAACTTATGCATATTCCTACTTTTGTTTTATCTTTATTTTATTCGAATAAATATACCTTTACGTTTATTATACCCCAGAAACATGTTATAAAGCATTAGGGTATAATTTAGAGATATTTAGCATATCCTTTGTCCTGCTTTCGTATTATATTTCAATACAGCACCTATTCCTATCCTTGTCATGTGTTCATCTTTCACGCTTATCATGTAACACCCGTCCAGAGAGTGTCTGATGCAAATCTTGTAAGGGGTGTATAAGAGTACCAAGTGTCACATTGTAGTATTTTGGAGACTAAAGTAGGAAATGAAAGTTTATGGAACCCGGAATTTGTGATATTAAACCAAGGGTACAATTGTCATTTAACAAAAGATTATGAAAAGCAAAAATCATTAAGTGTAGAGATGGGCCATAGTAGGAATTTCAAAAGTTGGCATTGCAAAATTAAAGAGATAGAGCTGATTGCAATTAGGGAAAGTGGAAAATATAAAAATAGAGGAAATAAAAGCCAAAATTCATTTAGTCTCAAAAAGTTTGCCTAACAAGCGAGTGAAAGAGAAGGAGAGGGAGCCAAGAGAGGAGGAAGAGAAGAGGAAGAAGAAGGAGAAGAAGATCCAAGGTATGAAATCTGCCATTTTTTGGGTTTGGTTTGAATCCTAAGGTTTTAGGATGGGGTGGATTTCTCCTTTGATCTAGGGTTGTGCAGGATTCGCGAAACACTTTGAATTTGTTGGGGTTATGAGAGTAGAGCCCCAATTGGGGAGAAAGAATAAACTTAGGAATCATCAAGAATTACATGATATTAATAGAAGAATTGGTGGACCTTAGGTAGTGTTTCTTGGATTTTCACCCCTGGGTTTTGTGTTTTGAGTTCCCGAGCACCAATTAGTGTTGTGGAGTTGTTTTTGAATGATTTCCAAAGTTGGTTTGAGGTATTATGAATTATAGAAGTTGTATGGAGTGAATTGGCATCAAAGTGGGAAAAATAACAAAATACGGGCAAAATATGGAAGATTATCTTGGTGCGAGCAGTAGTGTATGATGCGCCCCACAGCAGTGTGCCATTTGTTAGGGTTGCCGTGCACCTGATACCTTTCCCAGTTTAGACCAGTTTGTATTTTGGCCATAACTTCCTCATTTCTTATCATCGATTTGAGTGATTCAAGTGGCTACGTAAAACAGACTTCAAGGAGAACCAACCCAAAGAAGGCATGCAAATTCTGATCTAAGTGGCCCAAGAATTTACTCAAAAATTGGGCGTGTGCGAAAAAAATTCCTGATTCCAACTTTGGGCATAGGTAGTCCGGGTTGTTTGGACGTAACGAGTTCCCGGTGCTCCAAATTGGGTTCTAAGTTGGAATAGAACCCTTAGCACCTTAGCTTTAAATATTATAAAGAGTGTACATTCAATTTAGGAAATACGTTTAAGTTATGTGAAGATTAATATGAATGCGTCGTGTTCGTTTGAGTTATTAGGTTCAAAAGTAAAGGCGGGACAAGTGTGGGCTGTGCTCAGAGTTAAGCAGCAAGGGAGTGGTGTTCACAAGCTCATTTTCCAAATACTAGTGTATTACATTATTATTACAAATTGCTTTACTGGTATTTGTAGTTTGGACCTGGAAACCATTTGCAAGAAGCAAGCAATGAGATAAAAGGCAGGAGATTGTTTGAGTTAAACCTACATTTTGAAAGCATAAGCATTAGTTTTAAATTCATAAAAACTCATAACTAAGAAAGCAAACAGAAGTAAGTAAATGGTTTTTTGAATAATTAAACCATTTTTCAAGCAAGCAAGTAAGTAAATGGTTTTGAATAATTAAACCATTTTTCAAGCAAGCAAGTAAGTAAATGGTTTTGAATACTTATTTTTCAAGTAAGCAAGCAAGTAAATGGTTTTGAATACTTAAACCAATTTTCAAGTAAGCAAGCAAGTAAGCAAATGGTTTTGAATAATTAAACCATTTTTCAAGCAAGCAAGCAAGTAAATGGTTTCAAAGTGTAAAACCATTTTACAAAAAGCAAGCAAGCAAGCAAGCAAAGAAAGTTTGAGAAAACAAGGCCTTCCTAGTTATAAACAACCAAACCCGGTCGAGAGGTATTCCGTGCGTGCGGTGGTGTTAGGATCCAACCACATGCATTGTAGTTTTTGCACGGTGCCGACCCCAAACTTGGGACCATAAATCATGCATTTAAAGGGGCGTAGTGGCGCGTACGGTATATAAGGTTATGAGCTCTAACTAGAGGCCATGTTGACGGTGACCGCAGCGAGGTCAATTCCACCATATTCACTTGGAAAAAGGTGGCGTGGACACGAGGTCCTTCCACAGCACGGTTGAGCACAAGTTCCCGTGTTCCCTTTGCGGGTACATCCCGAGCAAAAATAGGCCTCCCGTTGGTTTGGAATGTTTTTAATATCTTTATTTTGAAAAATCAGCCATTGGATCCGGTCACGAGGCTTCCGGAGGAGTTTTAAAGCAAGCGAGTTGAGCTCGGGGCTCCCGTTTAGATTTCGCTTGTCCCGGTTGAACTCCCGTGGGTTTGTTTTTCAAAGCATGCGGTTGAGCCCAGGCTCCCGTTTTTATGAAAAAGTTTTGAGAAACTTTTAAAGCAATGGTTTGTGAAAGGTTTTAAGAAACTTTTCAAACAAGATAAAGCAAGCAAGCAAAGAAAAATTATAAGAAGTTTTATAAACTTCTAAGCAAGCCAGCAATAAAAGTCTTATAAGCTTTTAAAGAAAAGAAAAGCAAAGCAAAGCAAGCAAGCAAGTATTAAAAGTTTTATAAACTTTTAAAAGCAAGCAAGTATAAAAGCAAGCAAGTACAAAAGCAAGCAAGCAAAGAAAAGTTTTGAAAACTTTTAAAGCAAGCAAAGCAAAGAAAAGCTTGGAAAATAATTGTAAAAGAGAGTTTTACATTTTTGAGATGTTTTCGAAAAGGAAAAAGCAAAACCTTTTATAAAGCATACACTCAGGCTGCGTTTAGCTCATTATTTTGTATTTTAAAGAAACTATTTTCAGGTATAAGACGCATGAGAAGTTTAGACACAATAGGATTGGTCCTAACATTGTACAAGTGCTGTGTAAATTAAGAATATTATGTAAGAACATACTTTGAATATGTATAATGGAACATATGTATGTACATAGTATAGTTAGTTGTGAGAATGTGTTGGTATGCTGGTTGCCATATTTTGGATATAGTAGTAAGTGGATGTATCACGAGGTTTGAGTGTTCATGCCAATAATATTAACACACTTAGAAGTTCATTGCTAGATTTTACCAAATCTATGAAGTTATAAATAAAGAAAATTTTTATAGGAGGTTTTAGCCAGCGATACGACCGCTTCACGGGGATTTCTGATCCGTTGGGGTAGCGGCTGGGGATTTACGTGGGTGGCCCGGCTGCCTTCGCCGCGGTAGGGGGTGGGGGTGTGTCATATCATATGTCTTTTAAATGTTCCTTTTCGTTTTCAAGTTACATATCATGTCTCTAGTCTATGTCTTTTTCATCTGTCGGTTCTATGATTTATTGCATTCTATGTACTATTACGTATATCATATCATTCCTTATCTATCACATATACTTTGCCTATTTCTTGTCACTTGCTTATATCGTATACTTGATCTATTTCATCTTATTTCTTGTATCATGTTCTTTGCAAGTTTCCTATACTTTCATGTCTCGTATACTTTCATATAACCTATCTTATACTATCCTGTACGTTTATCTACATTCTTATACTTTTCATATACGGTAATATTGTATGCTTTCATCTGATACTTTTCATATACTGTACTTTCATATGTCTTTTACCTGTCTCTAGTCTTTTTCATGTTGCAAGTCATGTCTCTATTCTATGTCTTTGGAATATGTTATATCTATACTTTTCATACATACATATTCATACTTGTACTATACTCATTCATATTCTATCCTATCATATACTTTGTGCTTTGCGTGTACTTTCATTACTTTTCTTGTGTTCATATACTTATTTTCATATCAATTTATGCGTACTACTTGTTCTTGTAGCGTGCGTACTTTTTCATCGCGTAAACGATGCTATGCTTCTCATATCATGTCATATATTATACATGTCATTTCCTTTTGGTTTCAATATGCGCAATTACCTTAGACGGATACGGGAAATAACTATGTGTGCAGAAGGTACTATCACTATATGAATAGTGATCTAAATGCATTAATACCGAAGGTATCATCAGCATGCAGGCGGTGACTGTCTGTATCTTATCACGTACGAAGGTACTATCATTGTCTGAGCGGTGATCTCGGTCTATTGTGGTGACCCACCTTCCGGAGACCACGATCCAAACGGGATCTATGTCATCGACCCAAATGAGGTCTCGATATCTGTCTATGAATATGATGCGACATTTGTATCTTCCCTATAGAGCATGCACATCTATCCCTACCGGAGTTCTAAGTAGACAATCGACTTTATTACATTTTACATTACACATATCTCTCATAAGCATGAATAACTATTGTTATCATGATGATCGCTTATGCAATATATACTATCATTACTTTAATCTGTATTCGTTTATTCATATATATAGCTTTCTATATTCATATCTCTTTATATCATTTATGTACATGTTCTCATTCCTATGCTTTGTCATCTTTTGCCTATCTCTATCGTTCTTATCATTTATGCCTTTCTATAATGTGTTCCTAGCATGTTCCATCTATTCGTTTGTGTATGACAATCATATGTTCACATCATATAATCTTATATTCATATGTGCCTATCATTCATGTACTTTAGACTATCATATCTTATGACATATCCTATCATATCATATACGTTGCATATACATGTCCTTTTTCATATACTTTTCAATTACTTTTATGTTCATGTTCATGTTCATGTTCATATTTCATTTAAATTTTCATGTTTCATATCATATTCATGTTTTCTTGTTCCTCTGCTTGAATCTGCTACTTAATAATTGGAATCATTCCAATTTACTCATAATCGAAATTCAAATTATGGCATTTTCATGCCAACTAGTCATTCTGGAATTTTTCGAGACTGTTTGTATTACTCATTTTTTCCGGGGGTATTGCTTCATATTTGACACTAGTTCTTTGTACTCATTAAAGCTAAGGTGCTAAGGGTTCTATTCCAACTGGAATCACGGTCGAACCGCCGGAACTTCCGAGATATGACACAGGCACGGGCGATCTATGTTCAAGCGATGCAGAATTTTGCTGGACATGGCCCCACTTTGGAGTGAATTGCTGGGCCATAGAGTCAAGTGACAATGTCTATTCTTTATGTTTGATTTGGAAGCTTGAAGTCTATTTGCAATTGGCCACTTGAATCACTCAAATCGGATAAAAATGATGAGATTATGCTTAATCTGGCCCAGTCGGGAGTGGGAAAACGAGACACTACATATGCCGTACCACGACTGTACCGGTACATGTGTCGAACACCTGCCAGTGGGCTTTTATGCACACTTTCCATATTTTTCCACAATTCAACTCTATACTTCATACACACATCAAAACCATTTACTATGCATCTTGTAATCTCTTTTCTACTCAAATTATCTTTTATTACATATATTTCTTCAAAAATCTTCCATGAATTTCTTCCAAAACCCTTCTAATATGGATCACAACCCATACTCAAACCACACATGATGATTAGTTAGGGTTTGTTCTAAACCCTAACTCAATTACTCTCAATTAAACCATGAATCCAACCTTAAAGGGAGGATTCCCTACTTTTCTTGTGTCATTTAGAGTTTTACCAACCTTAATTTCATTATATTTGGTTAGGATGAAATCTGACAAACCACAGGTTGGAACTCCTCAAACTTTCTAGAATATACCCTGAAATTCCGTATGATTAATATAAAGATTAGTTCCATACCTTTTATCATAGCTTCTCTTAACTGCCTCTCTTCTTGCTTTACCTTTATAACTTCCCTGCTGTATTCTTCTCTCATTCTCTTTCCTCTCTACGGTTCTCTCTTTCTCAAAATGAGACCAATTTTTAGTCTTATCAATAAGGTTTATTAAGGCCATGTTTGGCCTTTAAATAAAACCATTTTAGATTCTTTCTTTATTTGCCTTTAAGTCCTTAGTTCTTCCTTTTTGAAATTTCTAAACTATAGTACTTTACATATTCTCAATTTGAAGCATTAACTTATCGAATGTTGCTGAGTGCCAGTACAGGTGAAGGAAAACTTAGTATTGAAATACCGTAATCATTCTTAAAGTATTAAAAAGCGACCGAAACGCGGTTTATTGACCTGGTGGATCTCTTGTTTTGACCAAGTTATTTCTGACGTTATTTAATGATGAAAGAGACGAGATGATACGGAGTAACAAATATTAAGTGACTGTTTGTAGCGTTATTGTTCTTTCATTTAGTGTCATGCACTCACTCTAATGTGTAAGGTGCCCGATTGCGCTATGGGAATGCATTATCGCGATCCCAAAACATTCATGCTAATATATTCATGCATATATATTAACGCCAATTAATTCAAATCTGTATTATTAAATTCATAATAACAAAATGTGACATTCAGCGACATGCTGATCCATTTTAAATCCATGTTCTGCCACCGAATATCATACATTGGCGTGAGCGGTGAAAGCGCCACGGGTTGATAACGTTGCGGCCGCCAACCGATAAGGATTTTTACTTCCACTTGGTTCAAATGTTTGAGACCGAAAACACGGTTAATTGAAGCGCCAGGAACATCCCCAGCCATTTTACATGGCTCTGCAAAAGAATAGCAGTAGGAAAAGATCATATATTGGAGTTGTCGGGCCCACGGAGCAGTGTCCACACGGGGCTTCGCCGGCGTGGTCACGACTTGTAACACTCAGAGTCCCGGAGCCGAAGGTCGAGAAACGACATGAATCTAGAGATGGAGCTCTCTCTCTCTCTAAAAAACTCCAAAATCTCAGCCACTGCACGTTCTGCCCATTTTGCTTTCAAAAATGGAGAAGACAACTATTTCAAGTTTTGTCTTATTATCATTAGACTTTCCATTAATTCCCAATGTGTCCATTTTCTTGATTTTTGTGGCTTGGCGCGAAATCTCGACCATCAAATCTAAACCCATCTCTCTGCTCGTACGACATGTCGCGTAGTGCGTATAGTAGGTGGCACCTGTCGCGTCGCGTGTCTCTTAAACTGGTTCACGACACCCAGACGCATCTTTGCAACATCATTTACTCATCTGCTTATTTGTGTGTGGCTCGTGTATTATGAACTTTGTATTGTGGCTGTGTGCATTTTTGCCTTTCCGGTGCCTCGAAAAATGTGAAGTGATGTCTCGGGTCGACCAGTCGGCGATAGTAGCTAGATTTCGCGAGACAATTCAACGGTGAGTCCATTTTCATCATCCAAGATCTAGAAAAATTCCAAATTTTTACGAAGTACGATTACACCGTTTTGAAAATTCGAATTTTCGGGTTTACATTCTCCCACCTCTTTAAAGGAATTTAGATCAGAAATTACGTACAATCATAACGGCTTCAAAGTGTATCACCGCGTCTTGTTATCTGTGCGTGTAAACTAGTCATTTAGTAGTAAATGACTAAACCCATTTCTACCTTCATTCTAAGCGAAGGGATAGGTGGCCATCGTGTCCTCGCTCTCTTGCGTTGACTTCTCCACTCCACGGTGCTGCCATAGCACCCTCACGATAGCCTCCGCGGTCTTGCGTGTAAAACGATCTGGCTATCCGCAGTACACCTTGGTCCCTCACTCGAGAGGTCTCGTCAGTATTAAACCTCTGATCTCTCACAGAATCCTTGCTTGAGTTGGATCTAGAGTGTACCTTTTAGGCGTGGGGGCGTGAAATACCTCGTGGAAGCACGGCATGTTGGGCGGTAGGCCAATCGGTACGCGCTCACGAGTGCCTACTCTCAGTATCTCGAAGGGCCCGATAAACTATGCGGTGTATATCTTCTGCGCTTTGGGCAAGACCACTCCTCTGCTTGGGGCATCACCTTGAGGGTGTGATCTCCAGCCTCGAGGAGCTCTAAAGGGTGCGGCGTCGTACATCGACATAGCTCTTGCCAGGCTGGCGGGTGAGAATGCGTTGTCGTATCCGAAGCTCCCACCGCTGTGGGTGTCTCTTTAATCGGATCGGGACCACGTGGAGCTCAGCATCGGTCCCGACAAATGGTGATACTGCACTTGGCCTCCCATCTGATGCAGCATATGGGTGCCATCCCGTATACTCGCATGATAATTGTTGTTGTAGGCGAATTCCACTGAGGGCAAGTGCTCTTCTAGCTACCGCTTATGATCGAGGGCGTGCTCAAGCGACATGTCCTCCCAACAGCCAGGTATAGTCCTCTACGTGCGACCATGTGTGCGTGGGTGGAAAGAATTTTGTACTCATGGTCGGTAGTGTGCCTATGGCCTTGCTTTGGAGCTCTTCCCGAGGGTGCGCCATAAACCTCGGTCTCTTCCGACTATGGATCTTTGGTACTCCGTAGCAATGGGACTATCTCTCGGATGCCTAGCCCGTTAGAATCTCTGCAATGTGAAGTCGTCCGTGGCTAGAGAGTAATGTTGCGACTTGGTAGTGGGTCCACTATCACCCATCGCCATCTTGTCGCGGCGGTGTCACGTGGCAAGTGGGTCACAAAATCCATCTTGACGTGCTCCCACTTCCACTTTCGGCCACCTCCAGTAGGCGTAGTAGCCTGCTCTCGCCAGGTGCTCGTATCAACGGCGGCTTGCGTGAGACGCTGTCGAGCAAGTCCCTGCGTATCTCTTCATCCGCTCGGTGAAATGCGCGGCGAAGATCTGGTACATCTTCGTGCCACCTAGATGCACGGCAAATCGAGAGCAGTGAAACTCCTTGAGAATCTCCTCTCTCAAATCGGTCAACTGGGAAACCACTACCCATCCTCTATATCGAAGACTACCATCTGTGTGGATGGTCCAGCCCTCGTCACGTACCTGATTGTACTCGGTCCCTAATGGACACTATCTCCGCATCCTGCCCTTGGGACTCAATCCCATACGCTCAGCGGGGAAACGGTGTAGCCACTAAGCTTCCCAGCGTACCACAGGCTTTCATTTGTACGCAACTTTAAATTGTCATGATCTCGAGAGCATCACGCCACTCGAGAGCTATACTAGTAATGCTCACAGGCGATTTACGTGAGTGCATTAGCCACCACATTTTGCCTTACTAGGGTGGTAATGCAAGTGAATTCATAATCCTCTGGGAACTCCATCCATTTGCGTTGCCTCTATATTGGTCCATTGCGTGAAAATATATACCCGGTTTTGGCCAATTACGAGTACACCTCGAACTCTCCTAAATGCGCCATAGTAGTGGCACCAAATCTTCAAGGCGAGACTACGGCCGCCACTCCATGTCGTGTGTGGGTAGTGCGCTCATGATTCTTCAAGCGCGGGAACCATAAGCTGCAACCCTCCCGGTGCATCAAAACACATCTCGGTCTGGCCACTCGAGGCATCCTGGCTCTTGGCAATGCCCCAATCCTTTTTGTTAGGAGACTATCGAATGGGGTGAAGTAGCCTCCTCTTCAACTCAGGTGCCTCTCACATCGGTCATCCCAATCAAACTTGACTCCTTAGGGTCAATCTCGTCATAGTCTTTGCCTAATCGGAGAAATCATGTGAATCTCTGTAGTACCCGACGATCCCAGCTGTATCTCGAGAAGGCCGACTTGTCTCCCAACTCATCCGCGACCTCGACCTTCACGGGTCGCGACCACGCGATATTGACATCCACGTGTCCCAAAATCTCACCTCGGTAAGAAGCCAAGGCTTCGCATTAAGCTTGGCGTACCGAGCGTGGTCTCATGATAAACTAATAACACAATCCTCGAATGATACTCATGCTCCCACTGCGTTTGGGGTAGATCAAGATGTCATCTCACAAAAGACTATGACAAACCCCAGTCTAGATAGGGTTGGGTACACCCTATTGCATGAGATCAGAATGCCCTTCAAGCGTTAAAGTCGACAATCAAAGGAGCATCAGCGTGAAGCTCAAAGTGCCCTGCTTGTGCGTCCTAGTGACACGTCTTGAGGTTATCTTGTCTCCTAACCCTTGGCGATGGTACAACCGTGAGATTTGTCTTAGAGTAGACTCGCGCTCCTCTCAACTGATCAAACAAATCATCAATCCTAGGCAATGGGTATCGATTCTTGGTGTAACCTACATTGGCGCCTATAATCAATGCACGGTCGAAGGTCTTGTCCTTCAACTAACCATAAATAGAATGAAGTGCCCATTGGTGAAGTGCTGATGCAATGAACCCCGCATCCAGCTAACTCCACATCAGCGGACTTTGAGTTCCTACAACTCAACTAGTGCCAACCTATGCAGAGTCATAGAGATGGGTGAGAAGTACTAAGTGTAACTTCGTCACAGAGTCTACAACCACCTCTGAGAGGCAATCCGAGTAGCTCGGCTCAGGAAGAAACATCCTCATACTCGCGGACGCTACTGGGGTAGATCTAATTTTTGGTCTCACATCGTCACTCTAGGGCAGGCAGCTTCAAACCCGACATGTATCCACGACACTGGACACAATTACCAAGCTGTCTGGGGCAAAATATCATGCTTGATCCCCACTGAAATACTACGGAGTACCATCTTGCGTGTAGCGATACGAAACACTCTTCATTTCATGATCGATAACGACTACGTAATTTGTCGGCTAATCTGCATCCCGAGGATGACGTCGAACTACGACATGTCCGACCCTCGGGTCAATGAGTAGAATCCCAGGCTCTCTAACTCGCAACCCGACATATCATCCACTATCCTGGCCTAATCCTAGGGAACTCTCGGGGCTCCTGCAAGGCCTCGACCTCCCAAATGACTACATCTGGCCCGTGCGATAGAATAGATAGAGCGCACCAAAATCAAATAACACTCTTTGCCACCAGGCGAGATAGCCAAAAAGCGATACCATGTATATTTGGGCGATATGATGACTCGTTGAGTGGTGTGTGATAAGCGTAAACACCCTTAGACCCTTGGCGTCCACGGGCGTGGGCCTGCGTCCTGCGCTCGACCCATCAACGGGCCTGCCGACTTTGCACAGTAGCAGGAGGTGCGTTAAACTCGCGGGGCGAAGCGAAACGCAGGCTACATAGGGCTATGGAGGAATATAGTGTGCCTCCTCTCTGTCCCCAGTTGGCTGGGATTTGCTTTGTCTCGAAACCACAGGATCCATTTGTCTTTGGGGGGCAATCCCTCCTCATGTCCGGCTGCGCGATGAAAGCACACCATCTGCCCGGCTAGCCGTGACCACGATCTTTCCACAGCTCGGATGGCGTGGCCTGGAGCCCTCGTGAACTAGAAGCCCTCTACTTCTCTGAGACTGAAGGCGACTCTCCTTCCTCTTGCTACTAACAGCATCTGAGTGCTCAAGCATCTCGATCTCTCTCTATGTTGAGTTGTCTGACCACATGGAGTCGTGTGTCGTGGCGAAGTCCTGATCACGCCTCGAATAGACAAATTCGGCTTATTCTTTCAAACCTCACGACTTTGGCCATATGCGTACGTGTAGTCGTCGACAAAGTGGGCTAGCTCAGTGAATCTAGCCATATAATCCATCACAGTCATCGTCCTACTTTAGCTCACAGAACTCCACGAGCAACCATGTGTGATATCGAGAAAATACTTACCCATGAACAGCTCCTGGAACTCTACCCATGTCATTGCCTCTAGGTCTCTAGAGGTCTTTGTCCAGTTCCTGTCACGATACAACAATTGTATCATGACACACCCCTGGCCAAGCCTCCCTCCTATCACGATACAAAGATTGTATCATGACACACTCCACCAGCAAGGTTGCGCGCGCACGCTGCTGGTCGTGTCGCACGCACTACGGGCCGTATTGTGGCGCATGCTCGGTCGTGTCGTGGCCAAGCCCTGGCCGTATCGTGGCCGGCCTGCAGCGCCCATGCTTCTTTGTGTCACGATCCGATCTTTTGTATGAAGTGACTGCTTCTTGAATGGGAAGTAGCCCGGCTATTACTGTGACGTTTTCTTTTATTTTTTTCTCATTCTAGCTCTTTGGAAAACCACCAATATATATATATATATATATATATATATATATATATATATATATATTTTTTTTTTTTTTTTTTCAATTTCCAGTAGAACGAAATAAATTACTAAAAAATTATTTTATTTTATTTTTCCGGTTTACACCTTTGTAAGGCAACAGAAAAATTTCTTATCAATTTTTTTCCTATGTGCTCTTCACTAAGCACACAATCACTAACATATACACACAAATCATACACAACAATTCATGTTCACATTCAAGCACACATAACACACAATGCATCTTGATGTTCTAATCTAATCCGTGACTTCCCAGTAATCATGCCTAGCTCACACGCAGAGCTCCCGAGGTAATCATTTACCTTAGCTACGATACCAAGCTATGAAAATTTGGTGCTTCGAGGTAAACTATGGATACACCCACACAGGCTCCTTGGGTATTGGTATGCCTGGCTCGATACCAATGCGAAGATGTATCGGAACCATACTATAAACACACCCAGTAGGGCTCCCAATTGTCGTTTACCTTGGCTCGATACCAAACGTGACGCCCCAAAGCAGGGGTCTGGTGGCTAACTGTCAACCACGAATACTCATGGATGTTGGGTAACTTTGACACCACTCACGAAAATCGCGAGTCTCCTTTGTACGGGAGCTCTACCCACGAGGTACAAAACCAGTCTAACTTGATTATGATGACCACATAAGGTCCACATGCGAGTAAAATAATGGCCACTTGGGCCCCTGCATCAATACTCACAAAATACATCAACTATATACAATAGTTTAAGAGTTAATAAATTACTCTTTACCAAACATATATCAAAATTTAGAGTTTTAATGCATGTTATACAAAGCAGTACCCAAAGCCCTGGCTTAGGCTTTTCTTCTAAGCGAGACTCTAGTGAGCGTCGTCCTCCTGTACACTCACTGTACTTGAAATATTGATCCCTCGACAGGGTGAGCAAAGCTCAGTAGTTATAATTTTCTACATGGGTTACTCCCCACCTAAATGCACATGTCATGGCAAACAATCACATTCAAGCAATTTCATGAACATACTTTCGAGATGTCCTCGCGACCGATCCATGTCGAGTCCTCACCGACTCCCTCACATATGCCTAACTCGAATGCGAGTAAAACATCCAGTTTTCAAAACAAAAGCTTTTTATTTTCGAAAATTTTCTATCGAGTTTCGGTAAAATATTGGACTACCCTCCGGCGAATTCTTTGGATAGCGGCCTAGAGCTTGATCATAGTCTTCATCCGAAGTGATCTGTTGGATGACTCTCCAAGGCAATTCTTCGGAAAATCTTCCGTCGAAATTCATTTCACAAACATTTTTCGTTTTTGTTTTTTTCATTTTCGTGTCATGCACTTACTCCTAATATTGTAGGGTGTCCCAGTGCATATGGAATGCATTATGTTAATCCCAAAACATTCATGCTAATATATTCACATGCATATATATTAACATAATTAATTCAAAAAAATCATGATATTAAATTCACATCAATAACACCAAAATTAGCTCACATGGGATAATTAGCAAACACAAGCAATTCATTTTGAATCACTTAAAACACACATTTTCACACCAAGAAAATCTCATCACTATTCACATGAACAGTGAAACCCTCGAGTTGTAGCCTTGTTCACTGACCCTGACAATGGCGATTTCTCCGCTCAGTTCAAATGTTGTGAGGCCAGAAAAACCTGACCTAATCTAAGCCTTGGGCATCCCCAACCATTTACATGGCTCTTACCCAAAGAATAACACAAGTAGGAAAAGATCCCTACCTCTTGAAGTTGTCGGAACTCTACCAAATCGGTGTCCACACGAAGCCCTCGCCGCGTAGATCGACTTTGCTTTTTGCTCCGTCGAGAACCGATGGTCCAAACGACCGCAAATCTAGAGAGATGGAGCTCTCTCTCTCTCTCTCAAAAACTCCAAATCAGCCACCGCACGTTTTGCCCATTTGCTTTCAAAAATGGAGAAGACAACTATTTCAAGTTTTGTCTTATTATCATTAAACTTTCCATTAATTCCCAATGTGTCCCTTTTCTTGATTTTTGACACTTGGCACAATCTCAGCCATCCATCTCATCCTCTCTACTCATGCAACATGTGTCACATGCGTACATGTAGTAGGTGACTTTTGTCACATCACATGTCTCTTAAACCCGTTTTACGACTGTCAGATACTGGTGCCCGCCAGCGTGAAATTCGACGTCTCGAATTCGGCCCGTAAGTAGCTAAGGTGTGAGAGGCAGTTCCAACGGTGAAGTCCGTTTCGTCATCCGAGATCTAGAAAAATTCCATATTTTTACCGAAATTACGATTTTACCATTTTTCAAAAAATTCGAATTTTCCCGGGTTTTACAGTGATGACGTGAAATAATGCATCCTATAAGATTGTTGGAATTGGAATAGTCTGAATTAAAATGTTTGATGGGGTTAGGACACTTGGTAATGTGAGACATGTCCCATTTGAAGAAGAAACACGAGTTCTTTGTTATTCTTGATTCAAAAGGATATAAGTACACTTGTGAATGTAGAGTTTTGAAGATTGGCAAAAGTACTCGTATTGTTATGAAAGGAAAGAGAAGTTACACCAAATTATATGTGTTGTAGAGTTCTATCGTCACAAGTGATGTTGCCATCATTGCACTTTCCATGTCAGATGGTAATATTATTATGGGTAAAGTTAGTACTCATAGTAATCCAACATATATGCTGATTAAGTCACATTTCGTGGCTAAGTTTAGGCATTGATTGAACTTGGTTGGTGTTTGTTGATGAGTTTTACCCTAATGGGCTTTTATGGAAGAGGTCAAATTTTTTTGAAGATTTGAGTTTGTTTATTAATTTGGAATTTGTGTTAAGGTGAAGATTGTTGGTGACCCACATTCTTTAGTGAAGGCCCATAGCCTATTATTGATATTATTAGGCTTAGGCCTATTCGCTGTTTGGAATACCACCAATTATCATTATCTATTTGTATTTTAGGGTTTCGGGCTCTATAAATTAATAGCCATCATATCTCAATCTTGTACCATATTTTTCAGAATAGTGGATTTTTCCTCTTCTGCATGTGATTGTTCCTTGCTTAGGGTTTTCCATGTAAATATGCGTGTTCATCTTTTTTGTCTTTTATTTTTCTTTATTGTCTATTAGTTTAATTATTTTTAAGAGAATTTGTTCTCCAATTTCTCTGATTATTACTATCATTTTTAATGTTTGCGTCTTTATTCTATGCGTGATGCGATCCATAGTGCTCGCCACTTCAGTTTTTAATATTTTTTACATGTATAGGTGCCATAGTGAAATAAAAATAAATATAAGTAATGAATACAACTAATTAAACAGTTTTTTTCTTAAAAAGAACCGAATCTTCATTTTAATTTTTTTTTTCACTTCAGTTTCTGGTGGTTATAGTTACAATTTTTTTTTATATCTCACAATTTTCGGCGTCAATCAAATTCCTTTTCTTAATCATAGTTTTTAGTAAGACAAAGATATTAAAATTTAAATCAGATTTTAAGTGCGTTTGATTAAATAATTCTAATATTTAAATTGAAATTTTAAATTTTTTTTAAGAGAAAAATAATTTCATTGATTCTAACTAGCAATACATCGATAGAAACATAAAATCAAAATCGCATGAAATGGCATCCAGATTGATAATATAATGAAGCGACTCGGAACCTATACATTTGATAGTTGAGTATACACATTTGATGTTACTATTGTGACTAGAATACCTTTGACTTCAGTTCGCATACTAACGACTATTGATTTGATTTCTTGTTATAATTTTCTTATTTGAATTGCCCAAACGCAAATAAACACCGCATCATAATGACAAAAACCAAAATATCGTATTGAAACGACATAACTACCTGTCGCACCAAGATGACAATAACCATACGCACACGAAGGTGACGACAATCATATGCCCACCAAGGCGATGACTAAATAACAAAAAAATATATAAAAACCTCGATATGTGTGGAAGAAGCATTTTATTGAAGAAAAAAAAATTGAAAAGATATGTAGTGTGAAGCTCTAAAACCGGGGTGTCTCGTTGACAACCTGTCAACCCGCGGAATACTCGTGGATGTCGGGTAACCCGACATCACTCATGAAAATCGGGTAGAGTCTTCTTTGTACAGAGAGCTCTACCTAAGGTACAAACCTGTCCTAACAAGTTCACAATGACCTCACAAGGTCCACATACGGATAAAAATGAGTAAAATGACCACTTGTGCCAATACATCAATACTCACAAAATATATCCCAACCAACTATATTACATAGCTCAAGAGTTATTACATTACTCTTATACAACATATATTAAACCTTAGAATTTTAATACATGTATACAACGAAGATACCAGCCCTAGTAGCTTTCTTAAAAATGCAGCCTCTGATGAGCAGATCCTCGTGCACACTCCATACTGAAATAGTGATCCTTCGACGGGAGTGAGCAAAACCCGGTAGTGATAATTTCCTACCTAGGTTACTCCCCCACCCTAGTGCATGTCATGGCAAACAATCACATTAATTATTCATGAACCACTTGAATGTCTACGCGACCAATCCATGTCAG
Source organism: Tetrastigma voinierianum (assembly GCA_016808115.1). Taxonomy (NCBI): domain Eukaryota; kingdom Viridiplantae; phylum Streptophyta; class Magnoliopsida; order Vitales; family Vitaceae; genus Tetrastigma; species Tetrastigma voinierianum. The sequence goes on along the minus strand of JAEQBH010000376.1, from coordinate 505,883 downwards.
AGTCCTCACCGACTCACTCCACATATGCCTAAAGCCCAGAATGAGTAAAAATATCCAGTTTCAAACAAAGCATTCTCGAAAACTCACTGCCGAAATTCGGTAAAATATTGGACTACCCTCCGAGGTGAATTTAGTTCTCGGGGAAATAGTCATGGTCCTCATCGAAGTTATACGTTAGACTGACTACCGAGGCAATTCTTGAAAATCTTCGCAGAAATTCCTTTCACAAACATTTTCATTTTTCTTTCAATTTCATGTCATACCTCACTCCTAATATTTAGGGTGCCCAGTGCATATGGGATACATGATGCCAATTCAACACATTCATGCTAATATATTCACATGCATATATCAAAATAATTAATTCACATAAATCATGTTATGCAATTCACAAATCAATAACACGAAATTAGCTCGCGCCGGTGAGTTAACAAACCGCAAGCTTAATTCATTTGAATCACTCAACATCATAAAATCACACCAAAAGTTCACGTCACTATTCCACATGAATAGTAGAAAGCCGTAATATTCTTGTTCGCGGCGCAAAAATAGGAATTTCTCCACTCGGTTCAAAGCTTTTGAGACCGAATTTACGGCTAAAACAAGCCTCAGAATAATCCTAACCATTTACATGGCTCTTAGCCAAAGATTAACACAAGTTGAAAATGTTCTACCTCTTGGGGTTATCGAGAACTCCACAGTCAGTGCCACAGCGTAGCTCTCGCGCGTAGATCGACTTTGCTTCTTTGCTCAAAGTCGAGGCAGAAGCGGTTCGAATGGTCGAAAATCTAGAGAGAAGGCAGACTTTCTCTCTCTAGATTTCAAAAACTCCAACTAATGCACGAAATTCCTCCTCCTGCATGTTTTTCTTTTTTTTTTTGTTTTGTTTAGAGAAGACAACTATTCATCATTTTGTCTTATTATCTCATTAACATTTCATTAATTTCACTTGTGTCCTTTTGTCTTGATTTTGACACTTGGCTTAATTTAAGCCGTCCATTTCCATCGTCTCTCTAATCATGCAACACGTGTCACAAGAGTACATGTAGTAGGTGACTTTTGTCACATCACATGTCTCTCAAACCCGTTTTACTGCACTTGATACCTGGTGCCTCGAAAAACGTGAAATTTCGAATGTCTCGGAATTCGAAGAAATTCGACGTGTTAGCTAGATTTCGCAAGATGATTCCAACGGTGAAGTCCGTTTCGTCATCCGAGATCTAGAAAAAATTTGGATTTTGACTGAAATTACCATTTTACCATTTTTTTCGAAAATTGGAATTTCTCGGGTCTTACATTTTCCCCTCCTTAAAAGGAATTTCGTCCCGAAATTCTGGACAATCTCAACAACTCACATGCATATGCAACATGCACTACACCATGCATGTAAACTAGTCATTTAAGTATTAAACGACTAAACCACATACCTTCATCCCTAAACAAGAAGGGATAGGTGGCCCACATCGTGTCCTCACGCTCCCACGTTGACTTCTCCACTCCACGGTGCTGCCATAGCACCCTCAATAGCCTCACAGTCTTGCGTCGAAAAACCTAATCCCGACTATCCATAATGCACATTGGTCCCTCCTCGAAAGTCCCATCCGTGTCAACCTCATCTTTTTCTGACCTTATGAAATTTGGATGCGGGTGTACATCAGGAGCATGGAGATGTGAAACACCTCAAGTGGACACTTGACATCTTTGGTTGGTAAATGTCGACAACGCTCTGAGTGCCTACCTTTTCGGTATCTCGAAGGGTCTAATGAACTCGATAGCTTCCAGCGCTTCTTGGAACGACCACCCTATAATAAAGCATCACTTTCGAAGGCGTGATCACCAACCTTAAACTCAAAGTGACGTCGTGCACATCAACATAACTCTTACTATTAAGTGCAGTCGTGAGAAGGCGTTGTCATATTAAGCTCCACCTTCTCGGAGGTGTCTGCAATCACTCCTCCCGGGACCCGGTGATGGAGCTCTCCTCCTACCTCGGTCAACCTTATACAAATGATCATGGTCTCATACAATACCTCATATGGTACCATCTGTATACTTAAATGAGAACATTTGTGGGCGAATTCCACTAAGGGCAAGTGCTCTTCAACTACCCACTTATGATCCGGGCGCGTGCTCGCGACATGTCCTCCCAACACACATGTATAATCCACCTGACATGTAACCCTATAACCAGCGGTGTGCAAGCGACCTTCCCAAGTTCACAATCATTGACAATCCAATGGACCGTCAACTTAGTCTATATCATAGACCAACATCCATATATCGAGCCCTTGCCATTTCGTGACTTTGTCTGATTTCAAAGTGGTATCGAATCTCGAGTCACTCGACTCCTATCACTGACTCTAGTGCATTGATAACTTGGTATGTGTTTTTCTCAGACGAGAACTTTTAAATTTTCTTCTTTGCGAGCCTCTTTCACCCTACGAAATTTCGGATATCTCCACGGGTCTCTTACACCCTTACAGAAATTTGGGATAGCTCCCCGGGTCTCTTACACCCCTACGAAATTTCGGATAACTCCTTTGGTCTCACCACCCACACGAAATTTCGGATCCTCCACGGGTCTCTTACACCCACCACAAATTTGGGACTCTCATGGGTCTCTTACACCCACACAGAAGTCGGGATAGCTCCCGGTCTCTTACACCACACCGAAATTTCGGTTTCTCCACGGGTCTCACTCCACGAAATTTAGGATACCTCCACGGATTCTCTTACACCCATAAAATTCAGTTTCTCCATGGTCTCTTACCCTTTCAAAAAATTTGAATTTCTCCACGGTCTCTTACACCCACGTAGAAATTCGGGACGACTCAGGTCTTCGCTGAAATTTGTGATATCTCATCGGGTCTCTTACACCCACCACGAAGTGGGATATCTCCGGGTCCTCTTACACCCGGTTTGGATACTATCGCGGGTCTCTTCCACCCTAACTCCAGGCTTCTCACATTGGGGGATTAACGACCCCTTCTTTACCGCGAACACACGTGAGTACTCTTCATTTCTGATTAGAACTATGAGTCTTCGTTACGGGCGTAGTCCCAAAAGAAAACTCAACCTACCTCACCAAAGTGGTGGACCAAGCCATACCGTGCACCCACCAGACTCGGCGATGACCGTGTACATAGGCATAATGATATCTTGTGACACCCCGTCCCGGGGGTCCACCATGAGCAGAATCTCGGAGATCTCTAACTCACAATCCCGACCTATCATGTCAACTCTCACCCCACGTCCTAGGGAAGAATATCCATACATGGCTTCTCTAAAGGCCTCAACCTCTAAGTCAAAATCTATCACACAAGATGAATTAATGAATGAATATGATGCATCCAATTTAAACGCTACTCTAGTTAACAAGTGTAAGAGTAGAAAGCGTGCCACTTCTCTATTTGCTCTGTATGCTCACCGACCTACGATTACCAGAGACCTTGCCTCCTAGAGACATCTAGTCTCATATGCCCTAAGCTATCGATAAAGCCTTTGTCGTCTGCCTTACATTAGAAGTCCGACTGTGAGTCCACATTGCGGCCTCGACCCACGCTCATGGCCCCCTCGGCCATCTGTCTTGCGAAGGTGCTTGTATAGCACCAAGGCCAAAACTAGTTCCTCTGACCCATACTAGGGTGTGGAGGAATGAGCCGTATACTCTCATGTTCTATATAGCTAGCGGGGCTGTCTTTGTCCACAAATCCTGAGATCCTTGTCTGCAGGGACGATCATCTCACATGCCGGGTTGTCGGTAGAAATAACATATCATCTGCCCTGCTTGACTAAATGCCATATCTTGGCCTTGGTCCTGAAACTCGTGTGAAGCAAAAGTCTTCTGCCTCTTCCCCGAACTAGAAGAGGCTCGTCCCTCACCTACTTCTCTGACATCGCCCATTTCGGATACCTCGTCGTCTTCTATCTCTCCCCATGGTCGAGGTTGTCCCGACCATGGGTCATGTCTTAATGGCGAAGTCTACGATCCACGCGAATGGATAACTTCAGTGACTCTCATTATCTCGACCTTGTCCATGTCGAGTAGCGTAGTCATCAGCAAAAGCAGACTAGCCGTGAATCTAGCCCGTAATCCATCACAGACATTGTCCCTGCTTGACTCTAGGAACTCATGGGCCTTCACTTAATGTCTCTGATGTCAGGAAAATACTTACCCATGAGCGGCTCCTGGAATTACGCCCATGTCATTGCCTGCAGGTCTCTAGGGTCTTTGCCCAAATTCCACCATACTTGGGCCTCACCTACTGTTGGGCGTAGCTAGTCTAATCACAGTCGTGTCGGAGGTAATCTCCATAGCCTCCAACATCTTCTTGATTTGCATGAACCAATGGTCGCCACCGCCGGATCTCGCTCCCACAGCCCAGATGTCGGAGGATGATGTACACACAAACCTCACAGGTGCCGGGACCTCCACGGCCACTGTTGTACTAGCACATGCAATAGTAGCAACCCGCAATCTTGGCCCAGCTCAGCAAAGGAAACTGCTTTGGTCGAATCTTTTGGTGGTGTTTGGCTAGCACCTCGTGGACGCCCTCTATGTCCTCGCCCTTGACTAGCCATCTACACATGTCAAATGGCAAGTTAAATTCTAACGCAATATTTATACACAGAAAAATATTTCATACACTATTCATACACAGAAAAATATTTCATACACAATGTCCTTGCATTCATAGGAAATGCAAGACAATAATTCCACATTAAATCATTTTTAACAACAAAAATTTTATTTTAGAAAATTTCATTTTAGAAAATTTGATTTGATTTGATTTGATTTATTTTTTTTTAAAACCTTGTGAATAGTGCTCATGAACATTGTTCAGCGGTGTTCATGAACGATTAATCCCAAGCATTGACTTAGAAAGCAGTGCGATGCTTGGGTTGGGTGCATACCTTAGACATTTGCAGCCCCGCACTTTAGAGGCTGCGTGCGGCCCGGCGGGTGTCGTGGCGGCGGCGGCGAATTCTTATCATGGCGCCGCACGAGACGTGTCGTGGCCCCCTCCGGTCGTGTCGCGGAGTCACGCTGTGTCATTTACTTGCGCCGCATGCGCGGCTAGCTGGCGCGTGTCGCGAGGCTCCTCAGCCGTATTCGCGGCCACGGGCGGCCGGGTATCCGCGACGATTATGCGACACGCTAAGCGGCCAAGCCTTCCTCCTGTCACGATACAAGCGATTGTATCATGGCACTCTCACTAGCCGGCACCGCGTGCGTCACGATCACGAAGGCGTATCGTGACACAGCCTGGCGGTCCCTCGCTTTTGTCATGATACAAAGCGTATCCGACGCACAATCCATCGACCCGAGGCCCGCGCGCGTTCTGGTTGATGTCGTGGCCTCCGCAGCGTGTTATGGCACGTATCGCTGAAAGCTGACCCAGCCGTATGAAGTGGCCCGACCACATGCGCCCCACGCCGCCCTTTGCTGCGCCCTTTGCTCGCCCTACGCTTGCGCCCAATTTGTCTCGAGGCCATGCAGTCAGCCTGTGTCACAATACGACTGGCGTATTCTTGATTCACAGAAAAATTGGGCGGTAGCCCGGCCCGGTCTCCACCGCGAAAAATTTTCTTTTATTTTTTTCCATTCCATTTATTGGAAAAACACCAATTTTTTCATTTTCGAGTAAACCAAATAAATTTATTAAAATTTATTTTATTTATTTTTCTTCTAGTTTTACACACTGTAAAACCTTAGAAAAATAATTTCTTCACATCATTTTTCGTTTAATTTTGGAATATTTGTCCAAAATTTTTCAAACACCTAAGGTTACATTTTCTCGACCCTAGTGTTCAACATTTTTCCTATGATATTCACCAAGCATACAATTCAATCACAATTCATAACACACAACTCATGTTATGTACAACAATCACACATAAAACATAGTGCATGTAGTGTTCTAATCTTGTCTCGTGATTTCCTAGGTAATCACATACCTAAACTCTAACAGCCGGTATATAAAAATTGTGATGTTCTCTTATCTCAAATGACCATGGCTTAAGCCCAAGTTCCCCAAGCCCTAGGTATTCGTATACCTAAGCTCTGATACCAAGCTTTGAAGCTGGTATCAGGACTAAACTTATGGATACCCAAATCCAAGCTCCCTAGGTATTCGTATTCCTGAAGCTCGATACCAAATTTGTGACACCCCAAAGCCCAGGGGTGTCTCGTTATTCTTCCGTCGACCTGCGGAATACTCGTGGATGTCGGGTAACTTGACACCACTCATGAAAATCGGGCGAGTCCTTTGTGCGGAGCTCTACGAGTGCAAACTTGTCGACAAGTTCCTGATGACACGGGGTCTACATACGGATAAAAATGAGTAAAATGGCCACTTGGGCCCATACATCAATACTCACAAAATATATCCCAACCAACTATATTACATAGCTCAAGAGTTATTACATTACTCTTATACAACATATATTAAACCTTAGAATTTTAATACATGTATACAACGAAGATACCAAAGCCACAACCCGACTTTCTTAAAATGCGGCCTCTAGTGAGCGTCGTCCTCGTGCACACTCCCTGTACCTGAAATAGTGATCCCTCGACAGGGTGAGCAAAGCCCAGTAGTGATAATTTCCTACGGTTACTCCGCCTAAGTGCATGTCATGGCAAACAATCACATTCAAGCAATTTATGAACTTACTCGAATGTCTACATTATTAAATCCATGTCGAGTCCTCACCGACTCCCTCACATACTAAAAGCCCAGAATGCAGTAAAAATATCAGTTTCAAAACAAAAATTTTGTTCAGCCCGACACAAAACTTCGGTAAAATATTGGACTACCCTCCGAGGTGAATTTATGGATATTTCTCCGAAATAGTCATGGTCTTCATCCGAAGTGATCTGTTGGACAACTCTCCAAGGCAATTCTTCGGAAAATCTTCCTTGAAATTCTTTTCACAAACATTTTCATTTTTCTTTCAATTTCATGTCATGCACTCACTCTAATATTACAGGGTGCCACAGTACATAGCGGAATGCATGATACCAATTCCAACACATTCATGCTAATATATTCACATACATATATATTAACATAATTAATTCACATAAATCATGTTATGCAAATTCACAATCAATAACACCAAAATTAGCTCACATGAGCTAATTAACAAACACAAGCAATTCATTTTGAATCCGCATGACATCATAAAAAGCACAAAATTTATGTCACTATTCATGTGAGCAGTGAAACCCCTCAGATTCTTGTTCATAGCCTAAAATAGGAATTTTCTCCACTTTCGGTTCAAAGCTTTTGAGACCGAATTTACGGCTAAAACAAGCCTCAGAATAATCCTAACCATTTACATGGCTCTTAGCCAAAGATTAACACAAGTAGGAAAAGATCCCTACCTCTTGGAGTTGTCGGAACTCCACCAAATCGGTGCTCATGCATAGTCCTCGCCGAGTAGATCGACTTTGCTTCTTGCTCCGTCGAGAACCGACGGTCCGAAGGGCCGAAAATCTAGAAAGAAGGCACACTTTCTCTCTCTAGATTTCAAAAGCTCCAGCTACTGCACGAAATTCCTCATCCTGCAAGTTTTTCTTTTTTTCTTTTTTTGTTTTGAGAAGACAACTATTCATCATTTTGTCTTATTATCTCATTAACATTTCATTAATTCCACTTGTGTCCTTTTGTCTTGATTTTGACACTTGGCTTAATCTAAGCCGTCCATTTCCATCGGCTCTTTAATCTTGCAACATGTGTCACAAGAGTACATGTAGTAGGTGACTTTTGTCATCATATCTCAAACAGTTTTTCGTCACCTATGTGGTGCCTCGAAAAGCGTGAAATTTGATTGTCTCGGTCGACGTTTTAGCTGAATTTATGAGCGATTATGATGAAGTCGTTTCGTCTCCGAGATCTCTAGAAAATTTTGGAGTTTGTGAAATTATCGTTTTACCATTTTCCGAAAATTGGAATTTCTCGGGTCTTACATGTAGAGGGTCCAAGAATGACTAAAAAATCACCTCTCTTACTTAAAAAAAAAAGGTTAATAGATAAAAAGTTGAAAAAAGTAAAACTAGGGTTTAGAGTGATGGCAACAAAATAAATCTAAAATAATAACTTAAGTATAATATAGGTTAAAATAAGTTTAAATAAATAAATATTAAGTCTTTTTTTCAACAATCGGTTTAGTCTTATTTTATCCTTATTTTATTTTTTAATAATTCATGATTTCAAGTGCTTACAGATGTCATCAATGAATGAAAAATATATATTTATTGAATTGTGAAAATAATTGAGAAATTGGATTAGATGGATAAATTCTAAAAATATTTACAAGAATGACCTATTATGAAAGTAAACTAGAAAATGTCAATTAAAGTGTAAAGATAAATCTCCTGATTGATATATAAATACTAGATATATAAAGATAAATGCCAAAGAGAAATAGGTTTGAATCCAAATATGGAAAGTGAGAGAAAAATGGTTAGTTTTTTAAATAACCTTTGTATTATTTGTACTTTTAAACGGTTATCAAAAATTTACTGTCTTGCGATTGACGTAGGGCTCCTAAATCAATGGCATCTCGAAGTTTTAGGAAAAAGACAAAAAATAATAAGACAAACGCCGAGGTGGAGTTTGTTTTTTTTTTTTTTCAAGTATAATTTTGTTACGAATAGTATTTAATATAATTAAAAATAATTAATCGAGTTTGTTTTTCTAAAAAGTAATATTTTATTTTTTATCTAAATTTTTAAATAATAAATTTTTAGCTAAAATTTAAAAATATACATATTTTTATTTAATTAGTATCAAAAGGATTAAGAGAATTTCAATTTGATCATAAAAAATAATATTATAACATCTAGTTTTTTTAATAGAAAAAAAATTTAAAAACAACATTAAGAAAAAGTCACAAAATCCATTATTTTGATTTTTTTTTCTATTTAATTTTTTTTTAAAAATTCAACTATATAAGTTATGAAAAAATTAAAAAACAAACACGGTAAATATTGAAAGTTATTTAGCCTTTAGTAAAAAACCAAAAAAACAAATGCCACCTAAAAGGCATTTATTTTTCTTAGTTTTTTTCTAAAAGCAATTTGCTTTCAAACTTTCGACAATTTGTTTCTTCATTTTTGTAAAACTTATTTATGAATTTTTGAAATTTTCAGTTTTTTCTATTAAGAAAAAGTCACATTTTAAAATTTGTATAAAATAAAATCTTTTAAAATCAACACATAATATTTCTAAATATTTTAAAAACACAAAATATATTTAATTTTTGTTTCATCAATCTATTATTTTTTAAATTATTAATTTTATATATTTTATTTTAGTCATACAAAATAAATAGATAAAATAATTATTTTGTAAGTGATAATAATAAATTATTTATCATTTAATTTTTTTTTGTAAATATGTTCATATGTTATACAAATATTGTACAAATATTTTTAATTTTATCATAATAATAAGTGTAAGACTCGAGAAAATTCCAATTTTCAGGAAAAGGGTAAAACGGTCATTTCGGTAAAAATCTGAAAATTTTAGTGCCGGATGACGAAAGCAGGCTTTATTTGTTGGGTCGTCTCCGCGAAATCTAGCTCTGCGTCGAATTGAGATGGTCGAATTTCTTAGCGTTTTCGAGGCTTACGAGATATCGGGTCTTAGAAAAACAGCATGTGATGTGACAATGTCTATTACATGTGCTAAGTATGACACATGTTGCGCGTGAGTAGAAGATGATAGAATGGGCCCATTTCTAGTTAGTGCGAGTGTCAAAAATCTAGAAGAAGGGACATAATGGGAATTAAGTGAAAGTTTAATGAATAAGACAAATTTTGAATAGTGGTCATCTTCTCAGGTGAAAAGCCAAAAGCGTGCAGGAGAAGGGAGGAATCACGGTGGCAGGTTTTGATGTTTAGAGAGAGGAGTGAAAGCTACTCTATAAGTTCCGGTAGTCGGATGTGCCCGGTTTCGACGGGCAAAAAGGATTGTTACACGCGGCGGGGGCTACAGCGTGGGCCTGGGTTTAGTGGAGTTTCGACAACTCAAAGAGGTAGAGATCTTTTCCTACTTGCGTTAATCTTTGTCTAAGGGCCATGTAAATGGTTAGGAATGTTCTAAGGCTTGTTTTAGCCGTAAATTCAGTCTCAAAAGCTTTGAACCGAGTGGAAAAAATTCCTAATTGAGTGATCGTGAAGAGTAACCCGAGGGTTTTACAATTCACATGAATAGTGACACGAAATAATTTTGTGTGAAAATGTGTTTGGTTGAGTGATTCAAAATGAATTGTTTGTGTTTGTTAATTAGCCCATGTGAGCTAATTTTGGTGTAATTGATGAACGAATTTGCGCCAACATGTTTTTATGTGATTTAATTATGTTAATATATATACAAGTAGATATATTAGCATGAACGTATTGGAATTGGCATCATGCATTCCATATGCACTAGGGCACCCTAGAACAATAGGAGTGAGTGCATGAGGTGGTTTCCCGAGAGAATTGTTTCGGAGGGTTGACCAATAATAATAATAATTATCGGAGTGTGTCCATTACAACATCGAAGGGTTGTCCATATAAAATATCAATCGTCGAAGTTGGCCCAATTGATATACATCGGAGGGTTGTCCATATAAAATATCAATCGTCGGAGTCAGCCCAATTGATATACATCGGAGGGTTGTCCATAAAATAAATTATCGGAGTCGGTCCACTATTTATATCGGAGGGTTGTCCACGGTTAAAAACAAATACCTTTGTTTGGAAATGGTTTTCTCATACATGGCTTAGGCAAGTGTGAGGGAGTCGGTGAGGACTCGAGACATGGGTTTGGGCATGTAGACATTCGAGTAGGTTCATGAAATTGCTTGAATGTGATTGTTTGCCATGCATGTGCACTTAGGTGGGGAGTAACCCATGTAGGAAATTATTTCTATTGGGTTTTGCTCACCCTGTCGAGGGATCACCATTTCAGTTACAGGGAGCGATCGGGAATCCGGCACTCATTAGAGGCCGTTTTGAAAAGAAAGCTGACTTGTGACTTCACTATTGTTGTATGACATGTATTAGAATTTATAATTTTAATATATGTTGGTATTAAGAGTAATGTATTAACTCTTGAACTATGGTATATAGTTGGTATGTTTGTTGAGTGATAATACGGGGGCTGAGTGGCCATTTTACTCATTTTAATTTGTATATGGACCGATGTGGTCCTGAGTTGATTAATTGGGACAGGTTTGTACCTTGGGGTGAGCTCCGTCTGAAAGGAGACTGCCTTTCGATTTTTGTAGTAGTGTCGGGTTGCGGGCATTCCGCGGTATTCCGCGGGTTGACAGGTTGTCAACGGACCCCTCGGTTTTGGGGCGTCACATCTAGGTATCAGAGTCTAGGTATACGAATACCTAGGGCTTGAGGGACTTGGGCTTAGGCCATGGTCGCAAGGAATAAGAACATCACCACTTGGTGTGGCTCGATGTGGGGTTAGTTATGTGATTACCTAGACAATCACGAGACAGGATTAGAACACTACATGCACTGTGTTTATGTGATTGTGTGATTGTAGTGATTGATGTGTGAATGATGTGCATAACATGAATTGTTATGTATTGATTGAATTGTGTGCTTAGGTAAATAGCACATAGGAAAAAATAATAATAATAATAAAATGTTCAACACTAGGGTTAGTGTGAGAACAGGTGTTTGAGGAATTTTGGACAAAATGGTCGAGAATTTAATGAGAAGAAAAAAAAAAAAAAAATATATATATATATATATATATATATATATATATATATATATATATATATATATATGATAATGAGAAGAAAATTTTCTAAGATTTTCACGATTGTGTAAAAGCGAAGAAAAATAAATAAAATAAATTTTAGAAATTTATTTGGGTGTCTTAGAAAATGAATATATATATATATATATATATATATATATATATATATATATATATATATATATATATATATATATTTTTTTTGGGTATTTTTTTCCCGGTAGCGAGTGTGAAGAAAAAAAAATGAATGAAAAAAAAAAAAAAAGGTCTGACCCGAGAAATTGTTTGAAATTTCTTTGCCCGTTTACCCTGACCTTTGATCATGATACAACAAATTTGTATGGCATTGACCTGGGCTGGAAGATTTGGCGGCACGGGGGGCCGTAATCGATTTGGCTTTGTATAGTGGATGGGGCGGCTTTGTATGGCAGAACGCTATACGGGAGAAACTGACACGACACGGTCTTCACGATAGGCGGCTGCGTTTGTCTATGGCGGTACTTGCTGACCTTGTGCCACCCAGCGCATAGCCTTAATCTTGGGTGTGTGCGATCTCTTCTTGTTTCTGACCTTCCCGGGCATGGGCACCTGCGTGTGGCCTGCCTTTCTTTGTTCTGACAGGAGGAGCCACGACAACGCCTCTCTTGTGCGCCGACGGGCGTGTCGCGAGCACACAGGCGCACCGTACTTTGTATGAAGTCCGTTGGGTGTGCACCATAGACTGACCAGCGTTTTGGACTTGGTACTATTTGCGATCCTTTGTTTGGACATATTCATGAACACTATTCATAAACCTTGTTCTAATTTTTAAAAAAATAAAAATAAATAAATGAGATAAAATAACTAAAAATGAAATTTTCAAAAATAAAATATTTGATGTTGAATATTGATGATGCCTTTTCAATGGGCCCAGAATTTGGAGCGTGTGGGGGCGTTGGGCGGACTGAATACGGTGGGTTGGGCGTGAGCTCTTGCCAGATCCATCGGAGAATGGGAGCGCTGTCTAACGATCTGGCTAATATGGCTTTGAAGGTAGCACTTCTGATAAAACAAGAAAGAGAAATTCGGTGGGGGCTTCGCCCATGGCGCTCAGTGCCTAAGTCGATTTCTTCACGAGAGAAAAAAGAGAAGCGCAGAGGCGAATGTGTCTCGACAGCGAGGGATGCGTATCAGTATGAGTATTGGTATTGGCGTTAGTTTTTGCATACCTTTCACCGATGGGGTCGCCTTGTATTTATAGTAGATGTTCAACCAGTTGGATGGTGACTAGGATTCGTTCCCATTGGATGAGATATTTTTTGTTGTGCTCGGTGCTCCAGTTTGGTAAAGGATAAAGAAGCGATTTATTTGGGATAATCTTCCATTCTATTGGGGATCGTTTTATTCTTGAATAATATATTATCGAGGGGATTATTCTATTTTTCTGTACCTATGGAACTTATAATCGGTCTTTGGGCGAAAACGGGTTGGACCCTCGATGCAGGTAGCACCAAAAAGGCTTGAATGCTGCAATGGGCATACCTCTCCTTTGGGGTTTAGCGAATGGGCCTGAATGTTTCGTTGGGCTGGTCTCTTTCTTGGGCCTGGCTAATGGGCCTGTGAGCCTTATTTTTTATACCCTATCAAATATGATTGATATATTGAATTAATTGTCTTGCATTGCCTATGAATGCAAGGACTTAGTATATAAAATATTTATGTATAAGAATAGTGTCTCGGGGCTGTGTTTGAGCCTTGGAGATACTTCATTAAATTTAACGTGCCATTTAACATGTGTAGATGGCTAGTCGATGAAGGCATGGAGGGGCGTCCAGTGCTTTGGTCGATCCACCACCCGATTATTTGATCGGCAAGCTTCTTTGAAATTGTGAGTATTGCGGTTCTTTGCTATTGCACAGGAGCTAGTGTATGGGAGTAGTCAAGGAGTCAGGGTTACCTCCCGGATATTCGGGGCATCATCCTCGGTATTCACGGGGGAGGAGATTCGATGGTGGCAGACAATTGGTCCATGCAAGTTGAGAAGGTGTTAGAGGCTATGGAGATTACCTCACGACACGACCGGGTTAGACTAGTGATTGTTCCTGGCTAGAGGGTGAGGCCCAAATATGGTGGAACTGGGCAAAGACCTCTAGAGACCTAGAGGCAATGACATGGGAAGAGTTCCAGGAGCTGTTTATGGGTAGGAAGACGAGGCCTGGAACAGCTTGAGGGCGGCTGAAGGCGAGCTTCAAGAGGCTCAGGATGATTTGAGGGTTGTGCAGAACGACTTGATGGAGGCTAGGGATGGGCTGCAGTCTACCCAGTACGATCTTCAAATGGTTAGGGATGAGCTTCTCACATCCCAGTGAGCTCGGGAGTCCTGGGAAGGCTGCGTGCAATCGAACGTCTGGCGTGATAAGAGCGATCTTTGTTGGACAAGCTGTGTGGCGAGGGCTACAGACGGTGCTTCGGTGGAGACCTTGGCCCGGAGTAGTGTCGCGGTTGCGTGGGATCTTCATCAGCAAATAACCGCTGGTGGCTGGTCGCGACGAAATTATTGGAAGCGGTGGGCGTCTAATCAATGGATTTACGGGTGGCTTGCCTTTGGAAGAAGAATTTGTCCAGTACTGATGGCTGGTTCTGGCTTTGACCTTCCGATGAGGAGGATGAGGTCCTTCTGGCGATTATCCTGGGTCGGGCACCCCAGATGAGGCCCGTCTACCTTCTTAAATCCGCTTCTCATACGATGCTTGATCTCGTACGCGTCTTCGCTTTTAGATGTCGACTTTTATACTTTTCTTTTTTTTTTTTTTTTTTTTTAAGACATATGTAGCCTTGTCCTTAATGAATACTCATTTTTGCACTTTTCTTCTTTCGCCTCTACTTGCGCTCTTCTCAATGTTCTTTGGGTTATATGGCATGAGGTGGGCAGTTGAGCTTGTCAAATTGCGTTGTTGGGTTTCTAGACGCTAATAATCCTGAGCTGATCTGACCCCATGGGCTGCATGGCCTATGCAAAGTTGTTGAGCTCGGTCGCTGTGAGTCGTTGGGCCCGTCACCGATTCCCCGAGTCAACCGACCTCAGCCGCACGACCGTAGAATGATCGAGTTTGTCAATGAGCCGTTGGGCCCTCACGGCTGATTTTGCTTGAGTCTAATCCAATTCCTAGGCTGCATGGCCTCGCAGAATGGCTGGGGCCTCGCCACCGTGAGCCGCGGCTATGTCGGCTGATTTGCTTGAGTCCAACTGATTCCTAGGCTGCATGGCCTGTGTAGAATGGTTGAGCCCGTCAATGTGAGCTGTTGGGCTCCGTCGGCTGATTTGCTTGAGTCGAACTGATTCCTAGGCTGCATGGCCTGTGTAGAATGGTTGAGCCTGTCAATGTGAGCTGCTGGGCTCCGTCGGCTGATTTGCTTGAGTCCAACTAATTCCTAGGCTGCATGGCCTGGGTAGAATGGTTGAGCTCGTCAATGAGCCGCCGTCTGGCCTGGATGATTTGCTTGAGTCTAAATCCCATTCCTAGGGCCGTGATGGCCCGTAGAATGGTCGGTATTCGCTTAATGCAGAGATGTTGGGCTCCGCCGGCCGATTTGCTTGAGTCCAACCGACCTTGCCGCATGGCCCGGGTAGAATGGCTGAGCTTCGTCGACGTGAGCCGCTGGGTCTTGGCCACCGACTCGGGCTGAGTCCAACTGATTCCTAGGCTGCATGGCCTCTGTAGAATGGTTGAGCACATCAATGTGAGCCGCTGGAGCCCGCCGGGCCGACGGTTGAGTCGAATCGATTCTTAGCCGCATGGCCTCGTGACCGGTAGATGAACTCCGCTCCGCGAGCTACTGGCTCGCGCTGCGGGCCGAGTGGGCGATAGAGAGCAGCCCGGAAATGATCCGACTCACTGTGCTGCGTGGACTGCGGCCGAGACAAACTTGTCAAAGTGAGCTGCTAGGCTCCGGGCGCTGTGGCCGAGTGGCTATATAGCCCGAGCCGACCGACTCCCCAGGTACAAGACTGTGTGCAGTAGACGAACTCGCCAGTTGAGCCGGCCAGTTCCGGTGTCAGGCCGAAAGTGGCCATATAGCCCGAAAGCAGATTTGACTCCTCGTAGCGTGACTGCGGCAAAGTAGGACGACTGGCCAAAGTGAGTCACGGACTCGTGGCACTATGACCGAAAGTGGCGATATAACTCGAGCCGATCCGACTCCTCGTGCAAGCCAAGGACAGGCAGAGTAGACGAACTCGCCAAAGCGAGCCGTCGGCTCCGGCGCCAGGGCCGAGCGGCCATAGCCCGAGCTGATTTGACTCCCCGTAGCTTGACTCAGGCAGACGAACTCGCTCAAAGTGAGTCAGCTGGGCCTCGGCGCCAGGCCACGAGCGGCGACATGTACCGAGCTAATCCGACTCCCCTCGTAGCTGCGGACTGCGGTGCAGTAAACGAACTCGTCAAAGTGAGTCGGGCCCGGCGCCAGAGCCGAGTGGCGATATAGCCTGAAACATTTGACTCCGCCAGTTGCGTGGACTCGCGGGCCGAAAGTAGACGCACTGCCTGCGAGCCATCACCCGGCACTATGGCCGAAAGGGCGATATAAATGAAATGATCGTAATTGGCCGTGTCACGTGACCCGTGGAGAGCACACTAACCCGTCAAAGTGTCGTTGGGCCTGGGGCGCCTGTGGCCGAGTGGCGACATAGCCCGAGATGATCCGACTCCCAGGTACAAGGGACTGCGGCGTGAGTGTAATTAACTCCATCAAAGGTCACGAGCTCCGTGCGCCGTGGCCGAGCAGCCATATAGGCCCGAGCTGATCCGACCGTAGCGTGATCCTCGCGGCAGAGAGTAGACCGAACCTGCAAAGTGGGAGCTGGTCGGGCTCCGGTGTTCGTGGGCCTAGTAGCGATATACTGAAATGATCCGACTGGCTGCCAGGCGCGACCAGGCCGGTAGATGAACTCACAAAGTGGAGTCATTGGCCCGGGCGCTGTGGCCGAGTGGCGATATAGCCCGAGCCGATCCTACCTCAGCGTGATCTGTGCAGTAGACGAACTCGTCAAAGTGAGCTACTGGGCTCCGGGCGCTGTGGCCGAGTGGCGATATAGCCTGAGCTGATCTGACTCGTCAGGTTGCGTGACCTGTGCTGAGTAGACGAACTCGTCAAAGTGAGCTACTAGGCTCCGGGCGCTGTGGCCGAGTGGCGATATAGCCTGAGCTGATCTGACTCCTCGTAGCATGACTCAGGCGCAGACGAACCCCGTCAAAGTGAGCCGCCTGCCCGGCGCCGCGCCGCAGCGGGCGATATAGCCTCGAGCTTATCCGACCGTAGCGTGATTCCGCAGAGCAGACCGAACTCGCAAAGTGAGTCGCTAGGCTCCGGGGCGCTATGGCCGAAAGGGCGAGCATAGCCCGAAATGGACCGACTCGGGCCGGGGCCCAAGGTGACTGCGGCCGGCGCACGAACCTGCCTGCCGACCCATCGGTCCGGGCGTCAGGGCCGGCATGATATAGATCGAAATGATCTGACTCGTCAGTTGCGTGACCGTGCGCAGTACATGAACTCGCCAAAGTGAGGTGCCGGGCCCGCGCCGTGGGTGAGTGGTGATATAGCTCTAAGCCGACCCGACCCCAGGTACAAGACTCCGTGCGCAGTAGACGAACTCGTCAAAGTGAGCTACTGGGCTCCGGGCGCTGAGGCCGAGTGGCGATATAGCCTGAGCTGATCTGACTCCTTAGGTAGCGTGACCTGTGCAGAGTAGGACAAACTCGCCAAAGCGAAGCCATTGGCCCGGCGCCGGCCAGTTACGATATACCGAAATGATCCGACTACAGCCATGGACTGCAGCAGTGTAATTTAACTCACAAAGGAAGCCATCGGGCCCGAAACAGGGTCGAGTGGCGACATAGCCCGAGCCGATCCGACTCCGCCGTAGCGTGACCTATGCCGAGTAGACGAACTCGCTCGCCGAGCCACCGGGCTCCGGGCGTCAGCCGAGGGGGCGATAAACAGCCGATCTCGACCAGTAGCGTGATCTCGTGCAGTGTAATTTTAACTCGCAAAGTGAGTTGTCGGGCTCCGGTGCTGTGGCTCAGTGACGATATAGCCCGAGCTGATCTGGACTCGCTGTTGCGCGGACTCAGGCCGGTAGATGAACCGCCAAAGAGTCGGCCGGGCTCCGCGCCGCGCCGAGTGGCGATATAGCCCGAAATGACCGACTCGTGTAAATGCGGACTGCAGTGCAGGCACGAACTCACAGCGGAGCCATCACCCCGAGCGCCGCGGCCGAGCGAAGGAGATACCGAGCCGATCTCGACTGGGCCAGTTACGTGATCTCGTGCCGAGGACACGAACCCATCAAAGTGAGCTACTAGCCCGGCGCTTGCCGGCGGCATACCGAGCCGACCGACTCCTCAAAGTACGACCAGGCAGGTGACGAACTCGCCAGCGAGTCGCCTGGCAATGGTATCACGCTGATGATAACGGAGCTTATCCGACTCTCGTAGCGGATCGTGCGTAGCAGAGACGAACCTACTAAAGTTGAGTCGCTAGTTCCGGCGCCATGGCCGAGCGGGCGATATAGCTCGAGCCGATTCGACTCTGCCAGTTGCTGTGGATCAGGCCGAAGACAACACCTGCCGCGACTACCAAGCCTCAAGGCCAGCTTCGAGGGCGAGAGCAGAGAATCGAAATGATCTCGACTCTGCCGCCAAGGCGACCGTGCAGAAAGTACATGAACTCGCAAAGGAGGCGCCGCTCCGGCACAAGGGTGAGTGGTGTGATATAAATTTCGAGCCCCGAATTTAGCAGCGCGGATCGGCGTAGACGAACCCGCCAAGCTGAGTCGGGTCTCGGCGCCGTGGCGAGCGGCGATATGTACTCGAAATGATTCGGGTCTCCTTAGGTGGGGCCATGGACCTATCTGCAGTGTACGAACTCGCTAAAGTGAGTCATTGGCTCCGGCGCCGTCGCTGGAAGGCTGACAGCCCCAGCCGATCCACCGCAGTCGCGTGACTGCAGGCAGTGTGCCGAATCCCGCCAAAGGGCTACTAGGGCCCGAGCGCCGTGGTCGGAGCGGCGAGAGCAATGCAGCCGATCCGACCGTGTACGTGGACGGCGGCCGAGTAGACGAACTCACCTGGCTGAGCCACTGGGCCCGGCGCCGCGCCGAGGGGCGATATAGCCTCGAGCGATCCACCAGCCAGTCATGGACTGCGGCAGCACATGAACTCTAAAGTGAGCCGCAGTGGCTCCGGCACAGGGCCGAGCGGCGATATACCGAATGGGACTGACTGTGTAGCGTGGACTGGCAGAGTAGACGAACCCTGGCCAAAGTGAGTCAAGGCGGCGCCATTCGACTTCGATTTTTCTCGAAGGCGCGAGCGCTTTTAATGTCACGATGAGAATTTGAAACGCCAGGCGAATTTCGGTGCTTGGGCTTTTATAAATGGCGGCTTCATTGCTATGGAGTTTATACTTTGATTCTTCTGGTGTGTAACTGAAATTTGTACGAGATGAAGCGTCAAGTCCCGGTCGTCTTCACTGGGATCCTCCTCAAGACTCGTCTGGGCCTTCGTTGACTTCGCCTCGCGGGAGTCAGGTTTTTCCCTAGTCTCCCTTTATGGAGTCATGTTATTCCCAAATTTTCGCAGGCTAGTGGAATGTGCCCGGGAGAGGGTGGCTACGTGTCGCCTCTCCATTTTCTCGTCTCTTCCTCTTCCTTTTTTCTTCTCCTTCTCCTTCTTTTTCATCTTTTCTTCCACATCTCATTCTCCTCCTTTTTGTTTCTTCTGCACAAACTCCTTCCATCCCTTTTTTTTTTGTTTTTTTTTGTTTTTCCTCTTCTTCTACTTATGTTTCTCCCTCTTTCGCACAAACTCCTTCCATCCCTTTCTTCTTCTCCTCTTTTCCACCTTTCTGGCCTTCTTCCATTTATCTGCATCTCTGCTTTTCTTTTTACTTTTTTCTTTCAAGTTTTTTTTTTTTTTTTTTTTTTTTCGAGGGAACCGCTGTACTAAGTAAGCTCTAAGATGTAATCGATGACACCACTGATTGTAACTGAATGTAATCTGATTGGAATAAAGAGAGACTTTTCCTTTTATGTCTATGAGCTTTCTCATTCTATTGCATGTTATTTTTCTGAGCATTATATGTATGAGTTGCTTGTGACGTCTTAACAAAATAACTAGTAAATGGTCGAATCATTAACTGAAAATTGATAAATCTCCATTTAAGATTACAAACCAAGGTCTACTGATAAAACGTTAAGATGTTCTACAATTCCAAGCATGTCAGAAAAATTCTTTCCCTCCTCCGTTCGAGCTCAGAATCACCGGGTCCGACGACTCGAGATATGATGTAGGGGCCTTCCAGGTTGGGGCCCAGTTTTCCATGAGCTGGATTCTTCCTCATTTAATAGCTTTTAAGACCAAATCACCCGCATGTAACTCCCGGGTTTGACTTTTCGTTGTAGCACTCAACCGCCTTCCTTTGGTAGTCTTCAGACGCTCAAAAAGACTTGCTTGCAAGCCATCTAAGAGATCCAAATTTAGACGGAGAGCCTCGGCCATTGTGCTCCACCTGCCAACTCGACTCGGGACTTTAACTTACTGATGTGGGCTACGCTTTAAGGTCAAGGCTAGGCGAATGTGGTTTCTCGGTTGTCGACTTTTGTGTCATTCCTCAAGCCCATAGCACTCCTGTGGAGGCATTCTACCACTCTTCCCTTTAAGATCTTCCAGAATTTGGTCTTCAAAGTTACTTTAAGGGTTCCATGGTGACTTCGCCCGACCGCTAGATCCATGAGACGCATCAAGACAGTAGTGTAATTCCCAATCTCGAGCCCTGCACGTAAATCCTTAATTGGGTTGTCGAATTGTTTTCCACATCCGACACCGTGGCTCTCGGATACTAAACCGTGATATGATAGCTCGCCACACAAAATTGTGTATCTTCGCTCGATTGTATTAAAGGCTCTACCACCCCACTTATGAAGTAATTCCATCGCGACGATGATGAACTTACACCGTCTTCCTCTAAGGCGTAGGTCCGCATGTCCAAACCCTATCATTGAAGGGCCAGGGCCTGTGATCACGCAAGGGTCTGGCGGGGGAGGCGTGAGATCTCGCGTGTTCCCCGCGATCTCGCATTTCGACCAGGCTCCACAAGGCCTTTCGAGCATTGTAGCCAAGAGTATCACTGTCTCAAGACCTTCCCTGCCAATGCTCGAGCTCCGATATGATTTCCGTATATACCTTCGTGTACTTCTCTCAGCACGTATTCAATGTCTTTTCCCTTAATGCACTTAAGAATAGGTGTGAAGAAACCCATTAGACAGTTTTATGATTAGTGAACTCACACTCATTCCTTATTTTGGCCAGCTTCTTCGTCATCATCGTAGACGGTCCATTCATTATATAATCCCAAATGGGGTCCATCCAACTCAGCTCTCTGACTTGACTCGGGCAACCCCCCACGTCGCAGATCGACAGAGGGCTCCGCTGTATTCGACAGTGTCGACCGTCGAGGTCTTCAAGGTCAGTTGCGACCTGCTAAGGCGTCACGAGTTCTCCTTCGCTTCTCAGGGATACGCCCCACCCGAATCCACACTTTTTTTAATAAATCTCAGATTTTTAGAGATATAGATCATCCTTCCACTTTTAAATTTCAGGTGTCTCTATTTGTCTTACCACCACCGGGAGCTCGCACTCCTAGTCATCAACTCCGCTGAATGAGCGAGGTCGAGGTCCGCTTAAGGATGGCGCCCCATACTTCTACTCGCTGGTTGGAGGCCCTGAATCCGAACTGAAAAAGGTACTCAATGTCATCTTTGGAGTAGAAGATTAGGCTCCGCCCGTTTCCTATGCAGATTTTGAGGTTCCATCTACGAGTTTCTGTATGGGAGGTCATTCATCGCTTCAGCTGCTCCGAAAGTGTGTTCCGTCGAGTAGAATTCCATGACGGTCGGCTAAGACCTGCCCTCTTATTGCAGCTGGTCATCTAATGCCGAACTCAAGGCCATCTCTATGGCCCACTTCACGCCCTTCCTGAGACTCCTCGGTTTATGTAACACTCTGTTTGATCTGCATTCCATTGAACTTCTATGAAAGTGAGTCTCTGGCGCAAGGGGCTGAGTTTCGAAATGCAGAAGTACCAAGTCCAAATTGGGCTTCCATCCTCGGGTACCTCTCCTCCACCTCTCAAAGTCACCAAATAGTAAACCTGGATGTTGTACTCGTTTTGTCTTGACGAGGACAAGACCGGTCGAGAAGTCCGACATGCCCAGATAGGTGAGGAGCCCTTCACAGGACTTCTATTAGAACTTGAGTGGAGTCAAATACGCTTTCTCAAAGTCGAAATGCTTCCCTCGCACTTCGCATCCCATTGAAAGGCTTTTGTGATCAGTAAAGGTCAAGATTTATCACTTGCCTCGATACGACCTACTTAAGGCGCTAACTTTCCCACGCGTCGAACTTCCTTTATACTTGACGGCGAAGGCATGTCGAGCACAACTTTTATCTGTCTGATTTACTTCAATTCCTAAGGGTTGACTATGAAACCTAGGAATTTTCCTACTGGAGCACCAAGGCACACTGGCTGATCTGGGCCATGTTGTAATTTCAAGATCTGAACTCTTCAGATGTATGAGCCATGTGGAGCCCAAATGGTGGTGGATTTTACTTTCAAAGATGTCATCTATGTACTTCATAGTCAGGCGATTCTTTCCTCGAATGATCCGATTCACCAACCTCTGATATGTAGCTCCCGCGTTTTTGAGCCCGAACGGCATCACGCGATAGCAATAGGTTCCCTGTGCTGTGACGAACGGTCTTTCGTCACCCGGGTCCATACCGACCGTTGTAATGAGAAGGCAGGCATCCATAAACTGAGGAGTTCATGGCTCGCAGCGGCACTAATGGTATGAGGTCGATTCGCAGAGGAAACCGGCCCTTTCAAGTATGCTTTGTTGATGTTAGTGAAGCTCGATGCAAGAGTCGCCATTTGCCGTCATTTCTTTTGACGAGCAATGACGCTATTGAAGCATTCAGTATTCTACCTCCCGACGCTTCCCGCCTCGTGTGAGTTTGGTCGACTTCCTCGTTGATGAATTCGGCCTTCTGGGGCCAAGCCCTTTGTTTGATCGGGCGAAAGGATTCCGGGCCGACGCTCATCCCTGCAGACACTGCAGGATCAATTCCTCCCATGTCCGCCTGCTTCCATGCGAAGACGCTTTGTTTGGCCTTAAAACGGATAAGGAGGTTTTCGAGGCTCTTCACAGTTTTCGAGCCGATATAGCGAAATGTTCAGTGGTCGCCATTCCAACAAAGCATTCTGCCTCTAGTTCTTCCGGGAGAGGGCTCGTAGTCGGCGAGTACCTCACACGCATGTCGAGCCCGCCCAAGTATATGTTGTCTAATCGCTTTTGCTTCACGGATGTTTGTGTAACATTCCCTAGCCACTGCTGGATCTCCTCGAACCATTCCCACCCGTTTACTTCGTAGGGAACGATCATCATGTGATATGCGTATGGACATTTTTATTGCATTGAGAGAGGGTCTGCTCAGCAACATGTTATAAGCGTGACGGGGCGCCTATGACGCAGGAATCTTGCCGTAGCTGTCATCGTACGGGGGATCTCCCAAGGTGAGTACCAATCAGACAGCCTAGAGGTAATACTTTTTCCCCAGAGAACCCCCGTAGATGGGTGTTGACGGGTTCTAGTTTCTCCCTTCCGATGCCCATTTTATCAAAGGCTGAAGTGAAGATAATATCGGCTGAACTCCCGTTGTCAATTGTGTGACCGATGAACTCGCTTTGAGCTGGCTACAACGCACGAACTACCAAGCAATGTCATGAGGATGCTGGCATCCTCCGCATTTGAGTCGAGAATGTGATGGATGTGTCAAAGCCGCGGCGCTTTAGACACCGCTTGAATTTCCGCTATCTCGTCGACCCGATGTCGCAGATGGGCCTTCCGAGCCGAAATGGATTCCCTCCTGGCGTGATCCTTCCCGAGATTACTCCCGGATTTCACCCAGGGGTTGTTAGTGCTGAGTCGTCGTCTGTCGAGGTGGTGGTTGCTAAGGCGGGGCCTGGTTCTGAGTTTGATTCGAGCCCGACGCCGTGGGATATAAAGCGCCGGAGGTACCTCGCGCCGTATTAAGTAATTCCCATTTCCTCTCTGAAGTTGTATGCACGTCCGCGCGTGTCCGTAGAGTCCCCGGGTGGAAACTCGCAAAGATTGGAGTTGTCTCTCGTCAGGGGTCCGACCATTTGAGTTGGCCATCTCGTGAACTCGCTCGCTTTCGCACTTCAGGACCCGTGATACCGAGGTCATATGGTGAAACAATCGGTGCGAATAACGCCGCCGCTTGATCGGTGGACCGAGACGATCCCCCGAGGTTCCCACGCCTGGGGGATCAAGCCCATTTTCTTTGGAGATCCTTCAGTCGCTTGTCTTTTCGGGGCTTCGCCCTCATCGCTTGTCTGCCTCGCTTTTTTTTCTTTATGAGTGGAAGAGCTCTCTTCTCGATATGAGGGCTTTCACTAAGCATTATATCGGCTATGAAAGCACCTCACCCATGCTCGTTTGGGATTTTGAGATGGAAAACATTAAGTCTTTCGACCGAATCCCTGCCGCAATGAACACTGATCGCGAACTTCGCCTGCATATCTACCTTCGTAGACTCCTGGGCATTGAATCGCTTGACATAAGACCCCGTGCTTTCATGCAGCCCCCGTTTGATTAATAAGATGATAACTCTCGCTTTTATACGTCCCGGCCTCAATGAAGTGAGAGACGGATGCAATGGATAGCTCTCTGAATGAGGAGATTGACGACGGAAGTCCTGCTGAACTACGCGCGGGCCTTTAGGTGATAGCAAAAGCTCGTGATCGCGATCGATCTCGATACCCATGCAGCTCCATTCGTTTTGTGAAGTATCGAGATGATCGACCGGATCTCTGCCATCGAACGCGCTTCCACCGTGGGTACTAACTCGCCGGAAGTGTGGGCAGAGTACCCTACCGTAGGTGACTCGCCTTTGTCAAAGACTAAAGTATCCATAAAGGTCGAGCTGGCCCTCTTACTACCTCCCCTCACACGGCTAAGGCTCTGGGCTGAGGCCTCAACCTCGTCCCATGATTGCTCTCCCGTCTGTGCCGAGGGTGGCGCAGCTCTTCGCTCCCGACGCGGCTCTGCGTTAAAGCCACGCTTCCTCTGCGGCTGGGGATGTGGTCCGCCGCCAGCCCCGGGCTCCGCTGATTCCGTCGCCGGCCCACGAGGAGGCACGTTAAGGTCGTCTCACGGTGGGAAATGCCGCCTTCTAGTCCGCTGCGCCCCGTGGTCGCCGTGACTGGCTCCTCGTGAGCGCCGTTTAACTCTTCTATTAGACGCCGACCGTGAGGCGAGTGCCTCCACCTCGGCCCGTGCTTCGCCTCGCATATTTCTAACGCGCCGAGGTCGCCGGCCCGCGCCGTCGCCGGGTCTCTGCATCCCAGGATTAGCGCTGCTTCGCCAGGTTCGGCGTTGATACCATCACAATCGATAACCGCGATATTTATAAAGGAACCGCCGCTCCTACGCATGCGCCGCCAATCGATGATGCCTTTTTCAACCGAATCGGGCTGGAGCGCAGGTGCGCGGCTGCCGAATTCAATCCACGGCTGGCAGACCAGGGTCGCTGACGTTCGCCGAGATAGGATCACGCTATGTCGATCTCAGCCGGCCTCTGAAGGTGGCACTCTCCCGCAAAACAAGAAATAAGGGCCTAAGGCTTCGCCCCGTCGTCCTCGATGCCTAAGCCGCCTCTTCCTCGAGAGAAAAGCAGATCGCTCAGAGGGCTAACGCGGTCTCGTGTGAGGATGCGTGATCAAGATGAGTATTGTATCGGGCGTTAGTTTTTACGCACTCTCTACCGATGGGGTCGCCTTGTATTTATAGTGTATGTTCAACTAGTCGACGGTGATCAGGATTCGCTCCCTACTGATTTAGATATTTTTTGTTATTATCGGTGACGGATTTGGTAAACGATATAGAAAGAAAGCAATGGCCTGGGGATAATCTTCCTTCCTTATCGGGGATCCGAAATTGATTCGGCGAATAATGGCGCATTATCGTGGATTATTCTATTTTCTCGTACCTACGGAGACTTCCCTATAATCGATCTTCAAGCAGCCGGTCGGCCCTCATTCTCGGTCGGCACCAAAAGGCTTGGAACGCCAGAATGGGCATACCTCCTTTCGGGGTTTAGCCGAATGGGCCCCATCGTTTCGTCAATGGTCTCTTTCGGGTTTCATTTAACGGGCCTACGAGCCTTATTTCAGACCCTATCAACATGATCGACATATTGAATTAATTGTCCAGACGCTTATGAATGCAGGACTTAGTATATAAAATATTTATGTATAAGAATAGTTGTCTCTGTGGCTGCTCGAGCCTCGAGATACTTCATTGAATTTTAACGTGCCATTTAACATGTGTGATGGCTAACAGGGCGAGGACGTAGAGGGCGGCCCACGAGGTACTGGGGTCATCACCACCGCATTTGATCAAGAAGCCACGAGGTCAGTAGGTATCACGGCGGTCGCTATCGCACGTGCCAGCTGTAAGAGGGTAGCGTCCGGGAGGCCGAGTAACTCCGCAGGGTCAGGCACATCATCCTCTGATATTCACAGGGAGAGGAGATCCGATGGTGGCGTACTCATTGGTTCATGCAGATTGAGAAGGTTTTAGAGGCTACGTGAGAGATTACCTCCGACACGACTAGATTAGACTAAATTGTTCCAATGCAGGTGAGGCCCAAGTATGGTGGAATCAGCAAAGACCCTGCAGACCCAGAGGCAATGACATGCGTAGTTCCGTGGAGCCGCTCATGGGTAAGTATTTTCCTGACATCGCGAGGCATGCAAAGGCTTCTGTGGACTCCTAGAGCTGGAAGCAGGGACGAAGGATCGTGGATGGAGGCTGCAACCACTGAGCTGTACTTTGCTTATGACCACGTGGCCACCTGACACGGCCAAGGCCGGAGATTCAGGCAAGGATCCTAAGGTTCTGTGATGCCACATCCCAAATTTCGCAGTAGGACAGAGAGGATACAAGACATCCCTCCACAACACTCCAGATACGCAGGAGCTAGCCTACCTGTGGAGCCGCACCTGCACCTCCCATTACACAGTGTGCCGTGAGGCTGTGTTAAATGAGGCAAAGGACGCAGGCTCACCTACGTGGACGCCGTGGGTTCAGGTGTCTATGCTTGCTATACCACCTACTGACAACTGATCAGCCACTTATACAGTATGCTTTTGCTATCCCCGCCATTGGCAGAGTGTTATTCGACTCGTGTGTCGTGATTCATTTATCGCATCACAGATGTGAGTCGGGCTTAGAGGTTATACATCTGAGGAGCCTAGATATGAGTCTCCCCTTAGGATTGTAAGAGAATGTGGATGATATGGGTCGTGGCTGGGCGAAGCCAGAGATCTCGGGGACTCCACCATACTGACCCGAGGATCACGGACATGTCGTAGTTCGACATGTCATCCCTGGGATGGATCACCGATACCATGTGGTCGCATCGATCGCGGAGCGTAGAGGTTACCGCCTACACCCGTGATTCCGTGACTGTGGTTTGTGGTTTCGTGGAGACAAGCATGATATTTTGCCCTGCATAAAGGTACTTGAGTCCAAGTGTCGGGTAATTGTGGGTCGGGCTAGCAAGCCTTACCCCCGGAGGACGAGGTGGACTGACTTTGATCTACCTCGAGTAGTGTGTGAGTATGAGGATGTTTTTTCGATATTTCACCGACGGGCCTCCGCAGAGGGTCAGAGACTTCAGATCGAAGTTACACTCGGCATTTCGCCTATCTCTATGACTCGCATAGACGGCACCCACTGAAGCCGCAAACCCAGAGTCCGGGGCCACAGGAGCCACCTGGACAAGGGTCGACAGACCGAAAGCACTTCACCTCGGGGCATTTCGCCTTATTTATAAGAAGGAAAGACAGATCATTGACATCGATCACGATGAATCAACAGGTTATATCAACATCATAGCCTGAGATTTATGATTATTTATCATTGAGAGGAGGAGAGGCATCAGAGGACTCGGATTATTTGCATCACACTGAGGTTGGTGATGATATCTAGCGACACGCTTGCGACACAGGGCACTTTGCTACAAGTGATGCCCTTTCGATCACGAACGTGCCGCATTCATGCTGACCTCATGACAGGTATTCCAACCCTATTCGATCACTTTGTCGTAGTCTTCGTGGGATGACATTTCGATCTACTCCTACCAGAGCGGAGCATGAGTATCACTGAGGATCAGGTTAAGATCCGCTGAGACTATCACCGTACGCCTGCCCGCAAGTGCGAAGCCTGGGCTTACCAAGGTGAGACTTTGGGGACACATGGTGGCCACATCAGCGGCCGCTGACCAGAGAAGTTCGAGGCCGTGATGAGTTGGGAGAGGCCGGAGTTAGTCTTCGAGATACGCACTGGGATTGGTTTGGTACTGCAGAGATCTTACTGAGGATTTCTCCCGGCTTAGCAAGACTTATTGATTTAGATCAATTCGAAGGAGGTCAAGCTTGATTGGATGACTGGCAGGAGGCATTCCAGAGTCAAGAGGAGACTTACTTCGGGCCCCATCTTGATAGTCCCGCATAGAGGACAGGGTACATGTGCGTGTGTATTGTGATGCGCCTCGAGGGCCTGACCGAGATGCGCTTTGATGCACCGGGGAGGGTAGTAACTATGGTTCCCGCGCCTGAAGAATCATGAGCGTAATCATCCCACACACGACATGGAGTCATGGGCCGAGTCTTCGCCTTGAAGATTTGGCGCCACTACTTATATGGCGAAGAGTTCGAGGTGTACTCGCACCATGTGGTCTCAAGTATATTTCACGAACGAGACCTCAACACGAGCAACAGATGGATGCAGTTCCTAGAAGACTATGACTTTGCTTTGTATTACCAACCCGGTAAGGCAAATGTGGTGGTTGATGCACTCAATGGAAGTCACGAAGCATCAAGCAAGATAGCTTCCCGAGCGGTGATGCTCGAGACCGACAGCCTGGCTACAAGATTAAGGAAAGGTGCCTGGGTACGTCATTGGAGTTAAGGGCTACACCACACTGCTGAAAGTAGAGTAATTGAGTCCTGGTGGGCAGACGCGAGATAGTGTCCATCAGTGGACCGGCACGCCAGCATGTGTGACGAGTATTTGACCGCCCACGAGATGGTAGTCTCTGGGATAGAGTACAAGTAGTGGTTCCCTACCGACTGATTTCGAGAGAGGAGATTCTAAGGAGTTTCATCAGTTTTGATTTGCCAAGCATCCAGTGGTACCGAAGATGTACCAGATCTTTGTCAGCCGTGACACTGAGCTGAATGAAGAGATACGGAGGGACTCTGTTCGACGATGTCCTCACACGCCAAGAGGTCAAGGCCGAAAGATCAGAGGCCAACAGGCTTACTTCAAATTACCTGAGGGTGGTCGAAAGGGGAAGTGGGAGCACGTCACGCATGGATCTTGTAACCCACTTCCACCGACTGCAGATACTGACGCCAGTGATGGGTGATAGCCGACCGACTCACTTGCTCAAGACATTTTCCAGTCAAAGCACGACCTTCACATCGAGAGATTCGCAGTCAGACATTCGAGAGATAGTCCGACTACATGGAGCACAGATCCATAAGGCCTGGAGCAGAGACCCGAGGTTCTACGGCTAATTTTTAAAGAGTCAAATGTTACGTGGGCACATGGTATCGACTATATGAGTACAACTTTCCACCCATGTATTGCATGATGTCGAGATGACTATATAGGTGTTAGAGGACATGTTGTGAGCATGCGTCCTGGATCATAAGGGTAGCTGGGAAGAGCACTTTCCCTTAGTGGAATTCTCCCACAACAACATATATCAGGCGAGTATACAGATGGCACCATACGAGGCATTGTATGGGAAGCCATGAAGATCACTGTTATGTTAGACTGAGGTGGGAGAGAGCTTCATCACTGGTCCTAATTTGATTAGAGACACCTTCGAGAAGGTGAGCTTGATACGACAACGTCTTCTCACGGATCAGAGCCGGCAAAAGAGTTATGCAGATATACGACATCGACCCTTAGAGTTCGAGGTTGGAGATCACGTCTTCTCAAGGTGAGATGCTCTAAGAGAGGAGGCCGTGTCTCTGTGGTTTAAGGTTTATCGCCGAGGTTTATCGGGCCCTTCGAGATACCCGAGGGCAGGCATTGTACGCACGGCTGGTTCTATCGCCTATCATGTCGTGTGTCCACGGTGTATTTCTCACGCTCCATGCTACGTAGGCATACCTGCATCCAAATTATGTAGTGGATCGGGGAGAGAATGAGGTCGACACGGACGGGACCTGTATATGGACTAGTGTGCATTATGGATGTTACTTCATGGGATCAGGTCTTTAAAATTACAAGACCGTGAGGCCAGTGAGGGTGCTATGGCGACATCATGGAGTGGAGGAGTCAACGTGGAGCGTGAGGACATCGATAAGTGCCATCTATCCCTTCGCTTTTAGGGATGAAGGTACGTGGTTTAGCTGCTTAATATTTAAATGACTAGTTTACATGCATGGTAGAGTGCACATTGCATATGCATGTGTTTCATAGTGATTGTACAGAATTTCGTGACGAAATTCCTTTTAAAGAGGGGAGAATGTAAGACCCGAGAAAATTCCAATTTTCGGAAAAAGGGTAAAACGATCATTTTGGTAAAAATCCAAAAATTTTCTAGATCTCGGATGATAAAATGGACTTCACCGTTGGAATCGTCTCACGAAATCTAGCTACCACGTCAAATTTCGTTGAATTTCGAGATAGTCGAAATTTGCACGCTTTTCGAGGGACATGATATTGGGTGCCGTAAAACGACATGTGAAGTGACAAAAGTCACCTATTACATGTATTCATGTGACACATGTTGCATGAGTAGAGAGATGATGGAAATGGACGGCCTAGATAGTGCCAAGTGTCAAAAATCTAGAATAAGGGACAAAATGGGAATTAAGCAAAAGTTTAATGAGATAATAAGACAAAATTTTGAATAGTAGTCATCTTCTCAAATTGATAAGCCAAACGCAAGTGTGAGAAGGGGGAGGGATAGCTTAGGTTTTGATGTTTTGTGGAGAGAGGGAGCTGCTTCTTCTAGGATTCCGCCGACGGACCGCCGGCCGACGAGCAAGAAGGAAAGTTGTTCTACGCGGTGAGGGCTACGTGTGGGCACCGATTCGGTGGAGTTTCTACAACTCAAAGAGGTAGGGATCTTTTCCTACTTGCGTTAATCCTTATCTAAGGGCCATGTAAATGGTTAGGAATGTTCCAGGTTTGTTTTAATTTCGTGAATCGATCTCAAAAGCCGAACCGAGCGAGAAAATTCCTAATTGATATGATTGTGAACAAGAACTGAGGGCTCACTGCTCACGGAATAGTGACATGAATTAATTTTGTGTGAAAATGTGTTTGGTTGAGCGTATCTAAAATGAATTGTTCGTGTTTGTTAATTAGCCCATGTGAGCTAATTTTGTGTAATTTGATGGTGAATTTCAGAGCACATGTTTTATGTGATTTAATTATGTTAATATATATGCATGTGAATATATTAGCATGAACGTATTGAAATTGGCATCATGCATTCCATATGCATTGGGGCACCCTAGAACAATAGGAGTGAGTTCATGAGGTGGTTTCTTGAGAGAATTGTTTGAGGTCAATTAACAATAATAATTATTAGAGGTCCATTACCACATCGGAGGGTTGTCCATATAAATAACAACCCGTCTAAGTTCCACTCCAATTGATATACATCGATTGATACACTCCAGGTCGTCCACAAAATAAATTATCTGAGTCTATTTCACTATCATATCGAGGGTTGTCCACTGCTAAAAACAAATACCTTTGTTTGGAAATGGTTTTGGCATGGCTTAGCAAGTGTGAGGAGTTTCTGAGGACTCGAGACATGGGTTTGGGCACGGTGACACTGAGTAGGTTCATGAAATCGCTTGAATGTGATTGTTTGCTGCGCATGTGCACTTAGGTGGGAGTGAACCATAGTAAAATGGTTTCATCGCTTTGCTCACTCACAAGGGATCACCATTTCAGCATTGTGGAGCGATCGGGAAGGCAGATCATTAGAGGCCGTTTGAGAATATGTTTCATCAGGATTTCACTATCGTTGTATGACATGTATTAGAATTTATAATTTTAATATATGTTGGTATTAAGAGTAATGTAATAATCCTTGAACTATATGTAGTTGGTATGTTTGTTGTGGTATTAATGCAGGGCCCAAGTGGCTACTTTACTCATTTTAATTGTATATGGACCCGATAAATACAAGTTGATCAAGGACAGGTTCAGCCTTAAGTAGAGCTCCCGCACAAAGGAGACTCTCACCACCTCGTGAGTAGTGTCTAAGTTACCCGACATTCACGAGTATTCCTGGTCGAGATGGGTTGCCAAATCTGACTCTCATTGAGCGTCACAATAGTAAAGTGATTTGATTAAAAGACTTTTTAAAACTAATTTTTTGAAATCTAATACTTCATTAATTTTTACCTCTTGACAAAAAAACTCTTATTATTATTATTATTATTTATAAAAATAACCCTTTCCTTTCAAATATATATGTAAATACATGAAATGGGAAAGAGCATTTATGTCCATTATGATTTATTCTTCAAGACAAAACATGGAAAAGATTAGCTTTATAAATTTTGAGTTATTTGAGGTCTTTTAATCAAATATTTATATTTAAAAAAAACCAAATATATAAAACTTTTTTATTTTGAGTTACAATTGTATATATTTGAGTATTAACGTATATGATGGTAATTTTGGTGTTGTGAATTCTAGTATAATAACTTTTATGTTGGCTCTAATCTCTTAATTGTAGAAACGATAATTTTTTTGGAAAATGTTTTAGTGGACCATTAGGCACTGTTTGTAACCCAGAGTGCACCGAGAAAAGAAAATATAGAAGAAAAAGGGAATGGAAGAAAATTTGAAGAAAAAAAAAAGGTTTAAACTTAATAAATTAATTATATATATTTATTAAAACTGCTTTTATTATTTTCCTATTAAAGAAGGACTAAGAAATTTTGAAAATATATAAAATTTTGAGAATCTTGACTTTATTTTATTTTCTTTTATATTTTGTTATAGGAAATCAAATATAAGAAAATCATTTTTCACATTTTTTTTCTTTCCTAATACCTCCGGTTCCAAATGTTGATAAAAAATTTGTATGGATACCTCTAATGACATACCATATTAGGATAAAAAAAAAACTAATTCAATAGCACACCATAAATAGAAAAGGGGAAACCATAAATAAAAAATGTTAGGATAAAAAATTTGAGTGGGGGGCATATGCCCCCCTAAGCCTATAAATTATGCCCCGTGAATTTGGAAGATTGTGCATCATTAGAATAGAGTTTCAAATTTGTCAATTTATACCCCTCCGAACTAGTCCCTGACCGGCAATTGTCGAGGGACTGTTCCATCGGGTCCCAACGCCACCAACCTCTAGATTAAGAACGTTAGACGCGACTGTGCCATGGCCACCGTAAATAGCTCATTTAACCAATTCAATCCAATTACAAATTTTTGGCCTTTCTTGAAAAGATTGTAAACAAATCCGAGCATCATCAAGTAGAAGGATCTAAAAGAAGGAGGTACGACGCTACACAAGTATTTTAACGAATACAAAAATGTCCAACACCTCTCGCTGCCATTGACCAAAAAATTACTGGTAGAAAAATGGTATAAGGCCCATGAATGTAATTGGGCCTAGGCCCACTTAATAGTTTCCCTTTCATTGTTTGAATGAAAATTATGATTTTTTTTCTTCAATTTCACCATTTTATTGCAGTTATTATAATAAATTTATAACATAATGGCACTGTTGGTTTCTTTAATTTTATTTTATAATAAATATCTTTAAAATGACGATAAACAAAGGGGCCACGCTTAAAAAGGACAAAAGCAAAAATTTACAAATCCAACCATTTTTCTTAAAACACAAAAAGGAAGGATATTTTCACACAATTTTTATAAATTTACCCATTTCACCATCATACAAACTTGGATTTAACCCCTTTCTTTCACAAAGATTTACCTAGAAAAATATTATTGAGTTCTTTCTAATTTGTTCCTCATTTTTCTGATTAGGATTAAAAGGGACATAAGACTTTTTTTATTCTCATTTGTAGTAAATACAATGAAAATAATAGGCATAAATTTTTTCTCTTTTATTTTTTGTAATTTGTCACTTGAAGATGAAGTAACTAGAGACATGTTTTTTTTGCTCATCTATTATGGAATTACTTCATTTTATTTCTCTTCTTTAACAAATTTGTAATAATCATAAATATTCAAACAA
This sequence comes from Tetrastigma voinierianum, assembly GCA_016808115.1. Lineage (NCBI taxonomy): Eukaryota > Viridiplantae > Streptophyta > Magnoliopsida > Vitales > Vitaceae > Tetrastigma > Tetrastigma voinierianum. Next base: position 471,709 of record JAEQBH010000376.1, on the reverse strand, counting down.
AAATCGCCTCCACCTCCACTCCCCACTCCCTTTGGCAAAGAATATTATGTAGCAAAATCTCAGTTTTTAACAAAACCCATAAACAAAAATTTAAGGAATTTACAAAAAAAAAAAAAAAAAAAAAAAAAAAAAAACAATGAAGCATATTTTTCTAGAACACATAGGGAGTACATGGAGTTTGGCATTTCATAAATTAAGGAATTTACAAGAAAATCAATCTCACTCCCTTTGCATTTTACAAACATTTAAGGTAGACACAATATATGAAACCAAAAGACCAATTTTGTTCGTCTGATCTTCGAGGCATCTACGACGCAATATGAACTTACAAAAAGGGCAATCCGGCGGTGGTGGGCTGGCCACCTCTCCGATGATTAAGTCAACAATATGGAGAGGAAGAAGGAGGAGGTTGAGATAGTAGGAATTGCATACCTTCTTCTGTGGGGGATCTTCCCAATTTATAAGGTTCGGTTCCCAAATCTCCGTTCTTATTTTAGGAATAAGATCTGTTTTTCCTTATTAAGGATTATCCTTTTATGGGATAAGATCTGTTTTTCCTTATTAAGGATTATCCTTTTATAGGATAAGATATGTTTTTCCTTATCAAGGATTATCCTTTTAAAGTATAATATATGTTTTTCCTTATAAAGGATTATCCTTCCAAATAAAGGATTTCGAAATTAGAAATTCAAAGGATAAATATACTTGCGTATTTTCCCATATGTGCGAGGCCTACTGGGGACTTGGGATCCCACACGGGGTTGACCGCTCGTCTCGTGGGTTCCTGTGGTTTTAATACAAGGCGCCCTCAATGCCTACATGAGACGGGGCAAAGCCATTGGCGCGGCTTAAGGAATCTTCATAAGTTGATGGAACTCGTTATAATACTTTAATACCTACCTCACTTGTTTATTTGACAAACCTTGAAGAGTTATTGCTAGTGGATGTAAGGAATCAACCTCTAACTCTAGGGGAGACACTTCCTAATATCATTGCACAAGTAAAATTTGAATAACAAATACAAGAGAAAAAAAATCCGACCTTTGATTTGAAAAAGAAATATGCTAGTTTCAAATTAGTAAACTTATATTTTCTTAGAAGATAATTTATCGGGTTAGATTTTTAACATTTAAGTAAATTTGTAAAGGAAAAGATCATATTCCAAAAGAGGTGATTTGAAGATAACAAAATATAATTCTTTTCTTTTTTATCGGGATTTCAAGATATTCATAATCTGATAGAACTTTTCGCATTCCCAAAAAATACTCTAAAGAATGCTATATAATAAGAAGTTACTACTGGCAAGAGACTTCACCAAAACACCATGGAGCACTTATCCAAGCCAATTTTGCATGGAACCTTCATCTTTATCTTCTTCTCTCTTGTTTTAGCTAGTCGAGATTTTGGAGCTCTGCATTTTGTTCCTGGCGGACCAAATCCCATTCAAAATCCACCCCAAGCTTTGCATTCTATTCCTGGTGGACCAAATCCCATTCATCATCCACCACAAGCTTTTCATTCTGTTCCTGGTGGCCCGAATCCCATTCAAAATCCACCCCAAGCTTTGCATTCTATTCTGTGACTAAATCTATCCATCATACACCCTAAGCTTTTCATTCTCGCTTCGTGTCTAATCCCATTCAAATCCACCCCACTTTGCAAGTTTTCAGACTTCATTCCCGCGCACCAAATCCCATTCATCATACACCCCAAGCTTTTCATTCTATTCCTGGTGGCCCAAATCCCATTCAAAATCCACCCCAAGCTTTGCATTCTATTCCTGGTGGGCCAAATCCCATTCATCATCCAATTACAAGCTTTATGACTTAGTTTATGCTTCAATTATTCACAAATTGTAGACCTCCTCTGTATTTCTGAAGAGCTGACGAGCCAGTAATGATGTTTTGCTTATTGCTGGTTGTACCATCTATATTTTATCTCCATGCTTCTCTTCCACCTTAGTATTGGTTAAATTTGCACAATGATGCTATCATCTAGTTCTAATAGTTCATTATCCTATTTTAGTTCTTGTTGCAGATTTTTCAAAGAAGTTGCGCAAAAATCTCAAATTGAAGACAGGTGGATGTGATCCCCACCATTCACTAAATTAAATGTAAGATATCCTTTAAACTTGGGATTATTTCCAAGTTAATTTCACATCCACATTTAATTTAGCGATCATGGATCACATCCATATATTCAATTTGAAGTTTTTATCTGCAACTTCTTTTTTTTTGAAAGAATCTGCAACTTATTTAAAACCTAAAATAGGATAATAGTTTATTAAGTACTAGATGATAGCATCATACGGTACCAAATTTATTACAATATAGAAGGTGGAAGAGAAGCATGGAGATAAAATATAGATAGTACAACCAACAATAAGCAAAACATTATTACTAGCTCGTCCATACTAGCTCTTCAACTTCTGGGAGGTGCAAGTTTGTGAATGAGATTTGAGCCGTATGGTATGCAAATTTATATTTCAGTCTGTCAAAAGAACAGAAGAAAATATGAGTTAAAGTTATGGTGAGGGATAGAGAAGAGGGTTCTGTTGAAGAGAGTCGGAGAACACATAAATTTCTTGACTGAATATGCAGTATCCTACCTTTGGGGCTATGATGATATCAGGGCAAAGGAGCATCAACAATTGTATCAGGGCAAAGGAGCATCAACAATTGAATGCAACTCAAGAAAAAAACTAGGTAGCGTATTTCTTCTCAAAAAAAATTAGTGAACGATAACAACAAACACCATTCATGAAGCTGATGAACTGTTTTATTCTGTCTTGCCAAATTGCAATAAGGTCTGCTGCACCTTTGTTTGATATCTGATATGGTGGAATGCAGCAGCAGTTGAATCCGGATGAAACAGCAGCGGAACCTGGGGATGTCAACGCAGCAGCAGAAGAAGCAGCAGCAGAATCTGGAGATGTATGAGGGATGCAGCAGAATGTGGAGAAGTATCGGTTAACTGAGGCTTGTTTTATACAATGTCTTTAGGAATTTTATTCACCGGGATATAACTGTTATTTAGAGATGAACTGTGGAACAACCCATTTGAATTTATAGGCAGTCTTATGGCCATTGGCCATTGAGAATAAGATTGAATTAAAAACCCTTTCGACCATTTTATAGATTAAATACAAAATTAATTGTTTAGAATTGATCTTTTTGATTTTAAATACTAAAAAATCAAGGTTTTTTTAGGCAAACAAAATAAAACCAAAATTAATTGGAAACAAAATGGAATATATCCCGGGTTTATTCATGCGTAGTGGGGGGCTTTCGACCCATTTCTTGTGGGCGTGAGACCTCCCATTTTCTCAAGACATGTACAAACTCATAATTGAGTTTTAGTTTATAAACCCAATAAAGGCTTTTGTCTTTTTTTCATGTAGGACAATACTTTTAATTTTGAAAAACTATTGTTTACGACAAGGTCTTGAATCTAATTATTTGGAATTGGATAAATTGGGGTTGAAAGAAGCATAGTGGTATGTCGCCAAATTTGGTTTTGACGAAGGAAATGGTTGTCCGCGACATCCCATCTAAAATTACTAATAAAAAATTATAATAGAACAAAATTAATGCTGATTCACAAATTAAATATTTTACCATTATTAATGTCAAGAAAAAAACAAAAAAAAGGGAAAATAAAAGTATAATGAAAAAGTTAATACAAACACAATTAATGAGTCATAAAAATGGAAGTAACTTATCAAATCGAGCTTAATGTCAAAATAATTCATATTTAAAAAAATGTATATAAATAAATTAATAAAATAATCAAACTAGTATTTTCTAAACTAAATTAAACATCCATATGTTTTGAAAATAACATTCATCAATCATGGTTTTGAAAATTAACTTAAAATCATATTCATCAATTTATGATTTTAAGGTTAATTTTAAAATCACATTCACTAATGGTTTTATTAGGAAATCTCATCTATGTTTACTCTATCAATATTGATATAATATTGTTCATTTTAAGCCTAATACCAATTAAAAATTGTTAATATTTATAAACTTATAAGTCTTCTTATAATTTTTAATCAATATAAGATAATGGGACTTTGAATTTATAATTAATAGGTTTTAAGTTTAATTTTTAAAATTTGATAAATACGATTTTAATATTAATTTTCAAAACCATAATTAATGAATGGATGCGGCGTTCGAAACACTTGGTGTGTTTCTTGGATGTCTTGTTGGACCTAAAGACTAATTTGATAATTACTGAAAAGAAGTTTATTTATTTATTTAAAAATATGACTTATTTTGACATTAATGATTAAACACTCATCAATTCTCCCTTTCTAAATCCAAATTTTCTTCCATGGCTTCCTGCTTAGGGCCAATTGCCTCTCCCGATCAAATATGCATGTGCTTTCTAACCATGGCATCCTAGTTCAAGAAATCATCGCCTTTCTAATTTCTCCTACCGTCATCTCTAAATACATTATGATGTCTTTCGAAGCCACGAGAAGACGTCGACAAAAGTTTTACTGATCATCTATACTCAGCTTTGGTTAAAAAAGGGCTTCATCCATTTAGAGAAGCTACTTCTATCAAAATACTAGGCAACAGAAAAATGCGAAGAGAGATTTTGGAAAAGTTTTTCCCTTGATTTCGTTAGTATATGCCATACATATAGTCTCCCAAATTATCTAGTCTTTAGCATCTATACATGGTAACTAACATATTTCTAATCTTTAGCACCTATACATGGTAACTAAAGGCCATACATATAGTCTCTCAAATTATCTAATCTTTAGCATCTATACATGGTAACTAACAGATTCGTAATCTTTAGCATCTATACATGGTAAATAACCGATTCCTAATCTTTACCATTTATACATTTGAGAAGATAATACATATGCCTAATAATAGAGTCCCCAAATCGTATAAACTCCTAAAATTGTATACTCAGAATATCCTCCCTCAACTGATGCCTGTAAGTCACCAACAACACCTACTAACAAGAAACGTACGCCGCTTGTCGAGTCAAAACTTTGGTGAAGATCAGCCACTGAGATCGAAGAGATATGAGGAAGAGATATCACCCGACTTCCAAAGGTTCGAATAGAATGACAATCAACTTCACGTGCTCTGTGCATTCATGGAAAAATGTGGATTTGTGGCACCTAGTAGCACTAGTGTTATCGGCATGAAGAGGAGTAGAAGTAGTCTGAGGAACCCAAGCTCCTCAAGGAGGCCACGTGAATAAGGCACCCTGTAATCGCGCAGACATGACGATACTCGGGCCTCGGGAGAGATTCAGGAAACACGATCTTGTTTACATCCTAAGAGAAATTAATGCATCACCTAAAACATACACCAACCTGTAGTAGATCGACGTGTATCCAGACACCCAGCCCAATCAGCATCACTATAGGCAACAAGTTGAAGAGAGGTGTTGGAAGGAAAAAACAACCCACGAGTAGGTGATCCTCGAAGATAGCAAATGACGCGCGAACCCGCGCTGAAGATGGAGATGCCGATATATGACATGAAATTGATCGACTTGGATGAACAGCATAGGAGATATCAGGTCGAGTAGTGGTCAAGTAGATAAGACTCCCAACCAACCGCCGATAGAGAGTAGGTTCATCCAGAAGGTCCCCTTCATCTTTCTCAGATTCGACATTTACCTCCATGTGGAGTATCAATGTAAGAAGTGTCCCTCCAAACCACCTAAAGTGATAAGATCTCAATATACTTGTGTTGGTTCACGAAAAGGCTACTGATCAAAGAATGAACTTCCAATCCTAAGAAGTATGAGTCAGCCAAGATCTTTCATATGGAAAGTCGTGATGTAACAACTATCAAGCTTAGTAATCAAACCACGCTAAGGTTAGTAATGATAATATCATCCACATAAAAACCAAGAGAATAACCGATTCTGACGATGTGAAGGAAGAGAGAGTTAATCATATTGACTTTATGTAAACTCCAAGGAAAGAAGTGTACTGCGAAATCCTCAAACTAAGCGTGGGCGCTTGTTTCGAGCTCCATACGTAGAACGCCCGAGCTTTCATAAACATCATGAGGAGAAGCAAAGTGATCATACTAGAGGGAAGCTTCATGTAAATCCTCCTCGAGATCACTCATGAAGAAAGGCATCTCTTCACATCCATTTGATGTCGCCATAACTGTGAAGTAGCAATAGCTAAGATGGTTCCGAATCATATTACTTGCAAATAGGGAAAATAGGTCTCATCATAATTAACCCCATATTCCTGCTTGTTACCTAGAGCTACAAGGCGAGCTTTGTACCGATCCAAAGAGCCATCAAAGCGAAGTTTTACGGAAAAAAACCCATTTACTCCCAATCGGTTTGACTATAGGAGGACAAGGTACAATATCCCAAGTGTGATTCTCCTCAAGTGCTTGAAGTTCCTCGCTTATGATTGGTAATTCACAACACTCATCTTCCATGGCTCGTTTCAGAGTGCTATGGAATGGATATAGTGGATAAAGTAGCGACAAGAGAGACAGGGAGAGAAGAAACCATACCACCAGGGGTCGAGAAGGATGAGTAGACCGACGAAGAGTGGTGGAAGTAGAGCAGATCAAAGCGCCAAGTCAAGATCGATGAGGCATAAAGGAAGTGGAACTGTGACTCATGTCGACCACGTCTCTCATACACAAAACCAGTTCGAACTGCTCCACAATTGTCGAGATCCGTAAAAATAAAGTAGTAAGAGATACGATGCAGATGATCGTTGAACATGAGATGGAAAAAGAAACATTGATTTTCAAAGAAGATCATATCTGAGAAACCCGGGGACACGAGAAGCATGGGGATAGTAACAAAACCATAACCCTGTGCGGATTATCATATCCAAGAAAACACACTTAATTACTGCCAGCAGAAGTTTATGTCGTTCATGAGGAGGGAGATGCATAAAAAAAACACAACCAAATGTACGAAGATCATAATATAAAGGAGAATTACGAAACAACTTAGAGAAAGGAGAAACATGATTTATCGTAGGAGAGGGTAAGCGATTGATCAAATGAATCAAGTAGCAGGGCGAGCTTCACACCAAAAACGAGGAGAAATGTATGATTCAAGTAAAAAAGAGTTCTTACGACATCAAGAAGGTGGCAATTCTTTTCCTCTCAAAGAACACTGCTTTATTGTGGTGTCGAAGGACAAGAACGAGAGATGATCCCTTTCTCTACGGAAGAAAACTCAAACTCATTAGACATGTATTCGCCGCCGTAATCGTAACGCAAGACCTCAAGGCCGTAGAGAATCGAGTCTCAAGAAGTATAAGAAAGCCACCAAAACCGAAAAACTTCACCCTAGTCTTGAGGAAGTAAACTCAAGTAAAGTTTAATTAAAGTCATCAATGAAAGTAACAGTACTTCAATGGGTATGAGAAACAAATGTGTACAATCCCCCAAACATCACTATAAATAAGCTCAAAACATTGTGAGGCATGAGATGCATGATGAGGAAAAGGTAGAACTTTACTTTTACCAAGTTTGCATGATGTACAATCAAAAGAAAGATCAATAGAAGAACATGCTTTATTTCCTAATAATCTAGAATTAAACAAAGTACGAAGGACATTAGAGTTTGGGTGGCCTAGACGTCCATGCCACATCTTATTGCCAGAACCAACAACATTACATGCAAATGAAAGTAAAGGAAAACTAGGAATAAAAGTGGAAGGAGAAACATGAAGAGGAAAGAGTCGTCCCAATTTTAGGCCCTTTTGCATCATCTACCCAACTCTCGATCCCGCACAACACAAACTTAATCCGAGAAATGGACATTACAATTGTTATCAACCAATTGACCAACAGAAATAAGATTTGTGGAGAGGTCAGGAGACACAAAAACATCAGTTAAGGAAGAGGAAAGATCACCAACAGCACTGATAGGCAGAGAGCTGCCATCAACGATGTTAATTTTCATATTTCCATCATAATTTCTGATATTGGAAAGAGGAACAACAGTATTAGTCATATGGTTAGAGGCTTCGGAGTCAAAATACCATGGCTTAGAAGAAACTTTATGATTACCTAAGAGCCCAAAAGCAGTAAAAGTAGAAAGGATCATCCGCTGTACCATTCGTGGAGTGAGTGTGTTCTAGTTTCATATACGTAGGAGCAGGAAGAGGAAATCAACCTACAGGCAAAGGCAATGCAAAGAGAACTAGTAAGGCGAGCTGGAGGTATTGATAAGAAGTACCCCGCTTCCTTCGCATGAATGACAAGTAGATGATATGACCTTGTTTCTTGTAGTAGTTACAGAACTTCTTGGGACAATCCCGAGCAATATGGCCAAAAGCTTTACAACTAAAGCATTGGACAACACGCATGCCTTTACCCGTATGTCTCTCAGGCCGCATAAGCCACATAAACAGTGCACTACTCGCACTCACGATGTTCCACGGCAATTTATAACAATATGCTACTCCTCACGAAGAAGTTCACTCAAACAAGCATCCAGAGATGGGACAAGATGACAGTTCATCATATTAGAACGTGCAATTTCAAAGTCAGGTCGTAACTTCATCAAGAATTGATCTCTCTTGTTAGTGGCATGCACTTCTCGGACAATAGAGAGAGCTACAGTGGGAAAATTAGCATAAACAATGTCGCAATAGTTAGCCCAAAGAGTTTGAAGACCAGAAAAATATTCCTCAATATAGAGATCGGCCAGGTGAAATTATTACATTCCCATACTCCAAATGAAATCACGAAGGTAGTTGTCTCGATTGTAAACCGTAGCAAGTATAAGTCCATAAGAGTAACAATTTTATAAGGCCTTAAGTCGAGAACAAGGTGAGACTCAACCGAGCTGGCGAGCCAAGTCACAACCCGAGCATCAAGTGAATTCCCACTTAGACAAAGCTCACACCTTGAGGCGTAACACCTCATCAATATGACCCCACAATTCTTTCTTTTTACAAATAATTTAAATTGGAACTCCCAATTCGAATAGTTTTTACCAAGAACCCGTGGACGCCCCAACTCCGGTGTCCGCGACAACCCACAACCCACTTTAAAATCTATACGTCCTTATCAAGCAGACCCATACCGAGTAAAATGGCCTCGGGGCCTATACACCAATACTACCAAAAATACACCAACTATATTCAATAATTCAAGAGTTATTACATTACTCTTAATATTACAAACACGTATTGTTCTACATAAATTATAATACATGTTATAAAACATCAAAGCCACAACCCGCTTTCAAAATCGGCCCTAAGATGAGTCAGTCTTCGAACGCTCCCGCACCGAAATAATATTCCCCGATGTATGAGCTATCGCCAGAGCGGAATTCACCCCAAAATGGGTTACTCCCCACCTAAGTGCATATGCAATGATCCAATATAAACACACTCAAGAAAATACGTGATCCTACTTGAATGTCTACATGCCCAACCCATGTCTCGAGTCCTCACCGACTCCCTCACACTTGCCTAAGCCATATATGAGAAAACACCATTTTCAAAACAAAACTTGTTGTTCTCGAAAATACACTACCGACCCCCTGAAAATATGGGACTACCTTCGAGAGATCAGGTTTGAGAACCTTCCTAAACAAATCATGGGCTCCTCCGACGTGAACTGCTGGACCATCCCCAAACATTACCGAAAATCATCCATTAAAATTCCTTAAAAACCACGTTCCTTTTTATTTCATTTTCATGTCATGCACTCACACCTAATTTCTAGGTTCCCCCGGTGCATATAAAATGCATCATGTCATTTCAACACAATCTATACCAATATATCAATTATGCATATATTCTCAAATTAGCAATCACAACACATGTTATTCAATTTTGATCAAACACCCAAATTACCACTAGCTAAACATGACCTCATTTCCACCGGCCTACACACACAATTATGTTCCATATAATTGTGACATCATGTTAACACATCAAGCTCATGCATTAACCTATTAATTCCCACACAAATCAAGCCATTCACTTCAAACAATTTCAATACCAAAACACATGGACGTCTTTGGTCCATTTCTGAGATTTAACTGACCGTTTACAAATTCCAAATAGAGCAAGTTGGTCATTCGTGGCAGCCCACTCATCCAATAACACTCCGCTCTTCTTCAAGGGAACTAAATTCCATGGCTATTCCCGCCTCGTATTGCCCAAACCATGAATTAATGCACAATTTATCACACAGCATGCCAAACAGTCCTGTGGACTATCACGATCATTCCAAATGTGAACCATAAATTTTCACATTTCTGCCTGAAGTTTTCGATCAGACCAAACGCCACCACGCCTCAAATCAACCACAAGCGATTACAAAACACTTAAATCAAGAGTAAAACAAGTAGGATAAAACCCTACCCTTACCTGAGTTTGTCGAAACTCCCAAACCGGCGCCCACGCCAGAGTCCTCGCCAGAGCAACTTTCCTTCTCGCCCGAAGAACCACTGCCTGACGATCAGATCTTGCAGGTAAATGCACCCTCTCACCAAAGTTTCAAAACCTAGCCATCAGAATTTCGCTTTCCTTTCCTCACGTTTTTATTCCTTAAGGAAGAAGACCACTATTCACTATACCTTCTTCCTCATTGCTAATTTAAATAATGCCACTTATGTCCATTTCGATTTTGACGCCGCACTATCTCAATACCAACATAATCTCTCTACTCATTCAACATGTGTCACAAGAGTACATGTTATAGGTGACTTTGTCACATCACATGTCGTTTACTTACCCGATACTTAAAGGCCGAAAACGCCGCAAATTCGACTCTCCCTAATTCGACGAATTCAACGTGGTAGCTAGATTTCACGAGACTCTATTCCAAATCTGGCAAATCCTGCCGGTTATCCGGAGATTCAGAAAATTTTTAGATTTTTACCAAACAACGTTTTTACTTTTCCGAAAATCGAATTTTCGTCTTACAAACCGACAGAATTGATTCCAACTTATTCGATGACATGACGCCGAATTAAGAGACAAAGAATATCCTACTAAAATTGTAGAAGCCAGATCGTGAGAAAAACACACAAACAAACACCCACCAACAAAACAATATATTCCACCGAAAATTAGAAAAGACAAACCAGGAACGCCAAAAATTATAAATTGCCGAAAGCCACAACTGAAAAGGAACTCGAAATAAGAGCAAGAACCGAACACCCGCAGATGACGCCGAGAATAAGAGAACACCACATAAAATTCACGTCGGGTTCACTAAGATGGAACCTAGAGTGTGCCGAACAAGAGAAACCCACAAAGCCAAGAGAAAAAATTATTCAAACATCAGAATCAAGAACTGGGCCTGGTACTACATGTCAAAATACTAGATAATTTAAAATATAAAGACAGATTTCGGAAAAGTTCTTCCTTGATTTCATTTTAATGAAAATATACATATAGTCTCCCAAATTATCTAGTCTTTAGCATATACATGGTAACTAACAATTTCCTAATCTTTAGCATCTATACATGGTAACTAACAGATTCCTAATCTTTAGCATTTATACATGGTAAGATAATATATACAGCTAATAATAGAGTCCCAAATTGCATAAACTCCTAAAATTGTATACAGTAACAACTTCTGCATCGGAATCCTTAAAAGCTATTGAAACATCGAAGGCCTTCATTGTTATATTCTCAAGAAACTATGTGACGCCTCAAAACCGGGGTGTCTGTTGACAACCCGTCAACCCGCGGAATACTCGTGAATGTCATGTAACCCGACACCACTACTTAAAACGGCAGAGTCTCCTTGTACGAGGAGTTTCACCCAAGGTACAAAACTGTCTAACAATCAACTTATGACCGCTACTCCGCTCATATACACTCATTAAAATGAGTAAAAATGGCCACTGTCACGCATTAATACTCACAACAAACATATCCCAACCAAATATATTACATGGTTCAAGAGTTGTTTGGCTACTTTTAATACAAACACATATTAAAATTTATAATTCTAATACATGTTATACCAAAAACATCAAAGCCACAACCCGGCTTTCTTCAAAATCGGCCTCTAAGATGAGCCGTCTTCTCGAACGCCCTGTACCTGAAATAATATTCCCTCGACAGGGTGAGCAATTGCCTAGTAGTGGAATTACCCAATGCGCCTGGGTCATCTCACACGACATTGCTTGAAAACGGCAAATCTCACCGCCTCGGAATCACAAAAATTCGACGGGTAGCTAGATTTCGAGAGACGATTCCAACAGTGAAGTCCGTTTCGTCATCCGAGATCTAGAAAAATTTAGGATTTTTACCAAAATTACCATTTTGCCCTTTTTCGAGAAATTTATATTTTCTTGGGGTTTCACAAACTATGCTCATTTCACCTATCTTTTACGCGAAATCTTCAGGCCTACAGATGCTGCGGAAAAACCAGTTATTACGGTTTTGTATCATGTGGATACATATGACGTGTTGAAAACAAAGGGGTAGTTGTGGCGGCGACGGCTCCAATACGGCAGAGCATGAGAATGAAAAAGTAGACCGTTGGAGGACCGCCTTGACAGAAACAACGAGACTTGCAGCATATCATCTTGATCACTGGGGGTAATTTGCATTAATTTTAGCCTCCCTTATCTTTCCTGGAAAATTCACTCCACCCATTCTTTACAGTTCTTAATATGGTATTGTGTTTTAGTTTTTAATTTTTAATCAAGTGACTTTTAATAACTATAGGTAGATAAATTATCTATAAATGAATGGTGAAATAAATAGGAGGATTATTAGTCATGCTCCTGTTTGATAACAAGAATACTGCGTTTTGGAAGTAACTTGCCATTATGTAGACAAGCTAATCTCAATTAATGAGTTCATTCCTTTTGATACAGCCGCAAACTACCATATTAATTTCACATAAACAATCTTATGTTACTAATTCTACACTCTTATTACATCTTTGCTCTATTTTATAATTAACATTGCTTTATTTTCTTATTAACAGGTATTAGTCAGCTATTATTATGCAAACCACTGATTATATAAGTGACAGATTGAGAAGTCAGTATTTTCGTGGTGATTACTTAACTGGAATCGACAAGCCCTTTGGAGGAGTTGAAGTCTTTTATAGGCATTGGATTTGATGACATTCGCATGCTTGGGGTATATGGAATTGGTGGAATTAGTAAAACTCACAATTGGAAAAGCATTTATAACTTGTCTCATGCCATTTTGATGGTGTTAGCTATTTTCTTCCAATGTTAGAGCAATCCATACTTCAATTACAAAACACGTCTAATTGACATTACAGGATGAATGATAAAAACTTGAATGATGTCAGATGAAGGATCAATGTGGGATAAAGAGACAATCAGATAAAAAGGTTCTGTATTGTTGCTGGAGTAATGTGGATTGTTCGAGTCAATTAGAGTACTTAGTTCCAAATCAAGATTGGATTGGTGGGGGAAGTAGAATTATTATAACGACTACAGATAAACATTTGAGTGGATGCTATATATCAGGTCGAAGGATTAGATTATGAAGAATCTATGTATCTCTTTAGCTTTTATGCCTTCAAACAAAGCTGTCCTAAACAAGGATATGAAAAACTTTCTCAATATATAGTAAATTATGCTAAGGGCCTCCCATTGGCTCTTAAAGTATTTGGTTATTTTCTTCATGGTAGGACAGATGAGTTGCAAGCATTGTTACTTTTGAGTTCTTTGCCAGATAGTTGGGATACTCTAGTTATCTCACTTAGTAACTCAGCTACTAATGGCAATTTAACCATGGATATGGTAAAGACACAACTTTGTTTAATGAAGAAGCCGTATGAAGGAACAAGGAATATCTTCCGAGACCGAGGCTCTTGTCGCTGCAGGAACAGGGAAGAGAAAATAGAGGAGTCGTGGAGGTTCTTCACTGAAAGGTACTGTGGAGGTTTTTCTCCTCGGAGAGCGTAAAACAGAGGCGGGATTATGTTATTTTTCCCGTGAGCAGAAAATCAAGCAGCTGAAGAATTTTGTCAAGCAGCTATATCAAACTACTGTATGCAATAAGTAGATCTTTCATCAATCAATGATTTGAGGCTAGATTTGCCTATTAATTTATTCACTATATTTGGATGAGGATTTCTACTTCAGATCACCTTGTTTGTAGCTAGGTTCAGAATTAAATTATAAAGGGATATTTGGGTGGACTCACAAAGGTCCCGTGGTTTTTCCTCTCTCACTTTGGGGGAGGTTTTCCACGTTAAAACTCTCTGCTTTTTTTTTTATTATCTCCTCGCGTATTATTTTCGGGTCAGATTTCACTGACTCATAACAGTTAAATCAACAAGGGAAAAATATTCTAGACGTGTTTATTTCCCAACAAGCGGTATCAGAGTCTGTCTCTATCAATTCGGGTATTGTGGATTGTGTCAGGGTTTAAAATGGAGGAATCTTTCTGGAGCTTCTGTGATGATTGTGACTAACCTCGCTCTAATTATTCTATTCGAAGCTAAGAATGAAGATATTCTTATTGCAAGGATTTATATGTTTCTATTGACGGGATAATAAGAAAACCTAAAGATATGTCGGCGTAATGGAAGATCATGCATAGAAAACAAAGAGTTCTAATCGTGATAAAGGTAGACTGTAGAGGTGTTTCATCACGTGTCACAGAGACTAATGCTACTCAGCTTTGGAAAAAATTGTAATCCATGTACGAACGAAAGATCAGACAGAATAGTCACTTTGATTAGAAGGCTAAGAATCAAGTATAAAATGGCACAGAAAGGTGAGCACACCAAGACTTTCAAGGGTTGGTGAACCGCTAAATGCTACAGTTAATTTAAGATTGAAGATGAGTTGCAAGCATTGTTACTTTTGAGTTCTTGCCGATAATGGGACACTTAATATTCCCCACTTAAGAATCCCGCCTCCTAATGGCAATTTAACCATGGATATGGGTAAAAGCATGTTTATTTAATGAAGAAGCCGTAAGGAAGGAATAAGCGGAATATCTTCTCAGACCGGTGCTCACGCAGAGAACAGGGAAGAGAAAATAGAGGAGCTGGAGCTGCTTCTTCACGAGTACCGTGGGAGTGTTTCTCGAGAGCAGAAAATGAGGCGGGTCAGTGTTATTTTTCCTCGGAGTGTAAAATCACATAAAGAATTTTTGGTCATGTTGGTAATGTCGATTTGTATGCATTGGGTGAGATCTTCATCAACTGCTTTTTGATTTGAGCTGATTTGCCTATTAATTTATTCACTAAGTATTCGATGATTTCTTTGTTTGGGATCACCTTGTTTAGAGTTAGGTTTTGTACCTAAATTATTATAAAGGGATATTCGTGGACTCCGACAAAGGTCCCGTGGTTTTTCCTCTTCTCACTCTTAGGAGGTTTTCCAATGCTAAAAACTCTCTCGTTTTTTATTATCTCCTCGCGCATTATTTTGGTCGCATTTTACTTGACTCCTACAAAGTTAAATCAATGTTGGAAAAAATATCTTAGATTGTGTTTATTTCCCAACAAGTGGCACGAGCTCCCGGTTCTATTGGTTCCGGTATCGTGATTGGTGCTGGTTTAAAATGGAGGAATCTTTCTAAGTCAGATGATTAGACTAACCTCGCCTAATTATTCT
Organism: Tetrastigma voinierianum; assembly: GCA_016808115.1. Lineage (NCBI taxonomy): Eukaryota > Viridiplantae > Streptophyta > Magnoliopsida > Vitales > Vitaceae > Tetrastigma > Tetrastigma voinierianum. The sequence continues at coordinate 456,136 of JAEQBH010000376.1, read as the reverse complement.
ATTCGGGAAGCCAAGAATGGAAGATATTCTTTATCGTAAGGATTATACGCGCCTAATACGTGGGATAATAGTAACCCAAAAGATATGTCGGAAGCGTAATGGAAGATCATGCATAGAAAAGCAAGAGAGCTCTAATCGTATTGGGTAGACTGCAGTGTGTTTCATCACTGTCACAGAGACTAATGCCATCGAAAGCTTTGGAAAAAATTAGAATCCATATACGAACGAAAGACTGCACAGAATAAAGCCACTTTGATTAGAAGGTTAGTAAATCAAGTATAAAAATGGGCACAAATATGAGGCAGAAAGCAATACCAAAGGACTTTCAAGTGGTCAAGAACCATTTAAATGCTATGAAGATGAAGATTGGAAGATGAGTTGTGCGATTGTTACTTTTTGAGTTCTTCGCAGATACTGATACTCTGGGCTATCTCAATTTAGTAACTCACCCTAATGGCAATTTAACCATGGATATGGTGCATAAATTGTTTAATGAAGAAGCCAAGGAAGGAACAAGGAATATCTTCGAGACCGAGGCTCTTGTCACGCAGGAACAAAGCAGAGAAAATTAGAGGGAGCCGTGAGTGTTCTTCATTGAAAGCAACAAGGGAGTGTTTTTCTCAGAGCGTAAAATGTAGGCGGGCTGGTTATTTTTCCCTGAAAGGGTAAAATCGCAGCTGAAGCACTCACTGGCAGCTAGAATGTACCAGATTTGTATGTATCAAGTGAGATCTTCATCGAACTGCTTGATTTGAGGCTAGATTTGCCTATTAATTTATTCACTATATTTCCATGATTTCTTTGTTTTGGGATCACCTTGTTTAGAGTTAGGTTTGTACCTAAATTATTATAGTGGATATTTGGGTGACTCCGACAAAGGTCCCGCGGGTTTTTTCCTCTTCTCACTTTGGGGGAGGTTTTCCACGTTAAAAACTCTCTCTGTTTTTTTTATTATCTCCTTGGCAGATTATTTTCTTGGCTGCATTTCATTGACTCCTAACAGGTTAAATCAACAAGGGAAAAAATATTCGGTATTGTGTTTATTTCCCAACAAGGACAATATCTGAATGGGCAAAGGCATTGGATAAACAAGCACACTTATCCATGAAGGAAATTCATGATGTGCTTAAAATCAGTTTTGATAGACTAGATTATCAAACACAAAATATATTTCTTGATATTACATGTTTTTTCGAAGGGGAAGAAAGAGACCTTGTTTCCAGAATATTAGATGGGGCTGAGAAAGCAATAACAACTCTCTATGATATGTCTCTCCTGACTTTTTCAAATAATTAGATAGTGATGCACCCTTTTGTGCAACAAATGGGCCAAGAAATTGTTTGTCAGGAAAGTCCTGGAGAGCCAGGAAAACAGAACAGATTATGGAGATCAAAGGATGTATATCTTATATTGAGCAACAATGAAGTGAGAGCCAAGTACTTGAAGGTATGAATGCGGAAAATTTTATTTTGGTTTTACATATTTTTCATTATACTAATTTATGAATCTTGATTTTTAGGGGACTAATGTGATTGAAGGCATATTTCTGAATGCATCTGCATCAGAACCAATAGGGTTCACTTCTGAAGCTTTCAAAATGATGAATAAACTTAGATCACTCAAAATTTATCAAGATCTTATATGTGGTTCTGGGGTAAAAAATTATGAAGTGCATGTTTCTACCGACTTTGAGTTTCCATCTTATGAGTTAAGATATCTTCATTGGGATGGGTATCCTTTGAAATATATTCTGTCAAATTTTCATGGAGAGAATCTTGTTGAACTAAATCTGCAGTATAGTAAAATAAGAGGGCTTTGGAAAGGGAGTAAGGTATGAGTATTATTTAATTAGTTTTATCTTTTGATTCATAATTAAAAGGTGAAGAAACTTTACTACTGAATTAAAGCTTTCAAGTATTCTTTGTTCCAGATTCTGAGAAGTTAAAGGTTATCAATATTAGTCACTCTCAGCAGCTTGTTCAAATCCCTGGCCTCTCAGCTGATACACCAAATATGGAGGGTCTAATTCTTGAAGGTGGTCAATTAATTTTCTTAAGGTTCATCCATCTATGATTAATTTTTATTCACTAGATGTTTCATTTCTTTGAATTTTACAGGGTGCGCAAACCTTGAGAAACTTCCAAGAAGCATTTGGGAGATGGATTCTCTTGCAAATCTTGATCTCTCACACTGTTCAAAACTCCGGAAACTTCCAGAGATCTAATGGAATCTATACTCACTGGAACATTTGAACTTGGCATTCTGCAAAAAGCTTGAGAGCCTTCCAGAGGCCCTTGGTAATTTGAAATGTCTAAAGACTCTCAATGTACTTGGTTGTTCAAAACTAGAAAGGTTGCCCGAGAGCCTGAGAGACTTGGAAAGTCTGGAGAAGCTTTGTGCATCAGATGAAAGTTTGACAAGCCCTCAATTGCATTCTTCTTTGACTGTTTGTGCTCCTTAAAAATATTTGACGCACATGGCACCTGCCTAAGGCAAGGAGCAATCGGTAATGACATTGGCAGTTTATACTCACTGGAAGAATTAGACCTAAGTCACTGCAATTTAACAGAAGGAGGAATTCCCGAAGATATTTGCTGCCTATACTCATTGAGAGTATTGGATCTAAGTGGAAACCATTGTCTTAGAGTAACGGATGCCATAAGTCAACTTTCTAAGCTAAGAGTGCTTGGGTTGAGACACTTCATGAATCTTGTAGAAATTCCAGAGCTTCCACAGAGTCTCAGAGTCCTAGATGCCCATGATTGCATAAACATGGAAATTTCATCAAACACATCAATGTCGCCATGGCGGAGGCAGTTAAATTCCTTCAAATCATCTCTCTTGCAAGAAAGTCAGGTAGATATTTCACAGAATAGAACTTTTATGCAGTCATGCTCGACATTTAATTAACATGGTACGTTAATTTTGTGCAGGAGTTGAGAGACAGAAGGCTATTGTCTCTTCCAGAAAACGGTGTCAGCCAGCAGGGATTCAGTACTGTTATTCCTGGAAATGGAGAACTTCCAGAGTGGATATCATACCAGAGTTATGGCAATGAAGTAACTGCACATATTCCTTGGAGATTGTATCTTCTTAGGGGCTTCTTAGGATTTGCTTTATGCTGTGTTTATGCACCACAACAGAGTGAGTCTGTGGGGGAACCAGAGAGCAGTATATCCAAGGATGAATCTGATGAGTCGTCTGAGAATGCCACACAACCTTATCGTTTAGGATGTGAATTGACCTTCCTTGAGGATACAATTGGAACTTTGGGTTTCCATAGCAAACAGGTTAAAGTAGCTTAAGTTCTTGATTATATATTTTTTATCTGTTTCAAATTTTGTGGATGGACCTAAAAGATCCAAACCAGTTATGCAATTTGCAAACCATTTTAGGCCTTGTACTTCCAGGGTGTTATTTTATAGTCTTGGAATTGTTGAAGCAAGTTGGGATATCTAAGTGTATATGCTAAAAGCTTGATTTAGGTTCCACAAACATGAATTATATTTTCTTAATATGTTATTCTGTTGTGTAATTTTGTAATGTCCATGGAATTGAAACCTTGTATCTTTCGGTGTAGTGGAATAGGTGGGGGAAGTGGTTCCAAAGACAAGTGGGATGAGTTGATGTCTGGAATGTGAGTTCTTAAAAGCAGATTACGAAGTGGTCTACACTACTGATCATCTAATGGTGGTGGCTGGTGGTAATTAATCTTGACTTTGACAAAAAAAAACACTGAAATTTGGGGATGATTTATCTTATGTGATGAAAAGCATGACTGGAATTTATGTTTTCAGCCATGAATGTACATAAGGATAGATATTTGAACGAGCATACAATCAGAATCTGACCTTTAACAAAGCATAACATCATATAATTGTTAAGAAACATGATACTCATATTGAATCCAAATTTTATATGATTGATAGTAATCATGGTTTTGTTTTTGGGCTCTTCTCAAAAAACCTTATATCAATTGAGATATTGCTCATCCTTATTTATTTATTTATTTTTGGAAACATAGGAAGGGGTACCCCAGGATGCTAGTTACAGTGGAGGAGGTACCTTGGCCAGGTCATGCCAAGCACGTCATGTTGGAGAAGAGGTTCCAGGTTTCTTGGAGGGAGTTTCCACGTTCTGTTGACGCCATGCTGTTGTGTGAGGGCTATACATGCTGAAGGTGTGCTGACCATTGTTTCTCCATCAACTCTCCGCAAAGCTCTACCAGCTTTGCCAAGGAGTTTGTTACCTGGTCACTGGACTGCCTTTAGTGAGTCAACCTCCTCCACCCTATGGTTTTTCACGCCAATCTCGCAAGCCAGCTTCTGGCCCCGCGCCAGACCCTATAGTTCCACTTCTTTGATTGAGCAGTACCTTATTTTTTCTGTGAACCCTGCAACCCAGTCTCCCTTTTCGTCTCTTAGGACGACTCCTATTCCTGCAAAGCCACTTTCCTCGTCTTAGCAGCCGTCCGTATTTAACTTTAGGCAGCCTGGGGGAGGCCGACACCATCCTGACCCGTGCAAACCATCGTCTCCTTGGCTCACTGTAGATCATGTTTCATTGGTGCGCTGGTCTAACCTCCTGGTAGTATGACCAGGCAATTAACACCTTCCTATGTGGCGAGATCTGATTGTTGTTGAAGATTTCGTCATTCCTCCACTTCCCAATCCACCAAAGATAAATGAAAAACCTGTCCTTCCACGGCTCTTGGTCACCTGTTGTGTTGACGTCAAGATCCCACCCCAGCCAGTCTTTGAAAGAGAGGTTCTCTGCACCTTTTCTTCGTTCTTCATCGGTTAACTTTGCCCAAAGAGTTATAGCTGTCTCAGTGTCGGAAGAGGTGGTCTAGGTCCTCTACTTTGTCAGTACAGTGGTGACAGTAGGGATTGGATGTAAAGCCCTGTTTCGTTCTCTCATTGTTTGTCAAGACTTTCTCATGGTATAAGAGCCAAAAGAAGAGTTTGATTTTATGTGGAACCTGGAGTTTCCATATTTGCGGAAGCCTGGTACCTTGATAGTGGGGCAACCCACCACACCACCCCAAATGCTGCCTCCCTCACGAAGTCTTCAGAATACAATGGTTCTAGTGTTCTAATAGCTGGAAATGGAGCCTCCCTTCCTACATCTCATATTGGTTGCTTTTCTCTTGCCACCTTTAAACCTTTCCATCTTCGTAATATTTTACTTGTACGTAATATTACCAAGAATTTGATCCGTATTTCAAGACTCACTATTGATAATAATGTTCTGGTTGAGTTTGATGCATTTCAATGTGCTGTTAAGGACAAAGTCACGAGGCAAGTCCTGGTTCTAGGCCATCTACATGATGGTCTCTATCAACTTGATGTACCCAGCAGTCTACCCCAGCCTACCGGATGCTTACATCCTGCATCTCATCTATCCCTCTGTTCCTCTTGCAATAAACAACTTCTTACCTTATGGCCTGAGACACCCTTATCCGGTTGTGTTAAAGCAAGTCCTCTAAAAGTTACAGTTGAGGATTGACTCCTCTCCGCTTGCATCATTTTTGTGAAGCATGCCAGGACGGCAAACTTCATCAGACTATTTTTCCCTTGGCTTCTCAGAAGACTACACATGCGCTTCAATTGGTCTACTCCGATGTTTGGGGGCCATCTCCTTTTGCTTCTCTTCATGGCTATCGCTATTTTGTGTCTTTTGTTGATGATTACAAGATTTGTGTTCCTTAGTTGAAAGGCAATTTAAAACTCAAGTAAAGTGTAGGCAACCGCCGTTTACTTTGGCATTGAATTTCGCCACCTTTGCCCTCATATTCATCAACAAAATAGAAAGGTTGAGTGCAAACATAGAAGTATTGTTGATCTTGGTCTCACGCTGCTTGCCAAGGCCTGTATGTATCGTTGTCTACATGCCTTTGGAAGAATATATATCTTACGAAGTGTAGTGTTTGATGAGTCCAAATTTCCATTTCTGGACCTCTTCTCTCAGCCCTCATCCACCTCTCCTTCTCCTTCATGGTTTCCTCTTTTCCCTTTCCAGCCATTCCTTCCACCAGTTCAGCAAACCCCACACTCTTTAGAAGTTCTGGATCCTCTCCTATTTTATTTTGCTAGCCTCACCCTCCAACCCCTCTTCCTCTATTTCTCCTCATATTCCCCTCATTCCTGTCCCGTGTGCCTCCACTCCCATTTCCTCATTCTCTTCCTCCTCCCTTTCCTCTCCATATAAAGCACATGAAAATTTGTAAAAAAAAACTATTTATAATGGGGTTTGAACCCAGACCTTTGGTTTGGAGGTAAGTTACTTTATCATGCTCCCTAACTTTATTTTCTGACTCCCACTATGTTGTGAACATATCCTGTGACAAATTGTAAAACATCCTACTTAACAGAGTTATTTTGACCAAAGTTGCTGTCAAAGTTAATAAGGAGACTTCATCATCATCATCATCATCATCATCATCAATTAACAGTCATACTATCATGCTCCTTAACTTTATTTTCTGGCTTCGCTACTATATGAACATATCCTGTGACAATTTGTAAAACATCCTACTTAACAAACAGTTATTTTGACCAAAATTGCTATCAAAGTTATTAAGGAGACTTCTTTGAACCCTTTTATTCACATCTCCCTCCAATTAAAATATTAAACATGCGAAAATTTCTTATACTCATTCTATTTTATTCAATATTTTAATTTACAATAATTTCAACTATACTTAAAGAATAATATATTTTTATAAATAAAAAATATAAATTTAATAACTCAATTATTTTAGTAGATTTTTTTTATTATTTTATACAATGTTTTAAAATCGATTAATCGAATCAAGTTGATAGTGAATCATAAAAAAAAAGGGTTCGATGAAAAAAACCATTTTGGCTTTGAACCGGATGTGAATCAAGCACTTGCCAATAATTCTATTTTTATTTCTTTAGAAAAAAGTGAAACGATTTCTGGCTTTTAATCCATTTTGCACCGAAACAACTCATGGATATAAAACAACCTAATTTAAATATGATTATTAAGATTGATTCATTTATTGGCTCAACATAATTAAAAAAATTATTTATCACATTACAAAAAGAAAAAGACTAAAAATTTGAAAAAAAATTATTATTCATTAATTTTTTTATTACTAATTATTTAATGATAGTAAAGTATTATTATTATTATTTAATAAAAAAATGTAATGTATGATCTCATAGCAATATTAGCATTCATATTATTTTTTATAATTATAATTTTTTTTTGTAATTTTTCATAATTCTTGAAAATTTTAATTAATGTTTTACAAAATAAATTTCCAAATTTTGTATGAAATAAAAATAACTTATTCTTAAATTATATATATTATTTGAATGCTTTAAATTATCAAAAGCTTAGATAGTTTGGTGGATAGGAGCTTGTCGTTTAAGCTTTTTCGTTCGATAAAATATCGAAATCTCGATCAAATGATATTGTGTTGACCGTTAGCAATATATCCCTAAATTTTTAACCTGGGTTGACAAGTAAGGGTTTAGAACCAAGCCTATATGTCTTTGGTTGTCATGTCATGCTTCCCAGGGCTTTTAGACATTTATGTAAAAAAATTCCTCAAATACAAAAGATTTATAAATATTCCTAAATCTAATGTAGTTTTTGTCATATGGATCTAAAAGTTTTTCTTAAGCGTCTCACCAAGAAACACTTTTTACATTGAAAATACATTTTCTCTAATTTTAAAATATTTGAATGTAAGCTAAAAGTGTCCCTTGAATATATATTTTTATAATTTTTATAATTTTGAATTTACAATAAAAGTGTTTTTTGAAAAGACACCTTTATAATTTTAAAAATTTTGAATTTAAACTAAAAGTGTCTCTTGAAGAGACACTTTCTAAATTGTTGAAATGTTATACTAAAAGTATATTTTGAAGAAACATTTTCATAATGTTTTTCTAAAAGACGCTTTCAATTAAAATTTAACATTTTCAAAAATTTATAAAGTGTTTCTTTATTAAACACTTTTCACTTGGCAAAAAGCACACTACATTTAGAAATATTTCTTAACCTTTTGTCTTTGAGGAATTTTTATTTTTATTTTTCGTGGTAAATGTCATAAAAGGCCCAACATACCCGAAGACCTTGTATGTTTTCAAAAATAAAGAAAATTTAAAAATCTTGAAAGTGTGTTTGAAATCCACCCTAAGTATAGTATAGTTTTCTCCACATAAGCTTGACATGTAGTACAAAGTTTCAAAAATGTGGGTTTTGATAGTCAAAAAAGCTGAGAAAAAAACTATTTAGAAGGTGTCTTTTCAAGAGACATTTTCAGTTTTTTTGAATTTTTAGAAAGTCTCTTCAAAATACACTTTCAATATAAATTCAAAATTTTACTAAAGTTTCATAAATCATGAATTTAAATTGAAAATTTTGAATTTATATTGAAAGTGTCTTTCGCAAAGACATTTTCATAATTTTGAAATTTTGAATTTAGATTGAAAGTGTCTTTTGTAGAGACACCTTTATTTTTTTTAATCTTCATCCTACATGGAAGGCCTATGTAGAAAAAAACTTACACTAAAGTTGAGATTATTTTTCAAACCATGTTTTTCTTAAATTTATTTTTAATTTTTGTATTACTTTTTCTAAAACTCCAAGGTATGTTGGGGCCAAAAACGCATTTGACACCTCTATGTATCTTCTACATTAGTCTCCATATTACAGGAATAGGGTTGAGGTAGGTTTGAATCTTTTTGGACTTTCTTTTTTACTCTAATTCAATTGAACAAAATAATAAATCATGAATAAGAGAGTTGTCAAATCAAGTAGAGTTTACAAATCCAACTTCCAAAAAGAAAAAGAATAAAAAAGAGCTACAAATCCATTTTCATTGGGTTTATTATTGTCCAACCATTACTTGTATGTAAGGTGAATAGCACACTCCTTCACCTCACAGGCAAAGACTTCATATGAAGCCGTAATATGATTCCATTCTTGAGGATGACATCTGATGAGTCTAAAACTCATATATTTTTAAACCAATTTTTCATGTATATATATGGCTTAAAAGTTCAATTTAATGCAAAATTATGGAATCTTCATCCAGATTTGTGTTTTGTAGAAATTTAAAGTAAAAAGAAAATCGTGAGAAAGCATAAAAGGGACAACAAATGCAATGTCAGGACATCGATCAAGAATGTCGCATTAAGTCAATGTCATACCACATCAAGACTCGTAAGAGAAAAGTCTACCGTCGCGACATCAACAAGAGCGTGAAAATTTGTGCGATGACTCTACTAAAGGTCGTGGACATCGGCGCAATGTCGCGACATCAACATCCAATGCTGCGACATTGACAACCGCAGTCACGGCTTACTGTACGGGAGGCAAAAACTCAAAGTTTTGAGCAGCAATGTTGCGACATCACAACAGCAATGTCGCCACATCAGTTACGACATTGCATTGACATGCAGAATTCAGTCATGACACCAGATTGCAAAGTCGCAACATCAAAATTGGACCACGACATCGAACAAGCAATGTCACGACATCAGCCATGACATCAAAGGGCGACTAGGCTAGAAATTTTGAGCTTTTAGAAGTCCATATTTTTCGCCTTGTTTTCAGGGTCCAATGATTGGGGTCTATAAATAGAAGCTCCTAAGGTGGAGCGCTACGGCCTTCAAGAAATTTCTTTAGCCGCTTTTGAGCTTTAGAAGAGTCAAGTCTCTGCTATGATATATTTGTTTTATTTTTATTTTTTCTTATAGATTTAGTTTTTCCTTCTTTTGAGATTAGAGTAGTCGATCCGAGTTGAAATGTGGAGCTAAGATCATTGTATATTGAGTTTCATTTATATCTAAACTCAATTGAACTGGAATCTTTTGGAATCCAAATTTTTATTTAGTTTGATTATTAGTCAATGAATTTTTCGATCAAACTACCATTGTTATTCAGGGTCCAATGAGTAGAAGGTCGAGCCTTTAGGAAAGGATTTTGTGTTTTGATTATTGTTTGTAGTATTTAATGACGCTGTGGGAATGAAAGCTAGATTGATCCAATTGGTAATCGGCTTCAGAATGAGCCTGCTCAATACGTTGTTCCGTACCCAAAAGAACTCAGATTCAGGTCCGATTTGCGGATCCTCACAAAGATGGACTACCTGAGAGTAAGGAGTAGTGACTTGGGGGTAAATTTCACTAATATCCTTGAACTAATGAACTCTGAGTGTCACTTTGATGCATCACAGGTGAAGTTCTAACCTCTAACTTCAAGGTTCCCTCTCAGTGATAAACAGGCGCGTGACCGAGGAATAAGGACCACTTATTGAGAAATCAGTTTAATCCTTTGAGGTTTATCTCAATCCAGTAGAATGATATTGATCCCGTGTTAGCTAAGATTCTAATCAAGGAGAAAGAGATTTTTATTTGAATTGATGATTGAGATACCAATTTCTTTTGTGAAAAGGCTTCAGGTTACCCTATCTATAAAGGGGCAAACAATGGTCCTAAGAAATGGGTATGAAGTACTGGTTTAGGAAAAATAACTAAATCTTAAAGAGGATCAAACTTAAAAGTAGAGCTATTTAAACCCATTGACCCGCTTTTAGGAATATGGTGTTAAAAGAGTGAAATGTGTAGTGTTAGGAGGCATTCCAAGGCTACACTAATTTTGCTCTCGACAACCAGATTCAAGGCCCTTCACTATTCTGTAATTAGGAACTTTGCAAATTGATAGTCTGAATACTGGTCCATTCCTAGTGTTATTTCTACTTAGTGAAATCTTTGATTTTACTAGATTAGATTTCATTTTCCTTTTCATTAAAGAACAATTTATAAAAATTCTTTCATTCAAGTTATTTTAGATAGTTAAAATCTTCAAATTAGAGGTTCAAATAGTGATGATCTTAAGTAGTAGGGGTAGTTGATCTTTAGATTTCTCATCAATCCCTATGGGAATGATATCTAGACTTATAATCCACTTTATTACTTGTATGACCTGTGCATTTGCAGTGATTTAGACCAAAACTAGTTTTAATTACATACTATCATATACACAAAGAGAAACAATTCTTTACATCACATATTTCGTCTTAACAAGCTGCGCCTACTGTGGACCGAATAGTCTTTTGCAAATGCAAGGGTTGAAAATTTTGTTGATCACATATTCTCAGTCATAACAAGCTGGGTAATCGTTACTGTGACTAAATAGTCTTTGGTAGTTGTGTTGAAAATTTGGTTGATCACATAGTTTGGTCATTAACAAGTTTTTGACGTCGTTGTCGAGGATTGAAGTAGAGTTTAAGGATCAATATTCCAACTAAAAAGAGAATTGCTAGTTTGGGCATTTTTCTTTTAGAAAATTTTTTCAAAAATAGTTTTTATTGGCAGTAGTTAATTCAGCTTTTGATCTTTCTATTAAGCTAATCATGATATATTCAAATTATCTACTGATCTCACTTTAATTCCAGTATATCATCATTTCAGGCACTTCGTACATGCACAGAACGCTAGAAGCTGAACTGCTACCACTAGACATTGAATTAAAGAGAACGCTGAGAAATATGAAGAAGGTGAGAGTAGCAGAAGCAACAGTTATGGTAGAGCAAGAAGAGACTAATCAGAATGAGTTAGTTGCAGTAGCAGAAAGACCTTAGAGGCAGAGAACAATGGAGGACTTCTAGAGACCTATCAACAGGGATGAGTACTCTGCAGTAAGGCAACCTAGCATAGAAGCAAACAACTTTGAGCTAAAGCTTACACTCCACGCATGGTTCACAAAGACTGCCTTATCGGACAACTGCGTAGGATCCAAATGAGCACTGCGGGAGGTTCTTAAGGATGGAAAATATCAGAAATAATGGAGTCACTGCAGATGTTATTGTTGTAGTTGTTTCTTCACGAGAGATGTTGCAAATCAATTGGTTCAGTTCGCTTATGACTTATAGTGGCAACATGGGAGGAGCTAATGTGGCTCACCCAGTAGATTTATTCCCCACTCTCACTTCAAAGAGGAAAGGAGAAATCATTACCTTCAAACAGAAAGAGAATGAGAGTTTTTACAATGCTTGGGAAAGGTATAAGCAGCTACTGAGAAGATGCCCTATGCATGACATAGAGCAGGTGACTTAAATGGATATATTCTACCATGCTTTAGAACTACACCCGAAACGGATAAATACGCAGCCTCGTGAGGAGCCTTGTAGCGAAGAGTGCAAAGGAAGCCACACAGCTTATTTAGGAGTTAGCTAAAGCAAACTATGTAGCCCATCCGAAATTTCGGTGGAGCAAAGGGGGCGCATCAAGAGGAGGTGTGATCGAGCTCAATAAGATGGTCGCATCAAGCCAAACTGGATGTAATCTCATGAATGTGACTCCAACAACCAAGAAAGTTAAGAAATCATTCAACCTACAAAGTGGGATTGTGGGAAGATCGAGAAGAAAAATGAAGAGGGACTTGATCATGAAGGTCCCTACAATATGGAGGAAGCTCAATATATTCAGGGAAATAGGAGCTATAATTTGAAGCCCAACAACAACCTTCTAATCCATTACACACTAGCCTTAGAAACCATGAGAACCTATCTTATGGAGGTAGAGTGCAGTAGGGTCAAAGAAAAGTGCAGAACTTTTAGCAGAATTATGCTCCACAGGGTTTCCAAGGACAACAACATCAAGGCAACAATAAAGGCATAACCTAGGCTAGAAGAGGTCCCAAATTTCGAGGATCAGACGAACTCACGGGTGAAAAACAAAAGATCGTTGAACATACGATGGTTTTGTCGACATTGTAGTATCTTAGGCAAACACACTGCAGAAATGTGCCAACACTAATGCCTCTCTCAAAATCTTGAAACTTAAGTAAAAGGGGCTTAGCCCAAACTCACGTAACTAGTCTGTAGAAGCATCTCTAAGTATGGCACAAAGAGGAATCCCATGGAATGTATGGCTATAACACTTAGGAGTGGCAGAGAATTGCATAAAAGAGAAGAAGATGAGATAAAGATGACTAAGAAGGAAAAGCAAGCAGAATCATGAGAAATGTCGAACATAATAGGATTTACTGTATGAAATAGAAATCAATAAGGCGCAACAAGAGCAAGAACCAAGACGGAGAATCGAAAAAGAAAGAGGAAGTGAGAGCCTATAAACCTCCTATTCCATTCCCTCAAAGACAACAAAAATCAAAATTGGATGATCAAAGCTTGTCAGCAAATTGCAGTGTAATAATCCAGAAGAACCTGCCACTGAAAATGCAAGATCCAAGTAGCTTCACCATTCCCTGCACTATAGGGAACTATGAGTTTGGTAGAGCTTTATGCGGATTTTGCGGCATCAATCTAATGCCATTAAGTCCGTGGTGAAAAGACTAAGTTCGGGGGGAGTTAACCTACAACAATGACTCTAATGACGACAAATGTGATTCTAGGGCCCAAACTTCGCATCGAATCTTGGAAGATGTACTGATTAAGGTGGGAAAGGTTGTTTTCCCGGTGGACTTTGTTATGATAGACATTGAAGAAGACAAGCAAGTTCCACCGCTGTTGTAAGGTGCCATTTGCCAATCGAGCAACCTTGATTGATAAGGCAAGGAGAGCTCACTCGTAGCGGGAAACAAAGGAAGTGCTTTCAACCTTAATATGATTCCACTCGAGGATGACATCTACCGCTTTCTGCTCGTGGTTGGTATGCCAACCACATGCAAACGCATTCTTGATCTGACTCAGCAAATTCATCTACACTATCCTTTCTAGAAGAGTAAAAAAAATGTGAAATTATTCAATTCACATAATATTTCAAGATTAAGCTAAGGTAGTTTAGCTTGTGGTGCAAGAACAATGCACGTAAAATCCCAAGAAATCATCATTATAGCAATCTGGATTTGGCAACATCGTTAGCATCAAGATCCGACCAACTTGGGGCGGTACCGATTTCTATTCCCAAGAACAAGGATAGAAAATTCAGATTTTAGGACCTACAATCAAATTGAAGTTTATCATGAGAAAAAAGGCAAAGTTATGCATTAAAAATAACAATATACACCACAAGAAAAAAAAGTATATGATGACGTTTATAATAAGTCACCATAAACAGAAGATATCACTATGACATAGCGTCACCATATTCACTGATACCATAGAGGGTGTCAATGGGTGACACATTTGGAAGTGATACCAAAGTAGATTAATTGATGATACATTTGGAAGCCAAATTAATATGAATATCATGCCTTTTAACATCCTCCTGCACATGGAGAGCACCATACCTGCAAGTGGAGAGCCCTATACATGCACGTTGAGAGCCCTATACCTGCACGTTGAGAGCCCCATATTTGGAGATGCAATATTCACATCTCCAAATATGAAGATGGAAATGGAGGATAGTTGGAATGCATTTTTTGGATCCAAGTCTCCAAATATGGAGGTGGAGTAAAAAAAAAGAATAGTTGGAGATACTCTGAGAACTTTGAAATATTTTCCAAGTAATGAGAGTGACTAAGATTGAGAAAGATAAACTTTGGAAAATGAATAAGCAAAGGATAATTTTTATAGAGTAAATTAGCTACTATTTTACATCATTTCTTATCTTAGAAACAAGCACACATATAAAATAAAAGATAAAAAAAAAAAAAAAAAATAGTGGTCATACCTTAATCCCAATAATTTGGTTTAGGCGGCTAAATGGCATGTTGAATTCGAGAAGCTCATTGCCTCAAAAATTGGAGGAATGAATTTTGGTTGGTAGCCATGCCAATGGATATACCTTAACAAAACAAGGAAATATAAAATCCTCAAAAAAATTGACTACCCAATCACATCCTAAGAAGACTTTTAGCAATTTAAGTTCAGTCATCTTCGCAAAGACTTCTACATGAGTCATCGTTCGATTTGATTTGATAGGTATAAGATAAGTCTTCAACTTCATGTGTATCCTCTACAAGAAATACTACAAATAAGTAAAACAAATTCTATTTGTATGTACATGTATCAAGAATACTTTCTCAGACTACATAGACTTCTAAAATATATATGAAAATACCATCTTTCCGAAGACTGGATATTTGTACGATCCCAAAAGCAAAGAAGGCTCATTGGCTTCCCAACACCGAGGTATTTTATCCTGCAACCATAACTTTTGTTAAGATCAATGGCATAATAATGAAATACGAAACCAAAGAAAAATACCAAATTTATGTGAAAATCCTTGCAGAAAAAAACCACGGGCAGAGAAGAAATCTTCACTATGAATTTGAGAATAATTACATACTACAGCGGAATAGAGAATAAATCTTAAAATATTGATATTACGAAAATACTCAAACATAAAGGTCTATATTGCATGGGCAAACCATATCGGCCTAACCTCTCTACTGCCACATTAGATCCCTATTTTTTTATGAACTTTTTTTTTTACAAAAGTCACACTGCGTGCCTTTAGGGTTGGACATAAGCCCAAAACTAAATTCGGGTTACAAATCAACAACTTTCTTTTAGAAACTGTTACAAGGCACCTATCAATTAGAACTTTTACTCCCTTCTTAGCAGAGAAATCATGTCCATCTAGCATTTTTGCAACAAAATCTTTGTACTCCCCCTTAGAGAAGCATGCTACATCAAGGAATATATTATGCTCTTGACGACTTAATTCATTATAACTTACTCTAAGAATATTCAAATTTTCTCTAACATACTCTCTAGCCAAAATTTCCAATTGAACTTGCCACCATAACTGTGGGTGATCTGAATTCTTTGGTGAAGGCCCATAGCCGATTATTGATATTATTAGGGCTTATGCCTATTCATATTTGGAATACCTAAAACTATGTTATGTATTTCCAGGTTTAGGGCTCTATAAATTAAATAGCCACCATAAATTCCTAATCTTGCTCTATTTTACGTAATAATGGATTTTTCTACTCCTCTACTCACTGCTTTTCCGACCCTACTTAGGGGTTCTTCTTACGTGAACTGCAGGTTTATCTTTTTTGTCTTTTTTTTCTTTCAAGGCCTATTAGTTTAATTATTTTAACAAATCGGTATTAAAGCATCATGTTTGATCTTTGGTCATGGCATAACAATTAAGTATAATATTCCATATCGGATTGAAACACTTATATTCAATATGGCGTAGTAAAGATGCGTACATCAAGCCAAAGCGGATTCGATGACGCACTCATTATGGTTTGAGAAGATGCCCTCATCGTGGACACTAGAGGAGAAACAACGTATGTAAGGATTGAAAAGCCATATCTCATATTCATCTTTGTCTATCAAATCAAATTGTACAAGATTTTTTAAAGGAGAAAACCATTGCTGCGTTATGGTTAAGGTTAGAGTAGTTGTGCATGACGAAAAGCCTAACAAGTAAGTAGCACTTGAAGCATCGATTATATTCTCATCATCTAGTAGAGGGTATGTCTTTAGAAGATTACTTAAATATATTTAAGGAGATTGTCACTAATTTAGAGACCGTGGAGGTTAAGTATGATGAAGACTTAGGGTTGATTTTATTATGTTCATGCACTTTCATTCAAATTTCGTGGATTCCATTAGATAGTCGTGAAACTCTTACTTTGGATGAAATATATGATGTCTTGTTTTCAAATGAGAAGATGAAACATCTCATAGTAAGATCTGAGGCTCAAGGAGAGGGCCTTATTGTTCAAGGGAGGACACATAAAGAAGAATTTTGGTGGTGCTACGGGAGACAACACCTACAACTATTACAAGAAAAAAGGGTATGTCATATGTGAATTTTATAAATTGTAGAATAAGAATAAGAGAGCTTTTGAATAGAAAGGGAAGAGACAAAAAATTCTGGTGAAACTAGTGTTGTTGAAAATAATTATAGTTATGGAGACCACCTATTGCTTCAGATGGCAACTCCAAACCTTCTGAAGGTTGGATTCTTGATTCATGTTGTATGTTTCATATGTATCATAATCAGTTTCCAACATATGAAACTATGTCTACATGTTCTGTGATGATGAGAAATAATGCATCCTATAAGATTGTTGGAATTGGAACAATCTGAATTAAAATGTTTGATGGGGTTAGGACACTTGGTAATGTGAGACATGTCCCACATTTGAAGAGAAACATGATTTCTTTCAGTATTCTTGATTCAAAAGGATACAAGTACACTTGTGAATGTAGAGTTTTGAAGATTGGTAAAAGTACATGTATTGTTATGAAAGGAAAGAGAAGTTACACCAACTTATGTGTTGTAGAGTTCTATCGTCACAAGTGATGTTGCCACCATTGCACCTTCCATGTCAAATGGTAATATTATTATGGCTAAAGTTAGTACTCATAGTAATCCAACATATATGTTGACTAAGTCACATTCCGTGGCTAAGTTTAGGCATTGCTTGAACTTGGTTGGTGTTTGTTGATGAGTTGTATCCTTATGGGCTTTTATGAAAGAGGTCAATTTTTTTTTAAGATTTGAGTTTGTTCATTAATTTGGAATTTGTATTAAGGTGAAGATTGTTAGAGGGTGACCCACATTCTTTGGTGAAGGCCCATAGCCTATTATTGATATTATTAGAGCTTAGGCCTATTCATATTTGGAATACCTACAATAATGTTATGTATTTTAGGGTTTCGGGCTCTATAAATTAATAGCCATCATATCTCAATCTTGTACCATATTTTTCAGAATAGTGGATTTTTCCTGTTCTGCATGTGATTGTTCCTTGCTTAGGGTTTTCCACGTAAATATGTGTGTTCATCTTTTTCATCTTTTCTTTTTCTTTATTGTCTATTAGTTTAATTATTTTTAAGAGAATTTGTCCTTCAATTTCTCTAATTATTACTATCATTTTTAATGTTTGCCTCTTTATTCTATGCGTGATGCGATCCATATGTGCCACTACCTAGTTTTTAATATTTTTTACATGTATAGGTGCTTACAGTGAAATAAATAAGAGGTGAAGGAAATTAACTATTTAACTGTTTTTTAAAGAATGAATATTACTTATTTATTTGTATTAGGCTGATATGTTTATATCTCACAACTTTCTGCATCAATAAAATTCTTTCTTAATCATATTTTAGTAAGACAAAGATATTAAAATTTAAATCAGATTTTAAGTGCGTTTTATTAAATAATTTTAATATTTAAATTATTATTTTTTTTTTTTTGAAGAGAAAAATAATTTCATTGATTCCAACTAGCAATACATCGATAGAAACATAAAATCAAAATCACATGAAACGACATCCAGATTAATAGTATAATGAAGTGACTCGAAGCCTATATATTTGATAGTTGAGTATACACATTTGATGTTACTATTGTGACTAGAATACCTTTGACTTCAGTTCGTATACTAACGACTATTGATTTGATTTCTTGTTATAATTTGCTTATTCGAATTGCCAAAACGCAAATAAACACCGTATCATAATGACAAAAACCAAAATGTCGTATTGAGACGATATAACTACCTATCGTACCAAGATGACGATAACCATACGCACATGAAGGTGACGACAATCATATGCCCACCAAGGCGATGACTAAATAACAAAAAAATATATAAAAACCTAGATATTTGTGGAAGAACCATTTTATTGAAGAAAAAAAATTGAAACGATATGTAGAGGGTCCAAGAATGACTAAAAAATCACCTCTCTTACTTAAAAAAAAAAGGTTAATAGATAAAAAGTTGAAAAAAGTGAAACTAGGGTTTAGAGATAGCAACAAAATAAATCTAAAATAATAACTTTTAAGTATAATATAGCTTAAAATAAGTTTAAATAAATAAATATTAAGTCTTTTTTTTCAACAATCGGTTTAGTCTTATTTTATCCTTATTTTATTTTTTAATAATTCATGATTTCAAGTGTTTACAGATGTCATTGGTGAATGAAAAATATATATTTATTGAATTGTGAAAAAAATTGAGAAATTGGATTAGATGGATAAATTCTAAAAATATTTACAAGAATGAACTATTATGAAAGTAAACTAGAAAATGTCAATTAAAGTGTAAAGATAAATCTCCTGATTGATATATAAATACTCGATGTATAAAGATAAATGCCAAAGAGAAATAGGTTTGAATCCAAATATGGAAAGTGAGAGAAAAATGGTTAGTTTTTCAAATAACTTTTGTATTATTTGTACTTTTAAACATTTATCCAAAAATTTATTGTCTTGCGATTGACGTAGGGCTCCAAACTCAATGGCATCCCGAAGTCTTAGGAAAAAGACAAAAAATAATAAGACAAATGCCGAGGTGGAGTTTGTTTTTTTTTCAAGTATAATTTTTGTTCTAAATAGTATTTAATATAATTAAATAATTAATTAGTTTGTTTTTTCTAAAAAAGTTAATATTTTATTTTTTATCTAAATTTTTAAATAATAACTTTTTAGCTAAAATTTAAAAATATACATATTTTTATTTAATTAGTATCAAAAGGATTAAGAGAATATCTATTTTGATCATAAAAAATAATATTATAACATTTAGTTTTTTTAATAGAAAAAAAAATTAAAAACAACATTAAATAAAAAGTCACAAAATCAAATATTTTGATTTTTTTTCTATTTAATTTTTTTAAAAAAAAATTCAACTATATAAGTTATGAAAAAGTTAAAAAACAAATACCAGAATGTTGAAAGTTATTTAGCCTTTAGTAAAAACCAAAACAAATGCCACCTAAAAGGCATTTATTTTTCTTAGTTTTTTTCTAAAAGCAATTTGCTTTCAAACTTTCGACAATTTGTTTTTTCATTTTTGTAAAACTTATTTATGAATTTTTGAAATTTTCAATTTTTTCTATTAAGAAAAAGTCACATTTTAAAATTTGTATAAAATAAAATCTTTTAAAATCAACACATAATATTTCTAATATTTTAAAAACAAAAATATATTTAATTTTTGTTTCATCAATCTATTATTTTTTAAATTATTAATTTTATATATTTTATTTTAGTTATACAAAATAAATAGATAAAATAATTATTTTTTGTAAGTGATAATAATAAATTATTTATCATTTTAATTTTTTTGTAAATATGTTCATATGTTATACAAATATTTTTAATTTTATCATAATAATAAGGGTGATTTGATTAAAAGACTTTTTAAAACTAATTTTGTAAGACCCAAGAAATTCCAATTTCTAGAAAAAAGGGTAAAATCGTAATTTCGGTAAAAATTCTGAAATTTATTCTCTAAATCTTGGATGGCGAAACGGATTTCACCGTTGGAATTGTCTTGCGAAATCTAGCTACCACGTCGAATTTCATCGAATTCCGAGGCAGTCGGAATTTACATGTTTTTCGAGGCATCGAGTTCCGGTTTCTGGAAAATGACTTAAGATGTGAAAAAAGTCACATATAACATGTACACATGTTATACATGTTGCATGAGTAGAGAGATGATGGAAATGGACGGCCGAGATAGTGTCAAATGTCGAAAATCCAAGCTTAGGGACATAATGGTCATTATTTAAATTCTTAAATTTGAAAAAGACAAAAAGAGGAATAGTGCCGTCTCCTACCTATGAAAAAGAGAAAGCCAAACGTGAAAAAGGGGGAATTCGATGTAGTAGCTCAGATTTGTTATTTTTAGTGAGAGAATATCTAACTTCTCTCTAGATTTACGGGCGATCCGACCGTCGGAATTCTGCGGAGCAAGAAGGAAAGCTGTTCTACGCGGAGAGGCCTACGCGTGGGCTTCGGTTTTAGGGAGTTTTGACAAACTCCGTGAGGTAGGAGATTTATCCTACTTGGGTTTTACACTTTATTTAAGTGTTTTATAATGTTTCATTGATCGAAATCCTCGAACGATTTGATCGGGTCCAAATCTCGGACCGAATCGCTTGAATTTATGGAACCTAATTTATAGTCCGCGGATCGTCACTCGACCATTCGGGGTGGCTAATTGCGTAATTTATGCTGCGGATTGTGTCAGGATATGGCAAGCCTTTAACGTGTCATAAATTCGGTTCACAAAGCGAACTCCGATGATCGTGAAATTTATGGAGTTCCAAATACACAAACCAGGACTGTAGGGATGTTTGGGTGTTTAATCTTATAAATTTATGAAATAAATCTTGTGTCAAGGTATGAGGCCGAAATGGCTTGAATTGTGTGGAAAATGTAATGTGAATGTGAATCGCGAATCCAGAACCCAAGGGTTTCACCGTTCCCGGTACGTTTCACAAAATAATTTTTCAGGAAATAATGTCTGGCCGAGTAATTCAAATCGAATTGCTCGTGTTGGATAATTAGCCCAAGTGAGCTAATTTTTGGTGTAATGGATTGTGAAATTACATAACATGTTTGTGAGATTAAATTATGTAAATGTATATCATGTTAATATTCGCATGTGTTATATGAATTGTATTGGAATTGGCATCATGCATTCCATATACGCTGGGGGCACCCTAACAATAGGGAGTGAGTGCAGAGGTGACTTTAGAGAATGGTTTTGAGGATTGACTAAAAATAATAATTATCTGAGGTAGTGTCCATATAAAATATCAATCATCAGAGTCAGCCCAATTGATATACATCTGAGGGTCATTCACCAAATAGAACATCTAGAGCCTGGCCCACTACTTATATCTGAGGGTCAGTCTACAAATATAAATAAATATCTTTGTTTTTGAAAAATAATGTTTCTCACGTGGTTTAGGCAAAAAGCGCGCAGGAAATTTCTGAGGACTCGGGGGTACGTAGTCGATCATGTAGACATTCAAGCAGATCACACATTTACTTAGATGTGCTGTTTTCATGGAGAATTGCATATGCACTTAAAGGGAGAGTAACCCATTTGTAGGATTCCACCACGGCGATAGCTCAATTCGTGAGGGATATTATTATTTTTCATACTGTGGGCGCTGAGAAGACGCTTCCTAGGGGTCGACATCAAGAAAGCCGTCAGGCTTTGGTGTTTTAGAATACATGTATTAGAATGTTGTAAACTTTTAATATGTGTTGTATAAGAGTGAACTTTTAACTCTTGAAACTATTGGATATAGTTAGGATTTATTTGGATGGGTATTGGTTTCTGGGCCCAAGTGGCCATTTATACTCATGTATATATCTGATGTCAGATTAGACAAGCCATAGATGTGGCAGAGCCCCTCATACAAAGGAGACTCGCCCACCCCGTGAGAAATGCCCGTCACCCGACATTCACGAGCGTTTCCGCGGCTGACGTGCAGTTAACCTGATTCTCCGGATTCGGGGCGCTACAATTTTTTTGAAATCTAATACTTCATTAATTTTTACCTCTTGACAAAAAAAACTCTCATTATTATTATTATTATTATTATTATTATTATTATTATAAAAATAACCCTTTCCTTTCAAAGATATTTGTAAATACATGAAATGGAAAAGAGCATTTATGTCCATTATGATTTATTCTTCAAGACAAAACATGGAAAAGATTAGCTTTATAAATTTTGAGTTATTTGAGGTCTTTTAATCAAATATTTATATTTTTAAAAAAACCAAATATTTATAATAATAAAGTTATATTATCATTACTCAAAAACTCATTAAATTATTGAAGTTGATTTTAAGCATATAAAAAATAAACAATTTAATACTTAATACTATTAAGTCTTATCATCATTCACAGCTGCACTTAAAAATTATATTTAGGGCAAATATTTTTGTAAGTATCAGCACAATGTTTAAGTAATTTGTTTTTAATTTCAAGATCAAGGGATCAATTCCCATTGAAAGTAATTTTTTTCAAAAATTTTAAGGGGGCATTTGCCCCTTCTAGGCACACTATAGGTCCACCCAAGTAAAAAGAAATTTAATGAATACAAAAACATAATTTAGTATGGGTCACACTTCAAGGAGTGAGGGTCTTCACCAGTGGCGGAGCCAGCATTTTTGTTTAGGGGGGCATAATTTAGTATTATAAAAACATAAAATGTGATAAATACAAAATTTAATGAAAAACATATTTCAACATATTCATTAATCATAATATTTATCATAACATATTTTAAAATATTATATTAACTAAGATTATAAGAATATAATGTTAATACCAAGCTTTAACAACAAATTTTATTATTCAATAAGGAAGTTAAATTTAAATGTGAACAATTATTATCAATAATAAATTTAAATATAGATTTATCATTTATTCATATAACATTTTAATAATATTTAAATAGATAAATCCAAATAGCAAGTTAAGTTTTTTCTTTTCCTTGGGTTTCCTTAGTTTTTAAATTAGGTTTTCTTACTTGTAGTAATCAAAACGCTATAGAAAATATGAAAATGATCGTGCGTAAATGACAAAGGATTATAAATTGAAGTTTTTTTTTTTTTTTTTTGAGTTACAATTGGTATATATATATATATAACTTTTTTCTTTTGAGTTACAATTGGTAAATATAGGTTTTGTATTAACGATATGATATGATGGTAACTTGGTGGTTAGAATTCTTAGTATAATAACTTTTACCTTGGCCCTAATCTCTTAATTGTAGAAACGATAATTTTTTTGGAAAATGTTTAGCGGGACCATTAGGTAATCGCTTGCACCCAGAGTGATCGAGGGAAGAAAATATAGAAGAAAAAGGGAAGGGAAGAAAATTTGAAGAAAAATAAAAAAAAATAGGTTTAAACTTAATAAATTAATTATATATATTTATTAAAACTCGTTTTATTAGTTTTTCTCTATCAAAGAAGGACTAAGAAATTTAAAAATATATAAAATTTTGAGTAATCTTGATTTTATTTGATTTTCTTTTATATTTTGTTATAGTGAAATCAAATATAAGGAAATCATTTTTCTTAATATTTTTTTTCTTTCCCTAATACTTTCCGAGTTCCAAAATGTTGGATAAAAAAATTTGCATGGATAATTTCAATGACATACCATATTAGGATAAAAAAAAAACTAATTCAATGGCACACCATAAATAGAAAAGGGGAAACCATAAATAAAAAATGTTAGGTAATTTGAGCAAGATACGCCTCTATACCGCTTTGCCACCTGGCTCCGCCTCTAGCAAAAGCCCTAACACCGATGGCATCCACGTATAGTTATCATTGGCACATAGAGATCAAGTTCCCGACGACTAGTGACGGATCTAGCTAATACCTTCTCTTATATCCGAGTGGACTCGAACCCAAAACCTTAATTATGCCTCGTGAATTTGGAAGATTGTGTATCATTAGAATAGAGTTTCAAATTTGTCAATTTATACCCACTCTGAACTAAATTCTTGACTCGGCAATTGCTGCCGAGGATTGTGTCTCCATCGGCCCCAACGCCACCAACCTCTGGATTAAGAACGTTGCATGTGGACTGTGCCGAAGATCGGTAAATAGCTCATTTAATCAATTCAATTCAATTATTAGTACTTCTTTATTTTCTGAAAAAGATCGGGAACAAACGAGCATCATTGCTACATGATCTTAAAAGAATGAGAGGTGCAAAATGTGACGCTTAAGGCTATTACTTACCGAACACAAAATGTCCAACACCCTCTCACATTGACCAAAAATTAATTGTGTAAAATGGTATAAGGCCCATGAATGTAATCGGGCTCAGCCCACTTAATAGCCCTTCATTGTTCAATGAAAATTATGATTTTTTTCTTCAATTTCACCATTTTATTGCGGTTATTATAATAAATTACGATATGAATATGACCGTTGGTTTCTTTAATTTTATTTTATAATGTATCTTAAAATGGACGAGTAAAATAAAGGGGGCCACGCTTAAAAGGACAAAAAGCAAAAAATTACAAATCCAACCATTTTTCTTAAAAAACACACAAATGAAGGATATTTTCTACACCATTTTAACAAATTTACCCATTTCACCATCATACAAACTCGATTTAACCCTTTCTTTCATAAAGATTTACCTAAAAATATTATCGAGCTCTTTTATAATTTGTTCTCATTTTCTCGATTAGGATTAAAAGGGACATAAGACTTTTTTTAGTCTCACATACTTGTAGCACACAATGAAAATTGGGCTAGTACAAATTTTTTCTCTTTATTTTGTAATTTGTCACTTGGAGATGAAGTAATGTGGAGACATGTTTTTCGCTTCATCTATTATGGAATTAGCTTCATTTTATTTCTTTGTTTTTAACAAATTTGTGGGCCAATCATAAATATCTTGTCGAAAATCGCTCTCCACCTCCACTCCTCCACTCCTTTGCAGTAATATTATGTAGCAAAATCTCAGTTTTTAACAAAACCCATAAACAAAAATTTAAGGAATTTATTAGAAAAAAAAAAATAAAAATACATGAAGGTATTTTTCTAGAATTATTGTGGAGTACTACGGAGTTTGGCATTTCATAAATTAAGGAATTTACAAGAAAATCAATCTCACTCCCTTTGCATTTTACAAACATTTAAGGCAGACACAATATATGAAACCAAAAGACCATTGACCTGAGATAGGGAATGTAAGAACCAATTTTGTTCGTCTCATCTCCGGGGCATCTGCGACGCAATGTGAACTTTTTAAACTTGTAAAAAGGGCGATCCGGCGGTGGTGGGCTGGCCGCCTCTCCGATGATTAAGTCAACAATATGGAGAGGAAGAAAGAGGAGGTTGAGATAGTAGGAATCGTATACCTTTCCGCTGGGATCTTCCTAATTTATAGGTTCATCTCCCAAATCTCCTCGTTCTTATTTTAGGAATAAGATCTGTTTTTCCTTATTAAGGATTATCCTTTTATGGGATAAGATCTATTTTTCCTTATCAAAGATTATCCTTTTATGGGATAAGATATGTTTTTCCTTATCAAGGATTATCCTTTGAAGGGATAATATATGTTTTTCCTTATGAAGGATTATCCTTCCAAATAAAGGATTTAGAAATTAGGAAATTCAAGGATAAATATATACTTTACGTATTTTCCCGTATGTGGTGATGGGTCATTGGGGACTCCTTGATCCCACACTCTGCTTCAGACCGCCTGCCCGTGGGTTCTCGTGGTTTTAATACGTTGGCCGCCGTCATTTCATTAGGCAAGTAGTAAAGTGGTTCGCGCGGCTTAAGGAATCTTCAAGTTGATGGAATCATATAATACGACTCACCTACCTTTACTTGTTTATTTCCTTACAAACTCAAGAGTTATCAAGATGGATGTAAGGAATCAACCTGACTTCTAGGAGATACTTCCCATTATTGTCATTGCACAAGTAAAAATTTAATTAATGTAATACAGAGAAAAATCACCTTGATTTTGAAAAGAAATATGCATAGCTTTAAATTAGTAGACTTATATTTTCTCTAGCAAGATAATTTATTGGGTTAGATTTTTTAACATTTAAGTAGCAATTCTAAAAGGAAAAAGATCATATTCCAAAAGAGGTGGATTAAGATAATATGACGCCCTCGAACTCCGGGGTCTGGCTGACCACCACAACTCATGGACACTCGTGGAATGCTCCAAACTACATTTTTCACGAAAATCAGGCGTAGTCTCCTTGTACCCGGAAGCCACCAAATACAAATACCGTATAAAACCCGTCTCAAACAATCCAATATAATCTGGGCTTCATGATTAAAACTACTTACTGTCTCATAACAATGTATATATATATATATCCAACTATCCAACCATAGTTCAAGAGTTCAAAGTTTACTCTATACAACACATATATTAAAATTAGAGAATTCTGAAGTGTATGTTATACATCATAACCCAAATCCACAATCCATTTTCTTCTAAACCGCTCCTGGGGGATGAGCCGTCCTCGCACGCTCCTCACTGTAAAATATTATCCCGATTGCAGTGAGCTAATGCTCGCAGAGTGGAATCACCCTAAGGCGGGCTACTCACCTGGCAAGACAATGTCTAAATAAACACACACATCCAAGCAAATGCATGATCTTACTCTTGAATGTCTAACTGATCATCTCACTCCAAGTCCTCACCGACTTCACACTCGCCTAAGCCCCGTATGAGAATTATTATGTTTATTTGTTCAGACAACCTCCGATGTGTATATATCAACTGGCCTGCTCCAACGATTGGATATTATTTATGGACTACCCTTCATGTATATCAATCTGGGCTGCCTCCGACGCATCATATTTTTGGTATGGACTACCCCTCCGGTTAATTATCATTTTTAGACAACCCCTCCGAAACCATTTTCCACTCACCCTACGACTCACTCCTATCATCCTAGTAGCGCCCCAAGCATGTATGGAATGCATGATGTCAATTCCATTACAGTCTATATCACATGTAAATATATAAACATGCATATATATTCACATAAACTTTATCACACAATCATGTTATGCAATTTCACATTCCATCACATCAAAATTAGCTCACATGGGCTAATGATCAAACACGAGCAATTCTACTTGAATTACCTGACCAAACACATTAATTCACAAAAATTATTTTGTGAACACTATTCTCGGGAATAGTGAAACCCTCGGTTACTATTCCCAAAAAATCACCAATCGTCTGTTCACTTTGTGAACCCGAATTTTACTGTCATTCCCGGCCTCATTCCAATCAATACATGATATATTTCACAAATTACACAATTAATCAACCCAACAGCCCGTGCTCAAAGGATGGACTAAGACAAATGGATTTCAAAATTTCCACAATCTGTCCCAAGCTCGATTCACCTGTCCGCCGCCTCAAGGCCCCAAACCAACCGAAATACTGAAAACACTTAAATAAAGTAAACCCATGTAGAGAAACCCCTACCTCTCCTCGGAGTTTGTCGAAACTCAACCGGAGCCCACGCGTAGGGCCCTCGACATGCGCAGGTAGAGCGCCTTGCTTCTTGTCTCGACTAATCTCGATAACGGATCTCCCGAGATTCTGTGAGAGAAGTGGGTCCTCTCTAACTCACCATTTCACTGCCATTGCATTTCTCCTCCCACGTTTTGTTTTCCCTTTTTGCAATATAGGAGACGCACACTATTCATATTTTGTCTTTTTCTAACTTCAACAAGTCCATTAATACTCGCTATGCCTCTTTCCTGGGGCTACATTCTAAGACTATCTCTGGCTGGCCCATTTTCATCATTTCTACTCATGCCACTTACGGCACATGAGCATTTGCTATATGTGACTCTCATCGCATCGTAAAATCGCTTTACAAGACCAAACGCGATCCCTGAAAAACTCAGAACCTCGACTGCCTCGACCAACGAAAATCGACGCGGTTAGCTAGATTCACAGACGACCAACGGCAACTGCTTCACTATCCGAGATCTGAGAATAAATCTGATTTTTAATCAATTACAATTTCAGAATCCAAATTACGATTTTGCCTTTTCCGTAAATCGAATTCCTTTTTCTGCCCATTCTCCTCCTAAAGGGAATTCTCATTCCGAAATTCAGATAATCACAACATTAACACATGCATATGCAACTTGCATTCTACCATGATGTAAACTGGCTATGACTGATAAATCGCTTAAACCACATCATCCAACAGAGCTGAGAGGAGGTTTGATCGCTTTGCTCCACTGATCCCCCACTGCACACCTCACTAGCCTCACTGGTCACACAAAACCCGATCACTACCATTCGGGGAATACATAACGTCCTCCTCAAAGGTCCCATCTGCCAATCTCTATCCCGTCCCCAATCCACTGGCACATGAGCCGGATCCTGGAGCATACTCGGAGCATGGAGACGTGAAATACCTCGTGACACCACAAGGCCGGGCTGCAACGCCAACCGGTACGCTATGGTTCCTATCCTCTCGAGTATCTCGAAAAGTCCAATAAACCTCGGCGGTAGCTTCCCGCGCTTGCCGAACCTGACCACTCCCCTCTTAGGCATCACCTTTAAGAAGACGTGATCCCCAACCTCGAACTCTAAGGGTCGACGTCGTACATCTGCATAACTCTTCTACCGGCCGAAAGCCGCGGAGAAGACGCCGCGTCGATCAAGCTCACCTCTCCGAGGTGTCTCTAATCGATCAGACCCGTGATTTATCTCTTCCACCTCGGTCCAACATATCGGTAATCTACATGGCCTCCCATACAATGCCTCATGGCGCCTATCCGTATAATTTCGCCGATAACTATCAAGGTAGCAAATTCCACTAATAGCAATTGCTCCTCTACCCTTAAGACCCAGGACGTATGCTCACAGCGTGTCCTCTATCACCTGTATATAATCTACACCACGTGTAACCCTACACAACCCTTACTTTGTGCAAACGCCGACCTCCTAAGGTCATAATCAATCGACAATCCAATGGACCACAACCTAGTCCATGTCATGAATGACATCCATATGCAATGAGCCCTCATTTACCAACACCCAATGGAATCTCCAAAGGTATCCAAATCTCGAGTCACCCCGACTCCTATCACTCAACCCTCTCTAAGCTCCACGGATAACCCTCGACCGCGGTGTTTTCATCTCGACATCCCAACTCTTCTGCCACACTTCGAGCCTCTTACATTCACACGTAAATTGGATATCTTCCCTAGTCTCTTACACTTAACCTGTGGATTCTAAGTACCTTAGGGGATTAACAACCCCTCTCTTGCTTTTTCCAACACACTTTAATTACTCTTCATTTCGAATCAAACTATGAGTCTTCATTGAGTAGTCTAAAGACAAACTCAACCCATTAATTCCTCACCAAGAGTGGCGAATGACCATACCGTGCACCCACAACTCACTCCGACACGATGTTATCAGTGCACACGAACGCAATAATGTCATAATCGTGACACCTAATCCCGGTCCATCATGCGTAATCTTAGAGATCTCTCTCATAACCCCGACCTATCAGTCAACTCTCACCCTACATCCTAGTGGGAAGAACATCTATACTGGCTTATCTAAAGGTCTTAACCCTAAGTCCAAATCCAAGGTCAGGTCGAGTATGATAACCCTGGCCATGTCCCACCATCGACAACTCGATGGTCGGGCTAACTCATCCATGTCAAGTCTGACAGCAACAACTAATATGTCTACCACCCTAAGGTCCACCACGCTCACGCGCAACTCCTCGATCCGTCCCCGACTCTACCCACACTCCGTCCCTCCGGCCCATTCCCAGGATGTCGGGAGTGCCTCAGATAGCACCCCGAAACTGAAACCGGTTCCTCTAACCCGCACTAGGGTGTGGAGGAATGAACCGTATACCTCCCTGCTCTGGCGCCTAATCGACTACATTGTCCCAAAATCCTCGGATCCCCGTCTCCGGGGCAACCCGCCCCTCACATGCCAAACTCCGTCCCGGTCCCGAAACCCGCAGGAAGGTAGCCCCCGCCCTCCTTCCCAAACCAGAAGAAGGCTAATCCTACCTTCGCTACCAACACCCGTATCCCGAGTGTTCGAAAGCATCCTCGATCTCTTCTACGGTCGTGGTCGTCCCAACTACGGAGTCCCCTGGTCCCGTAGGCGAAGTCCTATGATCCCCGCCCGAATCGGACAACTTGCCCTCGCTCTGAATCTCCCCTGTAATACCCAAAATTAATCCCAAGAAACCACGTGTGATCTCAAGACTGACTTTGGTCCTTCCCAACTCATCACTGCCTTAACCTTCTCTGGGTTGACTGGCACTCCTGATGTTGACACCACGTGTCCTAAAAATCTCACCTCAGTAAGCCAAAACTCGCACTTATTGAACTCGCGCATGCTTGATGGTCTCTCAACAACAAAACAATCCTCAAATGATACTCATGTCCCACTCGACCGGAGTGAGATCAAAATGTCATCCACGAAGACTACAACAAACTGATCCAAATAGGGTTGGAATATCCTATGCATGAGGTCCTTGAACACACCGCGCATTCAGCCAATCCAAAGGGCATCACTCAGAACTCCTGGAAGTGCCCATAACGTCCCAAACGTGCCTTTGGGGATATTTGTCTCCAACCCTCGCCGATGGTAAATCCGCCATGTAAGGTTCATCTCATACCTCGCCTCCTCTCAATCGACAAATAAATCATCATCCTCTGCAATGGGTACCGATTCTCGATCAGAACTCGTTCAACCCGTCTGTGAATCAAATCTACGCTTTAAGGGTTTCATTCCTTCTTCGCAAATGTAACTGAGCGCCCCATGGTGAAGTGCTTCGGGTTTAATGAACCCTCATTCAATAGCTCCCAGACCGGGACTCGAGTTCCTACAACTCAACTCGATGCCATCCATGCAGTCATGAGATGGTGAAGTACCAGTGGGTATAACTCCGATACCGGTCTACTACCCTCCTCATGAGGTAGTCCGTAGCTCATCCGGGAAAACATCCACATAATTCGCAAATTACCCGAGGTAGATCTAAGTCCTGTCTCTCCCTCGCCCTCTGTGTGGAAGGCTCGCTAGCCAACCCGCTTAACCGCCCTCGACACTTGACTCAGATAATCGGTCTGGGCAAAATATCATGTTTGGTCCCTAAAATAAGCCACACGAGTACCGTCCCACGCGGTAGCGGGCTCTACGCTCACAATCGGAGAATCGACTGCAAGCCGCCAACCAATCCATCCCTGGATGACATCGAACTCTAACATGTCCATGATCCTCGTGTCCACTGCGGAGTAGAGTCCCCCGAGATCTCCGCAAATTTCGCAACCTCGATATCATCCCTATTCTCACCCTAATCCCAGTAGAACCTCATACACAAAGGCCCTCTGCTGTCCTAAGAGGTCCTCGCCATTTCCAATATTCGGTCTCACTCTAGCCGGAACGCAACTAACCTAATCCTGGTCGCGTCAAAGGTAATCTCTATATCCTCTAACACCTTTCCCCTTCGATTCAGACAAACCAATGGTCCGCCACCATCTGATCTCCCCCGCGGAATGCTCTGAGATGATGTTCTCTAAACCCCAGAGGTTAACAGACCCCTCACTGACCGCTATACCCGCCCAGGCTATACCGCCGGCCGCAATACCTACACCTCTACAAAGGTCTACTGATCAACACCGTGGTCGGTCAACGCCCGGTGTTCACCAGCACTCCCGCGGACGCCCTTTACGTCCCGTCCTCTACTAACCATATACACAATTAATAATGGCAAAGTAAATCTCAATACATTCTAAGGTATAAACACAAAATTTCGAGACACTAATCATACACATAAATTAGTGTATACACATTGTCCTTGCATTTATAGGTAATGTAAGGCAATCAATTTTGCATTTAAAATATTATTTTCAACAAAAATTTTATTTTCGAAAATTTTATTTTTAGAAAATTTTGTCAAAATTTTATTTTATTTTATTTTAATTTAATAAATTTTTTTTTCCGAAAAATTTTTTCAGGATGAACAGCTGTTCATGAAACCTGGTTCACGAACAATGTCCAAAATTGACTCCGGGGAACTAGACAGTCAAACTCAGGTCAACAAAATAGGTCGAGTGCACCCGAGTGCACGCCTCACAAGAAGGAAGACGCCTGTGCCGCGCGCCTGGGCCGCCTCGTCGTGCCCCGCACGCCCTCAAGGGACAGAGCCAGCTGTGCCCCGTGCGCCGGCCACGCCCCCGCGCACACCAAGGCCCCACTCGGCGCCCTACGCGCCCGCTCGCGCCCCGCGCCCAACGCCCCCGCCTGGGCCGCCGCAGTCAGGCCTGGGCGGATCAGATTGTAACATACCCATGCTCCGCCTCGGGCCTCAATACACCCATTGTATCAAGGATACAATACTACCAAAGTTAACCCCCAGCCAATACAACAAGTGTATTACGACACAAACAGCCCTCAGGCCTCCTTATATAACACTAACCCTAGTGTTCAACCTCAAATTTATTAAAATTTGATTTCATTATCTAACAACTCAAATAAATTTATTCAAATTTATTTTATTTCTCCTCTTTGTTCCAGTTTTTACATACTGTAAAAACTTCTAAAAGTTTCTAATACATCACTTGTTTTCCTATGTGCTAAGTACTAAGCACACAAACAATCACAACACATAATAACCATGTTATACGCACCATTCATCAAACATTCACATAGCATACATCTCATGTTATACACATAATCACATAGCAAACACCATGCATACAGTGTTCTATTCCCGTGATTTCCTAGGTAATCTCATACCTAAACCGAACATCAAATCACCCAAGTGGTGATGTTCTTACTCGACTATGGCCTAAGCCCAAATCCTCAATCTCTAGGTTTCCATATACCTATACTCTACATCAAACAACTCAAGTGGTGATGGAGACCCAACCCGAAATTCCTACATTCAGATACCTAAGCTCGATACTGCTTCGTGACGCCCTAAACTCTCGGGGTCCGTTAACTACCCATCAACTCCACCTGACATTGAATGCTGCTCAACCCGACATTTTTCACAAAATCGAGCGTAGCCCCTTTGTACGGAGCCTCACCTAAATACAACACTGCATAAAACCCGTCCCAAATGGGCCCACTATAACGGTCTATGATTAAACTACACTGGGCTCATAAACCAATACTCATAACAATGTATATATATATATCCAACTATCCAACCATACTCAAGAGTTCAAAGTTTACTTTATACAACACATATATTAAAATTAGAGAATTCTAATACATGCTATACATCATAACCCAAAGCCACAACCGCTTTCTCTTCTAAACCCGCCCCAGACGAGCCGTCCCCTCGCACGCCTCCCTATAATTAACATAGTATCCCCGACAGGTGAGCTTAATGCCTGCAGTGAATCACCCTATGGGCTACTCTCTACCTATAAAGGTAATGCTCCAAAATAAAACACACATCTAAGAAATGTACGATCCTACTGAATGTCTAACTGATCATCTCGCACTCGTAGTCCTCACACTAACTCCCCCACACTCGCCTAAGCCTCGCATGAGAATTATTATGTTTATTTGCTCAGGAACAACCTCCGATGTGTATATCAATCACATTCGACGATTGATATTATTTATGGACTACTCCTTCGATGTATAATAATCAAGCCGCCTCCACGATTGATACTTTGCGCGGGACTACCCGATAATTACTACTAGGACAACCCTCCAAACCATTTTCTGCACTCACTCATGCACTCACTTCATCATCCTGGTGCCCCAAGTGCGTACTTAAACGCATTTACGCCAATTCCATTACAACTATATCACATGTAAATATATAAACATGCATATATTCACATAAACTTTATCACACAATCATGTTATGCACTCTTACATTCCATCACATCAAAATTAGCTCACATGGCTATCGATCAAACACGAGCAATTCTACTTGAATTAATCTTAATAAACACACATTAATTCACAAAATTTTAGAATATCTATTCTCAGAATAGTGAAACCCCTAAGCATTGCCCCGAAAATCACCAACGCTTGCTCACTTTAGAACTCAATTTCACGGCCATTCTTACTCATTCCAATCAATACATGATTTATTTCACAAATTACACAATTAATCAACCCAACAGCCCGTGCCCAAAGTGACGGACTAAGACAAATGTGACTTCAAAATTTCATCAATCTTGGCCCCAAGTTTCGGGATCGATCAAACTACCGCTCGCATCTTAAACCAATCGAACATTGAAAACATTAAATAGGTAAAACGGTGGAGACGATCTGAATCGAATCCCATTACACAGAGGCTCTCATGTGGTGAGACTTTTGCTTCTGGTCCCGACGACTCAAGGCCTGGATCTCCCAGATTTTAGAGAAAAGGGGGTCCTTCTCTCTCTAACTCACCATTTCTGCTGCTACTGTCGATTTCTCCCCTCCCACGTTTTGTTTTCCCTTTTTGCAATGTAGGAGACACACACTATTCATATTTTGTCTTTTTCTAACTTAAACAATTCCAGAATACCGCTACGCTCTCTCTTTCCTGGCTACATTCTAAGTACTATCTCTACCATCCATTTTCATCATTTCTACTCATTTTTACTTACACATGAGTATCCGTTATATGCGACTTTTGTCAGCTCAAAATCGCTTTACGAAGACCAACGCGATCCCTTAAAACGCGGCAATCGCGACTGCCTCGGAATTCGACAAAATTGACATGCTAGCTAGATATCAGGAGACGATTCCAACGGTGAAATCCGTTTCATCATCCGAGATCTAGAGAATAAATTCCGGATTTTCAACTGAAATTACAATTTTGTAACCGAAATTACGATTTTGCCATTTTTCCAAAAATTGGAATTTCTCAGGTCTTACATAACAAAAATATAATTCTTTTTCTTTTTGTATTGGGATTTCAAGATATTTCATAATCTTATTAGAACTTTTTCAGATTCCCAAAAATACTCTAAAGAATGCTGTTATATAATGTTAGTTACAACCTGGCAAAGCAGACTTCGCTAAAAACACCATGGAGCACTTATCCAAGCCAATTTTGCATGGAACCTTCATCTTTCTCTTCTTCTCTCTTGTTTTAGCTAGTCGAGATTTCGAGCTCCTCACATATGTTCCCGGGGGCGACCATATCCCATTCAAAATCCACCCCAAGCTTTGTACCTATTCCCTGTGGACCAACCTATCTATCATTCACCACAAGCTTTCATTCCTGGTTCAGGTCTTCGAATCCCATTCAAAATCCACCCAAGCTTTGCATTCTATTCCTGGTGGACCAAATCCCATTCATCATCCATCCCAAGCTTTTCATTCTGTTCCTGGTGGCCCGAATCCCATTCAAAATCCACCCCAAGCTTTGCATTCTATTCCTGGTGGACTAAATCCCATTCATCATCCAATTACGTTTTTATGACTTGTTCTTGGCGGCCCAAATCTCATTCACAAACTTGCACTCCCAGAAGTTGAAGAGCTAGTATGGACGAGCTAGTAATGATGTTTTGCTTATTGTTGGTTGTACCATCTATATTTTATCTCCATGCTTCTCTTCCACCTTCTATATTGTAATAAATTTGGTACCAAATGATGCTATCATCTAGTACTTAATAAACTATTATCCTATTTTAGGTTTTAAATAAGTTGCAGATTCTTTCAAAAAAAAGAAGTTGCAGATAAAAACTTCAAATTGAATATATGGATGTGATCCCACCAATCACTAAATTAAATGTGTGGATGTAGAAATTAACCGGAAATAATCCCAAGTTTAAAGGATATCTTTTTATATTGGTCCGAGGTATTGATGATCGGTTAAAGAAGTTAAAAAATCCCAATTGTAGAAATAGGAGAAAACAAATTTTGGAAAACCAGATTTTCAAAGAAATTAACACGACTACCTTCTCATATATGCAATTTCATACCTGCGAGCCGTATGGTATTTGCACATTCTCTTCTCCAATTCCTGTTCTTGTATTCAGTCTGTCAAAAGAACAGAAGAAAATATGAGTTCAAGATATGGTGAGGGATAGAGAAGAGGGTTCTGTTGAAGAGAGTCGGAGAACACATAAATTTCTTGACTGAATATGCAGTATCCTACCTTTGGAGCTATGATGATATCAGGGCAAAGGAGCATCAACAATTGAATGCAACTCAAGAAAAAAAACAAAGAAAAAAACTAGCTAGCGTATTTCTTCTCAAAAAAAATTAGTGAACGATAACAACAAACACCATTCATGAAGCTGATGAACTGTTTTACTCTGTCTTGCCAAATTGCAATAAGGTCTGCTGCACCTTGTTTGATATCTGATATGGCGGAATGCAGCAGCAGTTGAATCCGGATGAAACAGCAGCGGAACCTGGGGATGTCAACGCAGCAGCAGAAGAAGCAGCAGCAGAATCTGGAGATGTATGAGGGATGCAGCAGAATGTGGAGAAGTATCGGTTAACTGAGGCGTGTTTTATACAATGTCTTTAGGAATTTTATTCACCGGGATATAACTGTTATTTAGAGATGAACTGTGGAACAACCCATTTGAATTTATAGGCAGTCTTATGGCCATTTGCCATTGAGAATAAGATTGAATTAAAAACCCTTTTGACCATTTTATATATTAAATACAAAATTAATTGTTTAGAATTGATCGTTTTGATTTTAAATACTAAAAAATCAAGGTTTTTTTAGGCAAACAAAATAAAACAAAAATTAATTGGAAACAAAATGGAATATATCCCCGGTTTATTCATGGTGGGGGCTTTCACTCCATTTCGCGCATTTGCACTCCTTCTTCACATAATGTGACGAACTCATAACGCTTTTAGTTTATAACCTAATAGCCAGCATTGTTTTTTTATGTAGGACAATACTTTTAATTTTGAAAAACTATTGTTTATGACAAGGTCTTGAATCTAATTATTTGGAATTGGATTAATTGGGGTTGAAAGAAGCATACTGGCATGTTGCCAAATTTGGTTTTGACGAAGGAAATGGTTGTCTGCGACATCCCATCTAAAATTACTAATAAAAAATTATAATAGAACAAAATTAATGCTGATTCACAAACTAAATATTTTACCATTATTAATGTCAAGAAAAAACCAAAAAAAAAAGAAAATAAAAGTATAATGAAAAAGTTAATACA
Source organism: Tetrastigma voinierianum (assembly GCA_016808115.1). NCBI lineage: Eukaryota > Viridiplantae > Streptophyta > Magnoliopsida > Vitales > Vitaceae > Tetrastigma > Tetrastigma voinierianum. The sequence goes on along the minus strand of JAEQBH010000376.1, from coordinate 418,790 downwards.
AACACAATTAATGAGTCATAAAAATGGAAGTAACTTATCAATTCGAGCTTAATGTCAAAATAATTCATATTTAAAAAAATGTATATAAATAAATTTATTTTCAAAATAATCATCAAACTAGTATTTTTCAATCCAATTAAACATCCATATGTTTAAAGCATGATTTATTATCATTTGAAATAATTTAATCAGATCGTCATCATGGTTCAGAGCATTTAACATTTATCGAATGGTTTTATTAGAAATTCATCAGATAATAATAATATTGGTATATATTTATTTTAGTTTAATTAATTTAAAATTGTCAATATTTATAAACTTATAAGTCTTCTTATAATTTTTAATCAATATAAGATAATGGGACTTTGAATTTATAATTAATAGGTTTTAAGTTTAATTTTTAAAATTTGATAAATACGATTTTAATATTAATTTTCAAAACCATAATTAATGAATGGATGCGGCGTTCGAAACACTTGGTGTGTTTCTTGGATGTCTTGTTGGATTCCAAAAGACCAATTTGATAATTACTTTGAAAAGAAGTTTAGTTATTTATTTAAAAATATGACTTATTTTGACATTAATGATTAAACACTATCACCCTCCCTTTCTAAATCCAAATTTCTTTCCACGGTTTCCCGTTTAGGTCAAATTTCGTCTCTCCCGACACCATGCGGTGTTTTCTAACCATGGCATCCTAGTTCAGCAAATCATCGTCTTCTTCTTCAATTTCTCCTATTGCCATCTCTAAATATGATTATGATGTCTTCTTGAGTTTCTGCCGAGAAGACTGTCTGCATGAGCTATACGCAATATTAGATTGATTCGGTAATTAGTCCTAGAAATTATGATAGTTGACCAATCTTGTATGTAGATATAGAAACAATTTGTTTTTCCCTTTTTAGGACCTAATTTTTAGGATGTAATTGTATCTATATATTGCCCTCGTTTTTGTGGTAACATCTCTCAAACCTTTCTGTAAATCCTTGTTATTTGACATGGTATCAAAGCAGTTTGATCCCAAAGAAGTCTCAAGAAAACCATCGTAGATAATGCATTTTTTCTTCAAACCCATCACCCTCGTAAAGTCGCTTATGAGTTCTGAGTGGGCGGGACTTCTCAAAGAAGGCTCAGAAAAGATCACTGAGTTTATGATGACATCAGTCTAAGAAATCAACCGCCGCCACTACAAATGTTGCCCATCTAGGTATTAATATTAAAGATCTCAGATTTCGTTAACTTCTAAGAATAGAACTCTGGATTCATTGATAGCTACTGTGCATCCGATCACATGACGAGACCCGCCGCTAAAATCTGTCTCTCCTTCTTCAATCGCCTATATTTCCACCGCCATCGGTAGCACCTCCCCATACTCGGGAAGATTCATTATCTTATCTAATACTCTCACATTAGATAACGGTCCTTGGTTGTCCCATCTCTTGAATACAACCTTTTATCTGTTAGCCAAATTACTTCCTAACTCTCGCTAGACGCAGAACTTCGTCTTCATTTCAGGTTCTTTCAAGACATTCTAACTCTAAGATTCGGGTTATGGTGTTGACGTGGCAAACTTTACTACTTAGGAGTTGCTAGAGAATGGGGGATTGAAAATAATGTGCAACCTAAACTAGCAAGAAAGACAAGGCTCGAGCAACCATATGGGTTATAAAGTAACGTAGATTGGTATTATCTTTCTTTTCGTTATCTTAAGAAATTGAAACCACAACTTTCCGTGTGGATCGAATGATAGGGAATTTCATTGTATTACTATGAACCGGCTAAGAGCCACCGTATTTATCCAACAAGTCCGAATAAAAGTTCGTAACCTTAGTTATTCACTGATGTTCATTGGTCCCGCAAAGGTTCCCTCTCTACATCTAGAGCTCGTTACTTTGTGACATTTATCGATGAATGCATCAGAATGACTCAGTGTCTCACTTATTAAAAAAAGTGATGTGTGTCTAGCATTCCAGAATTTTCACAAAATGACTCACACCCAGTATCAAAAGCATATTCGTGTTTGGCAATCTGACAATGGTACTGAGTTTATATATGCCTCTTTCCGAGAATTACGCCTTACATTCGGGAAATCTCCCAGGAAATTCTCTTCGTGAGAGCTCAAGTGAAGAGAATGGGCGTGAGGTGATGAGTTTATCGAAATGTGAGAAACATTCAGCCAAGAGAGTGGTGGAGGTGATGAGTTTATTGAGTTGAAAAGGCAAAGAACATTTTAAGTATGTTATGCAACAAGGTCAGCATCATAATCGCTGAAAACCTGAGTAAATCACCACTGGCACCCCCGTAGCGCCCCCTATCTACACCATTAACTCAAGAATCAACCTGCATCGTTCTCCCTCGCGGCATGAATCCTGGTGTTTGAGAGTCTAATGAAACATATGTTCTCAGAAAATACGCCTCCTAGATATCCACAAAGATTGAATAGTGGAGTTCCCAAAAAATAAAGATAGAACCCGATCTCTAAGCCAAGACTAAATAATCTAATTAACAACTATGTCATCTCATAGGTTGACTCGACCGTATGCATTTACCGTTAATCAATTGTCCACGCTTTGGCCCTTATTAATGTGCGTGGATGCATTGGCTGATCCAAAATGGAGAAAGGCGATGGAACGTAAGAGAGGAGCTGAGGCTCTACAAAAGAATGCCACTGGGAACTGTTCCACTCGCCTAGCTAAATGAAGCCAACGGATGCGCATGGTGTTCGCTCGTGAAACTTTAAACCGATGGAAGGCTGATAGATATAAAGCCCACTAGTTGCGAAGGGATATGCGTGAGTGCGGGATAGACTATCGTGGATACTTTTTGCACCAAAGGGTTAAGATCACACCATAGCCTTATATCTACAAAGTAAAAGAATCGAGACTGGGCTCTACAACAATTTGATGTTAGTAAATTTTCTCAATGGAGATTTGGAAGAAGAGGCCTGGTATGGGAGCTACCACTCGCTAAAAATGGTTCTCAAAGGTGAAGTCTCAGAATTAAAAAAAGTCATTGCAGGTGGGCTGAATGTTTCACCTAGGAGCATAGCCTGGAGACCTCACTACAATGAAGGAGTCTCGCCAAGAAGCAAAGTAACTCGTGGATCATACTTGTTTATAAAACACAAAGAAGGAAAAGTAATGTTTTAATTGTATGTTGATGAGGCAGGTCTTGACTGAGATGACCCACATGAAAATGTTTTTACAGAGTATTACTGGCAAACTTAAAATGAAGACTTCGCAATCCTAAATATTTTTGGGAATTGAGGTAGCAAGATCGAAACATGGAGTCTTGTTTACGCTGAAAATATGTGTTAGATCTTCAACCAAACTAATGCTTGATTGCAACCAATAGAGACATGGAAATGAATCATAAGCTCAATTCTCCTGCATCAAGCCCCAACAGCATAAGGGTCGCGACAAGAATTAGTTGGAAGATTAATCTACTTATCACACACAAGGCTAGATATCATATACGTGAGCGTTGTGAGCCAGCTCATGTACGCACCGAGTGAAGAACATATGAAGTAGTCTGATCTTAAGATACTTGTAAAGAGTGCTCCAGAAAAGGTTCGTTGTTCTGTAAAAATGCATTCTAACATTGAAGGATACACGCATTCGATTAGGGCGGATCAAACAACCAGAAGGTCCACATTTGATACTTTACTCGTGGAAGGTAATCTTGTCACTTGGAAAAGCAAGAAGTGTAAGGTAAAGCAAGATCAAGTAGTCGGGTTCAATTATACTTCGCTTCATGGTGTATAATCGTTATGGATAAGGAATATACCGAGGGACTCGATTGAATATGCTACACCAATGAATCTCTATCATAGATAATGGCAGCCATTCAAATTCAAAATAGAAGACTTGTCTAACATGATCGTACTAAACATGTTGAAGTTGATCATTATTTCCATCATGAGAACCTCGAAGGAAAAGATTTATATGTTCCCATTTATTCAATCCGAGAGTCACTATCGATATGCTCACAAAGGCGCTTTCTGTGAAAGGTGTTTCATGGTATAATTGATAAGTTACATGATAGACATCTATGCACCAACTTGAGGTATGTCTCGCATGAGTCAGACGCACATTAGATTGATTCTAATTAATCCGAAATTATGATAGCGAAATTCAATCTTGTATATATAGATATAGAAAACAATTGTGTAATTAATCCTAGAAATTATGATAGTTGACCAATCTTGTATATAGATATAGAAACAATTTGTTTTTCCCTTTTTTAGGACCTAATTTTTAGGATGTAATTGTATCTATATATTGCCTCTGTTTTAGAGAAGAATACATCTCTCTTTGAAATCTTTATACAGAAACTCTATTGTTTGACAAAGACGTCGGCAAAAGTTTTACTGATCATCTATACTCAGCTTTGGTTAAAAAAGGGCTTCATCCCTTTAGAGAAGCTACTTCTGTCAAAATACTAAGTAGCAGAAAAATGCGAAGAGAGATTTTGGAAAAGTTTTTCCTGATTCCACAAGATATGCCATACATATAGTCTCCCAAATTATCTAGTCTTTAGAATCTATACATGGTAACTAACAGATTCCTAATCTTTAGCATCTATACATGGTAACTAAATGCCATACATATAGTCTCTCAAATTATCTAGTCTTTAACATCTATACATGGTAACTAACAGATTCCTAATCTTTAGCATCTATACATGGTAAATAACCGATTCCTAATCTTTAGCATTTATACATGGTAAGATAATATATACAGCTAATAATAGAGTCCCAAATTGCACAACCTCAAAAAATTCTGTGGTACTTTGAACATCCCCTCAAATTGATGCTGGTAAGTCAATCAACAACAATTTGCCAACAAGAAATTGATGTCGCTGTCGAGTCAAAACTTTGGTGAGGACATCAGTCACTTGGAGATTAGAAGAGATATGAGGAAGAGATATCACTTGACTTTCCAAAATGTCTCAAATAGAATGACAATCAACTTCAATGTGCTTGGTGCGTTCATTGAAAACAGGATTGGTGGCAATTTGAATAGCACTAGTGTTATCAGCATGAAAAGGAGTAAAAGTAGTCTGAGGAAACCCAAGCTCCTCAAGGAGACCATGTAGCCATATAATTTCATAACAAGTAGTAGACATGACACGATACTCACAAATTTTCGCAGGGAGGATTTAGAAACACGATCTGTTTCTTATGCATCTCCAAGAAATTAATGCATCACCTAAAACATACACCAACCTCAGAGTAGATCGACGCAGGTCCGACACCCAAACAACTGCAGCATCACTATAGGCAAATGTTGAAGAGAGGTGTCTGAAGGAAACAACCAACGAGTGAGGTAAGATTCTTCGAAGATAGCAAATGATGCATGAATCGCAGCAAATATGAGATGCCAAGGAGAAGACATAAATTTAATCACTTAATGAACAAATATATAGATATCAGTCAGTAGTACAAGTAGATAAGACTTCAACCAAGCGATAGAGAGTGAGTTCGGGATCCGTATGTCCCTTCATCTTCTGCATGTATTTGACATTTACTCCATAAGAGTATCAACGAAGAGCGTCCTCCAAACCAGCCAAAGTGATAAGATCTTGAATATACTTATGTCGGTCTGACGAAAGGCCACACGTGATCGTAATGAACCCAACCTAAGAAGTATGTGAGTCGCTAAGATCTTTCATATGGAAAGCTGCAATGTACACCGCTGGGCTTAGTAATCAAACCATAGTTAGTGCCAGTAACGATAATATCATCCACATAAACCAAGAGAATAATTATACTCGACGTAGATGTGTGAAGGAAGAGAGAATAATCATATTGACTTCAGGTAAAACCAAGGAAAGAAGTGTACCGCGAACTTCTCAAACCAAGCTGGTACCGCTTGCTTCCATACAGAGAACACCAGCATGGCCATCATGAGGAGAAGAAGTAATCATACCAGAGGGAAGCTTCATGTAAATCTCCTCCTGGAGATCACCATGAAGAAAGGCATTCTTCACATCCATTTGATGTAGTCGCCATGACTGTGAAGTAGCAATAGCTAAGATGGTTCGAACCGTGTTCATTTTGGCAACAGGGGAAAATGTCTCCTCATAATTAACCCCATATTCCTGCTTGTTACCCATAGCTACAAGGAGAGCTTTGTATTGATCCAAAGAGCCATTAGAACGAAGTTTTACAAAAAAAAAAAAAAAAAAACCCATTTACTTCCGATAGGTTTGACTATAGGAGGACAAGGAACAATATCCCAAGTGTGATTCTCCTCAAGTGTCAAGTCTCCGCTTTATCGCACTCGCAACACTCATGTTCCATGGCCCGTTTGTAGCAAGAGGGAACGGATATAGTGGATAAAAGAGCTTGGCAAGCAGAGACAGGAGAGAAGAAACTAGTACCAATTAGTGGGGTCGAGAAGGATTTGTTATTTCAACGTAAGAGCCGTGGAAGTAGTATGCGTGGATCAAACAAGTCAAGATCTAAGGAGGGGTACAAAGGAAGTGGAACTGTACCATGTCGACTACGTCTCTCATACACAAAACCAGGTTTGAACCGTTCCACAATTGTTGGAGATTCAGAAAAAATATGCAGAAGAGATACAGATGCAGATGACCGTTGAACATGAGATGGAAAGAAATATTGATTTTCAAAGAAGATCACATTCCGGGAAACCCATATACGAGAAGCATGGGGATAGTAATGTAAACATAACCCTCAGAGGGATAGCATAACCAAGAAAAACACACTTTAACAGATCGAGAGCAAAGTAAGTTTATGTCGTTTATGAGTGCAGGAGATGCACAAAACAAATTACAAATCCATATGTACGACATCATAATATAAAGGAGAATTACGAAACAACTTAGAGAAAGGAGAAACACAGATTTATCGAGAGGGTAAGCGATTGATCAAATGAACTGGCAGAGAAAGATGAGCCACACCAAAAACGAGGAGGAATGTATGATTCAAGCAGAGTTCTTACGACATCAAGAAGGTGGCAATTTTTCATCCAAGAACACCATTTTGTCAGGGTGTCGAAGGACAAGAACGCCGAGAGATGATCCGCTTGAAGAAAAACTCGAAACTCATTAGACATGTATTCGCCGCCGTAATCGCAGCAAGACCTGATGTTGGCAGAATTGAGTCTCAAGAAGTAAGAAAGCGCCTGAAAAACTCCTAAAAAATCTCACCCTTAAATGAGGAAGTAAACCTAAGCAAAGCGACTAAAGTCATCAATGAAAGTAACAAAGTACTTGTAATGCGCATGAGAAACAATGTATGCAATCCCCAAATATCACTATGAATAAACTCAACATTTAGGCATGATGGCGATGAGGAAAAAGGTAGAACTTTACTTTTGCCAAGTTTGCATGATGTACAATCAAAAGAAAGATCAATAGAAAAACATGCTTTATTTCCCAATAATCTAGAATTAAAAAAAGTACATAGGACATTAGAGTTTGGGTGGCCTAGACGTCTATGCCACATCTTATTGCTAGAACTAACAACATTACATGCAAATGAAAGTAAAGGAAAACTAGGAATAAAAGTGGAAGGAGTAACATGAAGAGGAAAGAGGTCGTCTCCACTCTTAGTCCCTTCACATCATCCCGCCTCGACACTTGATTCGCACAACACAAATCTCACAGACCCGAGAAATGGACATTACAATTGTTATCAACCAATTGACCAATAGAAATAAGATTTGTGGAGAGGTCAGGAGACACAAAAACGTCAGTTAAGGAAGAGGAAAGATCACTAACAACACTGATAGGCAGAGAGCTTCCATCAATGATGTTAATTTTCATATTTCCATCATAATTTCTAATATTAGAAAGAGGAACAACAGTATTAGTCATATGGTTAGAGGCTTAGAAGAAACTTTATGATTACCTGAGAGCCCAAAAGCAGTAAAAGTAGAAAGGATCATCTCGCTGTATCATTTGAAGCGAGTATGTTCGTGGTTTAAGGCTATGAGCAAAGAGGAACAACCGACGAGGCAAGAGGGCAATGCAAAGAAAAACTAGATGCAAAGAAGGAGGCAGATGATAAGCAAGACCGCTCTTTCAAGGCAAATGGGACAAGTAGAGATGATATGACCCTGTTTCTTGCAATAGTTACAGAACTTCTTGGGACAATCCCGAGCAATATGGCCAAAAGCTTTACAACTAAAGCATTGGACAACACGTATGTCTCACTGCATGTCTCCCTTTGCGGCCGACAAGCTACGTAAATGGGGCGCACTAATAAAGAGCCCGACGTTCCATGGCGTACTTAAGTAATGATACGCTGTTCACGGCAGTTCACTCAAACAAGCATCCAAGACGGGACAGATGACGTTCATCGATTAGAACGTGCAATTTCTCAAAGTCAGTGTCAGAATTTCCATTAAGAATTGATTCGCTTGTTGGCATGCACTTCTCGGATGTAAAGAAAGAGAGTCGGCAGAAATGAAAATTAGCATAAACAATGTCGCAATAGTTAGCGCAAAGAGTTTGAAGACTGTGTAAAATATTCTCCCTCAATATAGAGATCATATGTGAAATTAGCCATCTCATACTCCAAATGAAATCATGAAGAGTTGTCTTGATTGTAAAACCGTGGTAAAGATAAGTCCACATAGGCCTTTATAAGGCCTCAAGTTGAGAACAAGGTGAGACTCAACCGAGCCATGAGCCAAGTCATAACTCGAGCATCATCAATTACTAGACAAAGCCTCGACACTCGAGTAAAAGTGAACACCGCCATCAATATGACTTACAATTCTTTTTCTCAACAAATAATTTAAATTAGAACTCCAAGTCGATCAATTTTTACCAAGAAACTCGACGTGAATGATTCCAACTTATTCGATGACGCGACGTGACCAAGAGACAAAGAATATCCCACCAGAAAATCAGCTCTCACTCAAGGAGAAAAAACACAAACAAACACCCACCAGCAAAACAATATATTGCATCAAAAATTAGAAAAGACACAAACCAGGAACTTCGAAAATTATAAATTGCCGAAACCCACAACTGAAAAAGGCACTCAAAATAAGAGCAAGAACCGAACACCCGCAGATGACGCCGAGAACAAGAGAACACCACAGAAAATTCACGTCGGGTTCACTAAGATGGAACCCAGAGTGTGCGGAACAAGAGTAACCCACAAAGCCAAGAGAAAAAATTATTTGAACAGACCAGAAATCAAGAACCTAGGCTCTGATACCATGTCAAAATACTAGATAACAGAAAAATATGAAGAGAGATTTTGGAAAAGTTCTTCCCTTGATTCCGCAAGATATGCCATACATATACCTCCCAAAATTATCTAGCCTTAGCATCTAAGTACACGGTAACTAATAGATTTCCACTTTTAGCATCTATACATGGTAATTCAACAAATTCCTAATCTTTAGCATCTATACATGGTAACTAACAGATTCCTAATCTTTAGCATTTATGCATGGTAAGATAATATATACAGCTAAAAATAGAGTCCCAAATTGCATAAACTCCTAAAATTGTATATGGTAACAACTTCTGCATCGAAATCCTTGAAAGCTATTGAAACATTGAAGGCCTTCATTGTTATATTCTCCAGAAACTATGCTCATTTCACCTGTCTTTTACGCGAAATCTTCAGGCCTACAGATGCTGCGGAAAAACCAGTTATTACGGTTTTGTATCATGTGGATACATATGACGTGTTGAAACAAAGGGGTAGTTGTGGCGAAGCATTTGCCCAATACGAAGCAAAGCATGAGAAGGAAAAAGTAGACCGTTGGAGGACCGCCTTGACAGAAACAACGAGACTTGCAGCATATCATCTTGATCACTGGGGGTAATTTACTAATTTTAGCCTCCCTTTATCTTTCTTGGAAAATTCACCCACCCACTCTTGCCCCCTTAATATGGTATTGTGTTTTTAGTTTTTAATTTTTAATCAAGTGACTTTTAATAACTATAGGTAGATAAATTATCTATAAATGAATGGTGAAATAAATAGGAGGATTATTAGTCATGCTCCTGTTTGATAACAAGAATACTTCATTTTGGAAGTAACTTGCCATTATGTAGACAAGCTAATCTCTATTGAGTTCATTCTTTTGATATAGCTGCAAACTACTATATTAATTTCATAACAATCTTCTGTTATTAATTTACACTCTTAGTACATCTTTGCTCTATTTTATAATTCAATACTGCTTTATTTTCTTATTAACAGGCATTAGTCAACTATTATTATAAATCACTGATTATATAAGGACAGATTGAGAAGCCGGTATTTTCGTGGTGATTACTTAGCTGGAATCGACAAGCCTTGGAGGAGTTGGAAGTCTTCTTTATAGGCATTGGTCCGATGACGCCTCGCATACTTTGGGTATATGGAATTGGTGGAATTAGTAAAACCACAATTGGAAAAGTTATTTATAACTTAATCTCATGCCATTTTGATGGTTTTAGCTTTCTTCCAAATGTTAGAGAGCAATCCATACATCAATTACAAAAAAAAAACTTCTAATTGACATTACAGGGATAATGATAAAAACTTGAACGATGCTGATGAAGGTGGATCACGTGATAAAGAGAAAATTGTGGCAAAAAAGGTTTCATTGTTGTTGACAATGTGGATTGTTCGAGTCAATTAGAGTACTTAGTTCCAAATCAAGATTGGATTGGTGGGGGAAGTAGAATTATTATAACAACTATAGATAAACATTTGCTAGTTGATGAGCGTGGAGTGGATGCTATATATGAGGTCGAAGGATTAGATTATGAAGAATCTATGTATCTCTTTAGCTTTTATGCCTTCAAACAAAGCTGTCCTAAACAAGGATATGAACAACTTTCTCAATATATAGTAAATTATGCTAAGGGCCTCCCATTGGCTCTTAAAGTACTTGGTTCTTTTCTTCATGGTAGGACAATATCTGAATGGGAAAAGGCATTGGATAAACAGGCATACTTATCCATGAAGGAAATTCATGATGTGCTTAAAATCAGTTTTGATAGATTAGATTGCTGAACACAAAATATATTTCTTGATGTTTTTTCGAAGGGGAAGAAAGAGAACTTGTTTCCAGAATATTAGATGGGGCTGAGAAAGCAATAACAACTCTCTCTGATATGTCTCTCCTGACTTTTTCAAATAATTAGATAGTGATGCACCCTTTTGTGCAACAAGTGGGTCAAGAAATTGTTTGTCAGGAGTGTCCTGGAGAGCCAGGAAAACAGAGTAGATTATGGAGATCAAAGGATGTCTATCGTATATTGAGCAACAATGAAGTAAGAGCCAAGTACTTGAAGGTATGAATGCGTAAAATTTTATTTCGGTTTTACATATATTTTCATTATACTAATTTATGAATCTTGATTTCAGGGGACTAATGATTGAAGGCATATTTCTGAATGCATCTGCATCAGAACCAATAGAGTTCACTTAAAGCCAAAATGATGAATAAACTTAGATCACTCAAAATTTGTCAAGATCTTAAATGTGGTTCTGGGGTAAAAAATTATGAAGTGCATGTTTCTACCGACTTTGAGTTTCCATCTTATGAGTTAAGATATCTTCATTGGGATGCGTATCCTTTGGAATATTTGCCCTCAAATTTTGATGGAAAGAATCTTTTGAACTCAATCTGCAGTATAGTAAAATAAGAGGGCTTTGGAAAGGGAGTAAGGTATGACTTATGAGTATTGTTTAATTAGTTTTATCTTTTGATTTTTTAATTAAAAGGTGATGAAACTTTATTTACCGAATTAAAGCCAAGTATTCTTTGTTCCAGATTCTTGAGAAGTTAAAGGTTATCAATCTTAGTCACTCTCAGCAGCTTGTTCAAATCCCTGGCCTCTCGGCTGATACACCAAATATGGAGGGTCTAATTCTTGAAGGTGGTCAATTAATTTGCTTAAGGTTCATCCATCTATGATTAATTTTTATTCCTAATTAGCTGTTTCATTTCTTGAATTTTACAGGGTGCGCAAACCTTGAGAAACTTCCAAGAAGCATTTGGGAGATGGATTCTCTTGCAAATCTTGATCTCTCACACTGTTCAAAACTCCGGAAATTTCCAGAGAATTACTGGAATCTTTACTCACTGGAACATTTGAACTTGGCATTCTGCAAAAAGCTTGAGAGCCTTCCAGAGGCCCTTGGTAATTTGAAATGTCTAAAGACTTCAAATGTAATTTGGCTGTTCAAAACTAGAAAGGTTGCCTGAGAGCCTGAGAGACTTGGAAAGTCTGGAGAAGCTTTGTGCATCAGATGCAAGTTTGACAAGCCCTGAATTGCATTCTTCTTTGACTGGATTGTGCTCCTTAAAAGTATTAGTTGTACATGACACTGCCTAATGCAAGGACCAATAAGTAATGACATTGGCAGCTTATACTCACTGGAAGAATGATGCCTAAGTTACTGCGATTTAACAGAAGGAGGAATTCCCTATGACATTTGCTGCCTATACTCATTGAGAGTATTGGATCTAAGTGGGAACCATTTTCCTAGAGTAACTGATACCATAAGTCAACTTTCTAAGCTAAGAGTGCTTGGGTTGAGTCACTGCATGAATCTTGTAGAAATTCCAGAGCTTTCACAGATTCTGAGAGTCCTAGATGCCCATGATTGCATAAACATGGAAATTTCATCAAGCACATCAATGCCGCTATGGTGGAGGCAGTTAAATTCCGTCAAATCATCTTTCTTGCAAGAAAGTCAGGTAGAGATCTCACAGCACAGAACTTTTATGCAGTCATGCTCGACATTTAATTAACATGGTAACTTAATTTTGTGCAGGAGTTGAGTGAAAGAAGGCTATTGTCTCTTCCAGCAAATGTTGTCAGCCAGCAGGGATTCAGTACTGTTATTCCTGGAAATGGAGAACTTCAAACCAGAGTTATGGCAGTGAAATAACTGCATATATTCCTTGGAGATTGTATCCTCTTAGGGGCTTCTTGGAATTTTCTTTATGCTGTGTTTATGCACCACAACAGGGTGAGTCTGTGGATGAACCAGAGAGCAGTATATCCAAGGATGAATCTGATGAGTCTGAGAATGCTACACAACCTTATTGTTTAGGATGTGAATTGACCTTCCTTGGAGATACAATTGGAACTTTGGATTATGTCTTCTCTGGATCATCCTGTTCATGCAACCATGGTGATGGTGTATCAGAGTCAGTGTGGGTAACGTATTATTCTGCTCTGGCTATCAAGACAAAGTATCTCTTTGATGAAGCAAGGCATTTAAAGGCTTCATTTAGTGTTTATGTTGATGGTGAACCGGTCAAGGTAGAAAAGTGTGGGATTACTGTTGTTTATGATGAACTTAAGAATATCCATGGTGGGGCAGGATATAGTACTGATCAGAAGCTCCAAAGAGTTTGCAATCATGATCCACCAAAGATTCCATGCTAAAATCCAAGGCTAGTGCTTTCCTTGATGGTTTCTCTCTGGCTTTGGACCTTTCAAGCCTTGATAACATGTTGGTAAGTTATTTTTCCTTTCTGGTTCAGGTTTCCACATCAAGCAAATTAAAGTAGCTTAAATTCTTGATTATATTTTATTTTTCTGTTTCAAATGTGGATGTAATTAAAGAAATGCTCACCCCAAAAACAAATTAAATAAAGATTGGCCTAAATGATCCAAATCAGTCATGTAAGTATGCAAACAATTCTAGGACTTGTTTCAAGGTGTTATTTTTTGAATCTTGTGAAGAATTTGAAGGCAAAAACTCTAGAGGAACTCAGCCCCCTCTTGGCTCTCTCAGAATGAAAGAAATAGGAAATAAATACTACGATTTGAGACACTCCCGAATGTGACAATATCACTGACAGAATTTCTGGTTTACAAGGAAAGAGAATTAAACCACCGGTCCACCTTGCTGAAATTTCGGTAATCCTATAGATGGTATATATATTTATCCTAAAATGATTCTAAATCAATTATAATAATGACAAGACATTGCATTAATTCAGAGTTAAAAAGGAAAAAAGAGGAAATGCCAAATAATATGGAGAAACATGCATGTAATGAGGTGACGTGGGCTTGATTTTCAATACCCCTCAAGCCTTATCAGATGCTGATCATTCCAAGTTTTTCCGCTATATCTTCGCGGGTTAACTCAGCAAGAGCTTTCTCGTGAGAATGTCACCGCCCGATCATTTGTCGAGTGAAGCCGACTTTAAAAAGCCCTTTCTTCAATCTTTTCCTTGATAGCGTCGATCTATCTCCACGTGCTTAGTCTTCGATCATGATGAACCGGATTCTTAGCGATAATCGATGGCGGCTTGGTCAGCCGCAAGATAACACTATGGAGGCGCTCCAACTAACCCGTAATTCTTCTAACAGCCTGTTCAACCAGATTCCCTCGCACATACCTTGTGCCATAGCACGGAATTCGCTCAAAGACTACTACGGGCTACCACCGATTGTTCGCTCGCCATGTAACCAAATTCTCAAACAAACGAACACAGCCGTATTGATCTCCGATCAGTCATCGAACCTCGCCTTAATCAGACCAAAATCTCACCCTTTCTTTTGTTGTTCTTTGAAGAAAAGACCCTTTCCCGGTGTCATTTTGAGGTACCTCAATATTCTAGTCACAAAGAGTCATGTTTTTCTTGCTGGATTATTCATGAATCGACTTACCATACTACTGCAGGTGCTTCGATGTCTCGCCTCAGATGAAAGATAGATGAGTTTCCCACAAGACGTTGATATCTTCCTTTATCAACTGGAGGACTTCCATCACTTTCTTCAAGTTTTACAGTTGAATCCATAGGTGTTTCTGCCGGCTTGCATCCTAGCATCCCTGTTTCATTTAGTAAGTCCATAACGTATTTAAGGCTGGTGAGATCTATACTTTCTTGACCTAGCACTTCCATTCCGAGAAAGTACTCGAGGCTCTTGTCCTTCTTGATCTCAAATTCCTTTTGATGCACTTTTTAAGAGTCAATTTTCTCTCATGATTACTACCAAAATTATATCTACATATACACGATACGCACCTTCCCTTCTCGGAAGTGTTTCACAAACAATGTGCGATCGGATTGACATTGAACGAATCCGGCACTTTCACTACCTTAGTGAACTGCTCAAACTGTGCCCCGGAGATTGCTTCTGAGACCATACAAGGTATTCTTGAGTCCGCAAAACCTTGTTGAAATTGGCGTAGTCCCGCTTCAGCAGAATGTCCATGCAAACTTCTTCCTCTAAGTCACCATCGGAGGGCTGCATTTAGCATCAAGCTGGGGCGGTTTACCCAATCGAGATTAGCCGCTAAGGATAAAAGTATTACCTAATGCTGTTGAGCTTGGCAACTGGAGCAAAAGTTTCTTGATAGTCAATACCATATGATTGGGTGAATCCTTTTGCAACCAACCGAGCCTTATACCTGTCCACATTACCATCTGCCTTGTACTTTACTGTGAAAATCCACTCTACACCTAATCGGTTTCACTGAGGCCGCACTCCCACGTACTCATCTCTCACAAATACCGAACTTCTTCATCGACCGCGGCCTCCACTTGTGATACTTCTGAAAGCCTCAATATCTCGAGGAACTTATACCGTGATGTTAGAAGTGAATGCACGGAACGAGGTGATAGCTTATCATAAGAAATAAAATTTCCAAATGGGATGTTGAGTGCATGATCTAACTCTTTCCTCCAAGCTTATAGGCATATTAAGAATATCATTTTCTAACTCAATCAACAGCATTTATCCGAGTTAGAGCATTGCTACTGGAATTTTGCTTGATTAGAACCTTGGCCAAATTTCAAGGGTTTGCCGAGAAAGTGCTCCTTCCCTCCATTTCCCCTCTGGATGTGCTCATTATCCCACAAGTCAACAATGAACTCGGCCGATTACATGACTCTATAGAAACTGATTTTTAGTGGTGATGGGCGACTTACCTCATGACTAAGGTTCCAAACTATATTCTCAGTTGAATTCTCCCCGAATATCAATTTTTGGATAAGAAGGTCGGGTTTCAAAAAATGTGACATCCATCAATTGTAGAATTTTCTGCGGACTCCGAGTAACACTTATACCCTTTTTATTTACAATACCTGAAGAAAGATAATTTGAGTGACCTAGGATCAAGTTTACTTTTATGTTGTTGATTGATATGAACAAAAACAGTAACACTAAAATTTTTCGTGGGACGGATGGATATGAGACGAGTGGCCTGGAAGGATTTAAGGAGTGTTTGACAAGGTGTTTGGAATTTTGTAGTACCCTAGACTCGCATCCTATTGATGAGGTAGGTCGTAAGGATACCTTCCCGTAATACCTTTGGTACATTCGTAGAGAACATTGAAGGTATCTAGCCACCTCTAACAAATGCCTATTTTTCCTTCAAATTATTCGTCATTACGTAGATTTGTAAACACAGA
Source organism: Tetrastigma voinierianum (assembly GCA_016808115.1). NCBI lineage: Eukaryota > Viridiplantae > Streptophyta > Magnoliopsida > Vitales > Vitaceae > Tetrastigma > Tetrastigma voinierianum. Next base: position 402,420 of record JAEQBH010000376.1, on the reverse strand, counting down.
ACTTGGCTTAACTATCCCTTCTTTACAGAAATTCTCCTAGAACGGAGTTGAAGTAATCCCTAGCAATATCGACTTTGAATTTGTATTTTTGATTGAATCTGGTCCGAATCATATTTTTGAAAATTTTGAAAATTCGACTGCTTCGATTTTCTTTCATGAGGAATACCCACGTTAATCCAGTGATCATCTATGAATGAGACAACCACCTAGCACCGCCACATTTTATTCTTTGACGACTCCCGGGAGCATCTATGAATCATTGAGAATGAACTAGACGCCTTTATGGTTGAATGGGAAAATGAGACTCGAACTTACTTGACACTGATGTATTTCACACTAAAGGATTTTGGATTTTATTAAATAGTGAAGGAAAATAAATGTTGAAATACATATCATTAGGATGACCTGGCTTATAAAGCACAACATAATTTCACTATCATATTTTGACATGAGACCGAAAAAGAATTACTACTAATCGCACTGAGGTCAGTTTCAGGATCGGTGCTCCTTAAGGATGTAGAGTCCAGAGCATTCCTCAGCATTGCCAATCGTCTTCCTCGAATCCAAATCCTGGAAATTACAAAGGAGTAGAGGAAAATTAGTAATACACCTTCTTTCCTTAGTGAGTTTACTAATTGATAATAGATTACAATCCAAGTTAGACAAGGAGAATCGAGTTGAGAGTAAAGATCCTCGATAGCGCCAGAACCCGACCAGATCAAGAACCTTGACAAAGGAACCATCCGCTATTCGGACTGTTAAATTATTTGGACATGGGCCATATGTAGCAAAATTGTCGCATCTCCCGCCATATGATCGCATGCTCCCGAGTCCACGATCCGTTTTACGCTTCTTACAAAACAATAAAGGCTTAAAGAATTACCTTTGTGAGCTAAGGTCCTAACCAATGACTGATTAAAGATGCCAATTTGAGAGGTTTCCATCCGATGAGAGGATGAAGACGTATGAAATGGGATGACACGAAGAAGAGGAGGATGAGCTGGGTAGCTATTCCAAATGCGTTGACCGTATTTAGGCATAAATGAAGATGGAGAAGAAGAGACAGATTAAACCCGCCTCTCGATACTATGAAGAATTACAAAACTTTAGAGAACCTTCATTTCTTCTTATTTCAATGGAAAGAAATAGGAAATAAATAGCTTGGCATTTGAGACAATTCGAATGTGACAATATCATCATGTAATTTCTTATATGAAAGAGAATTAAACCACTGTCACCTTGCTGAAATTGGGTAATCCTATAGATGGTATATATATTTATCCTAAATGATTCTAAATCAATTATAATAACGACAAGATATCAGATTAATTCATAAAGCAAAAAAGGAAAAAAAGAGGAATGCTAAATATGGAGAGAAATATGCACAGAACAGGCGACGGGGCTTGATTTTCAATATCTGGAATTTGACACCCAAGTTGACATCCTGCACCCTTTCAGCACAACACTAACCCGATCAATCTTGAACTCAAGTTGGTTTCCATGTCAGGTAGAATTTTTCTCTCACATCTTACATTTTCGCATATGCTGTGTTTCTGATTTAGGTTCCGCCAATCATGAATTCTATTTTCTTCTGAAGTATAAAGCATATAATGTTCAAGGAATTGAAACCTTGCATCTTATGTTGTTGGTGAATAGGTGGAAGCGATTCTGAAAGACAAGTGGGATGAGTTGATGTCTCAATGTGAGTTCTTGAAAGAGACATGAAGTGGTCTACACTACTGATCATCTAATGGCAGGTTGGTGGGAACTAATCTTGATCCTTGACATAAAAAGCACCGCACTGGATGATTCATTCTGGCGTCGCGAAAAGTACACTGGAATTTCATGCTAGCCATGAAATGCATATGCCTCGGAGTTATTATTTGAATGCATACAATGAGATTCTGACCTTGATGAAGCCACAACACTGGCGCATAGTTGTTAAGAAACAAAGATATTTATATTGAACCGGGAACCTGTTTGAACCTTAGGAAAATCTGGTAGCTCTACATGAGTATGTTTATTAACAAGAGGTTAGGAGGGATCTGAGTACCTCTTCGTCATTGTTCAAAATGTGAGATTCATAAATTCAACGTTGAAAATAATTATGATTAATTTTACTCTTTATATTAATTAGAGTGAATTGATGTTGAAAAATCAATTTATCTCTTATAAATCTCATCTTATTCTAAAATTTATAAAATACATGTTGGGAAGAAAAATATGTGGAATATCTCAGAGGGCTTGAGTTATTAGATATGAAAATCTGAAAAAAACTTGAGAGCCTTCCTCGCAGAATATGTACCTCTGAAATCCCTCAAAACTCTCATCTTTTCTGGCTGTTCAAAACTAAAGAGATTTCCAGTTATCTCAGAAGTTATGAAACACTTAGAAAAGCTTCTTTAGATGGAACATCTTTAAGAGAGCTGCCCAGTTCAATTCCTAATCTAAAGGTCTTGTGCTACTGAATCTGAGAAAAAATGCAAACACCTCAGGAATCTTCCAAATAGTATTTGTGGTCTGAAATCTCTAGAAACCCTCATTGTTTCTGGTTTTTCAAGACTCAACAGATTGTCAGAGGACATATGTGAAATTTCGCTAGTGCCACCAGGAATGGCTTCATATGCCTTCTGTCAAATTAATGGTATGCCAAAGTCATTGAAGCAACTGAATTATTTCTGTTGGGAGTATTTCTGTTATTTTCTTTTCCCTTTTGCTTTTTCTATATAACAAAAATCCTAAATGTGCTCGGAAACATGGTTATGGAATTTTAGGATTTGAGAATTTGTAACCCCTACACTTGAAATACACTGTTTGGATTAAACATCTTAACAGATGGATTGAACTCTGAAGTTTGAAAGCAACTGTTTGAATACTTTGAAAAGTGTATTCAGTCAGGTTGGTTTTGAAATGTGTTTGAATCTTCTCTCTCTTAGTCATTGATGGAATTTAATAGTGTCCTGAAGCGTCTACATTATTCTGTGAAATATAATTTCTCTATCCCCTGCTTTAACCCAATACTTTATGATCTTCACTAATTCTCTGCCCATGCACATGCAAGAAGTAATATTTGATCGCATTTAGAACCCTGTATATTGTTTGGTCATGAAATGGAAAAGGTGTATGTAATTGCCAATTAAATTGGAATGTCTTATAGTTTGATGTGAACAAAACTTGCTCGCTTGATGGAAGCTTGATGATGAATATGGCAATCAAATAATTGATGTGAGGAGCAGGACAAAGTAACAAGAAGGGCCATACCATATCATGTTGAAAGACTTCAAAAGATCGTTGGAAGTGAAGGAGTTCCAAACTAGCAAGTGGAAATATGTGTTTTCAAGAGTTGATTTACAAATAAATATTATTTTGCCGCAGTTTAAAAGCCGGCAATTGTGTATAAGCTAGAGAAAAAAAAAAAATTTCAATACCCAGGATCTATTAAGGTATTACCTAAGATTGGTTAAGGTAGTACCTCAGGTTCATTAAGGTAGTACCTGATTGAAATCTGATTGTTTTTTCCATAGCTGTACCGACTTTGGATTTTTGAAAACTTCAAACTTGAAATGACATTATTTGTAAATCAGCAGTCTTATACATACTTTTCCTTATAACTTACAAATAACTGGAGGCATGCAAAAGTAATGTTAAAGAAATGAATTAAAGAGAGACAGATAAGAAGGAATATTGAGAGTGATCACTTAGATCAAGGTTAGGTAGTTTTAATCTTTTGGGGGTGCGGCTTTTCTGCAGGGTTGAGTCATTCCTCATCGCGGCTTCTCTTGATATTATCATTACAGACTTCTCCTGCAGATCCTTTGTCACCGGAATGTCCAAGATCCTGCTTATTATATACAAGATGGATTCCACATTTTCTTGGCTTGGTCCAAGGTTCATCTTTTCCCAGCCCAATATTTACACATGGAATCAAAGAAAGCCTCCAAGATCCTGCATCTATTGGGATGAATCACTCCATGAATATCAGTCTTAGGATAGTAGGCCAACCACAGCCTGGTCTCTAATATTGAACCAACACCACCACTGCCAATATCATATGGACAACTGGACAAGGACTCGAACTCAAGCTTATATTTAAATCCATTGCACAGGAAAGTCAACTTGCATTCCACACTGGGATACCCGTTTGGGATCTCACAATAGAGTAAAAAAGAAAGAACAAAGAAAATCCCAAAAAGTTTTTGTCCTTGTACCAGTTTACAGGAAGCTCTATTCCTATTCACTTCCCTGGTTCTGCTGCTCTATCCATGCTGGAATTTCACTGCCCCCAGAAATATCAGCACCCCAATAATGATCAGGATAATTAACCTCGTAATCCTACGTATTTGGTTTTATGAAAGTTAGAAAGAAAGAAAGAAAATGGAAGAAAAGAACTGTATAAAATTCTCTTTTTGTTTTGTTCTCATGAAAAGTGTAGAGTGTAACATTTACTGTTGAGGGAATTTCTTTTGCAACTTTCCTTTTTTTTTTTTACCTTAGGAGCTTTTTCTTTAAGTAGTGTTTGGGTACCGGGACCCAGATCCAGTATTTCGAGGTAGCATAAACTTGACTTAGGCAAACCACTCATATTACCAGTAGTCACAAGATTTTTTCAACTATCCAATACGGCAATACCAACGATTCAAGATGCTTTAGGTTTTCAATTGAGCATGGGAGTTTTTCTATAGCTGTTCCACCTAAATGCAGTTCTTCTAAACCTTCCATATCCTCCACGATTTCTGGGAAAGCTTCGCGGTTTGAGCAGCCAGTGAGAATAACTTATGCATATTTCTTATGCAAGTTGGGACAATAACGAAGAATAAGAGTTTCAAGGCATTCCAGGTATCCAATGCTCCTTGGAAGTCCTCTAATGGCAGTCCCCTCAAGATTAAGCTCTCTTAAGTTCCTCGTGCTCTCTCACACATCAGGAAATTTCTCGAAGTTCATACAATAAGAAAGATCAAGACTTTCAAGAGATTCCAAGTGTCCAAATATGCTTGGCAATCTTCCAAGGCTTTTGCATCTCCTCAGATTCAAGAAAACAAGCTTCTTTGAATCGCCCATTGATGGGTGAAACTTCTGCAAATTTATACAACCTTCAAGAACTAGTGTCTTCAGATTTGGCATGTTTGATAACTTTGGCAATTGACGAGTTTCTCTGAATAACTTAGATCAATGACCATTAGCTTGTCCAGGCACTGTTTCAAAACAGTATAGTGTTAATAAATCAACTTCCATATTTTCAAATCTAATAACGTAAAAAAGTAGTAAAACCTAACTAAACTAGAATATTACCTTATTCCCTTTCCAGAGTCGTTCTAAGGTGCTATATCTCAAACGGAGTTCAACAAGATTCTCTCCATCAAAATCTGATGGCAATGATTTCAAAGAGTATCCGTGCCAATAAAGATATCTCAACTCATAAGAACGAGATTCAAAGTCTTTCGGAAGCAGCACCATGTCCTTTTCCATAAAATTTTTGTGATTGCTCCAATGAACTCTAAGCAATCTAAGTCTCTTCATCCATGGATAGCACTTCAATTTTTTTCATCCCCTGAAAAAAAAAGGATAAGGAAAGCACAAAATATACAAAACCTTGCCAAAATTATGCAAACATTTGGTTCTTACCTCTTTTCTTGAAAATGCCTCAGGGATATCAATTGGATCCCACAATCTCCTCCATTTACTAGGCTCTTTAGGAAAATTTTCTTGAACAATGTCCCAACCCATTTGTTGTATCATATCATGCATCTGTATCTTGTTATTCGAAATCATTATGAGACACCTATCACAAATAAATTTTATTCCTACCTTTAGCTAGAAATTGCAACTCTCTAATATTCTTAAAACAAAATCTGTCTCCCCCTTTCAAGAAACAAGCAATATCAAAAGAACATTTCCTTGTTTGTATCATCAAGTCCATCAAAGCTTATTCTAAGCACATCATGAATTTCAACGTTCGATCTTCTCTTCAATTGGTCCAACGCATCATGCCATTCATCTATGAGCCTTCCATAAAGAAAAGAACCCAAAACTTTTAGTGCTAGTGGAAGGCCTTTAGTGTATTGTACCACACACTTCAACAGGTCTACGTAATCCTTTGTTGGAACTGCTCGTTTGAAGGCATGCCTACAAAAAAGTATGGTAGCTTCCTTATAAGGTAACTCAACTTCATATGATGTATCTACTCTATGTACATGCAGCAAATGCTTATCTCTAGTAGTTATAAGGATTCTACTTCCTGGACCAAACCATTCATGGCTTTCAACAAATAATTTTAATTGCTCCAAATGATCAACATCATCAAGAACCATGAGAACCTTTTTGAAACGCAATATGTCCTTTATCATATTCACTCCTTCATTAATATTACATAATTTTGTATTTTTTCCCATTAAGATACCATGACGAAATTCTTCCAGCAATTGAAGTTGACCAGAATATCCTTTGAATCTTTGTTTAACATTTTCAAGAAAACAGCTACCTTCAAACTCATAAAAGATATCATTATAAACAATTTTGGCAATTATAGTTTTACCAATTCCACCGATACCATAGATCCCAACCGTGCTAACTTCATTCAAGTGAGCATTGAGCCGTTGTTTCAATTCCTTCAAACACAAACCCTTTCCCACTGGGTTTTTGTCAATGTGTAAAAGCTTAGAATTCAATCTTCTACAAATATTGCCAACAATTTCCTCAACAACCTTTGCTTCATATCTGTTAATTATATAATAAAACAAAACATTTGTTAATTAGACAATATAACAAAACAAGTGATTGACTTCCATAGAAGTAAAAAGAGAATGAATATGAGTTGATCAAACTTGGTGATATTTTGCTTTATTCACCGTGGTTGAATTGGAGGTAAATAGAATGTAAAATATAAGGGATAAACCTACTTTTATTTACATATTTTGTTGCAATTACATTATCTTATAACAAGTATATATGTAATGAAAAAGTTCCAAAGAAGATAGAAACTATTATTTGTGCTCCTCATAGTTCTAAATTGTTCACAAGAGACAAGTACTACATAATTTTTCCTTGTGTCAAACCTAGAGATGGGAAACGGGCTAGCCCGACCCATTTGGCCCAGTCCACTCGAGCCACGGGCCAAAATTGGTCGGGCCACTTCGGCCCATTTTTTTTTCGGGCTGACTATTAGTAAACCCAACTCGTCCCTACATGGACTGCAGGCCAAAACGAGCCCTTTGAAAAACAAAAACATAAGCCAATTAGCAGAATGTAAATAGGAGAAATAAAAAACATGAGCCCTTTTTAGCTAAGAAAATCCTGAATTCCCTTCCTAGCAAAGACTATATTCGATAATTATGCCAAAACAACATTTATTGTGAGCAGTATGATGCCCAGCACAACCCACGTTGTGTTGGAAGGAAGATGGCGGAAGATGAAGGAAAAACTTGAAGATGGGAGAGACTAAATGATGAGGAGGAAGAGGCTACTTGTATTATTGAAGGCTTCTTGTTTTCTGCTTGATATCAAACTCAAGAGATCACCCTTATTTATACTAGTAGCACCTTCTCAACCAATGGCTAGGATTGCGCCAACACAAATCTAATCTAATAGTTATAAATGACTTTCTAGAGTTCTCTTTGGAAGACTAGGTTCTTAGCCAAAGTTATTGATGAAAATCTTGGCTCCTCTTGTGTCAAACTCAACTCCTGTAATTCGAAGCCAAATTACATGGCAAACACATGAAGTAGCTGCTACATACTCTACTTCACATGTGAAAAGAGTGACAATCGACTGCTTCTTTGATACCGAAGTAAAGGCATTGTCTCCCATGTAGAATACAAAGCCAGTGGTACTCTTGCGATCATCCATATCTCCACTCTAATCACTATCATTGTAGCCAACAAGCTTGTAATAATTAGAAACATAATAGTACAAGCCAAATTTTGTAGTACCTTTGAGATAGCGGAGAATTCTCTTTGTCACCTTCAAATGAGTTCTTGTTGGATTCTCCATGTACCGACTGAACACTCCAACTGCGTAGAGAATATCGGGCCTTGTACAAGTTAAGTAGCGTAGGCTTCCTACCAAACTTTTATAGAGAGTGGGATCCACCTTATTTCCTTCCTCATGCTTGGACAACTTGATTCTGCATTCCATTGGCATGCCAACTGGATTAGAGTCATCCATCTTGAACTTCTTAAGCACCTCTTTGTCATAACCTTCTTGAGTGATCAGGATGCCTTTGTCTTCTTGCTTTACTTTAATGTCGAGGTAATACATGAGCCCAATGTCAATCATCTCGAACTCCTTCGTCATCTCTTTCATAAACTTGCCAAACATGCTTGGATTGCTACATGTGAAGATCAAGTCATCTACATACAAGCACAAAATCAAAATATCACCATTTGAATTTTGATGTAGAGTGCGTGGCTCATATGGACACTTGACAAAATTCTCTTTCTCGAGAGTACTTATCAATTCGAGCATTCCGCTCTGAGCTGGCTCAACTACAGAGCACTTCTTAGTTAAAAACCTTGTCTTATTTTCCCTTTACTTCGTAGCCTTGTGGTTGCTCGATGTAGACTTCTTCTTCAAGGACTCCATTTAGGAAGCTAGATTTCACATCCTTTTGATGTATCCTCCAATTATTCTGAGTTGCCAAGGAAATAATTAGTCTAACAGTTTCTAATTGAGCAACAAGAGCAAATACTTCATAATAGTCGATGCCGGCTCTTTGGCTGCAGCCACTTAATCTACCAGGTATCTTTAACACCTCTCCTTCGCCTTTTCTATTTGTACACCCATCACATTGACCACCTTGTTTCAGCTGCTACCCACGCAATGCTCTTCTTGATCGCCTTTTATTTCTTTATCCATAGATTTTTTTCCAATTCTTGTTTCCCACTTCTTGGAAGTTCATAGTTCACAATCGGAAAATAGGTAAACAGAGTAAGATTTTCTTGATTTCTGTTACTCATGTTCTTTAAGCTCATGAACTTCTTTCACTAGCATCTTGAGTACTCGCTGTCAGAAGTTTGCAGGGTAGTAGGCTCCTCTCTTGCTTGCTCTATCCTGGAGATACCATACCATCTTCTTCAAGTATGGAAAGAAGTTAGTCTTCACAGCAACTCAATCCCATTCTCCTTCTTCATCAAATATGACATTCAAATGATGATTGTCTTCCTAGTATAGATTAGTAAAGCTTGTAGCTCCTTTAGAGTTTGGTTTCAGAACTGTACGAAGATGTATCGGCTTTTGTCATCTAGCTTGCTTCTTTGTTCGCTGGTACGGTGAGGCCATGAGTTTATGCTTCAAGACTCTAGATGGGAAATGCTTGGCTTCCTTTCATTCCAAGCTTTGTAGAGCAAGCCACACCGCTTGTCGGAGATTGGTTGGATAGGTAAACTACACATGCAACTGCTTCTGCCCACAACTCCTTTGGAAGTCTCTTGCTTTTGAGCATGCTTCTCGCCATGTTAAGGATTTTTCTATTCTTCCTTTTATATATCACCTCTGATTTTGCTGGGATCTCAGATCAAGAAGCAGTCACGAATTCCATGATCTTCATAGTACTTTTAAAGAGGTCATGTGAATTCCTCTCCAAGATTCATCTCACAGCTGATCAGTCACTTTCCTTCAAATGCTTCTGAACTTCTAACAAAACACTCTATTCTTCCTTCGTAAATATATTCCATTTTTCTTGAAAAATCATCTATGAAGAGAAGGAAATAGTTGCTCATACCAAGTGAGCTTGGCTTGATTAGACCAGAATATTTGTGCGTATGAGTTCCAATGGCTTTTGAGCTTCCAGATCTGACTAGAAAGCCTTCCTTGAATTGTTTCCAAGTAGACATCCTTCGCACACTTGACGTGGCAGATCAATGAAGGGTCATCCTCACTATTTCCTGGAGAGCAATTGTAATCCTCGTTGAGATGCCTAAATCGAAGATTAAAGCCAAGTTGTGTCTTTGTAGCATGCCTTAAGACATTTTGCAAGATTGTTTTGAATGAGCATGAACATTCCATTTATTGATTATCGTCCAATTAAATTATTCCCAGATGCTACAGAGTTATCATTTTCAAACAAATATCATAACCTTTCTCTCAGAGTCATCAGTTCAAGATATTACTCATGTTTGACACACATAATAAACATTGGAAATAATAGATGTCCCACTTCACTGAGATAAGACACGTTGCCCCGCTTTTCACATAATCTATTATCTTTAAAATACGCTGTCTTCTCACCACTCCAAAATACAAGCCCATGAACATGCTTTTTTCCACACATATGATTGCTTAGACCAGCATCATACCTGTATTATCTTCACCTCTGCATGATCATCAGAAGTCAACAAATGTTCCATCTTCTTGACTTTTCTTCAACGTAGTTGACCTTCTTCTAATCCTCCTCATTATTGATAGGTCTTTGCACTTCGGGAAGGAAGGACCAAACTCTTTTCACAATTTGATAAAGGATGCGATTGTAAGAGAATTAGCACAATTTCTATCTTGAGCTGCTCTCCCACTCCACCTCTGTCGAACTCTTCTCTTTAAGTTGTGAAGCAAGGCTCACTATCGGGCCTCCAACCCGCCCACGCCCACAGTCCAACCTTCCTGCTCTCTAACACACGATCCCAGATGATATCTGGGTTTTGTCGATTTAACTGCTGCCTCTGATAGCTGAACCATCTGTCCAGGAGTTAGTTCACTGCATCTTCCTTTATCTCTTCTCTTTTGCTTCTGTGAGGTGATGAGTCTAAAACTCATCTATTTTTAAGCCAATTTTCATGAATATTTAAGGCTTAAAAGTTTAATTTAATGCAAAATTATGGAATCTATTCCCAAATTTATGTTTTGTAGAAATTTAAAGGAAAGAAACAAAAATCAGCAAAGTCGCAGCAGAGTCGCGACATCGAGTGACCAGAGTCGCGACTTTGACTAAGGAGGGACTAAACATGAGCTGATTAGAGTTGCGACATCGTACGTAGAGTCGCGACATTATATCAAAGTCGTGACATCCGATAAAGTAAGCAAAGTAGAAGATTTCAAAGTCGCGACATTATTCAAGAGCGTGATAGAGATTATCTAGAGTCGACATTCATTATCAGTCGCGAAATCCTATACCGACAATCAAATGCTGCAGAGTCGCGACATTTCCTCTGAGAGTCGCTGACTTCAACAAGGACATTCATTTTTAAAATTTTACATTGGAACCCAAAGTCACTACTATTATTCCCTTCCGTGAGCCAGTTATCTGGCAGCAACATTAACAAGCATAGTTGCGACATCAAGACTCAAAGTTGTGACATTACTGATTCAGAGTCGCGACATCGATAAACCAGAGTTGCGACATTACTTCTTCAGAGTCGTGACTCCAACAAACAACATCGTAACAGAGTCGCAACATTAATTTTCCAAAGTCGCGACATTAGGCGTAAATGTGAAAATCAAAGTTGAGATATTAGAATAGCTACATCAGAAATGGTAACAGGCTTAAGGAACCCAACAAATGCCTCCATTGTCATCGATTCCAAGTCTTTGGTTTCTTCAATGATAGCGACAATATGATTGAACTTTGAATCTATTGATCGAAGAATCTTCCTCATAATTTTTACGTCGTCTAACTTCTCACCATTTCTCTTTAGTTGGTTAGTAACTATCAAGACTCTAGAGAGGTAGTCAGAGATGACTTCACCTTCTTTCATATGCAAAGCTTCAATTCAGCTCTTAAAGTTTGAAGGCATACCTTCTTGATTGGATCTCGCTTCCCCTGTGTGGAGGCTCAGTTTCTCCCATGCTTTTTTAAATTACTTCTACTTCCAGGATCTTCAACCATCTTCATCTAATCCTTGATAGATCAGATAAAGAGCCTTCTTGTCTCTCTTTCTTGAGTCTCTTAAACTATCTTTTTGAGCTTGAGATAGAGTACCTTGATTCTCCAATTATTTGTGGCCTTTCTCTACTATCTCCCACATATCTTGTGATCCAAGGAGGGCCTTCATCTTGATGCTCCAATTGTTATAATTTCTCTAAGGGGCCGGACTTGAATAAACCACATCATACTCTCGCTTATCACAAAGGTTCTAAAAATGAATTTTGGGGCCTAATTAATGAAAAAATCTATGATAATTCTAAACCCAAAGTAAAGCTCAACTCTCCAAGTTAATGAGATCACAAATGTTAGACAATGCTGCAACCATAGAGCATATTCAAATTTCTAGAGACCCAATAACCTAGCTCTAATACCACTATGTTGGAAGGAAGATGGAGGAAGATGAAGGAACAACTTGAAGATGGGAGAGACTAGATGAGGAGGAGGAAGAGGCTACTTGTATTATTGAAGGCTTTTTGTTTTTGGCTTGATATCAAACTCAAGAGATAACCCCTATTTATACTAGTAGCACCTCCTCAGTAACCAATGGCTAGGATCAGGCTAACACAAAATGTAATCTAATAGTTATAACTTGACTTCAGATTTTGGAAATTATAAAACTACCCTCATTCTAGATAACTCCATGGAAATATTCAGAACAAAGCTTCTAGAAATTAGCTTTATGGGAAATAATATAAAACTAAAGTCAGTACTATTAACTCCAAAATCAACAACACTTTAGATGACTAAGGCCCAAAATCTAGTTTATATTTCAACACGTTGTCCTTAATACCTTTCCGAATGTTGGCCACGCGTAATATGCATTTTTATCTCCTCCATCACTCCGCTCCACAACCACCCTTCCCCGACCTCCTATCTCCTTCATCGCCTCTCGATTTGCACTTCAGCTCTAACAACCTCGTAGATGTTTAGCCTACGAGCCTCGACCATTTCTATTTCATCCGAGGGGTTGTCTTGATGGCTTGTTTAATGGCGTTAACGGATATAAGCTCCAACAATCCAAGACAGAGAGGCCTATAAACCACGCCTCGCCTCCAATTTATGTTGACGCGAGTTTACGCATATTTTTCCATGTCTTGTCGACGGTGTTGCAGATTATCGGAAGAACGGTTTGTCGATGTTACGGTGGAAACCAAATTAAAATTAGTGAAAATCAAATAAAAGTGGAGGGGATTAGCCGATTAGGTTCTCCTTCATTCCAAAGTTCCGCACTTTACCATTTTAGTTTGAAGGTTAAATTGGTAATAAAAAATAAAAATAAAATCAAAGTGGGTCAAACAAAGCTGGCCCAACCTAAACACGACGACTCGGCAGCCTATTCAGCCTCATTTTACAGACCAACCATTCTAAATTCTCGCTAAACTCTAGCCCATCTGTCAACGATATTCCCATCTTTGGTTAAACCACAACTTTCCATACAATCTTTTCAATCTAACATTTTTTTTGTTAATTTGGTTATTTCTCATGATTGCCTTTTGTTCTCACATTGTTTTTTTTTTTTTTTTTACATGTTTTGCACTAGTAAGGTATCTTACATGGTTGATAATTTCGTTCCTTTCTTACTAATTGTTAAGCATTAGTTTCCTAATCTATTTAAGAATCTTTTCCTTATTTCCTTTTTGCTTTCCTTTTTGCTTTAATTTTTTAATTAGACTTTAACTTTGTTTCCTTTATTTGCTCTAACACTTGCATATAAATATGTATGTTCCCTCACTTTGTTAATTAATGAAAATAAGAGAATTTCTTTCTCTTCACATGGTATCAGAGCCATAGAAGAGATTGAATTTCTAGAGTTAGGCTTTGTTGTAGTTAATTCATAAACCCATCCGACGATCGGTCTCATCCGCCACTTTTAGTTGTCGGAAGCCTGCTCAAAGTCATCAAGCCATTGATCCCTTTTCCGGTGGCAACCTTTTCCGACGCCTTTTCCGACGACCTCAACTCTGGTAGGTGACTAGTCCACTTGGATTTCTAGAACCTACTTTATCCTCCGGTGGAAGAATCTCCAACAAACATTCCCTAACGCGCTTGTCACAAGGCCGGGCGCTGCGGCTAACTTTTCATGGTCGGACTTCTACCTAAGTCGTTTCACCGCTGACCAGACTTCTATGCCTTTGTTTCATTTGACACTCAAGGCCATTGTCTTTCGCCATTTTTCTCTCCGACGGTAATAACCTCCCACTATTTCTTGAATTTTCCGTCAACACTAACACTTTAGGAGACTCTTGTCACCATCTGGGTATCTTTATGGCTGAAAAATGTCAAACTTTTAATTTCTTTGTATCTAAAATCTTATGATTATACTGATAAATCATACGGTAGTTGTCATCCTCATTCATTGCCAACCTGCGCCATGATAATGGCTGTATGACCATCTGTCGCCCACAGATATATTGGCAAAAGACTGATGCTTTACTATGCAATATTCTCCGACAATCTATTGATGTCAAGACTTTATATAATATTGGGGCCTATAAAACTTGCAACACTTTCTGGAATCATTTGAAGAAACTATACACTAATGACATTTAGCGTCTTTACCGTGTCATATCTTCCATTGCTAATTTGAAATAGCCCAACATGTATTTATCTTCTTACGGTGGGCATATGTATGCCCTTAAGGATGAACTTGCATCTTTCTTGGCAAAATCTACTAATGTCGAGGCTTCACAGTCAAAGATGGATCGAGTCTTTATGATCATTCTTCTATTTAATCTCGAGCCAGATTTTGAGACCATTCGTGAACAAATACTCACTGGAGCAGTTGTATCAAACTTTGATGAGGCTTTTGCTTGGTTACTTCAGCATACCTCTATCGCAACTCAATCCATGCGATCTGAGATTACACTAGACACTTTTGTGATGGTTTCTCAGTCTCATTCTCAAAGTGATTCCCAAGGTGGACGTGGTAGTTCTTAAGGTAGAGGACAACATCCTCACTGCACATATTGTAACAGGCTTGGCCACACTAGTGATCGATGCTATTAGTTACATGGCCAACCTCCCCATAATTCTCATTTGGCTCAATCCTCTGATCATCCATTACTTGAGTCTCTTTCGAGTTCCATCATAAGGAGCTCATCCACGCCTTAAGGGAGTCATTCTTACGCCCAACGAATATGAGGAGTACCTTCATCTCACTCAAGCATCCAAATCTACCTTCATTGTTTCTGTTGCCCAGATCGGTAATGTCTTTGTTTGCCTTACACATTCATCTAGACCTTGGATCCTTGATTCTAGAGCCTCTGATCATATCTCTAGAATAGGGACCTTTTTTCTTCTCTTGCCTTTCCGTCTCCTTTACCCACTATTACCTTAGCTAATGGTTCTCAAATTGTAGCTAAAAGGGCATTGGCTCGACTTGTCCCCTCCCTTCCTTACCCCTTACCTCTGTACTTTATGTTCCCGATTTTTCTTTTAATCTTATTTCCATTAGTAAGTTTACTCGTGACCTTTATTCTTTACTTACTTTTTCTCACAACTTTGTAACCTTGTAGCACCGGAGTACGGGAGGACGATTGACATAGGAAATGAGTCACAAGGCCTCTTTCACCTCCACTCCCCCTTTGTTCCACTGCTTGCACTTCCACGAAAGCTCCTCTCCTTATCCATAGTCGTCTGGGTCATCCAAGCCTCTCCATGTTTTGGAAGCTGGTTCCTTATTTTTCTAGTTTATCTTCACTTAAAAGTGAGTCATGTCAACTTGGGAAACATACTCCATCCTCGTTCCTAAAGTGCTTATATCCTCGAACAAAGTCTCATTTTGAGCTTGTCCACATTGATGTTTAGGGTCCTTCTAGGTCTGAATCTACTTTAGGATTTCGTTACTTTGGTACTTTTATAGACAATTATTCTCAATGTAGTTGGTTATTTTTAATGAAAACTCGAGCTAGGTTTTTTTCTATCTTAAAAAAATTTATGCTGAAATGCAAACTCAATTTAATACTTCTATTCGTATTCTAAGAAGTGATAATGCCAAGGAATTTGGTTATTTTTAATGAAAACTCGAGTCGGGTTATTTTCTATCTTTCAAAAATTTCATGTTGAAATTCAAACTCGATTTAATACTTCTATTCATATTCTAAGAAGTGATAATGCCAAGGAATATCTCTCAATGTCATTCTCTTCTTTTATGTCTTCCCATGGGATTCTTTGCCAATCATCTTGTGCTTACAATCCTCAACAAAATTGACCTATTGAGTGCAAGAACAATAATTTAGTTGAGACGTCTCGCACCCTCCTCCTCCATCATAAGGTTCCTTGACATTTTTGGGGAGATGCTATCAACCTCTCTTCTGCCTCCCTCCTCTTGTCTTTTGTTGTTTCTGTTTTGTTTATATTCTCACTCTTAGGCAAGAGAAACTCTCAGCCAAAGCCACGAAGTGTGTCTTCTTAGGTTGTTCTAGACTTCATAGGGGTTATTGATGTTATTCTCTTGCTACTAATCGCTATTTCATCTCTGTTGATGTCACTTTCTTTAAGGATTTCTCCTTCTCCTATGCAGAGCGTTCTTATGTTTCGAATGTCTTATCTATTCCTCTTTTCTTACCATCTCCATATTTCCCTTCTCCACTTACAGATGCCATGACTTGACCACTTAAAGTTTATACTGTGACGCCCCCAACCCGGCACTCGGTGTCAAGCGAGGGTGTCATCATTTTTTATTTTATTTTATAAACTTATAGCCTTTAAGCTTGTTCAATCATATAATGTTAAACACTTGACTTGTACTATATCCTGTAGCAGCGGATTACAAAATATATACAAGCTCCATACATGGAAGTGTTCAACATTTACAATATTTACATTACTTCATTTGTTTACAAACAACAAAAAGGATATTACATATACAAAATAGACCAAAAAGTCTTCAAGTGAGCACCTAATGATGTATTGACCTTGGAGACTGATGCGATTGTCCCGTCTCTTCGCTCGTCTGCATTTCACACGGATGAAACCCGTGCTGCTTTACGCCTTAGTGGGAATAACTCTACGGATCTAATTACCAATAAGAGTCATCTCACTTTTACACATATACATATACATATAATAATATATCATATACTTATGTCATATTCTATACTTGTCATATACACATGCTTATATATGTTCCATACATATAATTTAAGCCACATGCTTATGCAATCTTATACTTTCTATCATATCATGTTTCATTTCAGTCGCTTACATTTTTCTTCTTGTTCTCGCTTAACATGTACTGTCATCAAGCATATCATCATCATATAACAATGCTATGCCTCTCATATCATGTCATGTACTTTTATCATTTTCGAATCATTCGCATATACTTGTCATTTGTTTTATGTTTCATGCCTGTATAAACCTTAGAAGTGGATAAAGGAAACTATAAGGGCCCGAAGGCGCTGTACTCACTGTATGAAACAGTGGTCTATAAGGGCCCGAAGACACTGTTATCAGCGTGCGAGACAATGATCATCTATAAGGGCTCGAAGGCGCTGTTATCATTGTACGAGACAATGACCATCTATAAGGGTCCATGCCGTAATGACCCAAACAGGCTAACCGATCAATATGCGGCACTTCTTTCTCCAATATGATGCCCATTCCATCCCTCCACCACGCCTCTGGGCGACAATCAATGTGTATTTTATTTTCAATACATATCTCATATTCCCGAATAATTATTATCATCTGGTAATCATATGTGATATTTACAATCATTTATTCTTATCTTTGCATTTTTCATATCTTATTATATGCATGAATAACTATGGTTACCATGTATGCTTATGAGCTATTTATGAGTTCATAATATAAATAACTATGGTTACCAGCAGGGTCTACTGTTTTTCGTAATTTCTGGACCTAATATGACTTCCAATTTCATTATTCTATATATGGATGGATTATTGGCTCAATGGGCTTTTCATAGAGTCCAAGAACACTCGAAACGGAGTTCGGACGAAGAAGTTATGACTATCCGAAGTTGGAGGTCACACATGAAAAGCCAATCCTAGCCGGCCAGCCCTATCTGGCCAACAGCTCTGGAAAAACCTAGATTTCAGCAGGGTTATATTTACCTACTGTCCTCCACAGGCATATGGTTAGAATCTTAACTCAATGGACTTTTTATAGAGTCTAAGAACACCCGAAACGAAGTTCGGACGAAGAAGTTATGACCGTCCGAAGTTGGAGGCCAATAATAAGAAAAATGACAAGTGTGTCCCACTGGCCGTTGCACACCATAACAAGTGTCGCCTCCACTTTACGAATTTCGAGCCCTAAGGGGTTCGAATTTGATACTTATTTCAAGGAGACATGTTCTCCTATAAGTTAGCTTTACTCAGAAATTTGAATCACCATCCTGACATGAGTGATGGCTAAGCATGCCAAAACAAAAAACACGGGGGTTTTGGAGAAATTTTGACAGCATATCCCTCTAAAACCCCAATATTTCCTTAATACAAATATTCCTCAATTGAGGATTACACTCAACCAACTCAATCCAAAACACAACCAATATACTAAGTAGAGTTCTTTTAGACCCAAAGTTATTAAAAATGGGTTTATGGTTTGATTTTTTCATACAAATCCATAGAAATCTATACAAGTATCCAAAGTAATCCATAAAAACCCATAGAAATTCATTCCTTTTGCTTTTCTTTTCCTTCTTCTTCCTCTTCTTCTTCTCTTCTTTGCTCTCTTCCTCTTTTTTTTCTCTTCACGTTTTTGGTCTCTAAAAAATGAGAGACCAAATGATCTTATCTCATTTTTTATTTTTTTATTTTTTTCTTTATTTATAATTAGGTCCTCCAACTATTTTATATTCTCAATCTAACTTATTCAAATTCTATTTTGGCCATACTATCTTTTCATCTTAGGACACTTAGGTCCCTAAGTGGTAATTTACCACTTTACCCTTGCTTATTATATTAATTCCGAGTTTCTCTGTGTTCACGTTTTGTATTTAAATTACGAGAAATTTCAAATTTTACTCACAAAACCCTAAACATGCTATAAAATGACTAGGGTATATTTTTGGGGTGTTACATATACTTTCCATCCTCTTCCTCCTACAAGGCCTCTTGTTGATTCATCTTCTATGCCATAGCCAACTTCTGCTCTAGTTTTGCAACCATCCGATGATCTACCTGTAGCCACTCGAAAAGCATACCTGACATGGATCCATAATTGTTGGTTGTCATTTGTCCCTTCTCCCTAAATCATGTTCTACAACCCCTTAAAACTTCTAGGGCTCTATGTACTTATATGTATAAAACACAGTGGAACAATTGGGCTTACCAAAGTAAAGAAGATGATATAACCATGAGCACATAACTAGTTAATATTAAATCATCTCCTAAATGACCCATAATTAACATGCACAATGTTATAATTAAAATTGTAACATAATTATGCTTAGTCGATAGTTAATAAATTAATCCAATATGGACAAGATAAAGTATTAATATATTTTCTAATTATAAATAAATGACAATAAAATATAATAATAATAATAATAACAATAATATATTTTTAATGGATAAATTGCGATAATATAAATTTTAATTTTTAATATTAAAATTATTTTCATTTAATGATAAATTTTTAAAATTTAACATTATCTGAATTTTTTAAATAAAACGTAATTATAATAATAATTTATTTTTAATGTCTAAATTCCAATAATATATATTTAAATTTTAATATTACAATTACTTTGAATAATTTTTCAAAAGATTAGAAATCAATTTTAAAGTGCTTTTGAGAAAAGGAAATATTTTAAATATTTTAAATATTTTCAAAGTATTTTTATGAAATTTAGATAATTTTTGTTTTATCAATATTTATGTAGAAATATTCACCGATATATACATAAAATCCAAGTACCGAAATTTTTTTATCCTTAATGACCACCACCTTTGAATGTTGGGCATCTTTAATAATAATAGCCACTTTTGCCACCTTTAATAATAAATGAAGTGACCAATGAACATGTAGGTGAGATGGTTGGAGTCTCTCATAGTTTAACCAAGGTTTCGAGTTCAAGCCCTGTGAATGTAATTGTGTTATATCGTAAAGCTTTTTAGCTCTTGTGATCCATCCCAGTTCGAATGAGGATTAATCTGCGTGTAGTATGACTTAAATATGTCTTCCGTGTATGCATGGGTCCGCTCATGACACCTCATTGCCTGATAAAATAAATAAATAATAATAACGATCCGGTGAGTGCCAGTGAAACAATTTACTACATTATAACTAAAATGTTCAATTATAAAAAATAATGGATGAAACTTTTGAATGCATGCAACATTCATTATAGGTGTTAGTTGTCTTAAACAATAGGGTTTATGGCCAATTTGGGTCTCTCCAACGCTTATAAATAGCCTTTTTCATTTTGTAAATGATATACATTAGTGAAGACTGAAGAGAATAAATATCCTCTCATTCTCATTCTCTCTTCTATTTCTCTTTGTTTTATCTTTCTTAAATTCTCTCTTTTATCCTATTCTAATTGCAATTATTTGCAGTAATAATGAATTTTGCGTGTGGACAATTTCTCATAATAATAGTCTTATTTCAACAATGATGTTGGAGGGTTAGAGAGGATAAGTTGCGAGGTGAGTAGGCATGACAGAGTTTTGATGTTATACTACTTTGTTCTTATTTGGACTCCAGCCTAAGGTTTCCTTTTTGAGCTAAGTCTCAAAAGGTAATTGATAGTATTCTTCACTTACATTCCTAACCTCCTTTAATGAAAGCAATTTTGATTGACAGGAAATACTAACAAAAGTTATAAAAAATGAAAAAAAAAAATTGTCTTATTATATCATATTTTTCTTATTAATCTCATTTAAAGAAATATAATTCTAATTTCTTTCACCTCAAATCAAGTTTAACTAATGCATTGGATTCATTGGCATATGTTTGATAATTTCCCTAAAATTAAAAGAGTAAATAAATTAATACTAAAACTTTATGGATAGAAATATTAAAAACTGATCATATAAAATCAGTTTTATATATTTATAAAAAAAATCAATTAATTCTACGAAGATTGATATCCATCTTTTTATGATATGGATTAAAATAGTATTGTTTGTAATAAATATAATTTATGATTCAGTAATAAAATTATTAACTGTATTGTACTAAAAATGATTTTTTATTTATTTATGTATAATTATAAAATTATTTTTTCTTTTAATAGGATCTGAATTAAATTGAATAGATATTATGCAATTCATGAAGGGTGTTTGGATTCAAGACTGACAAGCGCCTCACTAAGAGTAAGATTCAGAGTCAGCCGTCGACTTGACTGGCTCCGCGCCATGGTCGAAAAGAAAACGCGTTACGTTGGTAGAAAAGAATAAGTGGGGTCGCTGAATGAGGCAATTTCACACTGAAACAAGAAAAAACAAACAAACAAACAAATATATAAGCTTTTAGACTGAAATAATTTTTTTAAAAATTAAAGGCTTTTAGAAATCAAACTAATTGTTAAAATAGTATATATAATGCCGTCACTTAACACGTATAATCGAAAATATAAAATTCTCAAATTAATATCCATGATAACTGATAATAGACTTAAACTATCGTCATCAAGCATTTAACAACGACAATCGTAGGTGCTAAATATCAAACTATTATATTAAAAACCGCCACAACAGAGATACGCACCACTTTCGTCTTTAATTCGATTTCTAATATAATTTAATAATTTTTTTTTCAAAAAAATTATTTCGATCTAAAACTCCAATGAGAGAATTAAAACAGGTAGATAGCTTATTAAATAATCCCAAAAATATGTCCTAACCTTCCTACAATTCCTAATTAAAATTTTTTTTTTGGCTCTTTATGGAAAATGTAAATAAATTTAGAATGAAAAAAAAAATTCTAAATAATTTATAATACTATTTTTTTTAAAGCTAATAACTTTTTATTACAATGTAGTAAACTGTGATACTCGAACCCCTCATCTCCCCATATCCAACCATTTTAACGTTGACATTTTAACCAATTGAGTTAGGCTTACAGACTAATATTTATAATCCTATTAAATGCTTGGATATGAATTTTAGCTAAACAAAGGATAATTTTTATAAAAAAAAAAATTTCATGTAGTTGATTGGTTGTTGGAAAAAAAAAGTGAAAAAAAAAAACAATCAGATTGAATTCTAAATAGCCAATTTGTAAATGTAAATATTATCCATTGATCTATCAAAATATTATTAAAAAACCGTCATCTTCATATTATTATGTGTTCTAAGCGGGCTCCTATACTAATCCCCGCATGAGGTGGGAGAGATTATAAGAGTTGTAAAACTCTATCATATAATATATTTGTATTCCTATGACTCAAACTTGATATCACTTGTTAAGTTAGAAGACACCTACACGTTTAGTAAAAAAAAAAATATTATTAGAATAAATGTTATCCAAATATTATGAAAGGGAAAAAGTGCAAAAAAAAAACCTCATAGTGTTGTATGTGATATCCTACTTACACAAAAAACTTTTTTTCAATTTAAAAAGACCCTATAGTTTACTCCCTTAGTCTAAATTAATCCGTATCGTGACTCAAATCATTAAAATGATCAAATAATATTAAAATAATCGTTAAGTGATAACGTGGTTCCATGTGAAATGTGAGACCTGCTCTCCTCTCTTATTTCTTCTCTCTTTTATCTTCTCTCCCTTTTCTCTCTTTTTCCCTCATGGATTGACACAAACCCCAACCCCACCCCCACCCCCACCCCCAGCCACCCGCACCCTGCCCAAACATTTTTTTTTTTTTTTTTTTCAAACTTTTTTTTATTAAACTTTTTTTTTAAATATAATAAATAAAGATTCAAAATATAAAATATAAATAAATTATTCGTTATTTTAAATCTACTAAAAATTTTATTTTAATTTTAAAAATCTACTTAATAAAATTCAAAATTTATGTTTTAAATATAAATAAACTATTTATTATTTTAAAAAATATTTTATTTTTATGCATAGTTGTTTAATTAAAATAAATTAGGTTTCAATTAAAATATTTAATATTTTTAATATAAATACATTTGTTTATAATAATTAATAATATAATAAATAAATAAATATTAACATTTTAAATTATATATTTGATTTTTTTTTTAAAACTCATCCATTGACACCAAAATTGTATTAACTTAATACTTTAAAATATATCAATTTTTAAATAAAAATATTAAATATTAAAACTCATCCATTTAAAATAGATTAGTTTTTAAATAAAAATATCAAATATATAATATAGATATTAAAACTCTTCTATTTGAAATAATATTTAATATTAAAATATTATTTCAAACTCATTCGTTTGTTTTTCATTTAGTAGATTTAAAAATTAAATGAATTTTGAAATTGATTATTTAAAAATTAAGATGATCGAATAATTTATTTATATTTTAAAAAATAAAATTTGAATTTCATTTTTTAGATTTAAAAAATTGAAATAAAATTCATTTTTATTAGATTTAAAATAATAAATAATTTATTTATATTTTTAAAAATAAATTTTGAATTTTTATCTAATAGATTTTAAAAACTAAGATAAAATTCAATAATAAAAATTCAGAAAAGAAAAAAAAAAGTAATAAAAAAATGTTTAGGCTGGTGCTGTTGGGTGGGGTGGCTAGGTGGGGGAGGGATTGGGTAAAACCAAGGTTTTCAGACCCGGCCTGGGGTATTGACTCGGGGAGGGGAGAGGGTCAAAGGGCTAGAAGTTGCTGTCAAAACCGGTTCAACCCGAGTGGGATAGACCCTGTCTATATATAAAATAAAAATATATTTTTTTCTCTATATATAAACTAATTTTCATTCAATAATAAAATTAAAGAGATACATCCAATACACATTAAAGAGATAAATCCAATATATAATCGTAAATCATATTTCATATAATAATAAATTCTAGACGCTTAACAAGGTTATTGGTATTAGACTTCGACATCTCCATCTCGAAGACACGGCGACCACTAATATCCACCGCGATCACTAGCTCGAATATATCCACTCCTAAATCGTTGTTTGGCAATCTTAAAAATAACTCATTTAACTTAAAATAAAATAAATACATATAACAAAAATAAAATAACACACAAATTTTTAAAAATTACCTTGGGCGCCAACAATATTGAAAGTCTTTGAAGCATATGAACTCGGATTGTTCGATTAATAATATTTAAAAAAATCAATAAAAAAGTTAAAAACTCGTATTTTTTTTCGTAAACGGCGCCAAGATGATCAAGGAGGGGAAGCAAGAACCGTAATCCCCAAGACGGTCGGGTCGGTTACCGGTCCGGACCACCGGTGGCCGGTTTTATCCCTGCTTGTTATCCCCGGTTTCCTGCTGAACGTGGCCAGGGCTTGGCCCTAATGACAACCTTGGGTAAAACCGGTGAAGGAGAGAGAAGGAAGGGAGAGATTAGAGAGGAGAGGGAAGAGAGAAGAGGGAAGAGAGAGAAGAGTGAGTCTCATACAAGGATCAAAATATCGGTAACACGGATATATTTCCAGACCGATTTACTAAATATCGGTAAAATGTCAGGATTTTACAAAATTTTACCTGTCGATTAAATTTTTTCATATTTTAATTATTAAATGATAAGAAATGATTCATATCTTAATTAAGGTAGATTAAAATTAAACGGATTAGTAATTATTAAATTAAATATGTTATATTTAATATATTATTGAGATATTATTATGTTAAAGAGATATTATTTATTTGTTTTTGTTATTATTATGTAAATATTATGTAGATAATGAGGAGATTCAAAATATTATATATTATAATTTTAAAATTTTAAATGATATTATTTTACTTCTTTTTCCTTTTCAAATTAATATTTGATTTAAAAATATTATAAGTTATAATATAAAATAAAATGAAATAAAATATTATAATCGATGGTGTAGGATTATGAACAAATAAATAATGTTTAATATAAAAAAAGTTTGCACTATATAATAAGTGTAATGAATGACTCGTGGCCTGAGGTGTCACTTAAAAGATTTTATGCGGCTTCAAACCCTAAAAGAACTTTTTTGAGATTTTTAGAGTCAAAGAACAAAAGGAAAAAACAGGAAAAAAAAAATGAAAATATCGGAAAAAATCGGGAAATGTTGGAAAAAATCGAAAAACCGAAATTTCGCCGATATTTCGGTTGAAATTTCCGACATTTTGTTCCCTGGTCTCATATACCACATGAACGTCACATTAATACTTAACGATCATTTTAACATAATTTGACAACTTCAACGGTTTGAGTTACAACATGGACTAATTTGGGTTAAGGGAGTAAATTGGAGGGGCCTTTTTACACCCAAAAAAATTTACAAATATAAGTGGGGTATCAGGAACAACATTAGGCGTTTTTTTTTTTTGCATATTTTCTTATGATGAAGTTATTTATATTTTTTCACTAAATGGAGAATTATGCTTGCATGCACTAATAGTCGAGGTCAGGTAGAAAATGGAGGATAGTAGAAAATTCTTTAGCCATGTACTATTACAATAATATAACACCTTCTTGCTTAATAAGGGTGTTACATTATGTTTCAACACCTATTACATTAAAATAAAAACGTATTGCATTACTATACAAGTACATGCTGGAAAAAATTTCTGTTTGAAGATGTATTTTTTATGTATTAGGTTATCTTCGATTCCCTTTTCTACCTTACCTCTGTTGTAGTGTATGTAAATATAATTCCCTAAAACTTAAATGCAGAACGATTGGTTTTTAGGTAATTTGAGGAATCAAATAGGAAAAACCAGTTTGAATAGAAGCTGTAGATTACATGTTCACGTAAATATCGGGGACAATTATTATATTAAAATAAGAAAGTGTTTGTAGTTAGGTTAGCAAGACAAAAATTCCTAATTATTTTTAAGTGAATGACTTTTATAAAGATTGATATAATTTTAAAGACTTTTATAGACTTTTGTAGATTTTTTAAATGTCTCGATAACTTTTATAAACTTTCATTTTAATTTTTTTTTATAAACTTTCACTGTTTCACATACATTTGTCAATATTGATAGATTTTTACTGACTTTAAATAAATATTATAAATTCACATTTCTAATAAAAATAAATAAAGGTAAAGTAAAACAATAAAAAATAAAAGTAAAATTGATCAGATAATGTTTATCTTTTAAAAAATTATCCCTGAATGAAAATAATTGTAATATTAAAATTTAAATATAGATTATTGGAATTTAGATATTAAAAATAAATTATTATTATTATTATTATCACGTTTTATTTAAAAAAATAAGATAATTTTTAATGAAAATAATTTTAATATTAAAAATTTTAAAATATATTATAAGAATTTATCCATTAAAAATATATTATTATTATAATTATTAATACATGTTAGCGTATCATTCATTATTGACAAAATGCTTTACAAATATAAAATCATGAAGTGACTCGCCTGATAAGGTAGTGGATGGCACAACGGATTGTATATCATTTTTTACCGGTGCATGGTATGTCTTTTGCGGACAGAATATAAGGAAAGGTGGATCCTCTCCTGGACATCAACTGAGTTGGTAAGATTCTCCGTTACATTAGACAAGAAGATTCAGAAGATCTTGTATTATTCTATACATATTGAGGAAGGAAGTATAAAAGGAAAAATTGTGATCTTTTTGGATTATGAAAATATCTGCCGTAGGAAATCTCAACTATAGAAACCCAATTGGAAAGGAAAAATATTTTGTCCAGTGTTTAAGGAAGGAAATCAATCAGTAAATGTAATCATACAATACGACTTTGAAAGTTCACGAATTTGGCTAATGTGAAAAGACCCCATCTTCGTGTTTAAATAGGAGGAAAAGAGGCCTTTGCAGATCATCGATTAAGCACATGAAAAGGAGGCTCGAGGAGTCGTTTTTCGGAGAAAGAACGCCACGTGTATCACAAAACTTTGATGTGAGCGCAAGACGCTTACTCCACTTAAGAGCGGAGTGATTGAAACTATGCCCCTGCTTATTTCACTAAAATTTTCAACTCTATCCAAAATCTCGGGACATTAAAATTTTCAATGTATTCTAATCTTTAGTTTTCATTTTCGAAAATACGTCTGTATTCTCAATTCATTAAAATACGCTTTCATTTTCAACCCCATTTGGTTGAATTTAATTAAACAAGGAAAACAACTTTTTAATTGCTTTCCTCGATTCATATATATAAAATTTTGAAAATAGCGACTCTATTTTCTTGTTTTCAAAATTTGTTTTGCCTTTATTCTCGTGAATTCAAACGCGCTTTTCCTCGTTCTAAAGCTTGAATAGAGTAAAACATAAAGTTTTCTTACCTTACTCAAACAGGCCTAAAGAACTGATGCAGAGATAGTAAATGTTGAGCTTATTTCAATGTTTCTCTATGGAATAGTTAGGAGAAGACGATAGTGAGAAAGGGCGAGCCTTGTCTCACTTAAGTTTAATAGTAACCTGATCGATAAATAGTGAAACACCTTACATTTGGGCTTAGTCCCGTGGACATAGGCTATTGTCGAACCGTGCAGCTACTCAAAAAATGCCTATAAAATGAAATCAAAGCATCAAAGCAAAAGACCCGACTTTTAAACTCAAAATCGAGCAAGAGCATTTCAGCATTTCTACAAATTCAAAATGTTTTTTTTTTCTATATTCTTAGCTTAGTTTTATATGTTTTTCTTTCCAAACATTTTGTTACTTCAAAGCTTTCTTACTTCAGTCTAATTCTATAATAAAATCTACTATTTTTCAAACTAATTCGTTAAATTTCCTTTTAGCTTTCAATTCAGTCTATATAATCTAATTTTCAAGGTATTTTTTTTACTTAGAATCTATGGAACTATCAAGGAAACTAGGATATCCATTTTTCGTTTGAGCAAAAATTAGATTTCGGCACAGTTTTAGTTTGAAAATACTATAATTTCATGGCACATCTGTACATTAGCCAATTTCCATGTTTTTGTATATTCGGATGAATTCCACTAGAAAATCCACCAAACAATTATAAAATTATTTAGTTGTCATTCTAAAATTATTTATATTTTTTCATAAAGAATCAAAATTTGTTTTTTCCAATCATTTAATAAAATTATAAATATTATAAAATTATTTAGTTGTCATTCTAAAATTATTTATATTTTTTCATAAAGAGTCAATTTTTTTTTTAAATAAGGAATTGTATGGGAGGTTCCAACATATTATAGGGATTATCTACATGTTTCAATTATTTTTTCAATTATAGGGATTATAATTTTTTCATCAAATTTCCCATTGGATCTATATCCAATTTCCTTTCATAAAGAAATTTTTTTTTCTATTTATTATTAATTTATTTTTTATTACAGAGGATTTTGCCTCATTCACCGACCCTACACGCTTTTTCTTTTTGACCAAACAAACGCGTTTTGTTTTTAATTACGATTTTCCCCCATTCAGTCCCTACCAACAGGCTTTTCTTTTTGACTAAGAAACGCGTGTTCTTTTTCGGTCAACACTGTATTTCAACTAGTTAGTACTTAAGACACTCTACAGCTAAGGTTGGATCACGACACCTTATTAAGTTATACAACTATTTTCATACATATCTTCATAAAAGTATAACTGCTTTTTTTAATTATCAATAGATAATAGTAATATTAATTACATTTTATTTGAAGCGAATTTATTTTTATAAATAGATTAAACAATTTTTCATTTACTTATTTATGCATAAAGCATTTTAGACTGATTTTGATCTTTCTTTATTGTTTCTTTTTCTCTGCTCTTCGACTAACCCTCTTTCTATAAAATGAATGCATAAGATTTTTTAATTGAACAGTATAATGTAAAATGAATAGATATTAAAATATTGTTTAAGTACTATTAAATATAAGATAATTTTATTTTATGATTATATTTTGAAATTTGAACTCATTTAATTTATCTAATTTTAATAATTTATATTATATTTTATCTTTCTAATTATCTTATTTTCATATTACCTGTATAGGCAGATACAACAAGTTGATATATTTTTTGATATGCCTTGAACTCTTGAACTTATAAAGTATAGGAAAGAAAAAAATATTAAAAAAAAATGATTTTTATTTATTTATTTCACATTAAAAAATATAAAAGAAAATTATATGTAATTAAAATTCTTATAGATTTAAAATTTTTTAATCCTTATATAACAGAGAAAAACACATAAAATGACTTTAATTTACACTTAAATCATTTTTTATTTTTTTCTTATATTTTCCGGATTTCAAACGGAATCTAAGTGTTGGTGCAAGTGAAAGAGGCCTCTGCTGGTCTATGGCCCATTCGAGCAATTGGTGAAATACTATACAACATGCATAGCAATGGAAAACATGAGATGTTTCAACAACCAAATTGTGTATTATTATGTCCTTTCTAGTATCTCTCATCTGTAAATGCAAACAGTGCATCTTGGTATAAATTACTCTACCTTTGTGTTCTTAAATTAATATCATTCACCGGCACAACACGTCCCTATCAATTAAAAAAAATCTGATGTATTCGTTTTGAAATCAGTGTTCGAGTAACTATATATTATAAAGCAGTTTCTTTATTTATTCTCTCTATCTTCTCTTTGACTAACCTTATCTGAGCAAGAAAACCAAAATACCCTTTCATTTCACGAGACTGATTTTGTTTCTGATATCGGTCCGGTACCGGCCATAGGCGAGGCGGATACGAGTCTACGAGTCAGCCGAGTTGCATGGGTCGACTGCAGTAGCAATTACCGGAAGTCTCGTCCTCTGTTCTTATTTCTTAATACAGAACATCCAGAAAGAAAAAAACGAAGACTAAAGTGTGTTGGGAGGCTGGAAGAAGTTCAGATGTCGGAAGGTAGATGAGTAAATCTTCTGACTCTCTCGTAAATTTGAGTTTTGAAATTAACAACCCAAAAATAGTGTCTTGTAATTTTGGACAAAGAAAGTCCCCGAATATGGAACCAAATAATAGAAAGAGATGCTCAAGTACATCAGCTCCTTTTCCATGCCGTTGGGACGTTTTTTTGAGCTTTAGAGGGGAAGATACCCGCTACAGTTTCTCAGATCATCTTTATTCGGCTTTGAGAGCGATGGACATCCGCACCTTTAGAGATGATGGAGAACTTGATAGAGGACAAGCGATTCAATCTTCACTCTTGAAAGCTATTGAAGAATCAAGAATATCCGTAGTCATTTTTTCAAAAAACTATGGTCATTCAAGATGGTGCTTGGATGAGCTTGATAAGATCATGGAGTGCAGGAGAGAAAAGGGACAAATAGTTTTACCAGTTTTCTATCATGTGGATCCTTCTGATGTGAGGAGACAAACGGGAAGTTTTGGAGAAGCATTTGCAGGATACAGAAATGTCGCTGAGGAGAGGCTGCAGGGATGGAGGGAGGCACTGACCGAAGCCGGTTTCCTGTCTGGATGGCATGTGGAGAATGGGTATTAGCATCTCTTCTATTTCAATTGCTTTTTATATTAGACTATATTCAAGTTTCCTATTATTGGCTTTCTGCTATTACTATATATATATATAGAGAGAGAGAGATAACTACCCTTTGAATAATAAAATAAGTCTTTTTCCTAATATGGTACCGTTGCCACCCATCATGATCCGATGATCACATGCTTTTAGGCATTCTGCCTATGCCGTTCCCGACTACTACCGTCGTGCACGATACTCAATGACCGAAGAATCTTCCTCCACCATTACCGTCGTGCCTACTCGTCGTCCGACAGTCTTGCATAGGATTGATACGTCTCAGAATTTAATTGCTCTCAATGTCAATGCTCAGGCCCCTCTAAAACTCACGACCACGAATTATTCCATGTGGTGGCTCTAATTCACATATTTCCTATTCGGGTATGATTTACTTGGCTTCGTCGAAGGCTCAAAGCCGTGTCCTCCTGTAATGATAACTTTGCATGATGCTGCATTCCCCTCCCCAAATTCGAACCATATTCTTTAGCTCAGGCAAGACCAATTGCTTCTCAATGCAATTCTTGGGTTCGTCTCTACCACCCCTAGTGCATTTTATCTCAACCTCCACCACATCTTGTATTGCATGGTCTACTCTCGAAAAAACGTATGCCTCTCCTTCGAGCGGACGAATCATGACTTACCAAACCTCAGCAAGGTAATCGAACTATTACCGACTATATGCAAGATGTCAAACAAAATATTGTCTCTTTTGCCCTTATGAATGTCCCTGTTGACTTTGATGAGCTCTTCATCCGTGTTTTGAATGACCTTGGCTCGATCTACTCAAACATATCTCATGTCCTACAAGCTCGAGTAATTCCAGTTACTTTTGAGAAATTGTTTGAGCAACTACTTAGTTACGAGGCCCAAATGAAGATTTCGGTTCCTTTAGCACCACCCGCCTCCCCTCCGGCCACTGCCTTGGTTACTTCGATTGACCCTTCATCACATCGTCTGGCCGACCAATCAGGATCGATGAACCATAACCCGATCTCGCCAGCTCATGGTACTCCCTAACAACCCCACAATATTGACCGCCTACTTTCTTTATCGTTTCCACGACATCCAACTCCGCCCGCTTCAAGTAGATGGTTGTTGCTCGAGGTCACTCCCAGGTATAATCCGGCAACTCGCTCGCAGTGCAGCCTTCTTATCCACCCTACCCGTGATCTCTTCCACCCGCTCCGAGCTTTCAGACCGACCTATAGTTCACCCTATGCCCACACTGCAATCCATTACTCTAATCTTGGTAATTCTTCGGATTGGGTCGTTGATTTGGGCACCTCTTACCATGTGACCACGAATCTTGCTACCTTGGCCCTTCATGAGCCGTACACCGCCTCTAACAGTGTTCTTATTGGTGATGGTACAAGTTTATCTATTGCCAACATTGGTTCTTTCACCCTTACCTCTCCACCTACACCATTATTATTTACCAATGTGTTACATGTGCCTACCTATACCACTGACCTCACCTGAACTGTTGCGTTTATCACCATCTCCCCACCTGTCCTCCCGTCGACCTGCATCCTTGACCCCACCATCATTATTCCAACAGGCTTCTTGATATGCTGGCCTATTGGGTCTAGCCCCTTTCCCACTTCTCCCGACCCTTTACCCATTCCCACCAACTCCCCCACCAGTCCACCTTCTCCCTCTCCCCCACTAAACCATCATCCCATGCAAACCCACTCTAAAAATGCCATTTTCAAACCCAACCCGAAATATGGCCTCACCACCATAATTCCACTTGTCATTGAACCATGCACTATTGCCCGAGCTCTCCAAGATCCTAAGTGGGTTAAGGTGATGTAGGAAGAATATGATGCTTCCATCCGAAACAATGCTTCACTCTGCCTCCCAAGACCAGCACGTAGTGGGCACAACGGGTGTTTTCAGATCAAACAAAATCCCGAAGGCTTCACTACCCAGATAAAAACCCGCCTTTGTTTCTAAAGGATTTCACTAACAACTGGACATTGACTTTCACGAGACTTTTAGTCTCGTGATAAATCCCATCACTGTCCGCTGTACTGTGCTTATTATTGCACTCATTCGCAAGTGGGGAATCCGCCAACTTGATTTTAATAATGCCTTTCTCAATGGGCATCTTACGGAGGAGGTCTATATGGCGTAGCCGCAGGGCATGAAAAACACCGATTATTCGCATTATGTCTGGTTGCCACATTGCTACATAGTACTCAAACAAAGTTCTATGAGTCATACCGTGAGCTCCAGACCTTCTTGCTCTCTCGCCACATCCTCGTGCGGACTCGTCCCTCTTGCTTACTTTCATGTAATGCTCTCTATTTCCTAGTTTTTTATGACAATTTGATTATTACAGGTAGTGACCCCTCACTTGTTGACAATATTATTCAACAACTTGACTCTACATTCTCCACAAAGGATCTTGGGGTACTATCTGTCTTCTATGGAGTTGAGGTTTTAGCCACTTCAACGGGTCTTCTACTATCTCA
This sequence comes from Tetrastigma voinierianum, assembly GCA_016808115.1. NCBI lineage: Eukaryota > Viridiplantae > Streptophyta > Magnoliopsida > Vitales > Vitaceae > Tetrastigma > Tetrastigma voinierianum. The sequence goes on along the minus strand of JAEQBH010000376.1, from coordinate 369,562 downwards.
GCACAAGTATGTTATTGATCTTCTGAGCAAACATCACATGCTAGACTCCAAACCCGTCTCTACCTCAGTTGTTGTAGGTACTTCTCTGACTGCTCACGATGGTGCTGCCCCGATCAATGCCGCCATGTACCGTCAAGTGGTTTGTGGCCTCCAACAACTCCGGATGACTCAACCTGAAATTTCCTTTGTCGTGAATAAACTCTCCCAATTTATGCACGGCCATCTGAACACAATTGGGGAGCAATCAAACGTATGCTTCATTATCTTAATAGCACGAGATCCCTTAGTATTCGGCTTCTTGCAAACACTCCTTTGACATTGCATGGTTTCTTTGATGCGAATCACTGGTAACCTGTGATGATCTACTTCTACAAGTGCTTTTCTATTTTCCTCGGGTACTAATCTAATTTTCCTGAGTTCTACAAAGCAACGAACTACTGCTCTTCCATCGAGGCCGTGCATCGCAGGCACTGTGGTTGATACGCTTAATCAGTAATGGGTAAAATCGCTATTAATTGTTAAAACTTCTTGCACCAGTGCGATTGGGGCCCACCTTGTTCTCGAACAACCTTGGTGTCACTTATCTCTCTGCTAATCCTGTCTTTAATTCTCGCATGAAACATCTTGTGATTGATTATCATTTTATTCGTGAACTGGTTCAATCGTACGAGTTGTGTGTTATTCATGTCTCCATTGGTGACTAACTTGCTGATGCATTTACCAAACCTATATCTCGGTCTCGCCTCTTTTCCCTATATAACAAGATTGGTGTTATTTTTGTCACATCATCTTGAGAGGGCATATTAATTAGAGTATATTTAGGGTTTCCTTTTATTTGCTTTATGCTATTACTATTTTGTCCTTATATTGGTATATATATCTCAACCCTTTCAATAATACCATCAATTGCTTTTTATTCATTAACCACCATCCATATATAAAATGTGACCTGAATTCTGAATTGGTCTTTCTCTTACCAATTTAAGTCATAATCATGTTTGATCTTTAAGCGATGGAAATTGGTAACTGGGCTTCATGAAATCGGACGAGTTCGTTCTTGCCATGCCCCTTTGCCTTTTTACATATTAGAAAACCGTTTTTCAATTTCTGAATTATTTTAGCTTTCATGTCCTCAGATGGTAACAATTATTATGGAATTTTGTAAGAAAAGTAAAGGGAATGAAAAATAGTATGAAGAAAAATAAAAAATCATAGAAATTATTTTAAAATTTGATATGCATATCTAAAAAAGAAAAAAAAAACTTAAGTGATCAAGGAAAAACCATGGACTCCAATGTATTTTTATTTATTTTATTTTCTTGAAGCTAGAGAACCTCAAAGGGTGTAGGTATGCTCTAGCCATTCTAGTTAGTCATATGCCTTTTCTGAATTTATTTCCATGATGTTTATTGATCAAAGTTAGGCATTTGGACGCAAATAAACCCACTTCGTATGAATAGTTTCAGGTGCATGCTTCGAAAACAACTAAACATCATCAATTTCTTTTGCTTGCTTTTTTTTCTCCTCTGCCTTTGTTACAATTAATTTTTAGTACATTAGTGGTTCTTATATATTCATTGCTTTCCATTGGGCAGGTATGAATCTGTGGTCATTCGCCGAATTGCTCAAAATGTTTCCAATAGGCTGAATCTTAGACAATTGCATGTTGATGAGAACCTCGTCGGAATGGATTCCCATTTGAAAGAAATGTCGTCAAGATTATGTCTGGAGTCAAATGATGTTCGCATGATAGGAATTTATGGACTCAGTGGAATAGGTAAGACTACCCTCGCCAAAGTAGTGTACAACCAAATTGCTCATCAATTTGAAGATGCTATCTTTCTTCCAAATGTTGCTAAGGCAGGGGAAGGCCATCGATTGCTTAAATTACAAAGACAACTTATAGCACACATCCTAGGGGTGAAAAATGTAGGTATAAGCAACATCGATGTAGGCATTAGTTTGATAAAGAAGACATTCAGCTCTAGAAAAGTTCTTATCATTCTTGATGATGTTTCCAATTTGACTCAATTAGAATCCTTGGGTGGAAACCATCAATGGTTTGGTTCAGGCAGTAGAATTATTATTACAACCAGAGATATGAATTTACTGCGTATCCAACAAGTGGATGCATTATACAAGGTTGAGGAACTAAAATATAAGGAAGCTTTCCAACTGTTTTGTTCCGTGGCGTTCAAGCAAAACCTCCCAGAGGATGGTTTTAAGGACCTCTCCGCAAGTGCAGTGAATTATTGTAATGGACTTCCATTGGCTATTCAAGTTGTGGGATCAATCCTAAGAGGTAACAGCACACGTGAATGGGAAAGTAGAATGTGTCGGATGCGAAGAGTACTGCCGACGAAAGTCCAAGAAGTGCTTAGAACTAGTTTCAATGAGTTGCATTGGATAGAACAGAATCTATTCCTTGATGTCGCATGCTTCTTCAATGGGGAGGACACAAATTTTGCTGGAAGAATACTTGATGATGACGACGACATGCATCTTTCTGGAAGAATACTCGACAGTGACAAAGGTTTTGAACTTGGAATGAAGATTCTCCGTGAGAGATCTCTCATCAGTACTTTAGACAACAAGATAATGATGCATGATTTGATACAACAAATGGCTTTGGAAATTGTTCGGCAAGAAAGCCCTGATCAACCTGGCGAAAGGAGTAGGTTGTGGAATCCATGGGATGTCCTTTCTGTGATGACTAAAAATACGGTAAGAGCCAAGTGCTCCGATAAGGCGAACAAATATCCCCGAGTTTTGTGCATATGCCACTTTGCTCTTAAAACCTTTTTTCTAGTCCCATAATACTCATCACCTTTACTTTCGTACCTCAGCTATTCCCTTTGCTCTTAGTAAATGTCTTAACGGGATGGACATGGGTAATTACGGAAGTAAACGTAAGGGATATCTTGAGATTGGAAAAAGTTCAGGTGCAAAGTGGGACATACAATGCAAAACTCAAGGGCATTTGTACATGTTATCCCGCCAAGTGCTTCAACTTATTTAAACTTTCAAAGCATTTTCACTTAATGAAGTTGCTTATTCATACGATTTTAAGCATTTTGTGGTTCACGTTTCTATCACCTGTTGTTGGTTTTTAGGGGACACGGAGCATTAAAGGGATATCCTTTGATATGTCGGCAGCAAAAGAAATACTGTTCACGACTGAAGCTTTCAAAAAAATGAATGGACTTCGACTCCTCAGGGTCTATTGGGGTAAACTTTTATCTTATGGTTCTCACACAGTGCACCTTCCTAAAAATTTTGAATTTCCTTCCGATAAATTAAGATATCTTCACTGGGATGGATGGAGTCTGGACTCATTGCCATCAAGTTTTAATGGTGAGAAACTGGCTGCACTCAGTTTGAAGCATAGCAGCCTAAAACACCTCTGGAAAGAAAACAAGGTTAGTGTATGGTTTCTGCTAATAATTTATCTCTCACTATACTTTTTAAAGTCCTACCAAGAAATTTTATTCAAGACTTTTCATTTAATTTTTATTTTGCAGTTTCTTAAAACTTTAAAGGTCATGGATCTCAGTCACTCTCTGTACCTGGTTGAATGTCCGGACTTGTCTGGTTCACCATCTCTGGTGACACTAAATCTGGACGGTTGTACAAGTTTGCATAAGGTGCACCCATCAATTTCTCGGCTGAAAAATCTTAAGATGTTGAATTTGGGAAACTGCAGGATGCTTCACCATTTTCCCAGAATCACTGGATTGGAAAAACTTGAAGTTCTTAACCTCTCAGGGTGCTCAAGACTAGTGAAGTTTCCAGACATTGAATCCAATATGGAGTTTTTATTGAAGCTGGATTTAGAAGCTACTGCTATTGTAGAACTTCCCTCATCAGTTGGATATCTGCGAGGGCTTGAGTTATTAAATATGAAGAACTGCAAAAACCTTGAGATCCTTCCTGGCAGAATTTGTGCTTTGGAATCCCTTAAAACTCTCATCCTCTCTGGCTGTTCAAAACTGGGGAGATTTCCAGAGATCAATGAAGTTATGGAACATCTAGAAAAGCTTCTTTTAGATGGAACATCCATAAGAGAGCTGCCCTGTTCAATTCTTAATCTAAAAGGTCTCGTGTTGCTGAATCTGAGAAAATGCAAACACCTCAGGAGTCTTCCAAGCAGCATTTGTGCTTTGAAATCTCTTGAAACCCTCATCGTTTCTGGTTGTTCAACACTCAACATATTGCCAGAGGACCTGGGAATGTTGAAATGCTTAAGGAGGCTTCAAGCTGATGGAACTGCTATAACAAAACCACCTGTCTCACTTGTACATTTGACAAACCTTGAAGAGTTATCATTTAGTGGATGCAGAGGATCAACATCTAACTTCTGGTTCACAAAATTACTGTTCTTCAGGTTGTGGCACAGGGAAAATGCGGATTGTGTTGGTTTGCAGCTGCCTTCTTTGTCAGGTTTTCACTTCATAAAAGATTTAGATCTAAGTGACTGTAATTTAAAGGAAGGAATGATAGGTAACAAGCTTTGCCACTTAGACTGTCTGGAAGTATTAAACCTTAGCAGAAACAATATGGTTAGCATACCTGCAGACATCAGTGGACTTTCTATGCTAAGAGATCTTTTGGTGAGGCAGTGTGAGCAACTTCAAGAAATTCCCAACCTTCCACCAAGCATAAAATTATTGGATGCCTGTGATTGCATATCGCTCCAATCTTTACCGGCTCCATCTCCAATGATAAGGCAAAAAGGCCCGTTCTCTTCCACTTTGCGTGTGCCTGTAAAGTTCAAGCTATGGAATTGCATTGGGCTACCTCAGAATGATGCATTAGAGAAATTTCATAAGGTCTCTCTCTCTCTCTATATCTATCTATCTATCTATCTATCTATCTATATTAACATCATAAAGTGCATGATGCAGAGCCTCTTTCCAGAAGTAGGATACAGCATTATGATTCCTGGAAGTAGGATACCAAAATGGCCCTGGCATGAGAATATGGGAGCTTCAGTATCAGCAGACCTGCCTCCAGATGGGCTTGACGATAATTTCTTGGGGATTGCTCTATGTGCTGTGCTTGCACTTGAGGAGGGCAAAACTATTCGGCACCCTGGTGAGATTTACTGTAATTTTGAATGCAGGGAAGGGCCTTATTTCTATCATTCAATTTCTTGGGCACACAATGGAGACATAGTTGTTGAGACGGATCACGTGTGGATGATGTATGAACCTCACACTCAATATCTGAAGTCTCAGTCTGTCTGTGCTGATGTGTTCAAGCACATCAGAGCTTCTTTTAGTCTATCAGGGGCTTCGTATGTGGTGAGAAGGTGTGCGATTCGTCTTATATATGCCCCAACAACAAAGTGGTAATTGATAATGAAACTTTCTAGCGTGCCACTAGCAATGGCACCATACGCCTTCTATCAAATTAATAGTAAGTCTGCTTGCTCTGTTTCTCTCCTCAATTTCGTATGCAAATCATTGAAGCAACTGGAATTAATTTTATTGGGAGTGGTTATGTTAATTCAACTTAAATCAATTTCTGTCATTTTCTTTTCCTTCTTGATTTTTCAATATAACAAAAATCTTAAATGTGTCATGGTTCTGGAACTTTAGGATTTAAGAATTTGAAACCCCTGCGCTTGAAATTCACTATTTGGGTTAAACATCTGAACGGAGGAATTGAACTTGAAAATTAACTGTTTGAATACTTTGAAAAGTGTATTTAGTCAGGTTTGTATTGGAATGTGTTTGAACCCTCTCTTCTTAGTTATTGATGGATTTTAATAGTGTCCTGAAGTGTTTACATTATTCTGTGAAATATCATTTCTCAATCTCATGCTTTAACCCAATACTTTATGATCTTCACTAATTTCCTCTACCCATGCATGTACATAATATTTAATCAAGGCTGAGATTCTGCATATTATCAGGTCATGAAATGGAAAGGTGTATGTAATTTGGTTAAATTAAATTGAATGTCTGATGAGTATCCTATATACTCATTTACCTCCTTGTTTTTGTCAGTTTGTGAATTGTTTTTGATTCAAATAAGCTCATGATCGCTCTCTTTTTCCAAGTTTGTGTTTAGGTCAATCATCGGGCAAAATGGTGCAAATTTGAGCAGAATTAAAGATCAATTAGTGAATTCATTAGCAAGAGCATGATCCAGACTCAAAGAGCTTTCCAGAGAGCCCTAGTTTCGATTGGGCTGGTTTTGAGAGAAAGAAAGAAAGAGGATGGCTCTATTACAACTTAGAAGATTTCATGATATAGTGTGAAACCTTCCACGTTGTAGCTTGAGGATCATCACGTTGTAGTGTGAAATCCTCCATGTTGTAGCTGTAGCGTGAGGATCATCACGCTATAGCGTAAAATCCTCCACGTTGTAGCTTGAGCATCATCAAGCTACACGCTTCAATGTGACCATATCATCTCAAATCTTGCCATTTTTTTACCACGCTGCAACGTAGATTTGCCATGCTGTAGCGTGTAATGAAGCCCATTCTCGCTTTATTTTTGGAGTATAAAAGCAAAAGGATTAGGGAAAAACCAGGGGGATCGGTTGAAGAGCCAGAGGGTAGACGGAGGAGCTGTAGATTTCTACCACTCTCAGTTTTCTTCTTCCCCTTTTCTACATGTTTTTCTTAATTTCTTCCATTGTAACTCCCATTATGTTGTTCTAGACTCTCTATCTAGGGTTTTGGGAGTAGTTTGACATTAAACTATGGATTTGGTTTTTAGGTTGTTAATCCTTGATGCTTGGTTCTTGTTTATTAAGTGTTTTATATGATTTTAATTACTTGGTATTGATTGATCACTTTTGGCATGTGGAGTGACCTAATGTGAGTATGAGAAGAGAATATTAGGTTAGACCATGTATAAAGCACCATGCTCTCACACAAGATAAAGATATTTGTGGATTGTATGTGATAGTGTTGATTTCTTGCGCTTAATGCAACTCGAGTTACATGGTTTATGTAAGGCACAAGAAAACCTTTTCAAGTTAATAGCTATTACTTGACAAAGAATAACTCTACCACTTGTGAAATCCATCTTTGATAATTGAACCAAGCACCATAAACAAACTCACCTAGACTCCTTCATAATAATTTGCTAAGTGAAACCCAAAACCCTAGGTTCCCTTTTTCATATAATTCTTCATTACTTGGCTTGATTTTAGAATAGTGTTTCTTAAGCCATTGTGTAGTTAAATTTCATCTCACCATTTGCATAATCTGGATAAAGTTTCAGGTATCATAATTACAATAATTGGTAACTAGCTCTTTATGGGATGATACTCTACTTGCCATCGTGTTGCTTGGTACAACACGTATATGTGTTGCGGACGTAGGTATGTGGTTTTTGTATATCTCACACACATTACATCACACATGCACACACATTTGGTAACAGATCTTGTGAGCTCAATTTCAATTATAAGTTTTAAGTCAACAAGTTTTTGGCGTCGTTGTCAGAGAGTTGGCATTAGAACCAATATTGTTACCCAATACCTTTACTTTGGATATTTTTGTTTACTTCAGTTTTTGACATCTCGTTCCTCTTCACTCTTGTGCTTGTAGGTATTAAGTAGTGTTTATGCAAAAATTTGATTGTGATAACCTTATTCCTTACAATTTGGAGTTTGAGAGAACTGTAAGAAGAATCTGAAAAGGAAAGAGAGAAGTGGCAAATTTGTTGTAACAACCCATGGAAAACCTTTAAGGATTAAGAGAAGAAGAAGAAGATGTGATGTGAAGTCTAGAAGTGGGGACAGTGTCTCTCGAAGCGTAACCCCGATGGCATAATCACCAAGAGCCTTGAGAAACTATTCCCTCCCACCCATTGGAGTCCCGCCGGTCATTCGGAGGCCGGCTATTCAAGCAAATAACTTTGAACTCAAGCCCATCACTCTTCAACTAATTCAAAACATACGGTCCATGGGTTTGCCACAAGAAGATCCTAACACTCATATTTCCAACTTCTTGGAAGTGTGTGACACTGTTAAGTATAATGGTGTTAGTGAAGATGCTATCTGCCTTCAGCTATTTCCTTTTTCTCTAAAGGACAAGGCGGAGCACTGGTTGAACTCCGAGCCTCCGGACTCCATCACTACATGGACTGAGTTGGTCCAAAAGTTTATTGCAAAATTCTTCCCTCTTGCAAAGACTATGAAAATGAGAATATAGATCAATAACTTTGCACAACTTGAGGGAGGATTGTTTTATGAGGCATGGGACCGATACAAAGAGCTCCTACGGAAGTGCCCAAATCATAGTCTACTGAAGTGGATGCAACCCCACCATTTCTTTTGACGCCCCAAAATCCAGGGGTCCCGTTGATCAACCATCAACCTGCAGAATTACTACCTTAGGTCATAGCGCACCTAAGTCTTGGTACCAAATGAGTACCAATTACTTGTGGGCACCAAGTTACTTGGCACCACCTCGAAACGTCTCTTTCTACCAGGACCCATTCATCCATATTTACGTTGCAAATATGAGAATAATACACTAAAATAGTCCGTAAGAATTCGGTCACGACCATCTTACCCTTATTACATACCCGACTATATTGGCAATAGTCCAAAAAGAATTTAATTACAATTCTTTTATACAAAAAACACAAAGTTATAACTAGTTCATCCAAACACTTTTTACAAAATGATTATCAAGACCACATGTCGGCCCTCTTTGCAATCACGACCTCGTCTAAGCGCTGTCCACTGGTGTAGACCCTGCACCTAAAAGGGTTATCCCATAAAGGGTGAGCCACGCCCAGTAGAGCATACCTCCTACAAGGGCTACTCTCCACCTAAGTGCACATGCAATGTTCACTCAACATTTCTTATTCACATTCCAACAAGAACATGCCAATTCTATAAGGAATCCTACATGTCATGCCATGAAATGAGATGCGACTCATCATGTACCATGCGCTCGAGTCCTCATCGACTCCCTCACATAACGCCTAAGCCCATGTGTGATAAACCGTCATTCGAAATGACATCTAATGATCATTTTCAATACAAATTTTATTTGTTTATAAACCAAAAGCTTTTTGGATGTTACATCACAATGATCATTTTATTTTCAAAACCATACGCCTTTTTGTGGGTAGCGGATTTTTGGTGTCCCACCGCGGGCTTTGCAAACCCAGACACTTTTATGGCCTTTCATCAAGCCAGACTACGCTCGACTACACTGGGCGGGCTTTTCACCCGAGGGAGGATCTATCCCTTCTTGCTGATAGCCGGCACATATTTTCTTTACCATTTTAATCAATTGTGCAACTCTATTGGACGTTGTCCCATTTACTGAGCCCACCCAATCAAACACCAAGCGCAGTGTCGATTTACCAACCATGCACTCACACCCATTTAATGCGATGTCCTTGTGCATATGCAATTCAATGTGCTATTTCATGTTATATCATGTCACATGCATAATTAATGCTATATGAGACATTTACATACCATATTTTATACTCAGTATCATGGATAACTATATCAACCACATATAATTTACATCCATCCATGTCAATATATCTAAACACGCATATATTAACATAAATCAGCACATAGTCTAGCATGTTAGCACAACAAATGGGCCCATATACAAAGCCGCAAAACAGTTACTAAACTCGCCATAACCCCGTCTCGTAATTTCCAAAAACTATCCACAAAAAGGCCACACACAGAGACCATGAACCGGCCACAAAACAGTCAGAAATTGTCCAATACAGCTCTTTGAAAAGAGTATGAAATGCCCAATTATTTGAGCACCATATTCCATTGACTCACATATGGCTAGATTCTAGACTCAAAGAGCTTTCCATAGAGTCCCAGAACACGCGAATCGGAGTTCGGACGAGAAAGTTATGGCCGTCCAAATTTGAAGCTGCCGATTTCGCATGGGTATGCGAAATTTTCCATAAATGCTTCAGATAACAAGGTGGCTTACTGAACAACTTATAACATACTTCATGCCAAGTATCATAGATAATTATATCTATTGCATGTAATCCACCTCCACATCATGGCAAATATATCTAACATGCATCATGGTAGTTTATAGTATGCATAAATCATGCTCATACAACTAGTTCACTTGCATCATTTACACATAATAGACACCTTCGAATACACCACCAGATTTCAGGCTATGGCCATCTGGATTCTCCAAGCAGGTTGTGGCATAATTGATACTCACAAAACAACTCACACAAGGCCTCAACCCGACCTTCACATGTTTCCAAACTAGGCCACGTTAAGCATTAATACTACACAGGTGGTCAGCACACAATCATTACTAATAATAAAACCGTAATCTTAAATTCGGGACCTTAAAAACCAAGGCTCTACTCAGCTCATCGCACCATGGACCCGTCTCGTTCAATCCTCAGACCACTTCCCGCTCGTGCCATGCACCTAACATTATTTTGATACAAACCACTAAACAAGAGTTCGAAACAAAACAAGATCAAGAAAACCGATCTTTAGACCGGCCAACAATTCGGGCTTGAGATTGTTCGACCAGCCCCCATCGTTAGCTGAACCTAATGGCCATTGAATGGCCCTTAAGAAAGAATAACTAGAGGAGGAGAAAACACCTACTTCTTGAAGTGTGAACAAAGCTTGCTCCTTGGTATGCCGAACGCTGGAAAAAATGGAGGGAGCAGCCGGTCCTCCTCCCTTCTTCTTCCCTTATTCTCCTTTTTTTTCCTTTTCTTTCTTTTCTCTCTATCTCTCTTTCCTTCATTTTCTTTTCTATTCTCCTCGAATTTTTCCGGCAAGGGGACTCCTCCTTTCATTCTCCACTTTCTTTTAGCTAGACATATGGCAATTCATGCCAAATGTTACTCACATGGCATGCATTCATGCCATGTGTTCCACATGTGTGCTTAAAGTCCACCTCCTCTTGCCATGTGTCATTGATGACACATGCACCAAGCCATGTGGCCTCCACATGGCTCTCATATTCCATGTGGCATCGTGCCACTTATCACCGGATGTCCATTGCCTCAAAAAATGTGAAATTTCGACTGTCTCGAAATCCGACATAATTCGTCTGGGCAACTCGATTTCGCGAGACAAACTCAACGGTGAGGTCCGTTTCATCATCCGAGATCTAGAAAATTTTTCAGGTTTTCAACTTGTACAATAGTGGTAATCCACCACTTTTGCCCCTTTTACTTTTTGAAAAAGTTCAAATTTACTCGGGTTTTCACATTCTTCTCCCCTTAAAAGAATTTTGTCCCCGAAATTTACACACATACAATCACATGCATATGAAACAATCATTTCATTATCAAATGACTAAACAATGTATCTTCATCCTCAAATAAGAAGGGATAAGTGACATGCATTGTGTCCTTGAGTTCCCATGTTGCCTTCTCTACTCCTCGATGTTGCCACAACACCTTCACCAGTCTCACAGTTTTGCGCCGCAAAACCTGGTCTCGGCTATCCATGATACGCACTGGTCCCTCCTCAAAGGTCCCATCCGTATCAACAATAAACTCACCCCAATCCACTACATGAGTCGGATCTGGAGTGTACTTCCAAAGCATGGAGACATGGAATACCTCATGAACACCCGATAAACTTGGCGGTAAAGCCAACCGATATGCAACTATGCCCACCATCTCGAGTATCTCAAAGGGCCTGATAAACCTTGGCGATAACTTTCCCCGCTTGCCGAACCTAACCACTCCTCTCTTAGGCATCACCTTCAAGAAAACATGATCGCCCGCCTAAAACTCTAGAGGTCGTCGCCGCATGTCTGTGTAGCTCTTCTACCGACTCTGAGCCGTGAGAAGTCGTTTCCGTATCAAATCCACCTTCTCAAAGGTGTCTCTAACCAATTCCGACTAGCAGGATCTTCTCCTCCTCCAACAACCCGAGATCGACACGGGCCTCCTATATAAAGCCTCATAAGGTGTCATCTATATGCTAACCTGATAAATGTTGTTGTAGGCGAATTCCACTAAGGGTAAATGCTCTTCCCAAACACCCCGAGATCCAGACGATGCTCAGAAAGATGTCCTCTAAAAACTGATGGTCCTCTATAACTGATCAGTCCGCTTCAGGACGAGTGCCAAGCTCCATCACCAATCCATCCCACACATCCTCAAGAAACCCAAATGAGCCTTAAACCTGGGATCCCGGTCCGATACGATAGAGACGGGCACTCCATGTAACTGGACGATCTCTCGTATGTACAATCTGTAGAATTCCTCTAGTGTGAAGGTCATCCGCATAGCCAGAAAATGTGTTGACTTGGTGAGCTAGTCCACTATCACCCACACTACATCATGCTTCCATAATGTCCATGGAAAGTGAGTCACAAAATCCATCGTGATATGTTCCCACTTCCACTATGCTACCTCCAATGGCTGGCGTAGCCCTACTGGCCTCTGGTGCTCAGCCTTTATCTGTTGACACGTGAGGCATCGTCGAATGAAATCCCCAACGTGTTTCTTTATCCCACTCCAATAATACTGGCGACGAAGATCTCGGTACATCTTTGTGCCACCTGGATGCACAACAAATCGAGAGCAATGGAACTCCCTGAGGATCTCTTTTCTCAAATTTGCCAACCGAGGAACTACAACCCGTCCCCTGTACCGAAGATTACCATCAGCGTGCATGGCCCAGCCTTCGTCACTTGTACTTGATTGTACCCGATCTCGGATGGATAATATCTCTGTATCCTGTCCTTGGGACTTGATCACCCTGCTCAATAGGGAAGATGTAGCCACTAAACTCCCCAAAACACCTTGAGCTTGATCACCGTACTGTAGTCTAAACTGTCCCACAACCTCGAACATCTGCCATTCCTAGGAAGCTACACTAACTAGTACTCCCCGTGACTTCCGACTGAGTGTGTTAGCCACCACATTTGCCTTACCGGGACGGTAATGCAAAGTGAAGTCATAATCCTCTAGGTACTCCATCCATTTGCGTTGCCTCATGTTGAGATCCCATTGTGTAAATATATACTTCAAACTTTTATGGTTCGAGAATACCAACCTGCTTCACCTGAGACAGAGGCAATGGCACCAAATCTTCAAGGCAAAGACTACGGTCGTCAACTCCATGTTATGTGTGGGGTAATTCCGCTCGTGGGTTCTCTCAACCACCCAGAACTGGCGTTACAACCTCCCTGACCGCATCAAAATACATCCTAAATCCGCCTTTAGAAGCATCGCAGTATGCTATGTAAACTGGCCCCCTTTCTAAAATGACTATCATAATAGCACCAAGTGTTCCTTTCAATTCCCTCGAATCCGTGGCTTCAAGACAAGGATTCCACTCCAAACTTGACTTTCTCGGGTCAACTGGCCATAGCAGCTTGTCTCGGGGAGAAGTCCTCATGAACCTCTCAGAATACGCTAATCCCAAGAAACCGTATATCTCAAGATCGACTTCTGGCCTCTCCCAACTCATAACCGCTTCGACCTTCTCCGGTCCACCGACACCCGGTCGACATACATGTCTCAAGAATCTCACCCCTAAAAAGAAGAAAACCGGGTCCGCGTACAAATGATGTTCTTTAAGGGCCTAGAGAACAATCCCCAAGTGATCCTCATACTCCTCCTCGGATTTGGAGTATATTAAGATGTTGTCAATGAAGACTACCACAAACTCATCTGTGATGTATCGGGACACCCTGGCGCATGATCCATAAAATACCGCCGGCACATTCGCAATTCGAAGGGCATCACCGTGAACTCGAAATGCCCGTACTCATGTCCCAACACCGTTTTAGGGATATCGCCTCCCTAACTCTCAACCGATGATAACCTACGTAGATCTATCTCTCGGAGTATACCGCGCTCTCTCAACTAATCAAATAAATCATCAATCCGCAAAGGATATTAATTTTTGATCGAACCCCGTTTAACTACTCCAGAGTCACGCACAAATAAGGGTCTTATCATTTTTCTTAGCAATAGAACCTGAGCTACTTAAGGTGAAGGCTTCGGTCTAATGAGACCCGGTCTAATAATTTCTGCATAGTGTATCTCGGGGCCTCAGTTCCACAAAGCCACCGGCACCATCCTATGCAGAGTCATAGAAATGGGCGATGTACCAGGGTGTAACTCAATCGTGAAGTCTACATCCCTCTATGGAGGTAATCCCGGTAGTTCATTCGAAAAAACATCCTCATACTCTCACAAATCACCCGAGGTGTAATCTTAACTCCCGGGCCTCACCCGCCTTCCAAGTTATGCCTCGCCTCAACCCATCAACTGCCCGTGCCACCTAGAGTCATACACGGCCTAGGGTAAAGCATCGTGCTTATCCCCCTGAAACATAACATAAACACCGTCCTGTGTGTAGGTAGTAACTCTCCTACGATCACAATCAATGACGACTCGGTGTGCTATCAACTAATCCATCCCGAGGATGACATCAAACTCCGACATGTCCATGACCCTTAGGTCCACAGTAAGTAGAATCCCGGAGATCTCTAACTCATAATCCCAACATATCAGATCAACACTCACCCTAGTTCCTAGGGGAGAGCTTACATGCAATGGCTTTTCCAAGGTCTTAACCTCTAAGCCCAATTCTTTTACACATGATGCAATGATGAATGAATGCGATGCACCAGAATCAAATAGTATCCTTGCCCATAGGCGAGATAGCAGAAACATACCCTGAATAACCAACTGATCTGCCACCTCAGTCTGTGGTGTAATGGCATAGACACGCCCGGTTCCCGGTCTCAAATCAGGAGCCTTATCCCCGACTCCGACCTATACCCTAGCCCCTTTCGGGGCTCAGAGGAAATAGTAGGTGTCAGAGCACCTGAGACCGATACTGGTTCCTTTTGGCCCGCATCAGGGTAAGAAGGAACGACTATGTTCCACACGTCCCATTTGCATGACCTGACTCATTGTCCTATAACCCCGGGATCCTTGCCTATGGGGGCAATCCCATCTAAAGTGTCTAAACTAGTGGCACTGGAAACACACCATCTTCCCATCTTCCTGGTGGCTAGGGCCACGACACGGCATTGGCCGATAGCCCATGACCACAATCTTTGAAACCCCTACGCGATGAAGTCCTCTACTTCTTTCCCGAGCTAGAAGAAGATGACTGGTTCTCCCTCCTTTTATCACTAGCATCTGCATCTCGGATGCTCTTTCCGTCATTTACCTCCCTTTAAATGGCCATAGATGTCCTGACCATACAGTCCATATCTTGTAGGAAAAGTCCTACAATCTTACTTCGGATGGACAATTTCAAACCATTCTCAAACTTTCTCACCTTGGTCATGTCTGTGGCCACATAATCATCCTCGAAACTTGCTAATTCGGTGAACTTAGCCACGTATTCGAGTACTGTCATGGCTCTCTGTCTCAACTTTAGAAATTCTCGAGCCTTTGCATGTCTAGCAGATGCTGGGAAAAACTTGCTCATGAAGAGTTCACGGAACTCTCCCCAGTCATTGCCTCCAAATTCTTTGAGGTCTTGACCCAATCCCACACATTACGGGTTCACCTTGTAGCTGGAGCAACGGCTAGTCTTATCTTTACCGCGTGGGGGTGATCTCCCGCAACCTCAATACCTTCATTTATCAGACAATGGTAAGAGCACCATCGGGATCCCTCTTCCCATGAATGTTGAAGGGGACGATGTGCTTTAAACAACACGAGTTTGCTCGGCCCTCCACGACCCAGGCGCACTGGCGTGCGATGAGTGGCAACTGCAGCGCCCATAGCCTCTATAAAGGCTTGTTGGTAAAAAACAAGTGGTGGTTGGCTATTGCATCGTGGACGACCTCTATGTCCTCGTCCTTAACTTGCCATCTACACATGTCAAATAGCAATTTGAGATTTTTTTTTCCTTAGTGGTACATAATTCTAAATACTAGTAAGTATCAGTTCTTGAACTATCATGCTCATTTATTTTCCGAACCCCTAAGGTTATGTTCTCTAACCCTAGTGTTCTTCACTTTCTATACACATCCTATCATGCATATATTTCCCACAATTTGTAACGCATTATCACACAACTTGTAACACATTATTACACAACAATTCATAAAATTTCACAATGAATGCATGGTCTAAACCCATCCCATCGAGCCTAGGTATTCGTATACCTTAGCTCTAATACCAAGCTGTGACACCCCAAAATCCGGGGGTCTCGTTGACCAACCATCAACCTGCGGAATTACTACCTTAGGTCATAGCGTGCCTAAGTCTTGGTACCAAACGAGTACCAATTACTTGTGGGCACCGAGTTACTTAACACCACCTCGAAACGTCCCTTTCTACCGGGACCCCTTCATCCACATTGAAGTTGCAAATATGACAATAATACACTAAAGCTTGATCCGTAAGAGTTCGATCCGCGACCCTCTTACCGCTTATTACATGCAAATATATTGGTAATAGTCCAAAAAGAATTTAATTACAATTCTTTTATACAAAACACATGCTAGAACTAGTTTGTCCCAAACACTTTTTACAAAATGATTTATTAAGGCCACATGTTAGCCCTCTTCACAGTCACAGCCTCGTTTGAGCGTCGTCCATCGGTGTAAACTCTTCACCTGAAAGGGTTGTCCCATAAAGTGTGAGCCACGCCTAGTAGAGAATACTTCCTATAAGGGCTACTCCCCACCTAAGTGCACATGCAATGTTTGCTCAACATTTCTCATTTAGATTCCAACAAGAACATACCAATTCTATATGGAATCCTACATGCCATGCCATGAAATGAGATACGACTCACCATGTACCATGCGCCCGAGTCCTCATTGACTCCCTCACATAATGCCTAAGCCCATGTGTGATAAATTGTCATTCCGGATGACATATAATGATCATTTTCAAAACAATTTTTATTTGTTTATAAACCAAAAGCTTTTTGGATGTTACATCACAATGATCATTTTATTTTCAAAACCATTCACCTTTTTGTGGGTAGCGGATTTTTGGTGTTCCACCGCGGGCTCTGCAAACCTAGACGCTTTTACGGCCTTTCACCACTGGGGACAATGTCTGACCATAATTGGCGGGCTTTTCACCAGAGGGAGGATCTATCCCTTCTTGCCGATACCCGACACGTATTTTCTTTACCATTTTAATCAATCGTTCGACTCTATTGGACGTTGTTCCATTTACCTAGCCCACCCAATCAAATACCAAACACAGTGTCAATTTACCAACCATGCACTCACACCCATTTAATGCGATGTTCCCGTGCATATGCAATGCAATTGGCCATTGCATGTTTTATCATGTCACATGCATAATGAATGCTATATGAGACATTTACATACCATATTTTATACTCAGTATCATGGATAACTATATCAACCACATTTAATTTACATCCATCCATGTCAATATACTTAAACACGCATATATCAACATAAATAAGCACACAATCCAGCATGTCAACACAACAAACAGTCCATACACAAGCTGTAAAAATAGGCCACAGCAAGGCCACAAACTCGGCCACAAACTCAGCCACAAACTCGGTCATAACCCAGCCTCAGAACTGCTTAGAAAATGTCCACAGACTGGTCACACACACAGACCATGAACCGACCACAAAATAGTAAAAAACTATCCAATACAGCTCTTTGAAAAGAGTTTGAAGCGCCTAAATATGTGAGCACCAAATGCCATTCACCAGCATATTTTTAGATTCTAGACTCAAACATATTTCCATAGAGTCTAAGAACGCATGAATCGGAGTTCAGACGAGAAAGTTATGGCCGTCCAAATTTGAAGCTGCCGATTTCGCATAGGTGTGCAAAATTTTCCAAAACAGTCTTGTATAATTGAGTGTTACTTGGAACAACTTATAACATGCTTCATGCCAAGTATCATAGATAATTATATCTACTGCATGTAATCCACCTCCACATCATGCCAAATATATCTAACATGCATCGTGGCATTTTATAGTATGCATAAATCATGCTCATACAACCAGTTCACTTGCATCATTTACACACAATAGACACCTTCGAATACACCACTAGATTTCAGGTTATGGCCATTTGGATTCTCCAAGCAAGTTGTGGCATAATTGATACTCACAAAACAACTCAACAAGGCCTCAACCCGGCCTTCACATGGTGCAAAACTAGGCCACACAAGCACACACACACAAAAATAGCACACAATCACATCACACATAAACCGAGTCTTTAGTTGGACCAGTACAAGCCAAGGCACTGCTCGGCCTCCAGTACCATGAGCCTGTCTTAGTTCATTCCCTTGTACCACTTCCTGATCAGGCCATAAGCAGCCCCAATATTCTAATACACCGACCGGCTCCAAGCAGGGGACTTGAAACAAAACGGAGACCATGGCCCGATCTTGGGCGTCGACAATTCAGTTGAGATTGTCTTTGGACTAGCCCTACTATTAGGGCTGAACCTAATGGCCATTGAATGGCCCTTAAGCAAGAATAACCAGAGGAAGAGAAAACACCTACTTCTTGGAGCGTGAACAAAGCACATCGCCCAGTAGCGAAAAATTTGGAAAATAGAGGGAGCAACTGGTCCTCCTCCCTTCTTCTTCCCTTATTCTCCTTTCTTTTCCTTTCCTTCCTTTTCTTTTATGTTCTCCTCGAACTGTTCTAGTAAGGGGACTCTTCCCTTCCTTCATTCTCCACTTTCTTTTAGCTAGATATATGGCAATTCATGCCAAATGTTACTCACATGGCATTCATTCATGCCATGTGTTCCACATGTGTGCTTAAAGTCCACCTCCTCTTGCCATGTGTCATTGGTGACACATGCACCAAGCCATGTGGCATCGTGCCACTTGTCACCAATGTCCATTGCCTCGAAAAACGTAAAATTCCGACTGTCTTGGAATCCGACAAAATTCATCTGGGCAACTAGATTTCGTGAGATGAACTCAACGGTGAGGTCCGTTTCTTCATCTGTGATCTAGAAGATTTTCCAGGTTTTAAACTTGTATGTAGTGGTAATCCACCACTTCTGCCCCTTTTCCTTTTTGAAAAATTTTAAATTTACTCGGGTTTTTCACATTTCTACAATGGTTTAACTGGGACAACAAGGACTCTTTTAGATGCTTCAACTGGTGGGGCACTTTTGAGCAAACGTGAAGATGAGCCATATCAGATGTTAGAGAATATGGCCATCCAACAGCGTAATGGCCAAGTGAAAGTAACGAAGAAATTGGCCAGGGAAGTTGATGTAATTCTCGACTTAGCGGCCGAAGTTTCTTTGTTCAATAATCAAATCTAAGCTACACAACTTCAAAATATGCAAGCGTTGGTTAATGCAATTTAAGCGTGCATTCCCTTGTGTGAATTTTACAATGGCCCTTACCTAAAGTTCGAATATCAGATTAAACCCATTTGGAAAATGACCATGAACCAGCGCGATGCCGAGGCCCGAAGAATTTCCTCGACCCTGACCCCTGACCCCAGGTGACCCATTCTCCGATATAATGCGGGATGGAGGAATCATTCGAATTTTTCATGGAGAAATAATCCGAACATGATGCACGTGGAGCAAAGTAAATCTCCACATCCTCCAAAGAAGAAGTCTAGTTTGGAGGACACAATGGTAGAATTGGCTACATGTCAAATGGAAATGCAAAAGTCACAAGCGGAATGGCAAAAGTCCCAAGTTTAATTTGTAAATGAAGCAAGAACTTCCCTCAATAAACAATCACGCCGTCGGAGTTTAGGGGGTTACCAGATGGGGTGAATGTGAAGCAGGTGAGATGAGGGACAACAGGAGCACTTTTGCCTTGTTCGTCAGAAATAAACCCAAGAGGAGATGGAAAGGAACATTGTAAAGCCATCATTCTTAGAAGCGGGAAAATAGTGGAAAGTTTAGTCCAAGTGGGTGACAATGAGCAAGAAGGGGAAAAGGTGAAGAATTCTTTGGAAGAATCAATTGAAAATGAGCCTACCAAGAATGAGATTGTAGCACCTTCAAAAGAAGACACCCAAAAAATCCCGTATCCCCATAGATTAATGAAGAGTAAGCAGCTTGATGGCCAAATCACCAAGTTCTTTGAAGTTTTCAAGAAGCTCCATATCAACATTCCATTTGTCGATGTGATAGGCGTATTTGTGTTTTGTATTAAGAATATGTGTAAAGAGTCTATAAAAAGTGCCTATTCGCGCAAGAATATGCTTTTGAATGTCTGATGTATTAGATAAATGCAAAGATGCGATCCGCAAAATGGCGGGATGCTAAGTACCAATTCACCTATCTCTCTAATATTCAAACGGACAATTCTGATGATTTGAGTAGAATCTAAATTAAAATACTTAATTGTAAAACTAGCAATTTGATTATGCAAGTTAAGGGTATCACGAGATAATGAAGTTTTAGGGTTTTTGGTGCAACTGGACAATCCACTTATATTTGAACTAGACTCCTATACTATTGTTTCTCGGAAAGTTCTCCCTAATGGAATTCCTAACTAATTTAGTGTCGACCTCTCTCGAGGTTAGATAACCTACCAACTAAATATTAGGTCTTTTGCTTCTCAACTCAACCCCAAGTACTAAAGATACTTTAGGTCCTAAGAACCTCACATGCCCCCTAATTACCGATGATTTCTACACCCTAACTAATTAGCTTTATTCACCTATGTCTAATTCTCTACTCCCTTCTCATATCCCGTAGAGAACCACCCACCAAATTAATATTGGCTAGATATCAACGTGTAAACAAAATCAAGGATGAATCAAAAAAGAGCCTGTCATGAAAGCGATAAAATAAGAAACCCTAGCAATTAAATATAAGCTTCATGTCTAAAATACATCCAAAAACCTAGATTGTAAGTTTAGAACTTATAATGAAAATCGTGTACATCATAAAGTTTGGAGAAAACATGAAAGTAAGGGTAGAAGAACTCTAATGCTGAAAGATTGGTGGATTCTCTGTCTTCTTCCTCCGATTCACGGATCTTCCAAAGGTAGAGATGTTGATCTCTATATTCATTGTCACGCCCCCAACCCCTGCTTGGGTGGAAGAAGGGGCGCGAAACCGAACTGGGACTCTTTACCTGCTTTTTCAGACATTGGTGGGCCCAAAGAGTCTTATAACTGTATCAAAATATCTTATACAAAAATATACAAAATAAAACTACCACCGTAGTAGTGTTTACAATGTCATATACATACAGTCCTGAGTCCCATTTACATATACAAAACTTGTACATTTACATTTACAAATTAGAGCGTGGAACCTACTGTGATGAACCCCTACTGAGTCAATGCGCTGGCCCGAAATTTGTATCTGGGAAGGTAAGCGGACGTCCTCCTCTATACCTACACGGATTAGCTTTGTGCTAAGCTTTTGCGGCGAGTGGGAAACATATGTTTTATGCATATAAACATTTATAGTAAGCAGATAACAGTAACATATATCAGACTTTTCATGCATTCATATAATAAACTTATACGCCTACTTATACTTGTAGCAACTTATAGCATTCAGTTTCCGTGGAAATGCCTTATATCCGGTATGCTTGTTCAAATCTCGTAGAGATTCTGAGCTTATACTTATAGTTATTGAGCTGACTTATACGTGTACAGAAGTACCCGTAGGTACTAGAGAACTTAAACTTATACAGAGGTACCCGTAGGTACTTTCAGAGCAGAACTATGTCCATTACTTTAATCTTATTCGTTATTTAGACTCTCATCATATAACTATTGGAATACCTAGACCAGTAATAAGAAATGAGTAGGACCGCAAACCTGATAAATTACTGAAGGTATGGTGCGATCTCGCGAAAGTCTTAGTAGCCTGGCGGGAGTGCGGCTAGCGATCGAGCGTGCACGCCGCGTAGCGAGTGTCATAGCACTAGTAAGTCTTGGAAGCACCAATTAAGGGCGTGCTGCCGCGTCATTAACAGAGAAGATCAGCCGTGTCATTTAATACGGTCTTAGGCATTCCTACGATTATATGTATTTAGGGAGCTTTTCTTATCTTTATCGTAGCGGCGTTAAGTTTTCCACTTAGCCCGGCGGTCACGGTGCATTTTCACTTAGTTTCATTCTTATTTGGATCCGTTAATCATTTATTTGGGTTCTATACCGCCGGTGTTCAATTTGAGCTTAACAATGTAAAGGCTATAAAATCGGGGCATGGGAGTAGTGGTGCAGGCCTGCGGTCCTGACCTGCATGGGTGGTACCGGTACCACTTTGTCTTGGTACCGGCACCACTTTGTCTTGGTATCGGTACCACTTTGGTTCTGGTGAGTGGTACTGGTACCATTTTGCCTCTATAAGGTGGTACCAGTACCACCCTTGTTATGGTACCGGTACCACTTCGCAGAATTGCCCGGAAATGGCAGATATTGCCATTTTGATCCCAACTTTTCTTCCTTAAACCTCTTCAATTCATCCTACATCAAAAACCAACATGGAATCCCTCCAAAACAACTCCATAAACACTTATTATGGTGGTTTAGAATTTCTTAAACCAAACCCTAGCCAAAGAATCCAAGGATTCACACCAAAGTTCATAAATCTTTACAAAACCATAGAAATAGGAAGGATTCCATATCCATTTGATACAAACTAGGGTTTTTCAACCCAACTTCCCATAAATCCAGGGTTAGGATGAATTCCTAACAAAACCCTATAAAGGGAACAAAACTAATATCCATAGAAAACCCTAGCCATCCATACCCAAGTAGTTTCCATACAAAATCTTACTAGAATCCATACAAATTCCAAACCTTCTTGGCTCCTCCTTCTTCCTCTTCCTCTTCCTCTTCACGTATGAGCTTTCTTTTGGAGACCAAAAATGAGATATTTTTGGTCTCCTCTCCCTTTTATAGTTAATTTTCCTTTTATTTGCTCTTTAGTCCTTAAGTTCCTTTCTTTTTGCAAATCAAGGTAGGCTATTTCCACTTCAGCCCATACTCTTCTACTTTATGACTTTTATGTCCCATTTTGACAATTTACAAATTTATCCTTGTGTCTTCTAAATTTTTCGGGTTTCTCAATTTCCATGTTTCGCATTTAAATTATGAAAAATTCAAATTCTTCCTACAAAATACCCTAAACATGCTGAAAACGACTAGGGTATATTTTGGGGTGTTACATTCGTCTCCTCTCTCTTTTCTCTAGAGCCGAACCCTCCAAAGTGCAAACCCACATCTTGTCTCAAAAACCATTATTTATAATCTTAGGACATGAGCCATTGATGGGGCAAAAGTTAGACAAAATTTTCTTCTAGTTCGTCGTGGTTCACCTTGGCTAAGTTAAGTTTGGTTCAATAACACCTTCGCCATGAGGGTGGTTTGTCGCAAAGAAAGGGGTGGTTTGTCAGAGCAAAGGTGGTTCACCGTGGCGAACCCGTAGCATCTTCGCTATTGCTCTTCTCGTTTGCCGCGCGAACTGCTGTCGTCATAGCCAGCAACTTGCGCTGATTGCAACTTTCAGCGGGCAACTTTCGTCTCGACCCAAATTTAGTGTTCTTGGCATCGTTGAAAAGATCTAGAAGTGTAGAATCCATCCATATGAAGATGGATGCCATTTGAGCTCATATTAAAACTTAAAAAGTTGAAATATAGTGGCTTCTGCTTATGCTGTGGGGGAAATTGCTGATTTTTCCTCTTTTTTCGCTTATTTTCACCAAATTTCGTCAAATGTTGACCTAATCACAAAGATGAACATTTAGATCATTAAGACACTTATTTAACATAAAAACTACTAAAAACTAAGTAAGACATAAGGTAAAAAATGAGTATTTTATATACTCATCACGATGGACTTGAGCAAACGTTGGATATGTTAAATTCATGAAGGATATTTTGGCTAAGAAGAGGAAATTGGGAGAATATGAAACCATGGCTTTATCGGAATAGTGTAGCACTATATTGCAAAAAAGTTACCCCCTGAGCTTAAAGATCCATGTAGCTTCACCATTCCTTATGCGTTAGGGAATTCTATCTTTGAGAGAGCTCTTTGTGACTTAGGTGCGAGTATAAATCTCATGCCTCTCTCTATTTTCAAAAATCTAAGTTTAGGGAAAGCAAGTCCAATGACAGTAACTTTCCAATTGGCAGATAGATCTCTCACTCATCCACGTGGTATGATAGAAGATGTCTTGGTAAAAGTGGATAAATTTATCTTCTGGGTCGACTTCATCATTCTAGACTTAGAAGAAGATAAAGAAATCCCCATTATCCTTGGAAGACCGTTCTTAGCCACGGGTAGAGCTTTAATTGATGTGCAAAAAGGTGAATTGATATTGAGAGTGCAAGAAAAAGTAACCTTCAACGTCTTCAATGCCATCAAGCTTGCGCATGAAAATGATTGTTTCTTTAGTGTTTATGTCATAGAAGCTAAAGTGTCTAGCCAAGTGGGTTCAATTGACCCCTTGGAGACTAGATTGCTACATGAAATCTTGGGTGCATTGGAAGATGAGGAAGTAAAGAATTATTTGTAGTGGATGGATTCCTATGGACCGAATAGAAGGAAATACTTTTAAGATTTGGGAACGAGCCTGGGTCATCCCATTCCCTCTATTGAGCAACCCCCTATCCTTAAAGAGAAGCCACTCCCGACCCTCCTAAGATATTTGTATCTTAGTGCCTCTTCCACATTGCCAGTTATCATCTCCTATTTTCTTTCTCAAATCGAAGAAAAGAGATTGTTGAGGGTACTCTGTGAGCACAAGGGAGCAATTGGTTGATCTTTAGCGGACATCAAAGGCATTCGACCTTCTATGTGTATGCATCGGATCATGTTAGAGGATGACAACAAACCTACTATTGAAGCACAAAGAAGGTTGAACTTGACAATGAAAGAGGTAGTGAGAAAAGAAGTATTGAAATGGCTTGATGATTACGTCATTTATTCGTCTCTAATAGCACATTGATTAGTCCAGTTCAAGTGGTTCCTAAGAAGAGAGGGATGACAGAATGAGAATAATGACCTAGTTCCCACAAGAACAGTGAGTGGATGGCGTATATGCATTAACTATAGAAAGTTGAACAAGGCTACAAGGAAGGATCACTTCCCCTTACCATTATTGATCAAATGTTGAATCGATTAGAAGGCCATGAATTATATTGTTTCCTTGATGGGTATTTAGGTTCAAGAAAAAACCACCTTCACTTGCCCTTATGATGCTTTAACATTTCGAAGGATGCCATTCGGGGTTATGGAATGCTTCGGGCACATTTCAAAGGTGCATGATGGCCTTATTTTCAGACATGGTAGAAAGGACGATTGAAGTGTTCGTGGATGACTTCTTTGTGGAGGGTACTTCATTTGATGATTGTCTTTCAAACTTGGAATCCATATTGGTTAGATGTGGAAAGACAAATTTGGTGCTAATTGGGAACACTTATGGTAAAAGAAGGCATTGTACCGGGACATAAGGTTTTAAAGAAGGGAAACTGGAGCACAAGGCAAAGATTGAGACTATTGAGAAACTCCCCCCTCAAACTTTAGTTAAAGGAATCAAAAGATTTTTGGGACATGTCGGGTTCTATAAGAGGTTCATTAAAGATTTTTCCAAGATTTCTAAACCTCTTTCAAACCTTCTTATCCAAGGAGCTCCTTTTAATTTCAATGAAGATTGCATGTGAACATTCTTCACTCTCAAAGAAAAGCTCATTTCAACACCTATTGTGGTAGCACCAGATTGGGAGTTGCCATTTGAATTGATGTGTGATGCAAGTGATTATGTCGTGGAGGTGGTTTTGGGACAAAGAAGAAACAAGGTGTTCCATGCTATCTACTATGCGAATAGAACCCTCAATGACACCCAACTAAATCATGAAACAACTGAAAATAAGTTTCTTTCCATTATGTTCGCCATTGATAAATTTCGTCCCATTTGATTAGGAACAAGGTGGATGTCTACACCGATCACTCGGCGATAAAATATCTTATGGATAAGAAGGATGCAAAGCCAATACTTATCCATTGGGTCCTACTTCTTCAAGAGTTCAATTTGGAAGTTAGAGATAAAAAAGGTACTGAAAACCTTATGGCTGATCACCTCTCTAGATTAGAGTTTTTGGAGTGTGATGTGCTTTAAAAAGTTCAAATCAATAAGAATTTTCTCAATGAACAACTCTTATCTATCTCTCATGTTGAATCAACCCCTTGGTTTACGAACATCGTTAATTATCTCGCCGCCATAGTCCTACCTTCATATTGGTGTTCCTAGCAAAAGAAAAGGTTCTTCTCAACTGTGAAACATTTTTATTGGGAAAATCCAATGTTGTATAAGCATTGTGTTGATCAATTGATTAGAAGATGTGTTCCCGCGGATGAGATGCAAGCCATTCTTCATCATTATAATTCTTTGGAGAGTGGAGGTCACTTTGGAGGAAGTAAAACAATCGCAAAAGTGTTGTAGTGTGGTTTCTATTGGTTCAACTTGTTCAAGGATGAGCATATATTTGTAATGGCATGTGATAGGTACCAAAAGAAGGGAAGCATATCAAGGAGAAATGAGATGCCCTTGAACTCTATCTTGGAGGTTGAACCTTTCATATATGCCAGGTTGATTTCCCTTACTGTAATATTTCCTCATCTTACAATAATCAATACATATTGTTGGCGGTAGATTATTTTTCCAAGTGGGTCGATGTCATTACAACTCCCACAAATGATGCAAAGGTGGTATTGAAGTTTCTAAAGAATAACATCTTCATGAGCTTTGGGACCCCTCGAGCCATCATAAGTGATTAGGGAATCCACTTTTGCAACAAACAGTTTGAGGCGGTTTTGTTGAAGTACAAAGTCAAACATAGAATCGCTTTGAATATCACCCTCAAACAAATGGGCAAGCTGAAATCTCCAATAGAGAAGTGAAGAAGATTCTTCAGAAAACAATGAGTTGTTCTCGAAAAGATTGGGCAATGAAAATTGATGATACACTTTGGGTGTATCGAATGACTTTCAAGACACAGATAGGGATGTCTCCTTATAAACTTGTCTTCGTAAGAAGTCACCTTCCTCGTCAGCTCGAACACAAAGCTTTATCAAGCTACAAGACAAACTTAACATGGATTGAAATTGTAGGAGAAGCGATTATTACAATTGAATGGACTTGAAGAATTCCAAAACGAAGCCTATGAGAATGCCAAACTCTATAAGGCGAACGCCAAGACATGGCATGACAAACAT
Organism: Tetrastigma voinierianum; assembly: GCA_016808115.1. NCBI lineage: Eukaryota > Viridiplantae > Streptophyta > Magnoliopsida > Vitales > Vitaceae > Tetrastigma > Tetrastigma voinierianum. The sequence continues at coordinate 342,438 of JAEQBH010000376.1, read as the reverse complement.
ATTGTTCGAAATGAGTTTGAGTTGGACAACAAGCTCTTCTATTCAATTCAAGGCTAAGGTTAGTCCTCGAGAAACTCAAATCTCGATGATCTGGGCCGTTCACGATATCTCAAGTCTTTCCTCATGGGGCATTTGAAATCAAGCATCCAAAGAAAAGAGAATTCAAGGTTAATAGGAAAAGGTTGAAACCATATTATAGAGGTGATTTCAACACAAACAAGGCTTCCATACTTCTTTAACCACCATGATTGGAGTTACATTGAAGCTTGTGTGTTGAAATATTGTGTTGGGAGTTTGTTATTCGTGTATAATGCCATTGAGATGCAGGGAAGTCAAGCTAACGATGTTAAACACAAACAATTTAGTAGGCAACCTGCTTGGTGATGTTTTCTTCAATCTTTCATTTTTTGTCTCGTTTGATTCTTCATTTCTTTGTTTGTTCTTATCATTTTAGTTTGATCTTGTTTGGTATGTTTTTGTTCTTGAATTGTAGGTTGTCATGATCCTTAAGATGATTCTAAGGCGAAAATTGTGGAAATCAAGATGTATATGGATGTTGGAAGGCAAAAGATGGAAAAATTGTTGTGGTGCAACAATTTGAAGATTATTTACTGTTGAGGTTCAAGCAAATCCACGCTACAATGTGGAAATCACATGTTGAGGTGTGAAATTATTGCTACTTATTATATGATCATAGGCCATTTCATGATGCACCGTGAAATGTCATGCGATAACGTTGATTAGTGCCTAAAAAGTGCTATTTTAAGCCCTATTTATTGTAGGTTTTGAGCACATTTTGTGTACTAATCAACCGAATTAACCTGATTTGCACATTAAGGTCCCAATATTCATCGATTGCTGTGGCTAATTTCAGAGTTTTTGCAAGCTATTAATGCCAAATTTGTCGAGTCATCCAAGCACATAGAATTTGAGTCGAACTCATCATTGTAGATAAAAAACCGTATGGTTAAGAAATGAAAAAGCCTGTAAAATCGAAAGAAATTTTCTGTATGGGTGCAAAAATGCTTATGCATTTTGTTGCTTTTTTTGCTCCGTTGACCTCCCGTTGACTTCCTTTTTGTGATTTTTCCCATTTTTCCCTTCATGTATTATGTGTATTGAGCGTATTTTTGTATTTTTGCTTATTTGAGCACTATATAAGCTCAAATGAAATCTCAGAGGAGCATGGATTTTTCTGGGCCGGGATATACGCAGACCTGAGCGGGAGTTTTCTCACGCTTTTCTCTTTCCCTCATTTTCTCTCCATTTCTTTATTTTTTCGTTGCCAAACACCCCTTGAGGATGACAACTCAAGGATGGTTGTTAAACCCCTCCATCCTTGAAGAGGAGGGCTACTAGGCTAGCTTTGAGGTAAAATTTCTGCTCTGCTTTTAATGCACCATTTATTGTCATTTATGTTTCCATCTCTCACTCTAGGTTTAAATCTCTAAATGTACCTTGGATTAACCTCAGATTAAGTGTTTTTTAGGTTCAAAGTGGATGCTTATTGCTAGATCCACCGAGATCTCATTAGGCCTCCTATTAGTTACTCGTAGGTAGATTTAGTGGATGTGTTTTTATTAAAACTCTGAACATTTATGTCCCATAAATGCTATATTTCGAAGAGAAAAATTTTTTGTGGTTCAAAAGATTTATAGCCAAATGAAGATCCGGTTCGAAATGACTATAGGTCATCCTCCCCAACGCTGTTGAAAAGGACCCTCGCTCTCAGAACCCCATTTACCTTAGATCTCAAACCCAAGAAGCCGATGCTTAAGGAGCTCTTTCATATTTTTGTCTGGGCTTTATTTTCGCTAAGTAAAACCATTCACCTCCATTGTTTTTAGAAAACCCCAAATCCAAATTGAAATTCACCTTTTTAATCTAATTGCAAATCATTTACACGAAGAAAACCCATCCCTGTGTTCGACCCTAGAACCACTGTACTGCAGTAGCTATGCTACGACAGTAGGAGGAATTTAGGTTTATAAAATTTGTTGATTCCGGCACAACCACCGCTATACATAAATCAAATGACGCCGTTGCCGGGGATGGTACCTAAGTGCAAGTGACGAGTTGTTGAACTTGTGATCCACATCACAAGTGTTGGTGAATTTTCAACCTTTTTGTTTTTACCGTTATTTCCCAAAGTAGCTTCACCTGTTAGGTTGATCACCCTTATACTATCCATATACAATTTCTATCTTCATTTTTTTAGCTAACATTAACCTTTTGTGCCCGCTTTGTTTTTGCCTCGTTGTGTTTCTCAGGCCGCTTTCATGTTTATAACCACTAGACAGAATACAATAGGCAGATTAGAAAGGAGCAGTGCTCCACAAGAATAGAGCTGTGAAGTGAGCATACACGGTGGTCAGATGGAGCCTCCACCTGAGGAGCAGCAAAGCCAACAGGGGGTTCACAGAAATCCCAATGCATATAGATCAATGAGGGATCATATACATCCCTTGTAAGGGTGCACTCTCCGCATTATGCCTCCTCTGGGAGGACATAATTATCAGTTCTACATTGTGTGCCCCTACTCCCCACTTTCCATGGAATGGAGAGTGAAAAGCCACCACACATCCTAGAATTCGAGAAGTGTGCACACTCAAAGAGGACATCTCCAATGTGGATATGATGAGATCAAGTTCTTCCTCTAACTCACGTTAAAATCGCCTCAACTCTCTAAGGTCGAGAACCACAGAATTTGGGATATGCAAAGGAATTTTAAAGAAATTATTCAAAGACCCATAAAACCACAGGTTTGAAGAGGCAGATTTACACCTTTGCCGCCAAGAAAACAGGTACTCGCTGTTGAAAGGTACTCGATTCGCGTAGGTGCTTCTGAATCAACAATATTTATATCCTAAATCTTTACTGCTGCTGCAAAGCTACTACAAAAGATAATGTTCTAGGGTCGAACTCAGGGATGGGTTTTCTTCGCACAAATGAATTACAGTGAAGGCCAAAATGGTGAATTCAATTTGGATTTTGGGGTTTTGTAAAAACAGTGAGGTTTGATGGTAGAAAACTGGAAATAAAATGAAGAAAAATATAAAAAGAACTCCTTGAAGCATTGGGCTATTAGGGTCGAGGTCCTAGTGGCAAATGAGAGGTTCTCGTCCTTTCTCACGAGGACTTAATCTATACTATTTCCGAATCGATCTTCATTTGGCTATCAAAACTAACCCTAATAATTTTCCTTTTGAAATATAGCATTTATTGACATAAATGTTCCCGGCAAAGGAAAATCAGTTTCCCCTAAAAATCTACCCTACATTAACTAATAAATGACAACTAATGAATCTCAAGTGATCTAGCAATAAGCATCCACTCGAACCCAAAAGCTTGCTGGGCACAAGCACCAAGGTACATCAAAGAGATTTAAACTTATTATGAGAAATAGAGACATAAATACCCATAAATGCTTGCATTAAATACATGAGAACCGTCATTTTACCTCAAAACCCTAGCCCCGTAGCCCTCTTCTTCAAGGATGGAGGGGGTTTAGCCAATCATCCCTTGAGTTGTCATCCTCAAGGAGTGTTTGGAAGCCAAGAAAATAAAAGAAAAGCAAAGAAAATGAAAGAAAAAGGAAAGCAGCGGGAAAGCTACCTGGCTCAGATCTAAACATAAATCCACCAAAAAATTCGATCCCTAGTCTCTACAATGTTTGAGCTTATATAAAGCTCCAAAAAGGAGAAAATATCAAAATACCTTCAATACACACTTATACATGGAGGGCAAATGGGTGGCAATAAAAGTAGCTAAATTAAAAGTCAAAAGGAAACATGAATAGTGGCATATCAGAGATCAAGACTGAAGGCAAGAATTTCAAATCGGTAAAAGGGAATTTCGCATCTGCATAAATTCTCGCTTCTCTTTTTCTCTCAAGCTTCGCTCCTTCTTCCTTCGATTCTCGACTGCAATGTTGAGTTCGACTCGAATTCTTCGTACTTGGTTCGACTCGACAATCTTGGCATTCAAAACTTGCAAAAAACTACAAAATTAGCCACAAAATGCGATCAGTAGAATAACCGGGACCTTAATGTGCAAATCGGGTTAATTCGTTGATTTCAGACACAAAAAGCGCCTAAACTCCACAATAAATAAGGCTCAAAATAGCACTTTTTGGGCACTAATCACTCCCCCCAACCGACACATTGCTAGTCCCTTAGCAATGAAAGAAAGAAAGAAATAGCAAACAAAATAATAACAAAATTATGTTCTAAAAAAATGGTATTTCAAAAGTATGTGCATGGGAGTAATGCCTAACCTCAATGAGAATCACAAAACCCTGCCCGATAACCATCACAAGAGAATGGATGCCATACAAAATTCAGTATCAAAAGAGTTTCCTTCTCTAGAGAATCAACCTAGAATTTCCACCAAAATCTAAGTGTTTATATGAGTAGTTTTCAACAATAAACTGCCAAACTGCACTCTCCCCCCAACCAAGCTATTGCCCCAACCTAGGACACTAACTGACCTAAATAGATCAGGATCCACTCTTATCCCACAATTCTTTTTATGTTGCAGGGGTGCAATGCTGATGAATCGACCTCACCAAAGTCCATGTAACGGGGATCCACCGATGACTCTCAACCAATTAAGGCTTAGGGCATCAAGCCATAAGGATATTTCGACCACAAACCCTTCAGGTTTCACCCCGGACTTTGAACGATTTCGAGACTTCAGCACCTACAACTCGCTCAACCTCACCCATCCACCCATTTAGCGAGTACTAAGTCGGTGGCTCCCAACCAGTTGGCTTAGGGCACCAGCCTTTAAAGACTTTCACCATATACCCCTAGGGTCATGCTCGGGTTTCAAGGCAAAGCGTTGCGATTTTCTTCTTTTTCTTTTTCTTTTATTTTTCTTTTTCTATTCTTTTATTTTGGAAAACTCATTGGCCTTCTTTTCATGGGGTCCTGAACTATTGAAGGTAGTAAATGAAACTAGGATAGGCTTTTGCAAGGCATAGGAGGCTAGGCAGTTTTTCAGCATATTGATGAAACCTAATGTGCACCGTGTGTGGTTAGCTAGAGGTGGAAGAAAAAGGTCAAAAGCAGCAAGAATTCAACTAATCATCCACTCAATTAGGCATGGAACCAATCTAACATCGATAGAATTGGACAAAGTTTCAATTTTTCAAACTTCATGCTAGGCAAAACACACAAAAAAGAAAAAAATGGGTGCAATTTTTTTTTTTTTTAAATCGAAAAAGTGAGCTATATAGTATGTATTATATAAAAAAAATGACTATATTTTCAACTTTTTAAAAGCAAACTAACAGCTTCACAAACGAAACAAACAACTGTGCAAGAAACTAAATAGCAAGTCATTAAACTTAACAATATAGACTTGCTCAAAAACATAAAACAACAATTCCTTCCTTAACTCTCCCCCCAACCAAATTCAACATTCTCCTCAATTTGACTATGGGATGGAAATTTAAGGGAGGAAGTGATACCTCCTTGATGAAATGTGCTTGTTGTTAGAAAGGAGACTTTGCAAGCTTTCCATCGACCTTTTATCTACCCATTTGGGCTTCAAAATGAATAAGAGAAGAAAAGAGAGGAAAAAAATGACCAGTTGGAGCATTTTGAAAATTATACCTTCATCATAATTTCAAAAGTGTTCTTTCTAGCCTATATTTGATTCTACACTCTCTAAGTCAACAATACCAAATTACTCCAAACGAGTCTCGATGATAAAGTTATGGGCTTAAAACAAACAAGGCTCATAAATGAGTGCGAAAAATTCAGACTGTGCGAAATTCGAACTGCTATGGTAGTCAAGAAGGTGTAAGTGAAAATTTTCAAGACTACCGCGAATTTCCACTTTTTCGCTCTTGTATCCTCGCATCATCTCCTTAAAAATTTGACAAAACTTAAAAATAAAACATAGGAAAATAAAAAAAACATTAAAATTGAAAATAAGCTAGAAACGAAGGTTAACTTAAAATAGAGAAAATCTAAAGAGAAAACTAAATAAATCAAAATAAAATAAAATGGAAAATCAAATCAAAAGAAAAAAAGAGGGAAACCGAGAAGTCAAGTGATGAAGTCGGGAGGAGAGCCCCCACCCCCAGTAACAAACAAATATGAAATGCACTGAAATATAAAATTCACACATAACAACTCAAATACAGTACCATGCAAACACAATTAAACAGAGTAAAAATAAAGTCGATCGCACTGATATTTAATCAGTCAGAGAACCACTCGCCTGGTAGTCTCTTTACATCATATGATCAAGATATAGTCCTTCCATCCGCCATGAAAGAGTTTCATGTTCGATTTATCGCTCCTTCGTTGTTTAAGCACTCAGTCTGAAGTAGCGTCATAATCAAGAGTTGAGAAATGATCTGAGTGGTACTGACTTCAATCATCTTCATCAGTCTTCACTCAATCTTCCGCAAACATCACCATTTTCATGCACCTAGGCTAATCAAGTAGACTTCATAGGGCTCTTGCTCTTCCATTCATTCGTGTGCGGTAGGGGTGCCGGGAATCAACGATATTTATATCCTAAATTTCTACTGTCGTAGCAAAGCTACTGCAGTATAGCGGTTCTAGGGTCGAACTCAGGGATGGGTTTTCTTCGCACAAATGATTTACAGTGAAGGCCAAAATGGTGAATTCAATTTGGATTTTGGGGTTTTGTAAAAATAGTGAGGTTTGATGGTAGAAAACTAGAAATAAAATGAAGAAAAATATAAAAAGAATCTAAATACTGGCTATCGGGGGTTGAGGTCCTAGGAAAATGAGAGGTTCTCGGTTCTTCCTCACAAGGAGTGATGACCTATAGTCATTTCCCCGAACCGGATCTTCTCATTTGGCTAATAAAAACCGAACCCAATAATTTTCCTTTTTGAATATAGCATTTATCGACATAAATGTTCTCGGGCAAAGGAAAATCAGCTCTAAAAATCTACCCCACGTTAACCAATAAATGACAACTGACGAATCTCGCGATCTAGCAATAAGCATCCAATCGAACCCTAAAGCTTGCCAAGTACAAAGTTAACCAAGGTACATCAAAGAGATTTAAACTATTATGAGAATAGAGACATAAATACCCATAAATGCTTGACTAGCGAGAACCTTCATTTTACCTCAAACTTAGCCCCGTATCTCCTCTTCAAGGATGGAGGGGGTTTAGCCAACCATCCCTTGAGTTGTCATCCTCAAGGGGTGTTTGGCAACCGAGAAAATAAAAGAAAAGCAAAGAAAATGAAAGAAAAAAGAAAGCAGCAGGAAAGCTTACCCAGTGCTTTGTATTTCACCCAACCAAAATCCACCAAAAAATTCGATCCCTGGTCTCTACAATGTTTGAGCTTATATAAAGCTCCAAAAAGGAGAAAACATCAAAATACCCTCAATACACACTTATACATGGAGGGCAAAATGGGAAAAATGGGTCAAAAGGGGTCAAAAAGTCAAAAGGAAACATGAATAGTGGCACTGTGGAGGCAATTCTCAAGACTACAGGAAATTTTCGCAGACCGTGGTGCGTAAATTCTCTGGCTTCTTTCTCCGCCTTCGCTTCACTTTTCTTTCCTTCGATTCTGATCTGCAATGTTGAGTTCGACTCGAATTCTTCGTGCTTAGACTGACTCGACAATCTTGGCATTCAAAACTTGCAAAAAAACTACAAAATTAACCACAAAATGCGATCAGTAGAATAATGAGACCTTAATGTGCAAATCGAAAGACCGTTGATTAGTACACAAAAGCCGCCTAAAACCTACTACAAATAAAGGTCTAAAATAGCACTTTGTGCACTAATCAAGTACCTAGAGACCGGGCCAATTCCCTCACCTCACCATGGCTTTGATACTTGGTGTCAGGTTAATCACTTCTATACGGAATGTCCCCTGCTATGAAGCAGTTGTTGGAAACTATGTGCAGAGGGGACCTCATGAGCAAACATCCAAAGGAAGCCGTTTGGACTTTGAATTCACGTGGGCGCATTAATTTCAAAAGCTCGGGATGAACCCAACCTGTGGAGCCGAAAGGGCAGAGGGCTCCAACAATCAAAGGAGTGTACTCACTCTCAAAGGACATGGAGATGAAGGCAAAGCTATCCACCTTGGCTAGGAGGTTGAGGAGCTGAACGCAAATCAACATGAAGTGCAGCAAAGGGTCGAGGCACCTGTGCCTAACCGACCTTGCTTCATTTGTCAGTCCATTGAGCACTAAGGAGAGCAATGCCCAACTGTTCCTTCAGTAAGGGATATGATGGCTGAACAAGCCAATACTGTGGGCCAATATAAGCCACCAACCACTACCCCATACAACAATACATACAATCCTAACTGGAGGAACCATCCTAACCTCTCTTGGAAGCCAAAACCTCCACCATATGTGCCACCTGCTACACAGCAGTAGTATGGATCCTCATCCCAACCACAACCATCACCATCCTCATCCCCAGTTGAGCAAGCTATCATGAACTTTTGCAAAGTGATGGGCAACTTTGTGGATGAATAGAAGGCAGTGAATGCCCAGGCTAACCAAAGGATTAATATAGTAGAAGGTACACCAAACAAGAAGATAGAGAACCTGCAGACTGAAATTTCCAAAAAATTTGACAACCTGCAGTACTAAATTTCATACAACCAACCAGCAACGTGATAAAACAATTTCGCACACAACCCAACTTGTGGGGGTATGAAGTAAGCTCTTCCATCGAGCCAAATCCTAGGATAGATGAAGTTAAAGCAGTTATCACTTTGAGAAGTGGTAAGGAGGTTAAACAGCTAGTCCCCAAACCAATAGAAGAAGGCCAGGAGGCAAAAGAAGCTGAACCAGAGGAGGAGGTGATCAAAGAGAATGTAGTGAACAAGAGCACACCCCACCTTTCCAGCAAGCACTAAAAGTTCAAGAAAAAGCCATCAACTGTGCCGCACATATTAGAGGCGCGGCGCGGTGAAGGTCAACATCCCCCTGTTGACATGATTAAATAAGTCCCAACGTATGCCAAATTTTTGAAGGACCTATGCACAGTAAAGAGAGGGTTAAATGCTGACAAGAAGGCCTCCCGGGCCTCGAACAACAAGTCGGGGCATATCATCTAGTGCAAGACTCCGCAAAGATAAAGATCCCGTTACTCCTACCATCTCTGCAGAATATTGGAGGCACTTGTGTAGAAAAGGCACTGCTAGACTTGGGGGCCAGTGTCAACCTACTGCCTTATTCAATGTATAAGCAGCTGGGTTTGGGAGAGCTTAAGCCCACTTCCATCAAATTGTCCCTTGCAGATAGATCCATAAAAATACCAAAGGGCACGGTGGAGGATGTTTTAATACAAGTGGACAAATTCTACTACCCTGTAGACTTTGTTGTGCTTGATACGTAACCTACTATGTGAGGGACTAATTATGTGTCTATCATCCCCTAAGACCATTTTCCTTAGCCACCTCCAATGCGATCATCAATTGTCAAAATGGAGTTATGCAAATTACATTCGGAACATGACTTTGAGCCTTAACATCTTCCACTTGAGTAAAAAGCATATGCAACCAGTGAAAGAGGGTCTAGAGGAGGCTTGCATAATTGACACTATCCTAGAGGAACAAGCTGAGCAGTAGGAATTGTAGGATGTGCTGATTGAGGAATTATCTGAGTGTTCCGAAGAGCTGCAGGGAACCCAAGACTTGTATACTGTGCAGAGGCCATGGAGAAAGGAGGAAGAAATCCTACCTTTGCTGATGGAGGAAGGAATCAATGAGCCTCAAAAGCTGGATCTCAAGCCCCTGCCTGCGGAACTAAAATATGCATACTTAGAAGAACATGGGTAATGCCCAGTGGTCATATCCTCCCTGCTCAGTACTTTATAGGAAAACAACATGTTGGACATCCTCAGGGAAAACAAGCAGACTATTGGGTGGAAAATCACTAACCTAAAGGGAATTACCAAAGAAGCCAGACACATCATATCTATTTGAGGAGGAATCAAAATCGCATGGGCAAATGATAGAGGAGATTGAATCCTCACATGCGTGAAGTGGTACGCAGAAGTCCTTAAATTGCTATAAGCCGGTATCATTTAATTCCATATCCAATAACACTTAAAGAGTCCAACCCTAGTTATGCTAAAAATTAAAATTCCATGCAGTGCAGCAAAAAGCAGCGCGGTGTGGTGTGTAAGGTGTGTATGTGAAGGCAAAGAAGTAAAAGGCATAATGAGAAGGAGAGGAAATGCCCACCCGCCTACCACAGGTTGAGGGTATGTATTGATTATAGAAGGTTAAATGAGGTGACAAGAAGGACTACTTCTCTACCCTTCATGGACCAACTTCGAAAGAATTTCACAACCCTTATCGCTCGATGGCTATTCAAGTTACTTCCGCATTGAGATTGTTAGCTGTGAAGACCAGAGGAAGACCACCTTCACCTGCCCATTTGACACATATGCCTACAAGAGGATGCCCTTGGTCTCGTAATGCCCTTGCCACATTCCAGCCGATGCATGCTCGCATCTTAAAGTGGATTTGGGTGGAGCGCATTATGGAGGTCTACATGGATGATATTACAGTTTATGGAAGGAGCTTCAAAGAATGCTTGATCAACTTGGAAACAGTCCTTGCATAGATGTATTGAGAAGAACTTGGTGCTGAATTGGGAAAAATGCCATTTTATGGTCAACTAGGGAATTGTGTTGGGACATATTATTTCCAACAAAGGAATTGAGGTTGATAAGGCAAAAATTGAATTGATTTCCAAATTGCCTTCTCCCATGAATGGGAAAACTGTGAGGCAATTCTTAAGGCATGCAGGCTTTTACAGGAGGTTCATCAAGGATTTTTCAAAAATTGTCAAGCCTCTTTATAAGCTACTGGAGAAGGATGCCAAATTTGTTTGGGATGAAGATTGCCAGAAGAGCTTTGAGGAGCTCAAGGCCTACTTAACCACTGCACCAATAATGAGAGCCCCCAACTGGAAGTTACCTTTCGAGGTTATGTGCAATGCAAGCGACCTCGCCATTGGAGCAGTTCTCGGGCAGAGAGAATAAGGAAAGCCTTATGGTCTACTGCGTGCTAAAGTTGAATGAGGCAATGTGAGGAATTACACCACCATAGAGAAAGAGTCGCCGCATCTATGCCTCGACAAATTTCGCATACTGGTGTATCGACATTGTAATCTTCATAGACCATTTGGCTTTGAAGTACCTTCTCACCAAGAAAAATGCCAAGGCTAGACTTATTAGGTGGGTCTTTCTCCTTCAAGAATTCAACCTGTAGATCAAGGATAAAAAGGGGGTGGAGAATGTTGTTGCGGATCATCTCTTGCAACTAACCATAGCACACAACACCCAAAACCCTCCAATTAATGATGAGTTTCCATAGGAGTCCTTGTTGCTAGTGGAAAATGCCCCATGGTATGCTCACATGGCCAATTTTCTGGCAATAGGAGAGTTACTAGCAAACTGGAAGGCACAAGACAGGAAGTTCTTCTTCGCAAAAATTCACTCCTACTATTGGGAAAAGCCCTTCTTGTACAAATATTGTGCTAACCAGATAATCAGAAGATGTGTGCCTGAGGGAGAACAACAAGGGATACTCAGCCATTGCCATGAGAGTGCATGTGGAGGCCATTTTGCTTCCCAGAAAACTGCCATGAAGGTGCTACAATCTGGGTTTTATTGGCCTTCTCTTTTCAAGGATGCCCACACCATATGCAGGGAATGCGACAAATGCCAAAGATTGGGGAAAATCTCTCGTCGTCACATGATGTCCCTGAACCCGATCTAGGTAGTTGACTTGTTCGATGTTTGGGGCATTGATTAGTGCCCAAAAAGTGCTATTTTGAACCCTATTTATTATAGGTTTTGAGTGCTTTTTGTGTACTAATCATTCTAATTAACCCAATCGACATGTTCGGGTCCCTATTATACTACTGATCGCAATTTGTGGCAAATTTTGCAGTTTTTGCGAGCTAATTATGCCAAAATTGTTGAGTTGATCCAAGCACGAAGAATTCAAGTCAAACTCAGCATTGCAGATCAAAGACTAGAGGAAAGAATAGCAGAAAATAGAAGAAAATGGAGCATTACAGGAATGCTTTTCCTACGAGCACTGTGCATCCTCCCAGCATTGTTCATCATGCTGCCCGTTCCTGCTTTTTATGTTGTGCCCTATTTGCATTTGTTTTTGGTTTTTTCCCATTTTATCCTTGTAATAGCCTTCCGTGTTTGATTTTGTAATTTCTTAGTATACATCGAGCACCTATATAAGCCTCATCAGAAACTTTGTATCAATCAACTCAATCAATAGTGATTCGGAGAAGCTCTGTACCTTCCTCCGCTTATCATCTCCTCTTCACGTTTCTTTATTTTCTTTTCCATTTTTTCTAGCTCAAACACCCTTTGATGATGACAAATCAAAGGGATGTTTCTGGGCCAGTCCCCATCCTGAAGCTGTGAAGTACACAACAAGCTGTGCCAAGTAAACCAACCGTTTTGCTTTTCATGTGAGCATTTACGGCTGTTTATGTTCATGCTTCTCACCTTAGGTTAATATCTCCTAGGCATGCTCTCCCTAACGTGTATTTGGCAAGCTTTTAGGTTCAAGGATACTTCAGCCAGATCCACTAAGGCCCGCTTAGTCATTCCTATTAGTTGTTATAAGGTCAGGTTTTTGAGATATGTTATCGTTAGGATATTATGCCCGCTAAATGCTATGTTTCAAGAAGGAAACTTCATAGGGTACTTGCTTAAATGAAGATCCTGCCTGGGAAATGACTATAAGGCCATCCCTCCCCAATGCGAGGAAAGACCCGAGGACATGTCAAGCTGCCTTAAACCCTAAACCAAGCAGCCCGACACTTCAAGGGGTTCTATTTACATTTTTTTTCTCCTTATTTTGGGGTTTCACTCAAGGAACAACCAATCCCCCTCGTTTTTACCAACCCCAAAATCCAAATTGAAATTCACCATTTTCGGGAAATTTAATAAAGAAATCATTTCCAGGTAAAGAAAAACCCATCCCCGTGTTCGACCCTAGCACTATACCAGTATTTTAAGGCTGCCAGTAGGAGGAAATTTAGGGTTTATAAATATTGTTGATTCGACACCTATCAGGGCACCTAATCGCATCGACTTTATGACCATTCCTTCATCAAGCCGATACGTCTACATTTCTCGTAAAGGGAGTTTCCATAATGTGTCAAAACGGATTAAGTAGTCATCATAGAGCAAAGCAGCACTACGTGGTGGTGTTGAAATTCCCCGGTCGAGAACGTTTTCCGCATTTGGGGTCCCCAAGGCCATAATCAGTGATGGAGGTTCACATTTCTGCAACAAACCTTTTGAGAACCTCCTAGCTAAGTATGGTGTAAGGCACAAAGTGGCCACCCCTTACCATCCTCAAACCAGTGGTTAAGTTGAGCTTGCCAACAGGGAAATCAAAACAATATTGATGAAAGTGGTGAGCTCCAACATAAAGGATTGGTCTCTCAAGCTGTTGGATTCCTTGTGGGCATACAGAACAACATATAAGACCATCCTTGGTATGTCCCCTTATCGCCTAGTTTATGGCAAGGCGTGTCACCTGCCTTTGGAAATTGAGTATAAGGTATGGTGGGCAAATGTGTCGGAACCCGGATATGGGAAGAGCTGGGCCTTAAAAAGGCCTTGATATCAATTGAGTTGTAGAAGAGTCGAGAAACGATGCCTACTTCAACTCGAAGATCGCGAAAAGATGATTAAAGAAGTGGTACGACCATTGATAGCCCCGTGAAAAACTTCAAACAAGGAGACCAAGTATTGCTGTATGATTCCAAGCTCCACCTCTTCCCGAGTAAGCTCAGGTCAAGATGGACTAGTCCATTCATCCACCGTCTATCCATGGACTGACCCGCCAATTCCAAGGACAAATGTGAATATTCGCGTCAACGGGCAGAGGCTAAAAACACAAAGATTAGCCATAATGCATGAGGTGAGATCCCCCTCCTTAACCCTCCATAAATTCAATAGGATACTCTGAGTTGGCTTGGTCTCCACTGAGACTGAAATGCCACTCCATTTTTTTGTGTTTAATGAATTTTATTTGGTTTATTCCAAGTTTTAGTTGTAGCTTAGTTATGACTGCATTTTCTCATTCTTTTATGCATATTCTCACAATGTTTTTTTTTTTTTTTTGGAATTTTGTTTTACAGGTGTAGCATAAATCCTCCACCCTCTCCATCTCTTCCTTAATCCAAGCATGGCTAGGACCCGTGGAGCGCACACCTAGGCCCCTACAGCCCTTCCTCTCCACCCCCTACCGCTCGGGCAGCACTCCTAGCCATACCTGGCCGGCTTCGATGCCCCTCGTCTACCGCCCACTCGCAGTATGATACGCGAGTTGCCTACCCGCCATCTCCGCTTCATTTGCGACCATCCCGAGGGCCTCACCTCCAAACTGTAGTCCTGATTTTGACCCAAGAAATATCTAGTTTAAGGCCACAGAGCCCCATTCTCTAATTGTCAGGGTCCGGGGAGTGATGACCTACCCTGATCTGTCCCCCGCTCTATTATTCCGGGCGGTCTCTTCTTCCATCAAGCCGCTCTATTATAAGCAAGTCGATTGGCAAGACTAGCGGCAACGCGAGACATATTATGATTCTTCCAAATTTTGCCGATCCCGAAAGGCTAGATTCTATGAGGTTTGGTGGTAATGCACCCTGTTTTTACGACCCCCGCGCGGCTCTTCTAACAATTCGTGTGGTCATCAGTTCCCACCATACCATGACATCCGTGAGAGTACCCATCCCATCATATCCATTTCTCGATTGATGCGCCGAGGGACACTTCCAAGCCGTCGATATTGCAACAAGATTCCATTTCCTATCATTCCTAGCCAACCCTGGGCTGACCATGTGTCGTGTCCCACCCCTCGCCCAGGAGATGGTTCAGACATATCCGTAGACGTAACACTAGGGTCTATACTTTTCCGCAGACAGCTTCCCCTGAGTATGCTCCTTATCGACCATATACTACGGTCCAACCTTTTCCCACTTTAACATACCGTACAATGGAGATGAGCTATTATGGAGGCTCTATACAACATATCTGAGGGTTTTTGGTTCAGCCCTTCTAAGATTTTCATGACATCCTTGTTCCCCTTTGAGGACAAGGTCCACCGCAGGAATCTGACCCGGCCAGAATCATTACCTCTCCTATTTCCGAGGCCATTATGCCAGGTGTTAGAGCATATGGTTTTCCCCGCTCGAGCCTACTGAGTGTCGCCAATATCATGAGGCCATTCTTACCGGCTGAAGGTGGCAGCCCCACCCCGTGGGCCTTAACCTCCCACCTCAAGACATAGCTAGGGATATAGCAGTTGACCATTCTGTAGAGGATACAAAGGAGCCCTAGATTACACCATCCACAGCTCCTACAGCGTCAGTTGGACCTAGTACATCAACGCCTCCACCGCAGCATATCTCCATATCCACTCGGGATTTACTCGCTATTATGGATATAGTCCGCACCTTCTCAACCACGTCAACATCTTTTGCGGTTGCCCATACAGCCTTAGCTGAGAGGATGACATGCACAAAGGTCGCTGTCGCTCATACCACCTCTTTGCTTGCACAGAACCATGCCATCCTCGTGAAGATTCAGAGTCACCTGGGCCTGCCTCCTACCTCTCCATCAGTACCTGCCCAGGCCTCTTCAAATCATCCTCCAACAACAACAAAGAAGATTCTCCAAATTCCATTAAGAAATTCTCCTCGTGCTGCCCATGCAGAGGATGACATACCACCACCGCTTCACTGGTTTGAGATAGAAGACTTCCTTCTCTATCTTTCCAATCCGAGCCCCATTGAGGACAATGAGACATTTGGTTAAGGGGAGAGTTAGCGAAGGAAGTGGCTTTTACATTTTTGTTTTGTTGCTATTTTTAGCAAGTTTTTTTGTGAAGATTAATGACTTGCTATTTAGTTTCTGTTTGTGTAGTTGTTTGTTTTGGTTGTGAAGTTGTTAGTTTTTCAGAAGTTGAAAATATTTTTATATATCTTTTATACATACCATACAAATTTCACACTTATAGTTCTTTCCAAAATTACACCCTTTTTTTTTTTTTAGTGTTGGTCAGTTGTAGCTTAAAAAAATCAAACATTGTCCACTACAAAGGGATGTTAGATTGGTTCCATGCGATCATGGATGACCAGTTAAATTCTTATGTTCTTTCAAACCTTTTCTTCACCTTTAGCTAATCACACACTAATACATATGGTTTCACACTGTCGAAAACCCGCTTTCACTCCTAAATCTTACAAAAGCCTATCCTAGTTTCCATTTTGGCCACTTCAATAAAGTTAAGGACCCCGACAAGAAGGCCAATGAGTCCCTCCAAAATAAAAAGGCAAATAGAAACAAAACAAAAAGAAAAAGAAAGTTAAAAGAAAAAGTTAAGAAAATCGATATGTTTTGGCCCTGAACCAGCACAATCAGGGGTATATACTTGTGGGCGAAATTTTAGAAGCCCTGTGCCCTGCTTTCAACTGTCGGGAGCCACCCACTAGCGTCATACGATGGTAACGCAGTCGGAGCAGCCAGGTGCTTTAGCGTCTCGGGTCATTCTGGTCCCGGCGAAACCAGCGAGCTTCGGTCGAAAAATCCTTATGACTTGTTATATGACTTGATTCCACACAAGCCTTAATTGGTTTGAAGTCATCGGTGGATCCCTGTTACATGGACTTTGGTGAAGTCGATTCCTCAGCATTGCACCTTGCAACACAAAAAGAATCATGGAATAAGAGCAGGTCCTGATCTATTTAGGTCATTTAGTGTACTAGGTTGGGGTAGTAGCTTGGTTAGGGGGAGAGTGCAATTTGGCAGTTTATTGTTGAAAACTAATCATATAAACACTTAGATTTTGGTGGAAATTCTAAGTTGATTCTCTAGAGAAGGAAACTCTTTTGATGCTGAATTTTGTATGGCATTCACTCTCTCGCGATGGTTATTGGGTAGGGTTTCGATGATTCTCATTGAGGGTTAGGCATTACTCATCTACATACTTTTTGAACCACCATTTTTGAGAACATAATTTTGTTATTATTTTGTTTGCTCTTTCTTTCTTTGTTTCATTGCTAAGGGACTAGCAATGTGTCGGTTGGAGGGAGTGATTAGTGCCCAAAAAGTACTATTTGAGCCCTATTTATTGTAGGTTTTGAGCACTTTTTGTGTACTAATCAACCGAATTAACCCGATTTACACATTAAGGTCCAGTATTCTACTAATCGCATTTGTGGCTAATTTTGTAAGTTTTTACCAAGAAGCTATTAATGCCAAAATTTGTCAGTCATCAAGCACGTAAATTCGAGTCGAACTTCGGCGTGCGAGATCATAAACCCGGAGGAAGGAAGAAGAGCAAAAAAAAATAGAAAATCGAGCAGCTTCATAGAAGGGTGTGAAAATTCACACTGTCAGAATTTGCACCGTCTGAGGGTGGTGTGTACCATCTTCTGGATTTTCTTGTTTTTTTTTGCTCCGTTGACCTCCCGTTTGACTTCCGTTTTGTGATTTTTCCCATTTTGCCCTTCATGTATTATGCGTATTTAGGGCATTTTTGTATTTTTGCTTATTTGAGCACTATATAAGCCCAAATGAAATCTTGTAGAGGGAGCTTGATTTTTCTCTTTGCTGGATATACAGAGATGGAGCGGGAGTTTTCCCGCTACTTTTCTTTCCTCTCATTTTCTCTCCCTTTCTTCTATTTTCTCGGCTGCCAAACACCCATTGAGGATGACAACTCAAGGGATGGTTGGCTAAACTCCTTCCATCCTTCAAGAGGAGGGCTACTAGGCTAGGGTTTTGAGGTAAAATGTCGGTTCTCTGTTTTTAATGCAAGCATTTATTGTCATTTATGTTTCCATCTCTCACTCTAGGTTTAAATCTCTTAAATGTACCTTGATTAACCTGTATTTGGCAAGCTTTTAGGGTTCAGTGGATGCTTATTGCTAGATCCATTGAGATTCATTAGTTGCCTCCTATTAGTTATTATAGGGTAGATTTAGGGGATTTGTTTTTACTGCCCGGGAACATTTATGTCCCATAAATGCTATATTTCAAAAGGAAAATTTTTAGGGTTCAGTTTTTATAGCCAAATGAAGATCCGGTTCGGGAAATGACTATAGGTCATCCTCCCCAACGCGAGGAAAAGGACCCGAGAACCTCTCATTTACCTTAGGATCTCAAACCCAATAGCCCGATGCTTCAAGGCGCTCTTTTTCATATTTTTACTTCAGTTTATTTTCAATTTGCAAACCATTCACCTCCACTGTTTTTACAAAACCCCAAATCCAAATTGAAATTCACCTTTTTGACCCAACTGCAAATCATTTACACGAAGAAAACCCATCCCTGTTTTCGACCCTAGAACCACTATACTGCAGTAGCTATGCTACGGCGGTTTATAAATTTTGTTGATTCCGGCACAACCTACCGCTATACATGAATCAAACGTCAAACTTGAAGGATGGATACAAAGGCCAGTGAGTATAGCATTGTTAAACCTTTGGCAGTTTCAAGCTATAGTGTGAAGATTTCAAAAGAGGCGTGAAAAACAAAGAAAAAAGGCAGAATATGTGATATTCATCATGCTACCGCGTGATGCCCATCACGCACATGCCCCTTTTTAAAGATTTTAAAGTTTAAATTTTTTTTTACTTTTGGAACCCTAGCTTTTCCTTTTCCTCCTCCTCCTTGCACAACTGTTGCACTCTCCCTACCCCAGAAAACCACTAACCCCTGTGTAACACCCCAAAATATACCCTAGTCGTTTTTAAACATAATTAGGGTAAATTATAAGTGCATTTTGAAATTTCTCGTAATTATTATTTTGCTAAGTGAGAAAATTTCAAAACAAGGAATTTGTACAAGAAACAAAGGTGAAAGTGGAATTTGTCAAAACAGGATATAAAAGTCGTAAGATGATAAGATTATATGCCAAAGTGGAATAATGGGAAGTTGTAGTGTAAATAATAGAGATATGGAGGACTTAAGTGTAATAAAAGGGAAAAATTAAATATAAAAAGGGGATAAGACCAAAACTATCTCATTTTTTTTGTCTAAGAAGGAGAGCAAAACGTAGAGAGAGGGAGAAGAAGAAGAGAAGAGAAGAAGAAGAAGAAGAAGAATAAGAAGCCAAGAAAGGTATGGAAACTAGGATTTGGTATGGAAAAATCAAACCATAAACCCATTTTTTTTTTATGAATTTGGGTTTAAAAGAACCATACTTGGTATATTGGTGGTGTTTGGTAGTTTTAGACTAGATTTAGAGTTGGTTTGGTTTGGTTTTGTGGTTGATTTGGGGTTGTATGGAAACTAAGTATGGATTCCCCAAATTTTTTAGACTTACGAAACTCTTCTAACCCATTAATTGTAGTAGGGATCAAATCATAAATATAAGTCCTCCCCCATATATGTTATTAGATGTTCTAGTATGACCATAACTTGGGTTGGTTGATTGTAATCCTCAATTGAGGAATATTTGTATTAAGGAAATATTGGGGTTTTAGGGGAGATGCTGTCAAAATTTCTCCAAAACCCATGTTTTTGTCTTGGTCATAATTTCTTCATCCGAACTCCGTTTCGGATGTTCTTAGACTCTATGGAAAGCCATTTGAGTCTAGAGTCCATCCTTATATAGGTTGATGATATTGGAACTCATATTAGGTCCATAGATCACAAAAACAAAGTAAAAACCTACTTTGGTTACACGCTCATCAATCCTTTACATTCGTAGGAAGCCTCCAACTTCGGACAGTCATAATTTCTTCGTCCGAACTCTGTTTTGGATGTTCTTGGACTATATGGAAATCCATTTGAGTCTAGAATCCATCCATATATATCTTGATGATACTAGAACTCATATTAGGTCCATAAATCACGAAAACCAGTACGCCTTGCTGGTTCTGCTCGTAGTCACTGTTCATGGGAAGCCTCTAACTTTGGACAGTCATAATTTCTTCGTCCGAACTCCGTTTTTGATGTTCTTGGACTCTATGGAAAGCCCGTTGAGTCTAGAATCCATCCATATATAGTTTTATGAAATTGGAACTCATATTAGGTCCATAAATTATGAAAAATAGTAGGCCCTGCTGGTTCTGCTCGTAGTCACAGTTAATTGGAAGCCTTCAACTTCGGACGGTCATAATTTCTTCGTCCAAACCCCGTTTTGGATGTTCTTAGACTCTATGGAAAGCCCTTTGAGTCTAGAATCCATCCATATATATCTTGATGAAGGAATGATAGTAAATAGCTCATAAGCATACATGGTAACCATAGTTATTCATGCATATAATGAAATATGAAAAATGCAAAGATATGAATAAATGATTGTAAATATCGCATATGATTACCGGATGACAATAATTATTCAGGAATATGAGATATGTACTAAACATAAAATACACATGGATTGTCTGCTTAGAACCTGGTAGAGGGATAGATGGGCATGCCTATTAGGGAAAAACAAGTCTGTAGCATACTGATCAGTTGGCCCCATTTGGGTCATTACAGCGCCTTCGGGCCCTTATAGATGGTGATTGTCTCCCACAATGATAACAGCGCCTTCGGGCCCTTATAGTTTCCTTTATCCACTTCTAAGGTTTATGCAGGCATGAAACATAAAACAAATGACTTGAATATGACATATGAAATGTATATGAACGTTGATAAGAAATGAAACATGATATGATAAGTAAATATGAGATATGTATAAGCATGTTTTAATGATATGATATGTTAGATGTGTATGCATGTGTATAGAATTGTGATGATCTGTGTTAGTGGTCGTCCTTGAATTTATTCCCACTAAGCATAAAGCTTAGCACGGGTTTTCATCCGTGTAGGTATGGAAGCAGAGGCAAGAAGGCTAGACAACATTCATCAATCTCTAAGGTCAACACATAGTTAGATGCCACCAGAAGACTTTTTAGTTTGTTTTGTATATGTAATATTCTTTTTGTCGTTTGTAAACAAATGTAAAGTTTTTGTATAAATCAAACACTCCCATTTGTGGATCTTGAATATATTTTGAAATTCCGCCGCTACAAATCTCAAGATACATGCTTATTAGTGTATGAATGAACAAGTTATAGTGTACAGGTAAAATGAATAGTGACACCCTCGCCCTACATCGCACGTGGGTGGCGGGTCTGGGGTGTCACACCCATTCCCACTCCTTCCAATCTTGACCTCCCCAACCTCCATTCTCTCTCCTTCCCATCTTGACATCCCCAACCTCTTTCCTTTTTTTCAAACCCATTCATCCCACACTTCTAACCCACCCATCCCAAACTTCTAACCCACCAACCGTGAATATGAAATAAGGATAGAGTGGATTTCTTTTTGTTGTTTGGGTACCTTGGAAGAGAAATAGCTCTCTTGTTTGTAGTTTGGTGGCTTTCACAAGCTTGGTGATCGATACAACAACGGTTTTTAAAGTTGCACACCACTTGTTCGATAAAATGCCCCAAATTTGTCTACAAGCTTCAAAGTGCCTATATTTGTTAGCATTCTTTAGTAGGTTGCAAGGGAGAATCTCAAAACCACACAGTATAATTCTTCACTGCACATATTCAAGATTTTTTTGAAGAATGAATTGTCCTCCTTGGGTGAGTTTCTCTTGTTAAAGCATGGCACCCAAAAAGAGACCTTGTAAGATAGAATGATGGCTTCTCCTCTTCTAGAAACTTTTACTCTTCCAAATTCATCAACAAAGAAGCATCTAAGAGGTACGACAAATTAGAAAAATTAAATTTCATAAAATAAAGAGGTTTTTCCAAGAAAATGGTATTCTTAGAAGAGAGGTTCTAATCAAAGGGTAGACTGAACTCTACAAGAATTCTGAGGCTGAAGTAACTCCCATAGTTCATGAATTCTATGCAAACCTATGTGGGAAGCAAGATGGGAAAGTTTTTGTCAGAGATTAGTGGGTGTCTTTTGATAGGAAGGTGATCAAGAGCCTTACAAGATGCAGGAGGAGAATTATGAAAAATTCAAGTCTCTTTGCAATAACCCTAACTATGATGTGATCCTTGAGCGATTAATAGATAATAGGGTATAGTGGAGGCGCAATCCAAATGGCCAAGTGGTCTTCTTCCCATCAAAGAGTTTATCTTATCTAGGGAAGATGTGGAACCACTTCATTGCAGCAAAAATTATTCCAAGCGACAACACATCGGAGGTGAACAAAAAGCGTGCTATCTACCTATATGCCACCATGGAGGACATCAAATTTTATGTTGGAGAATTTGAATTATGTAAGAAGGAGGGAGTCCTATTCACCCATCTGGAATAAAAAATTGATCCACCTACTGGATAACTGTAAAGAAAGATGAGTTGCATAAAGATCAACAAATTCCAAGGGACACCACTACATGAAGAATCTGAATTTGAAGAAGGCACAGAAGATGAGGAAGAGATTGAGTCCACTATGGTTCAAGGCTCAACATAGATCATGGACAATATCTGTGACATCCTCGACCCACCACCCAAGTGCGATGTAGGGCGAGGGTGTCACTATTCATTTTACCTATACACTATAACCTGTTCATTCATACACTAATAAGCATGTATCTTGAGATATATTGCATGCGAGCGGAATTTCAAAAAATATATTCAAGATCCACAAATGGGAGTGTTAAACATACAAAAACTTTACATTTGTTTACAAACAACAAAAAGAATATTACATATACAAAATAGACCAAAAAGTCTTCTGGTGGGCATCTAACTATGTGTTGACCTTGGAGACTGATGTGGGTTGTCCGACCTTCTTGCCCCTACTTCCATACCTACACGGATGAAAACCCGTGCTAAGCTTTACGCTTAGTGGGAATAAGCGCGTGGACGACCACTAACACGGATCATCACACTTCTATACACATGCATACACATCTAACATATCATATCATTAAAACATGCTTATACATATCTCATATTTACTTATCATATCATGTTTCATTTCTTATCAACGTTAATATACATTTCATATGTCATATTCAAGTCATTTGTTTTATGTTTCATGCACATAAACCTTAGAAGTGGATAAAGGAAACTATAAAGGGCTGAGAAGCGGCTGTTAGCATCATTGTGGGAGACAATGATGAAGCCATCTATAAGGCCCGAAGAGCGGCTTTGTTATCATTGTATGAGATGAAGTGACCATCTATAAAGGCGGCGTTGTAATGACCGAAGCGGGGGCCAAGCGATCTGATATCTTTGAGCTTGTTTTTCCCTAATAGGCATGCCCATCTACCCCTCAACCAGGTTCTAAGCAAACAATCCATGTGTATTTTATGTTCAGTACATATCTCATATTCCTGAATAATTATTGTCATCCGGTAATCATATGCGATATTTACAATCATTTATTCGTATATTTTCGTTTTTCATATTTCATTATATGCATGAATAACTATGGTTACCATGTATGCTTATGAGCTATTTATTATCATTCCTTCATTAAGCTATATATGGATGGATTCTAGACTCAAAGGGCTTTCCATAGAGTCCAAGAACATCCGAAAATGGGGTTCGGACGAAGAAATTATGACCGTCCGAAGTTAAAGGCTTCTTATGAACAGTGACTACGAGTAGGACCAGTAGGGCCTACCGTTATTCGTGATTTATGGACCTAATATGAGTTCCAATTTGATCAAGCTATATATGGATGGATTCTAAACTCAACGGGCTTTCCATAGAGTCAAAGAACATCCAAAACGGAGTTCGGACGAAGAAATTATGACTATTCGAAGTTGGAGGCTTCCCATGAATAGTGACTACGAGCAGAACTAGCAGGGCCTACTGGTTTTCTTGATTTCTAGACCTAATATGAGTTCCAATATCATCAAGATATATATGGATGGATTCTAGACTCAAATGGCTTCCCATATAGTCCAAGAACATCCAAAACAGAGTTCGCACGAAGAAATTATGACCGTCCGAAGTTTGATGCTTTCCATGAACAATGACTACGAGCAGAACCAGCTCTCTGTAGGACGATACTCTACTTGCCATTGTGTTGCTTGGTACGATGCATATACTTGCGCACGTAGGTATGTGGTTTTTGTATATCTCACACACATTACACCACACATGAACACAAACTTGGTAATAGATCTTGTGAGCTCAATTTCAATTATAAGTTTTACGTCAATAATATCTTATAGTTTATGTGAACCAAACTTGCTCGCTTGGTGTAGCTTCTTTATGATGAATATGCCAATCAAATAATTGATTTCAAGAGCAGGACAAAGTAACAAGAAGGGCCAATGCATGTATCATGTTGAAAAGACTTTCTTAAAAGATCAATTGAAAAAAATACATATCTTCTTTCAACAAGTGGAAAAATGTGTTTCCGGGCCGTGATTTGCAAATAATAATATTTTGAAGCTTGGGGAAGTTTAAAAAAAACTAGCTTTGTCAGTATGGTTAAGAAAGCAATTTAATACAGGATTTATTAAGAGTGATATCTAAGGTCCCGTTAAAATGTATTTCGATGAGGTAGTATCTTAGGTTCATTAAGATAGTATCCTAAGCTGAAGCTGATTTTAAATCTGATTGTTTTTGACATCTGCTATTTTCTTTGGATTTTGGCTTCATTGGCAGATTGCATTTGTTCTTAGTCTAACGGTCTTATGCGTGCTTTGCTACAAGCATGACTGACTTGAGTAACTTGAGCTGTGTTTGGGGATAGTTAAGGAGACGGATGAAGGATGTTAAGGTGGTCACTTAGATCAGATTAAGATGTTTTAAATCTTTTGAGTTGAGATCTTAAGCGAGTTGGAGACAATTTATTTCATCTGACTGCCTATTGATATAATTGTTGGTTTCTCTCATGGATCTTCTTTGTCATGTGGATTGCAGGATGTGCATAACTCATGCATTTTTAAGATGATTTCACGGCCTTTTTCTTGTGACTTCTGGATCTTGAGTGTCTTTCTTACCCCAATGTTGTCAGTCGGAGACACCGAGATCGCATCTGGCGGACCAGTTCAGGAGCCTCCGTTATCGATCGTTGGATGGGCGGGCGCGGCCTGGTCTCATGAACCGCGCTACCACCGCGTTTCTGATCGCTTTTATCGTAGAAACAAACAGCGACGAATATCGAAGGAAGAGACGCTGTTGTTACAGGACTGCTGTTCTTAATGTTCTGGAAATATGGAAGGAAGAAGCGCTCGGCGTGGCGGCGTTCTGCTGTGACTGGACTCGCCCGAGCTGTGACTCGCCGAACATCTTGCGTGATCAAGTGGAAGATTTCGACTAAAATTGTTCAACGCTCCGGCGGCGCCGGGCGTTTCCGGACCGGGATTTCTTTCGTGAATTGTTTTGGGTAGGTTAGTGTTATGATCTCACTCAGATCTTTCTTTAAGGGCACAGTACCCAGATCAGTGTTTCAAGGTAACATAGACTGGACAAACCAAACTCACTCACATTACAGATCTTTGGATTTTTCATGTTAACAGTATTTGGGATGTGGATAGCATTGAGATGGATGAACATGACTTTATAACATCATTCACACCCCTAAAGCAATTTCTGAAACTTCAGTTTGACAGCCAGTGAGAATAAGATGACAAAGGGATTCAACTTACAAATGCTGTTTGGGATGCTTCTCAAGTTTTTGAACTCCTTCAGATGGAGACGTCCAAGTCCAATACAGGAGCGATCTATTGAGGAAAGAAAATTCTACAATAGCAGTATTATTTAGATAAGCTCCTCTATCCTTTCCATATTTCTTTCTATCTCTGGAAACTTATGCAAGTTCGGACAGTAACTAAGATTAAGAGTTTCAAGGCATTCCAGGTACCCAATGCTCCTTGGAAGTCCTCTAATGGCAGTCCCCTCAAGATTAAGCTCTCTTAAGTTCCTCAGGTTTCCTTCAATAATATCTGGAAATTTCTCAAAGTTCGTACAATAAGAAAGATCAAGACTTTCAAGAGATTCCAAGTGTCCAACGCTACTTGGAAGTTCAGTAATAGAAGTCTTATACAAGATAAGTTTCCTTAGATGTCCCGTAATATTCTTCTGTATCTCTGGAAATTTCTCAAAGTTCGTACAATAAGAAAGATCGATACTTTGAAGAGATTCCAAGTGTCCAATGCTGCTTGGCAATCCTCTAAGGCTTTTGCATCCCCTCAGATTCAAGAAAGCAAGCTTCTTTGAATCTCCTATTGATGGGTGAAACTTCTGCAAATTTATACTACCTTCAAGAAGAATTAGTGTCTTTAGATTTGGCATGTTCGATAACTTTGGCAATTTGACGAGTTTCTCTGATTAACTTAGATCAATAACCATTAGCTTGTCCAGGCACTGTCTCAAAACAGTATCGTGTCAATAAATCAACTTCCGTATTTTCAAATCTAATAATGTAAAAAAGTAGTGAAACCTAACTAAACTAGAATATTACCTTATTCCCTGGACCTTATTCCCTTTCCAGAGTCGTTCTAAGGTGCTATATCTCAAACGGAGTTCAACAAGATTCTCTCCATCAAAATCTGATGGCAATGATTTCAAAGAGTATCCATGCCAATACGGATATCTCAACTCATAAGAACGAAATTCAAAGTCTTCTGGAAGCAGCACCCTGTCCTTCTTTTCCATAAAATTATTGTGATTTCTCCAATGAACTCTAAGCAATCTAAGTCTCTTCATCTTGGTGAAAACTTTTGTATTAAAGTGTATACCTTTTATACAAGACAAATCCATGGATAGCACTTCAATTTTTTTCATCCCCTAAAAAAAAGGATAAGTAAATCACAAAATATACAAAACCTTGCCAAAATTATGCAAACATTTGGTTCTTACCTCTTTTCTTGAAAATACCTTAGAGTATGTCATTTGGATCCCACAACTTGCTCCATTTACTAGGCTCTTTAGGAAATTTTTCTCGAATAATGTCCCAACCCATTTGTTGTATCAAATCATGCACTTGTATCTTGTTATTTGAAATTATTATGAGGCACCTATCATAAAGAACTTTTATTCCTACCTTTGGGTAGAAATTGTAACTCTCTAATATTCTTAAAACAAAATCTGTCTTCCCTTTCAAGAAACAAGCAATATCAAGGCAAATTTCCTTGTTTGTATCATCAAGTCCATCAAAGCTTAGTCCAAGCACATTATGAATTTCAACATTAGATCTTCTCTTCAGTTGGTCCAACGCATCATGCCATTCATCTGTAAGCCTTCCATAAAGAAAAGAACCCAAAACTTTTAAAGCTAGTGGAAGGCCTTTAGCGCATTGTACCACACACTTTGAGAGGTTTGCATAATCCTTTGTTGGACCTTCTTGTTTGAAGGCATGCCTACTAAAGAGTAAGGTAACTTCCTTACCAGGTAAGTCCTTGACCTCATTTAATCTATCTACTCCATGTACACGCAGCAAATGTTTATCTCTGGTGGTTATAAGGATTCTACTTCCTGGACCAAACCATTCATGGCTTTCAACTAATTAATAATTTTAATTGGTCCAAATGATCAACACTATCAAGAACTATGAGAACCTTTTTGAAGCCAAATCTGTCCTTTATCACATTGACTCCTTTATTAATATTACATAATTTTTTATTTTTTCCCATTAAGATACCATGAAGAAGTTCTTCCAGCAATTCAAGTTGACAAGAAACCATTTTGGCAGTTGCCTACCCTCTAAAATTTCTCTAAAATTTTCAAGAAAACAACTACCCTCGAACTGATATAAGATATCATTATAAACCATTTTGGCAGTTGTCTTACCAATTCCACCAATACCATAGATCCCAACCGTGTAAACATCATTCAAGTGAACATTAAGCAATTGTTTCAATTCTTTCAAACAAAAATCCTTTCCCACTATGTTCTTATCAATGTGTAAAAGCTGAGAATTCAATCTTCTATGTATATTATCAACAATTTGCTTGACAAGCTTTGATTCATAACTATTAATTAAATAATAAAACAAAACACTTGTTGATTATATAATATAACAGAGTAAGTGATTGATTTCCATATATAGAACTGAAAAGAGAATAAAAATGAGTTAAACTTGATGATATATTTTTTTTGGAAGGAAAAATAATATTATTGATTCAAACTTGCAATAAATCAATAGATCCAAGAAACAAATAGCTAAAAACCATACATGATGAAACAATATCCAGGTTAATAGTATAATAAATCGGCATAAAACCTACAATTTTGATAAAATAGTGACTATAATATTTGCAATTCCAGTTCTTCAACATCATGACAACCATAATTTAATATCTTTGATTGATCAAGCTGCCTTGCCTGTTTGAATTAACTCCACACAGAAAAAACGTCACAACAAGACGATGAATAGCACCACGTCGATAAAACGATGACAAATCAAACATCGATAAAATGACGATAACACAAAAAAAAAAAAAAAACTTAAATTTTTGTGGAAGAGCCACTTTATTAAACAAGAAAATGAAAGAAAAAGATTCACAATGGTTGATTTAGAGGTAAATAAAATGTAAAATATATAAAAGGGATAAACCTACTTTTATTTACATATTTAGTTGCAATTACATTATCTTATCACAAGTATACATGTAGGTAAAAATTCCAAAGAAGATGGAACCTATTATTGGTGCTCCTCATAGTACCATAATTTTTCCTTGTGTTAAACCATCATCTTTCCATACAATCTTTTCAATCAAACAAATTTTTTTTTTTGTTAATTTGGTTATTACTCATGACTGCCCTTTGTTCTCACATTGTTTTCTTTTACTACATGCTTTGCACTAGTAGGGTATCTTATACATTGGTAGTTTTGTTCCTTTCTTACTAATTATATGCAATTTACTTCCTTTGCTCTTAATCATTTTGATACAACTTAGGCCTTGATCAAATTTGGATTCGAGTTACTTGGAGTTGCAAACATTAGAAGAAGCACTTGTTTATGGTTAGTAAAATTTTTATACTCACTAATACAAGAAATTAAGAGAAGAATGTTTTCTATACTTCCTAATTTGATTTTTACTGTATTTTAAATTTTAACAATTATTTTTTATAAGTTCTAAAATTATGTTTATTTCTAATTTATATTTAACTCTTAAAAAATTGGAATATTGTTTTAGTAAGTTTTAAAATTGTAATTATCACAAAATTTGTATCTGTTGCTAAAAAGTGTTTTTAGAACATTTTGGAATTAGGAAACTCTTCATATTCTAAAAAGAGTTTTATAAGTATAAAGATATTCTATTCAAAAAGGGTGCAGGATTTTTATGAACCAAGAAAACGTATTGTTGTTCCACTGCATCCCATCTAATCAAATTGTGTACACATTTTTTCATATTTAGTAGATTGCTAGGTTTTATATATTTCCATGTTATATCATATTATCATTTGAGCAATTGATTTTATTTATAGTTACAAGGAATTTTTGCTTTCTTTACAGAATTAATATAAAGAGACAAACCTAAAATAGATAAGAAAATATTAATTTAGGGATGAATATTGAAAGAACACCAAAAAATCTAAGAAAAAATGGTTTTAAGGAAGAGAAAGGAAAGTCATATTTACTCATGCTCTTGGAGATGATAGCCGCTTAGATTGGCAGCCTGTGTCAAGGCAGTTCTCCACTTTTGTATTCTTTCTTTCTTCTCATGGTCGGCATCTTTTTCATGAGCAGCAATTAAATGCTTCTCCATAACTCTCTCTCTGGTTTCTGACGTCTTGATGGATCTACATGATAGAAAACTGGTAGAACTATTCGCCCATTTGTATTCATGCATTCCATACTTCAGAAGTTCATTCAAACGCCACCTTGAGTTGGCATAATTTTCCGTGAAACTAACAACAAAACATTTTGACTCTTCAATAGCTCTTGAAAGTTGATAAGCAATAGCCCCTCCTTGTTCAAGTTTTCATCATCTCTAAAGATATGAATTCCATTTCTGGTCCACTCTTCATAGAGATGACTAGTGAAATTGTAGCGAGTATCTTCTCCTCGGAAACTCAAAAAAACTTTCTAAGAAATGTTCAAAGAAAGAGAGGAAGATGTTACCTGGGTGCTCGTGGAAGCCATTAATGTTGGATTTTCTTCTGCAAAAACAGGGGCATATCAGATTTTATTTTGTATCTGGGGTAAATTTGGGTATGAGGAGAAAACAGGCAGAAGGGTGAACGCTTTTCTTTGGATATCTTCACTTAGAGCAACTCCAATGGAAGTTGCCAAAAATGGGGTGCCAAATGCTATTTTGCGACTGAGCAGTCGTTTTAGCGGCTATACGAGGCAGTGTTTTGCTCAGTAGTAGATGTCAAAATGGGATGCCATTTTAATAATTAAATGTTTTTTATTAAAAAATATAATTAAACTTAACGGTTATATTTTAGCAGTATATTTTTAAATACTTGATCGTAATTTAACGGATATATTTGTATAGTAACAATTTCAAATTTCAAATTTCAAATTTCAAATTTCAAATTTGTCATGAGAATTCAAATTTCAAATTTCAACCATTGAAGTTCAAATTTGAAAATTTAATATAAAAATAAAAATTTAAAAAATTATAGTCGTCTATAAATATGATAATTTTTTTCATGTTTTTCATCCATCTATCTTACATTCTCTTTCAGTTTTCCAATATCTCCTTTCTCTTTGACTATTTATCCTTTCATATTTTCGTTCATCAAGTTATATGAATCGTTTTCCTAATATTTTAGGAGAGATCCTCAATATTGAAGAAGAAGATAATGATGATTTGGATATGTTGTATGCTGCAACTAGAAGGGCCGAAGGGTTTAGTCAGGGACGGATAAGAAGACATCGTGGTTCCGTTCCAGGCCACAGAATGGTTAATCGTGATAGAGTTGAAGGTCACGAAAGACTCTATTGTGACTATTTTGCTACCCCTTGTGTATATGAAAGTATTTTTCGAAGGAGGTTCCGAATGAGTCGTCCTCTTTTTATTCGAATTGTAAATGAGGTTGAACAATATGATCCATACTTCATCCAAAGAGCGGATGCAGGTTGGAGTTCGGTTTGTCATCCCTTCAAAGATAACATTTACTTATAGAATTCTTGCCCTCACAGACACCGGGTGATTACGTGGATGAATACATCGAAGTGGAGAAGCGCTTGCCATAGAGAGTGAGAAGGTTTGTGAAGGCATTGTGCAATGTTTGGCGACCATTACCTGGGGTCACCAAACAATATGCGATGACCAACTCGATTGCTACAAGCGGGAACGCATTGGCTTTCCTAGCATGTTAGGGAGTATTTATTGCATGCATTGGAAGTGGAAAAATTGTCCTATCGCGTGGCAAGGTATGTATACTGGTCATTGTCATGAACCAACAATCATTTTAGAAGTTGTGGCATCTCAAGATCTTTGGATATGGCATGCATTCTTTGGTCTACCTGGTTCATTGAATGACATAAATGTTCTAGATAGGTCCCTTGTTTTTACATTATTAGCAAATGGTCATGCTCCTTCAGTCAACTATATAATTAATGGTCATGAGTATAGAATGTGATATTATCTAGCTGATGGTATTTATCCAAACTAGTCGACATTTGTAAAAACAATTCCCTGTCCACAAGGTTTGAAGAAAAAACATTTTGCTAAAGCACAAGAGTCGGCAAGAAAAGATGTAGAGCGGGCATTTGGGGTACTTCAAGCCCGTTTTGCAATTGTGCGTGGACCAGCACGTTTTTGGGATGAGAAGAAACACTTGCGAGATATTATGAAGCGTGCATAGAAATAATGCATAATATGAGTCGTGAGGGGCGAAGGAGATATTGGTAACAATGACTTTGATGGAAGTGATGCAAGTACGCTGTAGAAGTGTCACATGCGTATACACCAGAATTAGAAGACTTCATGCAAACTCATTATCAGATCAGGGACAATGTTACTCATTCTCAATTGCAGTCAGATCTTATCGAGCATTTGTGGGAACGACATGACGACTAATAACCTCTATCAATTTAAAGTTGAAGTTGTATTTTCAATTCCAATTCCAATTTCAATTTCAATTTCATGTTGTATTTTAATTCCAAAATTCAATTTCATGTTGTATTTTAATTCCAATTTCAATTTCATGTTGTATTTCCAATTCCAATTGCAACATAATAAATAATGACTACAAATTAAAAAATAATAGCAACATAATAAATAACAACTAAAAATTAAAACCCCGCTTTTTCATAACCACTATCTTCAGGTTATTTGATATGTTGCGAGAAAGTGGGTCGTACGTAATGTCGGTTCCATGATTTTCATCTCATTTGCATTTGAATTTCTTGCTGTCTTTGCTTCAATTTCTAGCTGTTTGCGATGTTGCTCAATGCTATCTCTGGTTGAGCATAAATTTTTGTTATTCAATCGCTCGACTTTTTGTCGTTCCACTTCCATTCTTTCATTCCGTTTTGATGATGAATCATGTGATCATTCGTTTGTTTTGGTTTGATCTTGTTTTAAGTTGTTTCTTCGAAGCCTTTCTGCCCAATGGCCTATCGAGGTTGGGAGAGGACGGGGTTCCCGGTGTCATCTAAATATGGAGTTGAATAGTAGGATTGACACCAGGCGGTCAGCGGGACTACCAGGTTGAATGAGTTTTTCTCTCTTATTCTTGGTCGGATTGCAGTCCATTTCCATCCCATTTTCAATATATTCCAACAATGCTCGTATTGAAATGGTTTTCTAGTAATCTTAGCAAACATTTCTTTTGCTTCATCAACCTGAAAAACATATGAAATTATTCAGTTAATAGTTCAAATATCAAATCATACTAGTGTCTAAATTAAAAGTTTATATCTTACATTATTTTGCTCGGTGTGTCCACTTTGTCAGAGTCTTTCAATTTGACTATATAAAATGACAAATTTTACGCATTTTGCATTTATATCGATCAACGACTTTTAATGGGAATTGAAACGCTCTTCATGATTGACTCCATGGTTTTAGAAATATTCTGCAGTATTAACTGCTTGGAATGCACCGCCTTGTTGTTCATTCGATGGTATCTTTGCGTATTAAGCCATACGAGACATAATTAATTTATCTTCTTCTACGGAAAGTTCTTTATCCTTTCTTGTTTTTCTCAATCTTGGAAACGACTTCATTTTTGTGCGTGTATCTTGTGGGATTGCTCTAAATAGTATCATCATATAAGTCAGTGTGGATTCATAAACAAATCGGTTCAAAGAACCCGTCATATTGTAAATCCATCTACAAAAAAAAAAAAATCTAATCAATTTAAAAAATGAGCAATTTATAAAGTATACAAATAAATCTATCAATTATAAAATTTCTAATTAATTTAAAGAATGAGCAATTTATCAATTAAAAAATTATAAATTTATCAATCTAAATTTAAAAAATCAATTTGTCAATTTAAAGAATGAGTAATTTATTAATTAAAAAAAATTATAATCAATTTAAAAAATGAAGCAATTTATGAAGTATATATATTGAATCTATCAAATATAAAATTTTATAATAAATTAAAAAATTAACTTAATTTTATCCGTTTGAATAAGACATTGTTGCAGATTTGCAAATTAGAACTGCAAATTATAGTTAAAAATAAAAACATTACCAGTTGTGAGGCGGCACGCGCGCGGTACAAAAGAAGCGGGTTCAGCACCTCTTCGAAACGGTGTGCCTCAGCGCCGCTCACTGCGCGCCTGAGCGGATCTCTGCCGGATACCTACTTTGCATGTCTTCTTTCAACTGTGTTTCTTTCTTCACTCTTTACTCTTTCGCTGCTGCTCTCTCTCTGTTCTTTTAACGTTTCAAAAGTTACAGTTGGACAGTATCTCAGAAGGGTTGGAGATGGGATTGAAGAAGAGGATTCAAAGATATGTTCTTTGCATGAGATCTCTGTTTGTATAGACGCCACGAAATAAGACCACAATTGATGGGATAACTCATTAGATGCGGAACCATAATAATAATACTTTGCATCTTGCACTGCATCCATAGTTGCCAAATGTGACTTTCAAATCATGGATGTTTGTGTTTGCCACCTAAGATATATCTCAGTTGGGACTTTATAGTTTTGATGGATTGGACACTGCATTGTAGCGATTATGAGATCATCTTGGACCTAACTCAGGTTGGAGTGCTTTCTGTTAATATCTCAGTGCAGCTGTTGTTTGTATAGACCCGAAGTATTTATTGATCCCAAAAACGATTTATCAATAATAAAAAAATCTAATAAATACAATATAAAATAATAACTTTACTTGAACAAAAAAACATATTCTTTATTGAAAACATACCTGATATGGATCCAAAATTCTTGGCTACCATTAGTCTTCCAAATCTGCAAGGGATGAGATCAAACAAAAGCTAGGGTTGAAGATAGTTCTTTCCTTCTCCCCAAAGTGTGTTCTACCAAACCCTTGTATAATTCTAGGGCTCTATGTACTTATATATAGAGCATAAGGGAAAAATTGGGTTTTGGTCGAATGTGTTTACCAAAGAAAATGAGAAGATAGAACCATGGACCTATAGCCAGTTAATATTAAACCATCCCATAAATGACCCATAATTAACATGCACAATTATACAATTAAAATTGTAATATGATTTTGCTTAGTCCATGATTAAAAAATTAATTTAACATTCTCCCACTTGGACGACATAATCATAACTCAAATGTTTTCTCAATAGATTTACATATCCATAACCAATTATATATAATTAACGCACCGAGTGAATGCATGAATTGTCATAATCAGGTGTTACTAAACAAAATCATAACTCAAATGCTTCAACAAGAGACTTACATAGCTATAACCAGTCATATACAATTAATGCACCGAGAGGATGCATAAATCATACATAATTAGGCGCTACTGATCTAGAATCATTTCTGTAACATCCCAAAATATACCCTAGTCATTTTATAACAATTTTAGGGTATTTTGTAAGTAAAATTTGAAATTTCTCATAATTTAAATACAAAACGTGAAAATAGATAAACCCGGAATTAATATAATAAGCAAGGGTAAAGTGGTAAATTACCACTTAGGGACCTAAGTGTCCTAAGATGAAAAGATAGTATGGCCAGTATAGAATTTGAATAAGTTAGATTGAGAATAGAAAGGAGTTGGAGGACCTAATTGTAAACAAAGAAAAAATGAAAAAATATCAAAAATGAGATAAGATCATTATGAGAGACCAAAAGCATTGAAGAGAAAAAGGAAGAGGCAAAGAGAAGAAGAAAGAGGAAGAGGAGAAAGAACAGGAAGAGAAGAACAAAATGTACGGATTTCTATGGGTTTTTATGGATTAGTTGCAGATGCCTTATAGATTTCTATGGATTTGTATGGAAAAAATCAAACCATAAACCCATTTTTTGATGAGCCCCAGGTATAAAAAGACTACTTGGTATATTGGTTGTATTTTGGATTAAGGTTGGTTGAGTGTAATCCTCAATTGGAATATTGTATTAAGGAAATATTGGGGTTTGCTGAGGCTGAATGCATCAAAATTTCTCAAAACCCATGTTTTTGTATTGACCATAACTTGGTCATAACTCATCTAAATTGAGTGATTCAAATTTTACATGGGTATACTAGACTTAGCAGGAGAACATATCTCGCCCGAAAATAGGTATATCAAAATTCAGAACCCTTTAGACTTATAAATTCATCCAAAATTAAGGCGGCATTTATGGTGTCGCGCTGATGGCGGAAGTGGGACACTATTATCATTTTACGATTGTTGGCCTCGACTTAGACGACCATAAATTCTTCGTCTGAACTCCGTTTCAGGTGTTCTTGGACTCTATGGAAGATCATTGGTCGATATTCTAGAATATGCACAGCCGTGGAGGACGTGCGGTGGGTCTTCTGCTGAAATCTATGTTTTTCTAGAGCTGCTGGCCGGATAGGGCTGGCCGACTAGGATTGGCTACTCATGTCTGACCTCCAACTTCGGACGGTCATAACTTCTTCGTCCAAGCTCCGTTTCAAGTGTTTTTGCACTCTATGGAAATCCCATTGAGTCAGGAATCCATCCATATATAGCATGATGAAATTGGAACTCATATTAGGTCGAAAATTATATGAAAACGATGGCTTTCTTGGTAACCATAGTTATTCATATTATGAACTCATAAATAGCTCATAAGCATACATGGTAACCATAGTCATTCATGCATATAATGAGATATGAAAAATGCAAAGATACGAATAAATGATTAGTAAATATTTGCATATGATTCTGGGATGACAATAACTATTTTGGGAATATGAGATATGTCTTAAGCATAAAATCTGCTAGCGTGGATTATGGCTTGCCCCAGGAACTGGTA
This sequence comes from Tetrastigma voinierianum, assembly GCA_016808115.1. NCBI lineage: Eukaryota > Viridiplantae > Streptophyta > Magnoliopsida > Vitales > Vitaceae > Tetrastigma > Tetrastigma voinierianum. The sequence continues at coordinate 306,150 of JAEQBH010000376.1, read as the reverse complement.
GAGGGATAGTGGGCGTGCGCAACAAGGCAGTATGTAGCATCGCCGATCGGTTGGCCTGTTTGGGTCATTACAATGACCCGGGGCCTTATAGATGGTCATTGTCTCGTATAATGATAACGCGCCTTCGGGCTCTTATAGATGGCAAGACACGATAATAAACAAGGCCTTCGCCCTTATGTAATTCACTGCTTTCAGACAAGGAGTACAAATACTCTTTAGGCCCTTATAATTTCCTTTATCCACTTCTAAGGTTTATGTAGGCATGAAACATGAAACAAATGACAAGTATATGCAAATGATTCGAAAATGATAAAAGTACATGACATGATATGAGAAGCATAACATTGCTATGTGATGATATGTAAATAGTGACAAGTACATGTTGACAAGAACAAGAAGAAAAATGTAAACGACCTGAAATGAAACATGATATGATAAGGAAGTATAAGATTGCATAAGCATGTGTAAATTATATTTATGGAACATATATAAGCATGTGTATATGACAAGTATAAAATATGACATAAGCATATGATATGTTATATGTATATGTAAATGTGTAAAGTGAGATGACTCTTATTGGTGGTCATCCATGAGTTATTCCCACTAAGCGTAAAGCTTAGCACGAGTTTCATTCGTGTAGGTATGGAAGCAGAGGCAAGAGGACAAGACAATCCGCATCAGTCTCCAAGGTCAACACATCATTAGGTGCTCACTTGAAGACTTTTTGGTCTATTTTGTATATGTAATATCTTTTTTGTTGTTTGTAAACAAATGAAGCAATGTAAATATTGTAAATGTTGAACACTTCCATGTATGGAGCTTGTATACATTTTGTAATCCGCTGCTACAGGATATAGTACAAGTTAAGTGTTTAACATTATATGATTGAACAAGCTTAAAGGCTATAAGTTATAAAATAAAAAGTGACACCCTCGCTTGACACTGGGTGCCGGGTTGGGAGCGTCACAATTTCAATGACAAAAGTATTGATTTAATAGAAAGAGAAAACATCATTATGTTATTCACCTGGTCAAAATGACACAAAAACATAAGATAATGACAAACGTCAAAATGTGCATGTAATAATGAAAAACAAGAGATTTCCTTACAAAATACATGAAAAGGCAAAACTCTCATTGAAACAAATATTTAGGCTCCTAACAATCTCATGCGAGTGATGTGTTCTTGAAACACACAAATAGGTAAGCCTTTGGTTAGTGGGTCTACTAACATGCTAGTTGTAGGCATGTGCTCAACTGAAATGAGGGACTCTACAACTTTCTCTTTCACAAAAAAGAACTTCACATCAATGTGCTTGGAGCGAGAAGTGCTCCTAGTGTTCCTAGAGAAAGAAACAGCTACGGAATTATCACAAAACAATTTTAGCGGTTAGAAATGGAGTGAACAACCTCCAAAGCTGAAATGAAGTTCCGTAACCATATTGCATGACAAATAGCCTCATAACAAGCCACATACTCTGCCTCCATAGTAAAAGAAGCTGTAAGTGTTTGTTTGACACTTTTCCACGAAACAACTCCTTCAGCCATCATAAAGATATAACCAGAAGTGAACTTTTTATCATCCACATAGCCTACATAATTGGAATCACTAAAACCAACCACCCCAAGAGTGTCGGTATGTCGATATGTCAACATGAGATCCTTGGTACCCTGAAGATACCTCAAAACTTTATTAGCCACTTTCTAATGGCTTTGACCAAGATCACTCAAGCACTTGCCCAACACACCGACAACAAAAGCAATATCAGGACGTGTGCATACTTGAGCATACATCAAGTTTCCCACAACTGAAGAATAAGGGATTGCTTTCATCTGATCTCTCTGAATATATTCTAAGGACATTGGCCTTTGGAAAATCTGTCACCCTTTACAATTGGTGCCTTACTAGAAGAACATGATTGCATATTGAACCTTCTGAATGCTGCCTAATATAAGTCCGTTGAGACAATCCGCATCACCACTAGGTCTATCGCAAAGTATCTGTATGCCCAAGACATAAGATGCTTCCCCAAGATCCTTCATATCAAAATGGCTAAACAATAATTGCTTTGTCTCAATCAACAAGTCAGTATCATTAGCTGGGAACAAAATATCATCAACATATAGAACCAAGAATATGTATTTGCTCCCATTGACCTTTATTTATACGCATTGATCTACGATGTTCTCCTTAAAACCATTGGTAGTGACAACTTCATCAAACTTAAGATACCACTTTCTAGAAGCTTGCTTTAAAGCATAACTGGATATCTAGAGTTTACAAACCATGTGGTCCTTACTAACTTCCTCAAAACCAATAGGTTGAGACATGTAAACATCCTCAACTAAGTCTCCATTTAAGAAAGTTGTCCTCACATCCATCTGATGCAACTCTAAATCAAAATGAGCAACTATAGCCATAATAATAATAATGCGTAAAGAGTCTTTAGTGGACACGGGAGAGAAGGTTTCCTTAAAATCAATACCTTCTCTTTGACTGTAACCCTTAGCCACTAATCTTGCTTTATATCTCTCTACCTATCCCTTGGCATCGCGCTTGGTCTTGAACATCCATTTGCACCCAATAGTTTTGTAGCCATCTGGAAAATGTACCAAGCTCCACACTTTATTCTGTGACATGGAAGTCATCTCATCTTTCATTGCATCGATCCAGAAGTTGGATTGAGGACTAACAATGGCTTCTTTATAGGTAGTCGGATCTGATACATCACCAACATCATACTCATACTCTTGCAAGTAGACAATATAGTCATATGAAATTGCAGACCTACGCGCTCTCTCTGACCTCCTCAAGGGTATATCCATGGCTAAATCTAGGGCTACTACATCTGGGGCTACTGGATATACATCCTCAATTGGTTCATCAATTGTAGTGGCTACTGGATGTTAGTCAACAATAGGGTTAAAGATCGGAGCGGAAGTAATAGGCACAGGATTCTTTGAACACAATTTCTTCTGGCCCTTGGCTTGTACCAGTATCATCCTCAAAATAGATAGCTCAATTTGACTCAATCACTCTGGTGGTGTGCGACGGGCAAAAAAAACCTAGAACCTCTTAATCCCACATAATAACCAATAAATTACCAATTGATGGTCTTTAGATCAAGTTTCTTAGATTACGGGTTGTATGATCTCACTTCCACCTTGCTACCCCAAACATAGCAGTGACGAAGACTAGACTTCTTTTGTAACCATAGCTCATACGGAGTCTTAGGAACAAACTTACTAGGCACTTGGTTCAAAATATAAGCTGCATTTTACAAAGCTTCACCCCACAAGAACTCAAGTAATGAGGAATTAACAAGCATACATCGCACCATATCAAAAAGCATGCAATTCTTCCTCTCTGCAATTCCATTCTGTTGAGGAGTACCAATCATTGTATACTGAGCATCAATGCCACATTCCTGAAGGTACATTGCAAATGGTCTAAGGTTGTGTCTCTTCTCATCATATCTACCATAATACTTACCACCTCTATCAGAATGAACCACTTTGATCTTCTTCCTTTGTTGTAGAGCAACTTTTGCTTTGAAAGCTTTGTATATTTCTTGCTAACAGCATACAAGAAATCTTTTGCATTCTCAATCTTAGGAATACTTGCATAAATGGAATCCTCCATATGATTCTCCATGATAATAAAACAAAAAATATTAGAATAATCCTAGTCCTCATAGAATTTTTTTTCTCCATTTGCAGAACTCTCAACAGTGGGTTTTGGAGGAGTTTCAACTTTCAAGGCCAAGTTCAGTTGCATAATTGTCAAATTCATCATGAGAGATTTAACCCATTGTTTGTAATTAGTCCCATTAAGTTTTGTGATGGTAGAGAACTGAGGAAAGCTCAAAGCTGAAGAATAAACAAGATAGAAAAAAAAAAAAAAACATGTAAAACAAAGACATGCAAATTGCTCAATTCTTCGGCTTACCAAATTACCTACAAAAGTGGTCACCAAATGCTAGAGTCTATAAAATGCAAAAAGACTCATACACAAGTAAGAGTAATTCACCAGCCGTCACAACCAAATGCGTCAATTTCCCATCGATAGGGTAGTAGAATTACGCGGTTCATGACACTTAATGAAATCTCTTCACCAAACTAAGCATCCTACCAAATAATCAAGTCATCGATAGAATAACTTCATTATCCGTATGGATCTTAGCGAAGTTGATGCGCAAGACAGGAGAAATTATAGTTGCAGCATCAATTCCAAATATATCCAACATGCTTAGACTCATGAGAGGCAAGTTCATAAGCATTCAATATTTCTCAGTTTTACCCAAGTTCATAATCATTCAATCTTATTCACAATACGATGCTATAAATGATTACAAATAGCATACACATAGATTGCTAAAGCAATGTGTGCAAAGAAAATAAAAATGTTATAAAGTTGGGTAAGAATTCAATTTTGATAAATCATACCATTCTATTCCAAAAAAAAAAAAAAGAACTTAAGTAAGGGTAGAATTTAAAAAACAAAATTACGCTTGTCTTGATAATGGAGGAAGAGGAAAATAGCACATTGCTTTTTAATGTGGTGTGACCAAATTGTTGATACACTGCCACCAGAGACTTGTTTAGAATCCCCAACAACAATGCTAAAAACTTGATTGGTTGCATGTCATATTTTGTAATTCTTTTTACTTTAATCATTTTTATACTTTCAATTTGGTATGCCTTACTGCAAGTGCACATGTTAACAAGTAATAAAGTTGATTATAAGTCTAGATATCATTCCCATAGGGATTGATGAGAAAATTTAAAGATCAATTACCTCTACTACTCAAGAACATCACTATTTGAACCTCTGTTTTAATGAGTGGACTAACTAACATAACTAAAATAACAGTGTTTTTGTCACTTTTTCTTTGGTTGAATTGATGTCTAAATCTAAAGGAATTAAAGGTTTCATTGAGAATTAATAAACACTGGGAATGGGATCAGTGTTATGTTCATCAATTTGCATATTGTTAAAAAACAACATAATTATGGGTATGAATTATGGATTTGTCCTAGTATAACCTTGAAATACCTTCAAACACTATACATTTCACCATTTATATCTCCATGTTCCTATACTAGGTCAATGTGTCTAAACAGCTACTTTTAGAATCAGGTTCTCTCTAAGAATCAGTTGCCTTTCCTAAACCAATACTCATCAACCATTTCTCAGGACTAAAGTCCACTTGTCCCCATAGACAGGGTAACACGAGCCTCCTTCAATGTAATTGGCACCTCAATCAACAATTTGACCAGAACAATCACTTCCAACAACAGAAGCACAAACATTCTTTCAAATTGAGATGAAACCTCTAAATATTAAACTGATAACCCATTAGGTGGTCCTTATGCCTTAGGAATACACTTCTGCTATCACTCAGAAGGGAACCTTGAAGTCAGAGGTTAAAGCATCACTTGTGATTCCTCAAAGTGATAATTAGAGTTTATTAGTTCTAATAGTATCAATTTAATGTACCACTACCGCTTTGCTCTTAGAACACCCTTCTCTCAGGTCACCATAAAGGGGTCCCGGAAATCAAAGTAGTTGGTATAACTTTTTCTCTCGGGGGTATAATTCCATCGAAACTTAGAACATATCATTACAAGAATAGTACCCATTAGATAAATCCAATCTTCAACCCACAACTTAAATTTAAATAATACAAAAATGATAATCAAAACACCAAACCCTTCCCAGAAGGAGCTTAGCTTTCCATAACTGATCACAAATAACAATGACTAGTTGATTAAACAAATTAATTGAAACTGAAATCAAAACTGAAGAAAAAGGTTTTCCAAAAATATTTCTAGTTTCCCTTTAAGTTCAGACATAAATGGAACTTGATATTCAAAGATCCCAGCTCAATATTGCAGCTCAGATCAACTACTCTAATTCTAACAAATGAAAAATCTAAGAAAATAAAACTAAAAATAAAAAAATAAGAAAAGAAAGAAAAAAAAATGTACAAAAGCTTCAGTCTCTCTCCCTCTGTGCTCATCCTCTGATTCAGTATTCGATGATGCCCTTTTTCGTGCCTTATCTCTTTCTATTTATAGACTCATTAAATGCTGAGCTGGAATTCTAGGCAGATTTTGTGGACTTCAATGCAAACCCACTTAATACTTTGTCGCGACACTAGTAGCAATGTCGTGACATTCAACATCCTTATTTGTTTTCATATTCTGTTGTGGAACTTGTTGCAATAATGGCTGCTGTTGTCTTCCAGATTTGCCTTTGAAGTATTTGTCGCGACATAATTTATTTTTTTCGCGACAATGTTGAAGCATTGGATGTCTTCTGAGTTGTTGTTAGATTGTCATGACACTACGGCTTGACATTCACCTTGGATAATTTTCACAACAAACTTGTCATTGTCGTGAAAAACTTTCAGTTGATTTCTCATATATTCTCCTCATATTTGTCGTGACAAAGTTTGAAATGTCGCGACAATGTTCTTTGCCTTCTGCCTTTGCGCTATGTCGCGACAACTTTTAGTTGTCTTCTTCAAGGATTCTTCTCAATATTTGTCGCGAAAAGGCTCTAATTGTTGCGACACTTTTTCTGCTAATTGCCTTTAGTTTTTTCACGACAATATTGAGATTGTCATGACATTCTGCACTTCCTGCCTTGGCCAAATTAGCTGCTTTTCTTGCTCTTTTTACTTCTTTTGCTCTTAATCCCTGCAAAACACTAATCTGAGTGAAGATTCCATAAGTTTGCATTAAATTGAACATTAAGGTCTTAAATATGCATGAAAATGGATCCAGATGAGTTTCACACTCATCAAACTCCCCCAAACTTAAAGTTTTGCTTGTCTCTAAGCAAATAAAAGACTCATTGTTTGTCGTCAAGCAATTTAAACTGATTTTGAGGCCATTTTTCTTCTCAATTATCTTTTCAATCATATCAACAATTTGGATTCAGTGAAATGTTAGTTGTGATATCAATTCCAACTAAGCTTCAATTCATGAATCCTAAAAATTTTCAATTTAGATCATCCAACAAATAGATGACTCATAGAATATGGACAACTACAGTTCTTGACCTCTAATGTGAGAGTGTGTTGGTATTCTCTTTATAACTTATTTGCAGGTTAGGTAACCTTATGAGACTTATTGTAAAAGAATGGAAGTCTATTTAGAGTGACTTGGGTCCCATAGGCTTGTTGATCATATTACTCTCCACTAATTTAGGCATACACCATCCTTAGGATCAAATAGGTCTTCTACACTTGTAATGTATGGCTTAGGCATTGGGTAGTTGACTGCAAATTTAAGGCTCAAATTCACCCAAAGTGCACATACTATTCAACATTTTGCCTTGAAACTCATCATCCTTGATTTTCTTCTAAAAACATCCTTCAAGCACCCCCAACCTTGGTTTGGTTCATCTTTCTGCATATTTTCCATTGTGGCATTTTCTTTTTCCACTTTCTATTTTCAATTCAGTTCCTTCATCCCAAAAGCTCTTTTCTTTTCATTTTTGTTCAAGGTTTTGGGTTTGTAACTCCCGTACCAGTTGGCATTAGGGTACTAGTTGTAGAACATCCCTAAGAAATTAACGGCTCAAGAGAGGAAGGCTACAAGGCAAAACACATTCCCCCTTGAAACTGTATGCTTTTTTAGCTTGTCAATTTTCTATTGTGCACCTTTTTTAGTACATTTTTCTCAATTGATCTTCCTTTCATATCCCTAATTCTTATCCTTCTTCACATTCCAAAATTGTACTCCCGCAAACTTGTCCTCTTGATTACTTTTTTTTTATTGCACTCAACTTGCAATTTAGGCAAACTAAGGGTTCTCTACTAAAGGATTAGATTTAAGGAAAGATTAAGGATTTGCATGTGGCTTTAATGATGAAATTGACATTAGACTCAAACAAGGTACTAGGGTTTATGCATACACATATCAAAGGGTAGGCTTTGAAAGGCACAAACTTTCCAAGGATGGCCTAAATCATTTCTTATTGATTGTGATGCCTAGGATTTCGCCTTGAATAATAATATAACAAGTTCTAGGACCCTTGTGAGACTAAAATTATGATGGATCCAATAAGGTGTTCCTAACCCAAGCAAAATTAGTTTTTCAAGGTACTGATGACCGATGTGCATATTTTTAGTGATCATATGAACTGTACTGTTCAAGCAAACTAGAATTATTAGCTTTATCAACATTGTCATCAATTTCAAACTTTAAGATCCTAAAATTTCATCCTAATTGTCATTGACATTATAACTTTTCAATTCTATTGAAATCAAACTGCCCAATTTCATTTACAAATTGTTTTGTGTGGTTTCTAAATAGATTACTATTGTAACACCCCAAATTATACTCTGACAGTTTTATAACATGTCTAGGGTATAATAAAAGTAAATATATATTTTTTCGGAATAAAATAATGCTAAAAATAAAATAACCAAAAATCCATAATTAATTCAAGAGTAAGGGATAAATTAATAATTTATCAATTCAGGACCCAAGGGTCATATAATAATAAGTTCATATGTCAAAGTAGGATTTGAATAAGTTAAATGGAGAATATAATGAAAATGAGTGACCAAAATGCAAAAAGTCAAAAAAGTGACTAGGCCAAACATGGCCTTATTTTAGCCTAAAATATCTCGTTTTGGGGCATTTATGTTAGGGCAAATTGGATAAGGGAGAAAGAAAAGAAGAGAAGAGAAGAGAGGAGAAAGAAAGGAAGAAAGGAAGAAGAAGAAGAAGAAGGAAGAAGGAAAGGCAAATGTATGGATTTTTGTATGGATATGTATAGGGATACTTGTTTGGAGGTTTAGATACCTCTTTTTGTGTAGAATACTTGTTTGGAATGGTTGTTTGGTTTGGTTGTGGTCCTCAATGGAGGAAAAATTTGTATAGAGAAAATGTTGGGTTTTAGGGGAGATGTTGTCCGTTTGTTTGAAACCCATGTCTTTGGTTTGGCCATAACTTGGCCATCACTCATCCAAATTGAGTTATTCAAATTTTTAAGTAAATTAGACTTCAAGGAGAACAAATATTCTTGAAATAGGTATATGAAAATTTGTACCCCAAGCAGTACTTTAAAATTGCCAAAGTGAGGCCTGCTTTTAGTCATTTCGATACGCTTCTGCTTTCGGGAACAGTTTTGGTATTTAGGCCATAAGTTTAGTTTCACTCATCCAAATTGAGTGATTCAAATTTTAAGATAAACTAGACTTCTAGGAGAACAAATCTCTCTGAAATAAGTATATCCCAATTTGGACCCCATTGGACCCAAAAAATTCATCAAAATAAGGGAACAATTATGTCCCTAAAATCTGTCTCATAACAGTCACTCGAACTGGAGTAATTCCGGTTGTTTACATCATAACTTGAGTTATACTGATCCAAATGTGGTGATTCAAATTTATGTAAAAACTAGACAACTGGACGAACAACTTTCATGAAGAAATTATGTCAAATTATGTCTTTATCATTCTCAAAATATTTTCAAATATAGGACACAATTCCAAATTATGTTCCTGGAAACTGTCCAAGAGCAGTTCTGAATGTTTAGACCATATCTCCCAAATTAAAACTCCAAATGACATGATGTTTAAACCATAAGAAACTTAAGACATAGGGGTATATTGAGTTAGAAGATCACTTTCTAACACCCGCTTATAGGTCAAAATTGTATCGAAAATGGACTTGGGAACCGCCTCTCGAACTGCTCGTGCAAAAATTGCCATGGAAACTTAAATCAGAAAAGGTTATATAATTGTATTGTTATATGAAATAATGCATCATAGTAATATGATCATGGATAACAAGTGTTATGAAAACTAAAGAGAATACACATATAATTTTGTTATATGAAAAAGTATAGTTAAATGTTTATATGTTATTCATATATATGGGATATTTTTTTTTGATACCTGAAAGATTGTTAAGAAAACATAATAAAACTGATTCTCTCATATGACCGGTAGTCGATAGTAGGCATGCTTAGGGATACAGCTGTTGTAGCATACGCTTACGAGATATCAAGGCCCTGCTTTGGTTGATGCATATATCCTGCCAGATCATTATAGCAGTCTCCGTCAGTCATACAGACAGATCACTGCCTCATACAGTGATAACACTTTCAGGTATATACAGTTATTTCCCGTATCCACTTCTAAGGTTTACGTGTGCATGAAACATAAAGCAAATGACAAGTATACACAAATGAGATGTATATGATATGATATGATATGAGCACCGCTTATGTGATGATAGTATATGGTTACAAAGAACAATAAAAGTGTAAGAGACATGAAAAAGTATATGAAATATGATAAGAAATGAAACATGTTATGAAGTAGATATGAGAAATGGATAAGTATATATGTAAATGTTATATTTTGTCATAAGTATATGCATGTATCTATAGAGATGATCCTGCTTGGTCGTCCACAAGTATTATTCCCACTAAGCTATAAGCTTAGCACGGGTGTTTCATCCATGTAGGTACAGAAGAGGAAACCAGAGGACAGGACAATCCGCATCAGCAATCAAAGTCAACACATCTCTAGGTACCCATTGGAAGATCATTTGATCTAATGTATATGTATTTTTGTTTCTTTTGTAAGCAATGTAAATATTGTAAATGTTGAACACTTCCATAAATGGAGCTTGCATATATTTTGTAATCTGCTGCTACAAAATATAGTACAAGTTAAATGTTTAACATTATATGAATGAACAAGCTTAAAGATTATAAGTTTATAGTAAACAAGAAAAAAAAAATGACACCCTCGCTTGACATAGGGTGTCGAGTGGGGGGTGTCACAACTATAATTTCAGAAGTTCATTTTGATTCACCAATTCATTTCAGTCCAATCATCATAGCACAAGTAACTTAACAAAAATCATCCAAATTCAACCAAACAATCAAACTCACAGTCTTCAATATTCAGAATATGTACAAAATTGCAAGAATATTAAAAAAAAAACACAATTTGCACAAATTCATCAAAGAGATTTCATTAAATTTATGAAACAATTACAAAGAGAGTTTAGATAAAACAAATACACATAAGAGATTCATTGTTTTTGGTTTTCCTTAGGCTCTACTAGAGATTTTGAAAGTTGCCTAAGAGGTTTTAAGGGTATCATTCGAATTTTTGAGGGTTTAGTTGGAATATGTACTGGAGGTTTAAAAGGTATTACTTAAGGTTCTGCAAGTTGACTAAAAGGTATTACAAAATCTTGCACATCCCAAGTACAATGTAAGGAGGCACATAACTGATACAATCTTGGTAGTGACACTCTTCTTCTCCCCGACTATTGTCATTGCCCAGTTGAGTATTTGTTCATTTGCCTTTGTCAATTCACATTGCCTCTTGCCTCTTGACTCCAAAGTTCCCCTCAAATTTATCTATTCCTGAGTCCTCAACCTCAGGCTTTCACTATAAGAGTGCAAACTGTTCAGCCATGCTCTATCCCTAGAAACCAAAGACTTTATCATTCCATTGTCTCTTCTCTCCAACATTCTACATAGATCACCTTCTTTCTTCTTTGATTCCTCCCAATAAGCTGCATCTCTATCCCTCAACTCATTTCTCCACATTGCATATCTTTCCTCCAATTCTCTCTTCCACTCTAGATCTCTCTATTTGATTGCCTCATCCTAGAACTGATCTTTTCTTCTTAATTCTTCCTCAAAGTAAAAGTCCCTCTCTTTTAACTCTGCCTTCAATTGAGAATCCCTTTTCTTCATGTTTTGCTCCATACTGGCCAACATTTCCATAACATCTACATTGCTGCTCTATTGCCTAGAGCCTTCAGCTTGCTCACTGTGGTATTCTTTGACATCTGGAGACAAGTTCCAAATTGGGTTGACACTTCTTTTCCTTTCTTCTCTTCTCTTCATTGTGCTCACCACAATTGCTTGCTCAATCCGCTCACTTTCTCTTCTTCCTTCTTTAATTTCTTTCATTTTTACCTTACCCTTGTCTGATGGAGGTTTGGTTATGGCAATGAGGGTGAGGGGAGAGGTCTTTGGGCATCTTTCATCTTCTTCTTTGTTGAACCTGACCCCTTTACTTATGCACAAGTAAGTTATTATGGCTGGATAGGGAAAGTGACCCTTGAAATTGCTGCCCTAGTACATCAAAATCGATTGTTCAATGAGCTTTCCAAAGCTGATCTTATACCCCTTTAGAATGGCATATAGTAGGATTGCCTTTTCTTGCCTCACTGTGCTGACATGCTTGGTTGGCATCACTATTGAACTTAAGAAATAGAACCAGATCTTGGCTTCTACAGTTAGTGCTCCTTTGGCTATTGACTTATGGGGATTCTTCTTGTTGCTCTTCCACTCTTCTTTTCCATCAGTGAGCACCTCCATTCTTCTTGTAATCTGGTTTTTTCTTTAGCTCTTTGAATTTTGTCCTATCACTCAACTTTCCAAGTTTCAAAATGTGGTTGATGTCCTTCCTGTGGAAGGATACCCATTTCCCTCTGACATAACACCGGGTCTCCTTTCTTCCTACTAGGTTTGCGTAGAATTCCCTTACTAATGCAGCAAACCCAGATGGCAAGCGCTGACATATGAACTTCCAACCTCTCTTTTCGATAATCTCCTTGAAGGGAGAGATGAATTTCTTGAAGCCCCTCTCTCCAATGAAGTCCTTCTTTAAGATCTTCTTCTCCACATTCGTACACTCATCAAGACGAATCAACAAGCTCCTCATCATCGCTTTCCGTTTCTCTTTCCTCAACTCTTTTCCTTTTCCTTATTTCTTCATTCTCTACCTTAGGTTCGACATTTTGCTCTTGCACTTCTTTCGCAACCACTGTCTCTACTTGTTCAACAATTGGATCTTTTGCAGTTTCCACAAAGTCTTCCATGATCTCGTTTAGATTTGGGATCAAAATATGTTGCTCAGACATTTTGTTAAAGGAGGATTTGGGTCTAGGGTTTAGGATTGAGAAGATTTTGTCTGGTTTCTAACGGTCATAAATTAGAACGTTGATTTTGGGCTTTTCAAATCCTCTTTATATAGGCATAAGGAAATATGTCGTGACAATATTGTTGTGACCTAAAATTTTAATGTCACAACAATCAATTTGTCAAAATGTGAAATAATCTCGTGACACATAATTAAACCTGTAAAGCTAAAAGAATGTCGCGACAACGTTTTAAATGTCGCGACAATCAATTTGTCAGGATATAAAAATTATTTCCACGACCAAATTTTAGGCCTTGAGGTTTAAAACATTGTCGCGACAAACAATTCCTTGTTTCGCGACAAATGATGTTGTTATTCAGTGAAAGCTAGACAACAACTTTGTTGTGACAATTAAAGAATATGTCACAACAAATAAACCTAGATCACCGTTTAAATCACCCAAATTGTTGCACCATTTTTACTCATTTTTCACACACAACAACACACATCATTACAGATCACAACAAATCATGCTCTTGAACACAAATTTATCATGAACTAAGCATTTTAATTCAAGCATGGACAGTGCAGTTCAATTTTTTTATTCCAGCAAAACATTCAATTATAAAGATAAAGAAATTAACTACTAAGAAAGCTAATTGGAAGCTTCTCACATAATTGTAGAGCAAGCCTTTTCTCTTAAATTAGCTTAATTTCACTAATTGCTCAAAACTGTTCATTTATAATAACTCAAACTTAATACTCAGCTTTCTTGTCCTGAAAAACAATAAAAATCAACTAACATAAAAATCAAACTCGAAATCAAAACTTCAAACACACTAAATTAATTAAAAGCAAACTATCAATGGGAAATAAAAATTTTCTTGGGTTGCCTCCCAAGAAGTTGCTCAGTTTTATGTCTTTAGCTAGACATTGCTGCAGTATGCACTCTTTTCAGTAAACTTCTTTAAACATTAAAATCTCAAACTATTCTTCATTAAGAATTCCTCCAATATAGTGTTTCAGCCTTTGACCATTCACTTTAAATTCATTTCCTAACTCTGTTTTCAATGTAACTGCTCCAAATGGTGTGACTACAATGACTTTGAAAGGGCCACTCCATCTTGATTTAAGCTTCCCTGGAAAAAGTTTGAGCCTTGAGTTGTACAGTAGGACTAGTTCTCCTACCTTGAACTCTTTCCTTAGAATTCTCTGATCATGCCACTTTTTAGTCTTGTCCTTGTAGATTCTGGCACTGTCATAAGCTTAATTTCTTAGTTCTTCCAATTCATTCATCTGAAGAAGTCTTTTTTCCTTAGCAGCTTGGCAATCAAAATTTAGCTTTTTAATTGCCCACATAGCCTTATATTCTAGTTTAAGAGGGAGATGACAAGCCTTTCCAAATACAATCCTATATGAGGACATCCCAATAGGAGGCTCGTAAGCAGTTCTATAGGCCCACAATGCATTATCTAGCTTTACTGACCAATCCTTTCTGCTTGTGTTCACTGTCTTCTCAAGTATCTTTTTTTATCTCCCTATTAGATATCTTAGCTTGCCCATTTGACTGAGGGTGATAAGCCAAACCCATAGCATGCCTTACTCCATATATGCTCAAGAGTTTTGCAAACAATTTGTTAGCAAAATGGCTTCCCTCATCACTGATGATGGTCCTTAGGGCTCTATATCTATTCAATATGTTCCTTTGAACAAACCCCACAACTATGTTGACATCATTTCTAGGACAAGCAATAGCTTCAACCCATTTAAATACATAATCCACAACAAGGAGAATATATAGATTTCCAAATTATGGTGGGAAAGGTCCCATGACGTCTATGCCCCATACGTAAAAAATTTGCACCACTAGGATTCCTTGCAGAGGCATCTCATTTCTTCTATTTATGTTACCCATTCTCTAAGATAAGTCATAATGTTTGACCCATTTAGAACTGTCTCTGAATAATGTTGGCTAATAGGATCCTGATTGGAGAATCTTCTAGGTTGTTTTATCTCCTGCAAAGTGACCTCCATACTGTGATGCATGACACTTGTCTAAGATTTTAGCTTGCTCAGTCTCAGGTACACATCTTTTGATAATCTGATCTGCCCTCTTCTAAATAGCAATGGGTCGTCCATATATAGAATATGGCATCTATTCTCAACTTCCTTTTCTACTGAAAGGTGAATTCTGGTGGCATAATCCCACAAGTTATGTAGTTCACTATGTCAGCATACTAGGGTACTTGAACTGTTACTTGAAAAAGCTGCTCATCAAGGAAGTTTTCTTCAATTTCAATCTCTCTTTCATCTTCAGTAGGCTTCTCTATTGTGCATAAGTGATTAACTATCACATTATCACTGCCCTTTTTGTCCTTGATCTCTAAGTCAAATTCTTGTAACAATAAGACCCATCTGATTAGTCTTGGTTTGGTATTCTTCTTTGCCATCAGGTACTTAATTGTTTCATGATCTGTGTGTATAATGACATGAGATCCTAGTATATATGGTCTGAACTTCTCACATGCAAAGACTATTGCTAGCATTTCCTTTTCTATAGTTGAGTAGTTTTCTTGAGCCTCATTGAAGGTCTTGCTAGCATAATATATAGCTATGAAAATCTTTTATGTTCTTTGCCCCAAAACTGCTCCCATTTCATAATCACATGCATCACACATAATTTCAAATTCCTTGCTCCAGTCTGGTGTTGCCATAATGGGAGCTATGACCAATCTAGCTTTAATATCTTCAAATGTAGACCGACATGCTTCATCAAATTCAAACCTTGCATCTTTCTCAAGCAATCTGTACAGTGGTCTTGATATTTTAGAGAAATCTTTGATGAATCTCCTATAAAATCCTACATACCCTAGAAAACTTATGATTCCCTTTACTATGGTTGGTGGCATTAGAGTTTTAATTATAGAAATCTTGGCTTGGTCTACTTCCAATGTTGTTGCATAAATTTTATGTCCCAATACAATTCCTTCAGTTACCATAAAATGACATTTCTCCCAGTTTAGAGCGAGGTTCTTGTCCTTGCACCTTTGAAGTACAACTGCTAAATTCTCCAAGGAATTTTCAAAGCTGGAACCATATACAAAGAAATCGTCCATAAATATCTCCATAATTTGTTCTACCAAGTTTGAGAAGATGGACATCATACATCTTTAAAAAGTAGCAGGAGCATTGCACAGTCCAAATGGCATCCTTCTAAAAGCAAAGGTGCCATAAGGACATGTGAATATAGTATTCTCTTGGTCTTCGGGTGCTATGGCTATCTGATTGTAGCCTGAATAGCCATCCAAGAAACAGTAATGGGGATTTCTTGCTAATCTGTCCAGCATCTAGTCAATAAATGGCAAAGGATAGTGATATTTTATGCTGGCAGTATTAAGCTTCTTGTAATCTATTTAGACTCTCCATCCTATCATTGTTCTTGTAGGTATCACCTCATTTTATTCATTTCTGATCATTGTCATTCCTCCATTCTTGGGAACCACATGCAGTAGGCTCACCCAAGGGCTGTCTGATATGGCATATATAAACCTAAAATTTAGCCATTTGAGGACCTCCTTCCTCACCATTTCCTTCATTCTCCTCCATGAGGATTTTGTGCATACAAATAGATGGGTCGATCCCCTTTAGATCTTCCACTGACCAAGATATTGCTTCGTTTTGCTTTCTGAGAATTTCCACCACTTTCTTCTCTTTCTCTGCAATCAAATCTACTGCTATTATCACAAGTTTGGACTTTTAGCTTCAATGGTCATGATTGCATCTAATTTAGCTTCAATGGCTAACATTTTGTTCAGTTCCAACATACCTCATGATCTCAGTTTGCTACTGCTCCTTGAAGCTTTATATAGAGCTCAATAGTTACTCTTAGCTAGTTTTTCAATCAATTGAATTGCTTCTTCAGCACTTTCTTCTGAATGCACCTCCAAAGGCTGCATCCACTGTTCCCTTTGAAGTGTAGTTCATGGCATGATAGAAAATGTCCATCTGAGTCATCTGCTCAATTCCATACATGGGATATCTCCTCAACAACTGTTTATACCTTTCATAGGCATTGTATAATGACTCATCCTCCTTTTGTTTGAATGCTATGATCTCTCCTCTCCTCTCAGAAGTTAGAGCAGGAGGGAAAAATCTACTTAGATATGCCTCCACAAGTTCTTCCTGGTTTCTGACTGAACCATAAGGCAAGGATTCAAACTAGCTAGCTGCAATGTCTCTTAGGGAAAATGGAAACAACTGTAGTTTGATCACATCAAGGTTCACACCATTCATCTTTATAGTATTTGCCATCCTCAAAAATCTACCCAAGTGCTCATTGGGATCCTCACTTAGATGCCCAATAAACTGGTTTTGCTGCACCATAGTGATTAAGGTAGGTTTTAGTTCAAAATTGTTGGCCTCAATTGGTGGCTACCTCATTGTTTAGTATTCTTCTCTTATAACCGGTCTCCAAAATCCTTAATGGTTCTCTACCTTTGTTGAGGTCTATCCGTTGCTACTACAGGAATATTCTGATTACTTTCTCTGTGCTCTGCCATGACTGCTTTTTTAGTGTCAAGAGACAATAATTCAGCTTCTGGTCTTCTATGCATGTAATAGGTACCTGAAATTATAGCACACTAAAATCAAAGTGAGATCACTAGCTTAGTTAGAAAAATAGAAAGATATGCAACTAAGTCTAATACTTTTAGTTAGAACTATTTTTTCAATTTTTCTAAAAATTTGCTAAAAAGTAAAAATGTTCAAATTAGCAATTTCATTTTTTATTGGAATATTGATCTAAAAACTTCTTACTTCAATCCCTAGCAACGATGCCAAAAACTTGTTTTTGAATGTGGTGTGACCAAATTGTTGATACACTGCAACCAGAGACTTGTTTAGAATCCCCAACAACAATGCCAAAAACTTGATTGATTGCATTTCATATTGTCTACTTCTTTTTACTTTAATCATTTTTATACTTTCAATTTGGTCTGCCTTACTGCAAGTGCATAGATCAACAAGTAATAAAGTGGATTATAAGTCCAGATACCATTCCCACGGGGATTGATGAGAAAATTTAAAGATCAATTACCTCTAATACTCAAGAACATCACTATTTGGACCTCTGTTTTAATGAGTGGACTAACTAACAAAACTAAAATAACAGTGTTTTTGTCTCTTTTTCTTTGGTTGAAAAGATGTCTAAATCTAAAGGAATCAAAGGTTTCACTGAGAATTAATAAACATTGGGAATGGGATCAATGTACTGTTCATCAATTTGCATATTGTTCAAAAACAACATAATTATGGGTATGAATTTTGGATTTGTCCAAGAGCATAGTAGTATAGTCTTGAAATACCTTCAAACACTATACATTTCACCGTTTAGATCTCCATGTTCCTACACCAAATAACATGGGTCTAAACAACTACTTTTAACTGTTCTTCAAGAATTGTCAGTTTCCTAAACCAATACTCATCAACCATTTTTCAGGGCTGAAGTCCACTTGTCCCCATAGATAATGCAAACATGCCTTCTCATCAATCATACTCCAACCAAAACACTTAATCAACAACTCACCTAAACAGGTTGAATAAAATTCTTTCAAATTGAGATGAAACCTCTAAGTATTAAACTGATTACCCATTAAGTGGTCCTTATGCCTCGAGAACACACTTTTGCTGTTACTTAGAAGGGAACCTTGAAGTCAGAGGTTAGAACATCACTTATGGTTCCTCAAAGTGATACTTAGAGTTTATACACCACTAATATACCCCACACTTTGCCTCGTGAACACTCATCCTCAGGTCACCTCGTAGGGTCTTGGAAATCGAGTGTAGATATAGCTCTTTCTCTGCAGATAACCTACCTGAGCACTTAGAAGATCATTACTGTAATAAAGATCAATTAGATAAATCCAACTTCCTAACCCATAAATTTAAACTCTAAAGCCACTACAAAAATGATAATCAAACACCAATCCCTTCACATAAGGACTTAGCTTTCCATAACCTGGATCACAATAACAATGACTAGTTGGATTAAACAAATTCATTGAAATCGTGAATCAACCGGTTAGTGCGTTTTCCATAAATATTTCTAATTTCCCTTTAAGTTCAGACATAAATGGAACTTGATATTCAAAGATCCCAGCTTAATGTTGCAGCTTAAATCAACTACTCTGATTCTAACAAATGAAAAATCTAAGAAGAAAGTAAAAACTAAAATTAAAAAAAAAAAATAAGAAAAGAAAGAAAAAAAAAATGTACAAAAGATTCAGTCTCTCTCCCTCTGTGCTTGTCCTTTGATTCAGTATTCGATGATCTCCCTTTTCGTACCCTATCTCTTTCTATTTATAGGTTCATTAAATGTCATTGGAATTCTAGATGTATTTTGTGATCAATGTGCTCCACTTAATACTTTGTCGCGACACTAGTAGCAATGTCACGACATTCAGCATCCTTGTTTGTCTTCAGATTGTGTTGTGGAACTTGTCGCGACAATGGTTGTTGTTGTCTTCTAGATTTGCCTTTGAAGCATTTGTCATGACATAGTTTATATTTGTTGCGACAATGTTGAAGCACTAGATGTCTTCTGAGTTGTGAGATTGTTGCGACACTGAGGCTTGACATTCACCTTGATAATTGTTGCGACAAACTTATCATTGTCACGACAAACTTTCAGTTGATTTCTCATGTACTCTCCTCATATTTGTCACGACAAAGTTTGAAATGTCGCGACAATGTTCTTTGCCTTCTGCCTTTGTGCTGTGTCACGACAACTCTTGAAATGTCGTGACAACTTTTAGTTGTCTTATTCAAGGATTCTTCTCAATATTTGCCATGACAAGACTTCAATTGTTGCGACACTTTTTCTACTAATTGCCCTTAGTTTTGTCGCGACAATATTGAGATTGTCATGACATTCTGCACTTCTTGCCTTGGCCAAATCAGTTGTGTTTCTTGCTTCTTTTTTTGCTTCTTTTACCCTTAATCCCTTCAAAACACTATTAAGGTGAAGATTCCATAATTTTGAATTTAATTGAACATTAAGGTCTTAAATATGCATGAAAAATGGACTTTAAACTAGATGAGTTTCACACTCATCACACATAGTTTTCTTTAAAAAACAAACTCAATCTTTCCTCATTTCGTTTGCCTAGAAAACCCAAAAAAGGAAATATATCTTTCTTTTTCATGACAATTTGATAAACCAATTAAAAATATAACAATAAAAGGAGGATTAATTTCCGATTTATGACAACCTCAATCCAATTTTCACGGTTAGAATAGTGTGGGTCGAATAAATAAATCATAAAAAAAAAACCGATTTCAAAGATTCAAATTTGACGGTATTCATGCCAAACGAATTGAAAATGTCATTTAATTAATTAAATTATTATTATTATTATTTTAATTCTCTTGATTTTATCCCATGTGTCATGTCCCGTGACAATCAAATACAAATAAATATAATATAATAATAAAAGAAGAATTTAAATGATTGAAATTTCCTATTCTCCCGGTGCCATTAATGGCAATAAAAAAAAAAAAAAAACTTTGGTCTGACGATTTCCTTGATTTATCTCAGATTCTATCATGTCAATATCCTCTTTTTTTTTTTTTTTTTTAATTAAAAAGAACGTTAAGATAAGTACAAAAAAAAAAAAAAAGTAATAAGAACAGGTCTATTAGACCGCTATCGAGATCAATCCCAAAAGTAATTTCAAAGGAATTGTTTTTCTACTTTTGATCAAAGTAGCTCAGATAGTAATTGCTAAATTTTTTTGTATATTGATCTAAAAAATAATTGATCAATGATCAAAAGGTTCAATAAATATATTATAAAATAATAACTTTATTGAATAAAAAAACATATTAATTCATAGTGTGTAGAAAATATACTTAATATAGATTCGAAATTCTTGACTATCCTTAGTCTTCTAAATCTATAAAGGATAAGAAAAAAGAAAAATTAGGGTTGAAGATAGTTAATTTCTTTTCTTCAAAGTATTTTCTATCAAACCCTTATATAATTTTAAGACTTTATGTACTTATATATAAAAAATATAAAAAAATAATTGAGTTTTGATTAAATGGACTTATCAAAACAAAGCAAAAGATAAAACCATAAGCCTATAGCCGATAAATATTAAACCATCCCATAAAAGACACATAAGTAATATATATAATTATATAATTAAAATTATAATATGATTATATTTAACCCATAATTAATAAATTAACCTAGCAGATAAAACATGCATAAGGTTGAACGCTTTTCTTTTGATATCTTCACTTCCCCCATAACCTAAAGGCGGTTAGGGAACAAATTTCGATATTTTTACCGGGAATATCTACTTTATCTGAGATCGACAAACATTCCATCGAAATTTCGCTTTTTCCGATTTTTTTTATATTTCGTTGTTTCCTTGTTTCGACTCCAAAATCTTAAAAAATTATTCTCGATCGGAATTTGAACTCATCCAAAATGTCAGCGACACCTCTCACTGCCCATTAATTACAATTTTCTATTATATATAATGCAAACTTTTTTATATTCTCTTATTATTTATTTGTTCAAAATCCTACCACCATATGATTATAATATTTTATTTTATTTTATTTTTACATTATAACTTATAATATTTTTAAATAAAATATTAATTTGAAAAGAAAAGAAGCAAATAATATCATTTAAAATTTAAAAATTATAATATAAGGCTATTTGAATCTGCTCATTATCTACATAATATTTTATAATAATAACAAAACAAATAAATAATATCTCTTTTAACATAATAATATTTTTAAATAATATATTAAATATAATATATTTAATTTAATAATTATCAATCCATTTGATTTTAATCTACCTTAATTAAGATAGAATCATTTCTCATCATCTATATAATTAAATATGAAAATTTAATCGAAATGATATTTTTATAAAATTTGTCCACGATATTTTATCGAGCATTTTAAAATCCAATTATCGATATATCCGTATTTATCGATATTTTAATCCTTAGATGAAGTAAA
The DNA here is from genome assembly GCA_016808115.1 of Tetrastigma voinierianum. Lineage (NCBI taxonomy): Eukaryota > Viridiplantae > Streptophyta > Magnoliopsida > Vitales > Vitaceae > Tetrastigma > Tetrastigma voinierianum. The sequence continues at coordinate 284,183 of JAEQBH010000376.1, read as the reverse complement.
GGGTACCTAAAGGCACTGTTTCTAGTCAACAGAATCCACTACAGTTAATAAAATACGAATAGTTTTTATTTTATTTTATTTTATTTTTATAAGAACTCAAATTTAGTTTATTCCACCGTCCTTTCAATTTGTCGCTGATGCCGCCCATAGTATGACTTTTATGGCCATTATCATAATTACCGACTCTTCCAACTATTTTTCATTTTTTACTTCATCTTCCTATTTAAAAATTTAGACCCAAAAAATACATTTTAATAACCATCCATTTTCGTCTTCATATTTGGAAATGTAAATATTAACCACTATTTTATTATTATTTTAATATTATATTATTATTATCTTATTATTTTATTCTTATAATAATAAAATAATTATTTTAATAATATATATTTTATTATAATATATAATATATTATATATTATAATATATTTTATTTTTAAGATATATTTATTATTTATTATTTTATTAATTATGAATTATTTTCCATATACAATATAATAAAATGATTTTAATAAATTGAATAACCAAGAAGTTGGAAAAACGTTACCAGTTGATGATCATATAAGATGAAAATGAAGAATCAACAAATATGAGTTGGAACGTGAAAGATAAGAAAAAAAATTATGGAAAAAAAATCTTGATTCTATATTGGATTCATTAGAGTATTTCAAGGTGAAAAAATAGAAATTATTAAAAAAATTATTCGTAAATCCCAAATCAAGTGGTCATAGATATGGTAATTTAGTAATTTTAGTGAATATAACATTTGGAATTATGAAGGTGATATACGGTCGTATTAGTTTTTAGATTGTATTTTTATTATTTGGTTAATATAATTTTATTATGTAGCTTTTATTTTCTAATATAATATGATACTCTATAATATAATATTTATTAGTTTAAGATTCATTTTTAGGTTTTTAATATATTTTTATTTATTATAATTTTATTTATTTAATATAATTTAATATTTAAGTTTAAATAAAAATAAAAATATTTCATATATCATATTTATAAAAATATTCTAATTTGATAAAATAGTTATTCGAAGAATGAATAGTGATTTGAAATTAAAAATTAAGATTATTAGTTGAGATTGAAAATCATGTGACGAAGATATTAATTTGGAGTTAGAAATGGAAATTTATACGTTACATATTATTTAATCTCTCTTTTTAAAAAGAAAAAAAAGGAAATACGCGCAGCATTCTCACAATTTCACAAAAGCTTTTCATATTCCAACGTATCATAAACATCTTTCTTCTCTTATGCCCAAAACCCACCACACCATTTTTTACCCTTTTCTGCACTGTCCCAAATTTCCCTCTATCCAAACATCCTATAGTCTCATCTCTTTCCCAAATGCGTTTTTATTGTCTTTTGTTTTGAAAAACAGAAGACAGATCTTCAAAACAGCAAAGGAACAGGCCAAAAATCTTCCCATAACGAGCCAAAATTTTTTGAGTGTCTTTATAATTTGGGATTGTCAAGCAGATGAGATAGCTCCTACGAATGGCTTCTTTTGACAGGAGATGGGATGTATTTTTGAGCTTTAGAGGAGAAGATACCCGCTTTAATTTTACGGATCACCTTTATTCCGCTTTGAGGGGGAAGGGCATCAACACCTTTATAGACGATGGAGGACTTGAAAGAGGAGGAGAGATCCAACCTTCACTCTTGAAAGCTATCGAAGAATCGAAGGTGGCTATTGTGGTATTTTCCGAAAATTATGCTCATTCGAGATGGTGCTTGGATGAGCTCGATAAGATCATGCAGTGCAGGAGAGAAAAGGTGCAGCTAGTTATACCAATTTTCTACCGTGTTGATCCTTCTGATGTGCGGAAACAAACAAGGAGTTTTGGAGAAGCATTTGCAGGATACGGGAAAGTCACTGAGGAGAGTGTCCTGAGATGGAGGACGGCACTGACGGAAGCCGGCGGCCTGTCTGGATGGCATGTGCAGTATGGGTATATAAGATTATAATTACTCCCATCTCTTCCATTTAAGTTTTTTTTTTCTTTTTTTTCAATTCATTTACCACTATTCGATATAATGTGACCTGATTTCTGAATTGATCTTTCATTGACCAACTTAAGAAAGTAATCATATTTTTTCTTGCAGCTTTACTTATCAAAAAAACAAATTGTTCTTTCAGCTACTTTCTTCTCGTGTACTGCTATCTGAACTGAATTCTGTATTAATCTTTCATTGAGCAACAAGTGTTGGAAATTGAGTTTGAAGACATGACCAAATAATGGAGTCATCAGTTCTTGGTATCTATGAGTCCTTTTTCATTCCAGTTAGTCACATGCCTGTTTAGTTTTTTCCATGATGGTAATATTGATCCAAATCAGGGGTTTAGATACATCTACGAATGGCATGAAAAAATGTAAAGTAGTAGTTACTTCTCATGTATCAGTCCCTTTTAAACATCAGTAATTAATCTGAAGTTGCCAAACTTGCCGCCTATGGTTCAGCTATTGTTAAGAAAACTAAACATTATATATGCCTTTCTTGCAATTTGTAGCTCATTGGAGGTTGTTATATATATTGTGCTTTATACTTGGCAGGTACGAATCTAAGATTATTCATGAAATTGCTCAACACATTTTCGATGTGCTGAATAGTAAACAATTGCATATTGATGACAATCTGGTCGGAATGGATTCTCGTTTGGAAGACATTACTTCACTGCTGCATATGGAGTCAAATGATGTCGGCTTGATAGGAATCTGGGGAATTGGTGGAATAGGCAAGACTACCCTTGTGAAACAGGTGTACAACCAAGTTGCTGACCAATTTGAACATGCAATCTTCCTTTCTAGTGTTTCCAAGGCACAGGACGACCATCAATTGCTTCATTTACAAAAACAACTTCTTGCAGATATCCTAGGGGAAAATATCCCACATATAAGCAACATTGACGAAGGCAGTAATGTGATAAAGCGCCTGCTCCGCTCTAAAAAGTTTCTTGTGGCTGTTGATGATGTTAATGACTCGAGTCAATTGAATTCCTTGGTTGGAAGCCCTCAATGGTTTGGTCCAGGTAGCAGAATTATTATAACAACCAGAGATAAAACATTTATTAGATGTGTATGGAGTTGATGGGTTATATGAGGCGAAGGGAATAGAATTTGAGGAAGCTTTTCAGCTGTTCAGGTGGAAGGCGTTCAAGGCAAACCATCCTGAAGAGAATTTTAAGAACCTCTCAGACTATGCAGTAGCTTATTCGGATGGACTTCTTTTAGCTCTTAAAGTTCTGGCATCTTTTCTCTATGGTAAGACGATGCCTGAATGGGAAAGTGAACTGCAGAAGCTACAAAGAGAACCAAAAATGGGAATTCACAATGTGCTGAAAAGTAGTTTGGATGAACTGGATCATACAGAAAAGCAACTTTTCCTTGACATTGCATGCTTCTTAGTGGGGGAGGACATATATTCTTTCAGAGAAGTACAAGATAGTTGCAACTTTCCTGAAACTGGAATGAGAGTGCTCAAAGATAGATCTCTTATTCACATTTCAGACAACAGGATACATATGCATAATTTGATACAACAAATGGGACAGCAAACGGTTATGCACGACATCCTACACAACCTGGCAAATGGAGCAGATTGTGGAATCCAAAGGATATCCATATGCATGACACAAATATGGTAAGAATCCGTTTCAAACTTAATTGACCTCTGAATGCATTTTCACATAATGAAGTTGCTTATCTATATTATTTTTAGCATTTTCTGGTCCACTTATCTATCCCTTGTTGTTGGTTTTTATGGGACAGAGGCAATTGAAGGGATATCCTTTGACATGTCAGATTCAAAAGAAACACAATTTATGTCTGAAGCTTTCAGAAAAATGAAGAGACTTCGACTCCTCAGGGTCCATCGGGATGGACTTTTATCATATGGCCCTAACACTGTTCTTCCTAAAAATTTCGAATTTCCTTCCCATGAATTAAGATATCTTCATTGGGATGGATGGAGTCTGGACTCATTGCCATCAAGTTTTAATGGTGAGAAACTGGTTAAACTTAGTTTGAGAGAGAGCAGGTTAAAGCACCTCTGGAAAGAGAACAAGGTTAGGGTATGATTTATACTTATTTCTCAATGAACTTTGAATTTCTTCCAAGAAAATTTATTCAAGCGTTCGTATTTTATTTTATTTTGTGTTGTAGCGTCTTCCAAAATTAAAAGTGATGGATCTCAGTCGCCCTCACCAACTGGTTGAATGTCCGGACTTGTCTGGAGCACCATCTTTGGAGACACTTAATCTTAGTGATTGTGTAAGTTTGCATGAGGTGCACCCAACAATTGCTCGGATGAAAAACCTTAAGATGTTAAATTTGGAAAACTGCATCACGCTTTAGTATTTTCCCAGAATCACTGGATTGGAATCTCTTGAAGTTCTTAATCTCTCTGGCTGCTCAAGACTTGAGCAGTTTCCAGTCATTGAAGCCAACATTGGGTGCTTATTGGAGCTTTATTTGGAAGCCACTTCCATCACAGAGCTTCCATCTTCAGTTGGATTTCTCCGAGGGCTTCATTCATTAAATATGCAAAACTGCAAAAGCCTTAATATCCTTCCAGGCAACATTTGTGCTTTAAAATCCCTTCAAACTCTCAACCTGTCTGGCTGTTCAAAACTAAAGAGATTTCCAGTGATCACGGAAGCTATGGGACATTTAGAAAAGCTTCTTTTAGATGAAACATCTATAAGAGAGCTGCCCCATTCAATTCTTCATCTAAAAGGTCTCGTGTTACTGAATCTGAGAAAATGCAAACACCTCAGGAGTCTTCCAAATAGCATTTGCGATTTGAAATCTCTTGAAACCCTCATCGTTTCTGGTTGTTCAAAACTCAACAAGTTGCCAGAGGACCTGGGAAGTTGCAAGGTTTAAGGAATCTTCAAGTTGATGGAACTGCTATAACACGGCCACCAACCTCACTTGTTTATTTGACAAATCTTGAAGAGTTATCACTTAGTGGATGTAAAGGATCAACCTCTAACTTCTGGGGGAGACACTTCCCGCTCAGGTCATGGCACAAGGAGAATTCAGAGAGTTGGATTGGTCTGCAGTTGCCTTCTTTGTCAGGTTTGCGCTTCATCAAAGAGTTAGATCTAAGTGACTGCAGTTTAATGGAAGGAACAATTGATAACAAACTTTGCCACTTAGATGCTCTGGAAGTATTAAACCTCAGCAGAAACCCTATTGTCAGCCTACCTACCGACATAAGTGGACTTCCTAATCTGAGAGTTCTTTTGGTCAGGCAGTGTGAGCAACTTCAAAATATTCCGAAGCTTTCACCAGGCATAAAATCATTAGATGCATGTGATTGCATATCCCTCAAATATTTACCAGCTCCATCTCCAATGACAAGGAAACAACGCCCGTTGTCTTCCACATGGCTTGTTGGTCCTTTAAAGTTCATGCTGTGGAATTGCACTGGGCTAGCTCGGGGTTATGAGGCAACAACATTAGAAAAATTTCATCAGGTCTCTCTCTCTCTTTCTTTCTCACCTCTCTCAATGTGTATGTGTTTGGTATTATAATTTAATAACTATGAAATTCATGGTGCAGAACCTCTTTCCAGAAATAGGATACAGTATTGTGATTCCTGGAAGTAGGATTCCCAAGTGGCCTTGGCATGAGAGTATGGGCGCTTCAGTATCAGCAGACCTTCCTCCAGATGGGCTTGATAATAACTTCTTGGGAATTGCTCTATGTGCTGTGTTTGCACTTGAGGAGGGGAAAACCATTCAGCGGCCTGGTGAGATTTGCTGCAATTTTGAATGCGGGGAAGGGCCTTATTTCTATCAGTCTATCAACTGGGCACTCAGTCAAGACAGAGTCGTTAAGAGGGATCACGTGTGGATGATATATCAACCTCGCACTCAATTTGTGAAATCAAAGTCTAATTCTGCCAATGCATTCAAGCACATTAGGGCCTTATTTAGTGTATCAGGCGCATCTCATGTAGGTAAGGAGCAAAGCCTCCACCACATATGCCCAAAAATAGTGATTGTAAATGCTATAATGTCGCAAAACCAAGGAAACTCAAAGGCTGTAACGCACTATGAACTACAAGATTTACATGTTTATCAGCAAGCATCCAATCAAGAGCGGAAATGGAAATTCTCCTGATTCAATCATTAATAATGCGTGTTCCCTTTCCCATTAAAACTCAAGGGACTTTTCTTGGCTGTAAGTTCAAAGAGTGACTCATGCTTACTAAATTTTCATTTTTCCCATTTGGAACGTTTACCTATCCTAATAATTGAATTCCTTTTTTTTTTTTTGTACTTTTCATATTTAGACACAATGTATCTGAAGCTGCACAATTAATGCCTCATTATCGGTGATTTCTGAATGGTGTTTTTTAGAGTTTTGGTGACTTTATTTCCTACCTTACAATTCATGGGGCATCTCAAATGAATGATATTGTTCAATAGAATTCTCATCACTACAGTATCAGATTTTTTAAGATGTTTCACATCCATAGAAGAAAACTGAGTTAGTGAAGGTGTTTGAGTTAAAGGCACCTAGAGTTTTTAGGCAAACCATGAGCCATCCCAGTAGGATTTATTTAGGACACAGCTTTTGAGTGTGAAGTTAGCATGGAAGTATTGAGGCAGAGTGATGTCTAAAATCAAGCCAACAGAAACCTTCAGCTTTGTGTACTGGCTCTTTCATTTTATTTTGAGATCAATATCATTCTGTCTACCAATGTAGGAGGAAAAAATTATAGTTTTTTTTTCATAATAAGTAAAATATGAAACATTCAAAAATTTAAGAACCCTACATTACTTCATAATAAGTAAAATATATTATTTAATTGAAATGAGTAAATATTTATTTAATTAATAAAATAAATTCATATTAAAACTATAAAAATTATGATCAATTATCGTAATATTTCATAAGGAGTTATTGCCCTATTTTTCTATTAAATAAATTCACTCGTTATTTAATGATGTTTCATTTTGAAATATTTGGGAAAATTGTATCATCACTTTCACAACTTGTGTGGTCATTGGCCTGCAGAAGACAAATCTTGTGCAGTTGAAATAAAAATCATTGTGTTAACATAATAGTAAAAATTAAAGATACAACCACAAAACATTTCTGTGGTGTGTGGCTTTTTGGGTGAGGTATAGCTTCCATAACATTACTAGTTGGGTTGGTGTCTTTGTCAAGCACTTGTGAATTGAAAAGAGAGCTGGTTGAATAGGGATTAAATGGTGGATTTCTGACTTAGTAAGAGAAAAATTAAAGAGGACAGAAGTGGAAAGGAAGAGAATCAACTAAAAAAATAAACTGAACATAAACGAACGAACATAAAAGAAGCAATATCGAGTTTGTTTATGAAACTTATATACAAGATGGATTCCACATTTTCTTGGCCTGGCCCAAGGTTCATCTTTCCCATGGCAATTAGTATAGGTGGAATCAAAGAAAGCCTCCAAGGTCCTCCATCCATAGGGATGATTATTAATATTCCTGGTCGTGATAGCACACTTAGGATAGTAGGTCAACCACAGTCCTGGATCTAATGAACCACCACCACTATTTATATTACATGTACATGAGGGGCAACCACCACAACTGCTAATATCACAACTACACCAGGATTCAAACCAGATATTATCCTTAAATTTAGATCCATTGCCAAGGAAAGTCAAGTCGGATTCCAATCTCAGATATTGGTATGAGAGCTCACAACACGAGTCAAAAGAAAAGAAGAAAACAAACCCCAAAAAGTTGTTGTCCTCGTACCAGTTCACAGGAAGCTCTATTCTTATTTCATAAGCTCGAGCTTATATAAGCTTTTTTTTATGGACCCTACTCGAAAAAGTAATAAGAATCCAGATCTAACGATAAAAAACTCGAGCATAATGTAGCTCTTCCCTTCCTCTAGGGTTTGGTTGAAAAAAGCTTGAGCTTTTCAGCCATAGGATCAGAATATTCTTGCATCTATTTTGTGGACCCCACTCCAAAAAGTGATAAGAATCCAGATCTAACGGTAAAAAACTCGAGCTTACTATAGCTCTTCCCTTTCCTCTATTCTGCTCCCCTTTCCATCCTGGAATCCCACTGCCCCCAGGAATAATAGTATTCGAATATGTTGTCTTCCATGCTTAAGATTCCCATCCTCATATTCTTACACATAAAAGTAACATGTAAATTCCATGGTATAGAAAGTTAAAACGATATTGAGTCTTTAGAAACATTAAGATGAAACAGAAGAAAAGAACAAAAATATAAATTTTCTTTTGTTTTCTTATCATGAAAAAATTGAGAGTGTAAAATAAAATTCTTAATCAACATACGTTCTTCAAACTTTGCTAAAGCTTTTTCTAAAGAAATTGTTGAGGAAATTTCTTTGGCAATTTTCCCTCTTTTTTTCTTAATTAGGTGCTTTTTCTTTATCTTTCTCTATCATATAGAAACATAAGAAAATCCCTTAAAATTTCCAAAAACTAAAAATAGCTCAACAGAATCAGCAGGAAAAAGTACCGAGTTCTTGTAACAAAACAATTGTACAGAGAATATGCACTTGTTGACCTTAATAAAGTTTCAAGCTTTATTGTTTTTACGTTTCTACTTTCGTAGACTTGATGGAAGTATTGTAATTTCTTCAAGCATCTTACAGTGAATTTAATTGAAGGGAATTTCAGCTAGAAAGTTGAGCACGCCAGAAAATTCCTCCATGCTGGGTTCCGCTCAGATTTAGTACTTCCAATAAATAAGGGCACCAGATATTACTCGGTATTTGTTCTTCCATCAAATAAAACTGTCTAGATCCAGTTCTTTTGAGGAGCAAACATGATACAGTTAAAGAAACAATCTCATCAACAAATGTGAGTTACTTCAGGCTATCCAGCAATTTGAGGAGTTCAAAACGATTTTGAGTAGAAATGGTGTTCATGGATCCTTCAAATTCATCAACAGTATCTGAAGAGTTGCTTTTCTATGGCTGTTCCATCCAAATGAAGTTGTTCTAAATTTTCCATATCCTCCGTGTCTTCTGGGAAAGCTTTAGGCTTCACAGCCATGAGAATAAGTGTTAAAGGATTTAACCCAGAAATGCTGTTTGGGATGCCTCTCAAGTTTTTGCACCCAGTCAAATCGAGTACTCCAAGTCGAATGAGACGATATATTGAGGAAGGCAAATCTAAAATCGCAGTATTATTTAAATAAAGCTCCTCCATCCTTTCCATATTTCTTTCTATCTCTGGAAACTTATGCAAGTTCCGACAATCATAAAGATCAAGAATCCGAAGGCATTCCAAGAACCCAATGCTGCTTGGAAGTTCTCGTATGGCAGTCCTTGTAAGATGAAGATCCCTTAAATGCCTCATACTTCCTTCAATAATATCTGGAAATTTCTCAAAATATGCACAATCTGAGAGATTAAGAACTTCAAGAGATTCCAAATACCGGATGCCAAGCTTGAGTTCAAGAAAGTGGGTAAGGTGGGGTGGCAGCATAGGTAGGTGTGGCAGGCAAGGGTCACATAGTTTCCGACACACCCAAGAGATGTGGAAGCTGTCCCTCTCTCTCAGATCCCAGTTGCTATGCTGCTTCATGCTAATCTCCCTTTTATACGGTATCTCAAATTCTCAAACTTGGAACAATTAGAAAGATCGAGACTTTCAAGAGATTCCAACTCAATACTGCTTGGCAATCTTCTAAGGCTTTTGCAACCCCTCAGATTCAAGAAAGCAAGCTTCTTTGAATCTCCCATTGATGGGTGAAACTTATGCAACTTTTTACAACCTTCAAAAACTAGTTCCTTCAGATTAGGCATGTTTGAGAACTTTGGCAATTTGATGAGTTTCTTTGAGTAACTTAGATCAATGACCATTAGCTTGTCCAAGCACTGTAACAAAACAGTATCGTGTCAATAAATCGACTTCCACATTTTCAAATCTAATAATGTAAAAAAGTAGTGAAACCTAACTGAACTGAATATTACCTTATTCCCTTTCCAAAGTCGTTTTAAGGTGCTACATCTCAAATGGAGCTCAACAAGATTCTCTCCATCAAAATCTGATGGCAATGATTTCAAAGAGTATCCATCCCAATAAAGATACCTCAACTCATAAGAAGGAAATTCAAAGTCTTCCGGAAGCAGCACCCTATATTTCTTTTCCATAAAATCATTGTGATTGCTCCAATGAACTTTAACAATCTAAGTCTCTTCATCTTGGTGAAAGCTTTTGTATTAAATTGTATTCCTTTTTTATGAGATAAATCCATGGATAGCACTTCAATTTTTTTCATCGCCTATAAAATAAAGTCAAGGATAAGTAAAGCACAAAATATAAAAGACCTTGCCAAAATTATATATGCAAACATTAGGTTCTTCCCTCTTTCCTTGAAAATGCCTTAGAGATATCATTTGGATCCCACAACCTCTCCATTTACTAGGCTCTTTAGGAAATTTTTCTCGAATAATGTCCCAACCCATTTGTTGTATCAAATCATGCATCTGTATCTTGTTATTTGAAATCATTATGAGGCACCTATCATAAAGAACTTGTATTCCTATCTTTGGGTAGAAATTGCAACTCTCTAATATTCTTAAAACAAAATCTTTGTCTTCCCCTTTCAAGAAACAAGCAATATCAAGAAAATTTCCTTGTTTGTATCATCAAGTCCATCAAAGCTTATTCTAAGCACATTATGAATTTCAACATTAGATCTTCTCTTCAGTTGGTCCAACACATCATGTCATTCATCTATGAGCATTCCATACAGAAAAGAACCCAAAACTTTTAGATCTAGTGGAAGGCCTTTAGCGTATTGTACCACACACTTTGAGAGGTCTGCGTAATCCTTTGTTGGAACTTCTCGTTTGAAGGCATACCTACTAAAGAGTAAGATAGCTTCCTTATAAGGTAACTCCTTAACCTCATATGATGAATCTACTCTATGTACATGCAGCAAATGTTTATCTCTAGTTGTTATAAGGATTCTACTTCCTGGACCAAACCATTCATGGCTTTTAACAAATAATTTTAATTGGTCCAAATGATCAACATCATCAAGAACTATGAGAACCTTTTTGAAGCGCAGTCTGTCCTTTATTCTATTGACTCCTTCATTGATATTAAATAATTTTGTATTTTTACCCATTAAGACACCATGAAGAAGTTCTTCTAGCAATTCAAGTTGACCAGTATATCCTTTGAATCTTTCTCTAACATTTTCCAGAAAACAACTACCTTCAACCCTGTATAAGATATCATTATAAACCATTTTGGCAATTGTAGTCTTACCAATTCCACCAATACCATAGATCCCGACCATGCGAACATCACTGAAGTGAACATTGAGCAATTGTTTCACGTCCTTTCAAACAAAAATCCTTTCCCACTTTGTTCTTGTCAATGTGTAAGAGCTTAGAATTCAATCTCTTACAGATATTGTTAACAATTTCCTCCACAAGCTTTGATTCATACCTATTAATTATATAATAAAACCAAACACTTGTTAATTATATAATATAACAAAACAAGCGACTGATTTCCATAAAACTGAAAAGAGAATAAATATGAGTTAAACATGGCGATTTTTTCTGTATTTACTATTGTTGATTTAGAGGTAAATAGAATGTAAAATATAAGAGATAAACTCCACTTTTATTTACATATTTAGTTGCAATTACATTATCTTATAACAAGCATACATGTAAGAAAAAAATCCAAAGAAGATAGAAACTATTATTTATGCTCCTCATAGTACTAAATTGTTGACAAGAGGCAAGTACTACATAATTTTTCCTTGTGTTAACCCATCAAATTTCCATACAATCTTTTCAATCTAACCTTTTTTTTCTTGCTTAATTGGGTTATGAATCATGATTGCCCTTTGTTCTCACATTGTTGTCTTTCACTGCATGTTTTGCACTAGTATGGTATCTTATATAGTTGGTAATTTTGTTCCTTTCTAATTAAATGCAAATCACTTCCTTTACTCTTATTCATTTTGATACAACTTAGGACTTTGCCAAATTTGGATTCGAGTCACTTAGAGTAATCGATTGAGTAGATTGCTTGGTTATACTTCCCTATTATATCCTATGATCATTTGAGTAATCGATTTTATTTATATTTATATAGAATTTTTCCTTTATTTAAAAATTAATAAAAGAGACAAACCTAAAATCAGATAAGAAAATATTAATTTAGGGATGAATATTCAAAGACTACACTTCAATATAGTTAAGTTATATTAAGATTAGACATAAAATTTCTTTCACACACCTTGTATTTAGTTAATTCTACTACTCTGAAGATTCTATCCACCATGTTATTAGGGAAGGTCATTATTGTTAATATTCATAGAAATATATTTGAAAATGTTACTTGCAAAATCTTTAAAGAAGATAACAAAAGCTTTATAACCAATAAATAAATAAATCTTAGGAAAAAAAGGGGGGTTTTAAGCAAGAGAAATGAAAGTTATATTTACTCATGGTCTTGGAGATGATAGCCACTTAAATTGGCAGCTTGTGTCAAGGCAGTTCTCCACTTTATCTCTCTCTTTCTTCCTGGCATCTATTCTCATGCAAAGAGCAAATGGAGTTTTGGATTAAAATATTTTTTTTCAAAAAAAAATTACAAAAATTGTTTGTATTTAAAACTATTGCCCAATCTAATGTGTTTAGGCCACGTAGGCGACAACTAGGATGATATCATTTGTCCTAAACAACGGCTTCATCAAATTTTTTTAAAGCAATTGCCTCTGTATTGAACAATGGCACCGGCTTTATAAATTTTTTAAAATTCAATTGCCGTTGTTAGTGACAATGACTTCATCATTTAAAAAATTCAATTGCTAAATCTATATGAAATTATAAATATTTATTTTAAAGATACTGTTTGATATCTAAAATATTTAAAATATTTAAAATCAAAATTTATTTAAAAATTATTATTATTATTATTTTACATCAACTTATTTTTAAAATCATTGAAACGAGAATTTTTAAAAATCAAATACAAATTATTAAAATTAATGATATCTCACTTTATTCACCTATTTGTACTATTTACTCACCCTTTAAATAACTTGTTTATGTGTTTTGGATGAATTATTGTAATAGTAATAATAATAAAATTAAAGTGACAGTAATTCTTTAAAAAAAAATTAATAAGATAAATATTAAAAAAAATTTAAAAAGAATAATATAAAATAAAAGGAAAATATAATTTTTCAAAAATTATTATAAAAAAACTCATATTCTAAAATTTTTTTTTATTTCGGATTAAAACAATTTTTTGATATTTGATATTAATTATTAAAAAATTATTTAATTTAAATTATATTGTCATTTTATTTTATATTATTCTTTTTAAATTGTTTTTCATATTTATCTTATTAATATTTTTTTGACAATAAGTACTATCACTTTAATTTTATAATTATCTTTAAAATATATAAAATACAAACTTATTTAAAAACTATTATTATTATTTTTGACATCAACTTATTTAAAAATTATTGAAATGAGAATAATGAAGTTATAAGATTTGATAAATTAATGAGTTCAAACTAAGATTTGATAAATTAATATGATTTACTAAAAATAAATTATTAATATAATTTATGAAAATTTTAACTTCAATATGTTATCATTGTATTGTAATAAAATTTTAATATAATTTTTTTTTAAAGAAATATGAATATTTTGATCGTTATCTTGCATCATTTTTTCTACTTAAGGATTAAGAAACAACTATTATCAATTTTATATCCATATTCATGTGAAACTCATAATATTTCCTCTAAACGGGGTTTTGTAGGACTCTTGATGGAAAGTAAGTGATTGAGCGTAGTCGAGCAATACGTTTTCAAAAGTTAGCAGCACCTGCAGCATGTCAGTACATCAGAAGATGAATTTTTGCATCATTTAAAAGATCAAATGGCCTAACTGAGTACTCACGGCCGCATTTAAATTAAGACGCCTAACGAATATTCATACTCCCAAATGCAAGCTTAAAACGAAGCTTATGGGCCCGAAAAGTCAAGAAAAAAGTTTGTTGCGATGAAAAAAACAGTTTGTCGCAACAAACTAGACAAACTCTAAACAGTTTGTCGCGACAAACTCCACATACTCTGGAGTTTGTCTAGTTTGTCGCGATAAACTTTTTTTTCGTCGCTACAAACTGTTTTTTCTTCGAATTTTTAGGGTTATAATTTCTTCATTTTAAACTTGGATTTGGGCGCAAGTGGCGTCATTAAAGCTCTTTTAAAATGTAGAATGCAAACTATAAGTAGCCGAACCATTCGACATTCCGATGGTACATAAAAATTCATCTTCCCAATGCACGCCACATCCACTTATTCCTTGTAATATCTGTCAGTTTCCGCCAAACACTCATCATAAAATTCAAACGAGAATCTTCTTTAAAAAGATTAATAACATAAATATTAAAAGCAATTTAAAATAATATGTGAGCCAAATGACAATATACTTAAATTAAATAATTTTTTTATAATTAATATCAAATAGGAATTTGTTTTAATCCGAGATAAACTAATTTAAAATTATCCATTGAAAAAATTACTATTCTAGATGAAAACAATTTTTCGGAGATCGATATTAATTATTAAAAAATTATTTATTTTAAATTATATTGTCATTTTATTTTATATTATTCTTTTCAATTTTTTTTTCATCCACCCCCAAGCTTTGCATAATGTTCCCAGTGGCGGAAATCCCATTCACAATAAATCATCTCACCTTTCACCCCAAGCTTTCCGGCTTGTTCTTGGCGGCCTAAATCCCTTTCACAATAAATCACTCCCCATTCCACCCCAAGCTTTGCATAATGTTCCTAGTGACGGAAATCCTGTTCACAATCGGCCAAGACCTCCTCCTAGAAGTTGAAGAGCCTCTATGGACCGGCTAGTAATAAATTTGGTACGTCAATGAAATGATGCTATCATCTAGCACATAATAAAATATTATCTTATTTTATGTTTCCTCAAATTACTAGCAGATGGTCCATATGCTTTGTTAAGTTGATAGAGCATTCAAAAGTTTAAAAAAGGTAGGATATCCAGACTTTAGAGAGAGAAGGAGGTCCAGGTTTGAGTTCCAGTTGAGACAATTTACTATATTGTAATAAAGTGCTTAATTGTCAAAAAAAAAAAAAAAAACTAACAGATAAAAGAACATCAATTTGAATATATGGATGTAGTCCCACCAATCATAATTTGAAATGTGTGGATGTAGAAAATAGGTGTTCTCGGAATATCTTTTTAATTGTTTACTAAAATTTGTTTAAAAAATAATTATGTAAATATGTAAAATTTTTAAAAATAAAACACGAATATGAAAATATTCATTTGGTATTTGAATTAATTTACTTTTTAATACAAAACGGAAACTTTACAGTCTAGAAAGAAATAAGTCATAAAGATTATATTTTCTTTTCAAACAAAAAGGCTATAAAGATTATATTTAAATTTATAATATTTGTGGTTTTATTATATAGTTTATGATAAGTTAAACTTATATAAGAACTAATCAATGATTTTATAAAATTAAAATCTATTTGAGTTAATTGATATTTGGTTTGTGTATTAATCTAAAGTTAATTTATATATCCTCATACGAGTCGGGAGAGACCACAAAGGTGATAAAGTCCTACTACAAAACACAACTGCATTCTCATAGCTCAAACTCAAAACCACTCATTAAGTTATGAGATATTCCAATCATCTCACCTACATACTCGATGGTCCTTCTTCATATGTAGCATATTCAATTTACAAAATTTATGATTCAAAGAGAAATTAGTTGGCTAGAAGAATGGTTGAAATTATTCCAAATTATATGAAAAAAATTCTTGGAATATACTCATCATTGAATATTATACTCTCATTTCTCATATTAACATTGATAAAAAAAATATATATATATTTTTAGTTCTCACTTTCTCTTCCAGTTTTAATAAACAACTTTTACTAATATATTTCATTATTTTATGTATTGATTTACTATGTTCATGTAATCAACTCAATGATATCAAAAAAAAAAAAATGTAATCAACTCAATAATCATCGCATTAACAATGCTTTGGATAATTTAAAACATGTATCCGTACTATTATATTTCTTTTAAAAATTCCTTAAAAGGTCCCTTTATCTGTAGTCTTATTTAAAAAAAAGGTTTTATTAATCCTATTAAAAAGATTTATGCTTCTTCTATTCTAATTTAATTTCTTATGTTCATTAAATATCAAAGGTTTTCAATATTACTGTTGTTTCAAGAAAAGACATATGGTATTTAAGATTGTGACCTCACATTGAAAGTGTAATACAAAGCTTTGTTTGAACACTATATTAATTAGTGCATGGGCTTTTACCCTACTCGAGATAGACCGTTTAAGCATTAGAGAATAAATACTGCTTATTATAGCATATTTTCAAACTAATTAATGTTTTGAAATTTAAGCTAATTTATAAAATTAATCCTTCAAATAACATAAATAACGCGACAAAATAAAGAAATTTTTTTTAACATTTTTATTTTTATTTAAAAATTGAACATAAGTTATATATTTTAATAATATGAAATTGTTGTGAAATATATAATATACAAAACTAAAAAGAAATATACTTTCCTTTCTTCTCCTTATATGCATAAAAAGAGAGAATAAATCATAGAGGGACAATGGAGAAAAAGAGATGAATGGTTCATAAAGGAAGGAGGCTTATAAATTGAGGTTCATATAATGGCCATAATGTATATGCAATATATATGTTCATTCACCATACAATGAATGAATTTATAACACCCCCTTGAATGACCATCATCATGAATATGTTTCATTAAAACCTTGTTAGTAAAACCTAATGGGACAAAACCTAGCGAAAGAAAAGGAGTAGAATGTTCTTTTGATGTTGCAGATTGTTCTTAGTTTGTTAGGTCTGTCTCGTTAAAAACCTTGCCAGTAAAATCTAGAAGGACAAAACTTGGACGAAAGGAAAAGAGTATAGTACACTAACATCATGTCATAAGCATATTTCCCCTCATGTCAATATTATTTAGATGACGCATTTCAATCTTGTATATTAGCTTTTTGAATATTGAGGTTGATAATTACTTTATGAATAAGTTTGTTAGATTATTACTTAAACATATTTGTTGAACATTAATTTCACCACTCTTCTACCATTCATATGTATTGTTAGATTATTATATTATTAGATTTATTTTGTATTTTCCTAGGATTGTATAGCCTGGGCTTATATGGGCGTCCTTGTGTACTGTAATCATTAATATATAATATACAAAGACTTATGTCTTTTCTTCATGGTATCGTGAGCAGTTCTCTCGATTTTTTTTCTCCGTCAAGCCTCACTTGGTCAGGCATTACAAACACCGATAGCTTCTTTTCCCAGCGAACACCACGCTGATCCTGTTTTCCTCATCACCACACTTTGTCACGCTACCATGATCGTTGACCAAAAATTTGACCAGGTGCATTCTAACTTATTTTCGCATCCTGATTCTATTTTTGTTGTCTGTTTTTCGATTCGGAATTTCGATATGCCAGGTGATGAGATTTCTCGTCCGATTCATGTTATTTTTAATGGAGATAATTTTGCCTAGTGGTCTCAAGCTATGCGTAGTTATCTCAAAGGCCACAAGTTGTGGCTTTATGTCTCTGGTGACCATCTTATTCTAAAACAAGTGGACAAAGAAACTGACATCGCTTGTCATTCTGATTGAGGATCGCGTGCTAATCATCATATCATCACTTGGTTTCAGAATACATCTATCCATCCATCGTTGATGAGGTTTGGCAACACCGATAGTATTGCTAAAGAAGTTCGGGGATTTACTTGTTACTCTAAGATGTCGACTCAGTGGTGCTCGCAACTCAAGCCCACACGCGAACTTTACCATTCACAGAACTAGGCGAGCTGATCATCAGATATCACAACCTACTAAATCTATTTAGGATCAATTAATTGTGACCAACTACCTTCCACTCGCTGACACCAAATTGGTTTATAGTTCATCAGGAACAAGGACAACTTATTTTGGGCTTTTAATGGGTCTTTGTGATGAGTTTGAATTCAGCTGGGGCTTCCATTCTCATCGAATCCTTACCAACAAATTCTCACAAGCCATTCATAAGTTAGTTGATAATGACTTGGTTCCTCGGGATCGAACCCATTTCGATCCAAAACCATGGTTCTCGCTACTCTAGTCGTTCGCCAGATCAAGCATTCCTGCTTTTTCCCCATCGCCCACCTACCTATGTTTCCAAAGGCAAAGGGAATAATGTCGACGACATAACTATAAGAAGTCTCTCTTGTCCGCAGCTTAAGAACAAAGGTCATTCGTTTGAAGCTCGTTACAATTTGCCGCCGTTATTCTTCGTAACACCGCCGGCCTTTCATCTAGCCTCACCATCGCCTATGGACTCCCATTCCAAGTCTGATAATGCCTCATCTCTCTCTATAGTAGATCTACAGGATATGGTTAATCAGGTTCATCTTCCATCTTCCAGTGCATCCAACACTGCTCTTTCTACTATATTAGGTACTTCTCCTACGTGGCTTGATTCGGGCTTATTTAACTATATGACTTCTTCTCCTGATGTTGTACCTTCACACACTTATACTTTCCTACCATATGTTGAATCGCAGAATGGTGCTCCCATGTACGCCTCTCATCTTTAGTAATGTCTTACACCAATTTGCCTCCTGCTTTCCCAATGTTTACCAAATTCCCAAACTCACTAATAATCTTGTTTCTGTTGAGCAACTCATTGAACTTGGTTTTTCTCTAACCTTTTCCTCATCGTGGTTGCGCGTGATTCTCGTGGTATGTGACTGACCGCCGACCGCCTCGTAAGGTCGGGAAGGTTGCTCGGTCATCTTTCTTTATTTACCGTCCTCTCGTCTCTTTGCTTACGTTGTCTCTGGACAGAGCACTTATTCTCTTGCTTTATGGCATTCTTGCCTTGGTCATGCATCTATCTCTAAGCAACAACCAGTTTCTAGGGTTTGCCAGTTCAGCTTTCAAATAAGAGTTTTGATTTCTGTATGCCTCACAATTTGCAAATAAGTCGCTTTTACCATTTTAATACGTTGTTTCTCATGCCTCTTTCTTTTTTTTGATCTTATTCATTTTGATGCATGGGCCCTCCCATTTCTACTTCTCGTGGGCTACGTTATTTTGTTATTTCAGGGATGATTTTTCCCGATATACTTGGATTTATGTCTCAAAAATGCTCAACTTTAATAACATATAGGTCGTGGACTTTACCAAAATGATTGAAACACAATTTTCTAAACCTATCAAAGTTTTCAGATCTGATAATGCCCAAGAATATAAATCCCATGAATTTACCTCTATTCTACATCAATTTGGTACTGTTTCTCATTCCTCTGTGTGCACTTTAGAAAAAATGGCAGTGGTTTCATTACGCCTCTTAACCCTAAGACCCGATGGGGTGTCAAGCTTTGTGTGTCACACTTCTGGATCGGTTGAATCGGGGACTTTAACCCAAATTCGCTTTTTCACAAATAAAAAAAAAAAAACATTTACATTTACATTATAAGTACCACCGTAGTGGTATTCATGTTCTATACACCGAGTCCCATTACTTCTCAATATACAAAACTTATACCTATTCCAAAATACGTAGATTGCGGGAAGCAAAGTGCGATGAGCACTCTTATCTCTCCCTGAAATGACCAAGCCCGCTGATGTGGGATGTCCTGTCCTCTATCCTTATCTTCTGATTTTGTACCTACACGGATTAAAAACCCGTGCTAAGCTTTACGCTTAATGGGAAACATATACAGGGATGACCAATAACTATGATCGTCTCACAAATACACTTATCTTATCATTTTCATATAACATACACTTCTATCATGTGACGTTTGGACATATAACCTTCATATCATTACTTATTCTAGCACTTATATTTGATCTATTATCTTTCTAATGGTTCATATTACATATCCTATTCCTGCATGTCATATTCATATACATATATTACTTCATGGTTATATACTATACCATTTGTTATGTTCTATTTTCATGCATCGCGATCATGTATCACATCTTGTAATCGTTTTCAATGATCAGATTATCATATTAATCCTTCGCATCATTTTACATCTCTATACATTTCTCATATATCATGCCTGATTGCATAATCTCCTCGTTACTATCATCACATAGCAAAGGTTAAGGTTTCGCATCATATCATATCTTTTCACATGTCATATTCAAATCATTTATTTTATGTTTCATGCCTGCATAAACCTTAGAAGTGGATAAAGGAAACTATAAGGGCCCGAAGGTGTTGTACTCACTGTATGAAACAATGGTCTTATAAGGGTCCATATACTAAGATATCATTGCGATGTACACAACGACCATCTATATACCGCGCCAGAATGACCCAAACTGTGGTCAACTCGATCAAGATGCGCATACTTGCTTTTCCCAATAGGCATGCCCATCTATCCCTCTACTGTGTTCTAAGTAGATTAATCCATTTTATTACATTTCAGACATATCTCATCTACATGAATAACTATTGTTCATCATGTATGCCGATGAAATATATACTATTATTTATTTCTGCCTATAATACCTTCACATATTTCTTAGCTTCAGATTACAGGTTCCTATTTCCTTTACAAGACGATATATTCATATTTTTTCTATCATTTAGTTTGTCTTCGTATCATATATGTAATCCTATCATATATCATGAATGCATCTATATGCACTGTATTCATATATTCATATATATCTTTATATATTCATATCCCTTTATATCATTTATGCATCATATCCTTTATGCGTTTCTATCATAATTTAGCTATTCATGTACTTTTTCTATATTTCTATCATGTATGCTTTTACTCATTCATGTGTTCCTATCATGTTCCATCTATTCGTTTATGTATGACTATCATATATTCATATCATATAAACTTATATTCATATCATGTCATCTACTTGTAATATCTTATATCTTGTTAACTTATATTCATACTTATCAAACTTATCATATCTTATGACCTCGTAATTCATACATTCCTATACTTGTATCGTTTTTTGTTCTTTATCAGACCGGTCCTATCTCCTCGTGTAAGAGTACGTAACGTAGACTCTTCCTTTGATACCTGTAGGTACTTTTTTCTTATCTATACTCCTTTTACATATCAAATCTACATATATTGCTATTTCTGTTCATATCTACATCCTTTCTACCATGTATTCCATTCAACTTTAATCTGCCGATTAGTACACTTGGTACAACAATTCAATTTTCAGACAAGATGTGGGCACCAAATGCCATTAAATAGCATATGGTTATATTATAGACTCAATGAGCTTTTCATAGAATCCAAGAATACCCATAACAAAGTCCTAATGAAGGAGTTATGCAAGTTGCAAGCTGTGAAGAAAATCAACAACTTGCAGCACCTGCAGCAGTAGCAACAACCACTGTCTTTTATCATTTTCGGGTGTACTATAAACTCAATATAATATCAATCTATATATGGATAGATTCTAGACTCAAAGGTATTTCCATAGAGTCCAAGAATACCCATAACGAAGGAGTTATGCAAGTTGGAAGCCGTGAAGAAAATCAGTAACTTGCAGCAGCAGCATCAGTCACTGTCTTTTATCATTTTCGGGTGTACTATAAGCTCAATATTATATCAATATATATATGGATAGATTATAGACTCAAAGGTCTTTCCATAGAGTCCAAGAATACCCATAACGAAGTCCTAACGAAGGAGTTATGCAAGTTGCAAGCCGTGAAGAAAATCAGCAACTTGCAGCACCTACAGCGGCAGCAGCAACCACTGTCTTTTGTCATTTTCGGGTGTACTATAAGCCCAATATTATATCAATCTATATATGGATATATTCTAGACTCAAAGGGCTTTCCATAGATTCCAAGAATACCCATAACGGAGTCCTAACGAAGGAGTTATGCAAGTTGCAAGCTGTGAAAAAAATCAACAACATGCAGCACTTGCAGCAGCAGCAGCAGCCAATGTCTTTTGTCATTTTCGGGTGTACTATAAGCTCAATATTATATCAATCTATATATGGATAGATTTTGCACTGTGCATTTCATGTACCCAAGAATACCCATAACGGAGTCCTAACTATGAGTTATGCAAGTTGCAAGTCGCAAGAAAATCAAGAATCATAAAGACTGTGAGCAGCAGCAGCAGCCACTGTCTTTTGTCATTTTTGGGTGTACTATAAGATCAATATTATATCAATATATATATATGGATAGATTTTAGACTAAAAGGGCTTTCCATAGAGTCCAAGAACACCCTAATGAAGGAGTTATGCAAATTGCAAGTCATGAAGAAATCAACAACTTGCAGCAGTAGCAGCAGCCACTGGTTTTGTCATTTTCAAAAATCCCCAAAACTCACTCTAAAATTCTCTAAACACTTCTTATGGACTATAATCAACTCAAGGGATTTTCTTGATACATATCTTAAACAATCTCGGGTTTTCCCCAAACCCTAAACATGAACACAAAGGAAATCATGGTTAAAACCCAAAAATCCATACCCATCTAAACAATTTCTATAATCTATACAAAACCACCCCAAAACTGATCTAAAAACCAACAAACATCATAACTATGCCAAGTTAACTCATATAAAAAGGGGGTTAGGGTTAGGTTTCAACAAGAATCTATACAACCGAAACATGTATCCATACATTTTAGACAAATTCTATACTTGAATCCATACCAAAAACCATGGAAATCCTTACTTAGTTCCATACCTTTATTTCTCCTTCTCTTCTTCTTCTTCTTCTTCTTCTTCTCTTCCTTTCTCCCTTCTTCTCTCCTTGGCCTTCATGTTGGAGCTCTCAAATGTGAGACCAAAAATGAGATATTTTTGGTCTCATCCTCTTTTATATTAAATTTTCCTTTTATTGCAATAGGGTCCTCCGACTCTTGACCATTTTGCATATCAGATTTAATACTATTTATCTGATAGCATGCCCTCTTCTTTATATTATGACTTCCATATCCTTTTGACAAATTACAAATTTGTCCTTTGTGTCTAAATAAAATTTCCGGGTTTCTCAATTTCCATGTTTCGCATTTAAATTCTGAAACATTCCAAATTATACCTAATATACCTAAATATGCGAAAATGATTAGGGTATATTTCGAGATATTCTGAGGGCGGCGCAAACCATTATATTCTTGATGTTTGTTCGTGCTACTACTATTGTACCGCTTCTACTCCTTCTCGATTTTAGAAGTGCTCTTCTTCAGATTACACCATCAATCGGTGTCCTTCTCCCATTATTCGAAATCAAACTCCTTATGATACATTTGTTTGGTTCTTCTCCTCTTATGACTTAATTAGAGTCTTTGGATGTATGCATTTTGTTCTTCTTGAATCATGAAAAACAAACTCCAGTCTCGTTCTCGTTTGTGTTGTTTTTCTTGGGTATGGAATTGGTAAAAATATTATAGGTGTTACTTGATCCATTAACCCAAGCGTCTTTGTGTTTCTCGGCATGTAGTCTTTTGGGAACCTGAAATGTTTTACCAACTACCTCATGTTCTGTTTCTTATTCCCTATATTGATCCTCTCACGACCTTTTTCACGAGGAGTCTCCTCTCTGTCTAAGTCTCCCCCTTCTGTATGCCGATGTTCCTTCTCATGCATCGATGGGCTTCACTTGCCGATCGGTGGCCGTACTTGCTTGATCACACTTGTTGTGGATCCTGTTGGTCCTTCGACTCTCAGCCACTTAGCGGGTTCCCGGCCCGAGTAACTTCTCTTCCTTCTCACCAGCCTAACTTAACTTTCATTGCTTTACTACTCTTGCCTCTCTCCAGAAACCTCAGACTTTTCATGAGGCTTCCTCTAACCCTTTATGGTAGCAAGCTATGAAAGAAGAAGTTAGATACCTTTATAAAATTTGGAACATGAGATTTGGTTGATCTCCCTCTTGGAAAATCTACTGCTCGGTTGTAAATGAGTTTATAAGATCAAGACTACGTCGAATGCTTAGCCCATTGATCGCTACAAGGCTCGCCTTGTTGCTAGGAGTTTTACTCGGGAGTATGGGATTGATTATGATGCAGGACTTTTGCTCCGGAGTGGATCGGCTCTTACATCGGGGACCCTTGTTATTGCTGTTTCTGCGGCTCACAAATGGCCACTCTTTCATATGGATGTCAAAAATGCTTTTCTTAATGGTGAACTCTCAGAGGAAATCTATATAAAGCTTCCTCCTAGTTACTCTCACACTCCGGGGTTCCCTCACAGAGTATTTCGACTATGGTGGGCACTTTATGGTCTTAAACAAGCTCCTCGAGCATAGTTTGCAAAGTTCAGTTCTACTATATCTCAGCATGGCTTTTCAGGTAGTTCTTTTGATACATCTCTTTTTCTGAGACAGTCTGGTCATGGTATTAATATTCTCCTCTTGTATGTCGATGAAATGATTATTACAAGTGATGATATGCAGGGTATTCAGGATCTAAAGCACTTTCTTGGTCGTCCATTTGAAATGAAAGATCTCGGCCCTCTTAATTACTTTCTTGGTCTAGAAGTTTCTTCTTTTTGCGGATCGTTATTATCGCCTCAAACCAAGTATATACGATCTGATTTCTTGGTCGATATCGATAGCAAGATAGTCGACACACCTATTGAGTATTGTCGCCTCGAATTTTCATGATGAAGAGATCACTATCCCCAATGCTACTCTCTGAGACAACTTATTTGAAGTCTAATCTATCTCCTTTGTTACTTGCCTTGATATTTCTTATACGATTCATGCTTAGTCGATCGATTTATAGGCGCCTTCAGATCTCCCGGAATATCTAAAGGCCTGATATTTGATGGTTTCACGTTTTTTCTTCCCATTCTTCATTAACTCTTGAGCATATTCGGTCTGATTAGGCGGAAGTGTGTGATCCCAGCGATCGTATTCGATCTACTCTGAGGATATTATTTTCTTAGGTGATTCTCTTATCTCTTGGAGAAGCAAGAAACAAGCGATCGTTGCTCATTCCGACCTTTAGTATAATATAGATTCTTGTGTTTACTACGACTAAACTTATTTAGTTATGTTAGTTACTACAAGATCTTGGTGTTGACTGTTCCACTGCAACTAAACTTCATTGTGATAATCGAAGTGCTATTCAAATTGCTCATAATGATGTCTTTCATGAACGTACTAAACATATTGAGATTGATTGTTACTTCAATCGTCATCATCTGCTTCAGGGTACACTCACGCTTCAGTTTGTTTCTTCTTAGGATCAGTTAGCTGATATCTTTACCAAACCACTTCTTCCAAGAACTTTTCAAGCTTTAGCTTCCAAACTCAGAATGGTTTCTCTTAAACCATCATGAGTTTGAGGGGGGACGTTAGATTATTATATTATTAGATTTATTTTGTATTTTCTTAGGATTGTATAGCCTAGCCTATATAAGGCCTCCTTGTGTACTTGTAATTCACAATATATAATATACAAAGACTTATGTCTTTCTTCATGTATAAAAGAACTTTTGGAGGAGCCTCAAATTATTCAAAGCCCCATGCAAAGCACGCCATATGAAGTTGGTAACCTTTGGGGGAGCCTTGGATTTCCACAAGATGCCCAAAGGCTTATGAAAGCGGCTGGATATATTGTCTGCAATGACTGATAAGCAGTTCAATTTAACAGTGTGCAACCCTGTCATGCTGGATATCCAATACCATCCGTCATCAGCCCGACTGAAGCTGAGAGGGATGTTAAAAATAAGATTTTTGTCCCCCGGATTAAAAAGATTCTGACACAGGCACTTGGTAATAAGAAAACATGCATAGCACATGATGGTAGTAGAGCTCGGGCCACCGATTTGAGCAACACCTCTTTTCCAGCACAAGATAAATGTTTCTGCTGCCTAACTGTTCAGACGGGTCCAAACTCAGTCCTTAATAAATGCAAAAGGCTTATGACTGCTCCTTCCAGTAAAAGAAGGTAAACCCAGATAGGCACCGTACGTGGTCAAGAGACTGCCGTACCTGAAGTTCGGTATTAAGGAGATGTATGAGATCAGGAGCCACATTGCGACTAAATGAAATAGAGGATTATTTATGCAAGTTAACATGTTGACCCTAGCTAGCTAGCACTTCCATAATCCAGCAAAAATTGTCTTATAAGGCGTTACTCAGAAAGTGTAGCTTTGAAGAAAAGAAAATAATCATCTGCACAAAATAAATGGGAAATGGGTGGTGCACCTCTTGCTATTCGACATCCATGCAACAATCCTGCAGCTTCCTTTTTCCGTAATAAGGAACTAAGGCCTTCCTCACATAGAAAAAAAAACAGATACAAAGACAAGGGATCTCCTTGACGAAGTCCCCTCTGTGGCAAAATAGGCCCAATTAATTTCCTCACCCTGATGTAGAATAGTATATGTAACAGTGCATAAGCAAGTCATCAATAAATCGACCCATCCGAATGGAAATCCCATTCGTAACATAATGCGCGCAAGGAAAGACCATTCTACTCGATTATGCTTTCGTCTTAAAAAACTGAATTCAATTTTTTTTTTTTCTGGTTTTTTAATTGTATAATCCAAATAAATATGGAACGGTTAAAAATATAGTTTTGGCACATCAAGTGAAAATCATATATATTTTTATTTTCATATATATATTTAATGAGATGAAGATTTCGTTGGATATTTTGATCCCTCCATATATTTTATATCCTTAACATTGGTGATACAATTTATAAATACCTCTAATCAATTATGGACAAAGTAAGCCTCAAAAACATAATTTTTTTCATAATAAAGATAATTAAAAATTTTAAGTTTTTTTACTAAAAAATAAATTAAAATAATATTAAAATCAATAAATAAACTGTGAACAAGAAAAATAAAAAAGTAGACAAACCTGCTGAGTCAAGATAGGAAATATTTATCTTTTCAAAATTAAAAATAAGATATCATAAAGGAAATCATGAAAGTAGGTGGTATTTAAAAAGAATAGAAAAAGGACCATTGAAGATAGATTTGGTTGTTGTGGTTTTATTGTGGCATTTAGTTTATTGTCGGTTTGTTACAACGTGATGCTTTTTATCGTCTTATTGCGATGTTTTATTTGTGTGGGGGAATTCAAACAGGCAAGTTGTATGCTTACGAGGCACATGTCCCCCTCAAATTTTTTCAAAGAAGTTTCAATAAGGGGTTTTGAATCCTTAATTACTTTGCATATGAAGATTTTCATTGTTACCGTTGAGCTATAGTTTTTTTTAGGTGATAAATCCTTTGAACTAAATACTCAAGTATTGCCCTCCTTCAAGCCATTTTTTGGGTCCGTCACATTTCGAATAGAGGATTATTTATGCGAGTTAACCTGTCGACCCGTAGCTAGCACTTCCATAATCCAGCAAAATTTACTCAGAAAGTGTACCTTTGAAGAAAAGAAAATAATCATCCGCACAAAATAAATGGGAAATCGGTGGTTCGCCTCTTGCAATTCGACACCCATGTAACAATCCTACAGCTTCCTTTTCCCGTATTAAGGAACCAAGGCCTTCCGCTGAGTTAAGATAGGAAATATTTCTCTTTTCAAAATTGAGAAGAAAAATATAAATCAATTAAATCTTTCAATATGTTATAATTAGAGCATTTATCCTATTCTAATACCATGTAAAATTTCTAGCCTTCTTTTCTTTCAACTTTCTTTTTTTTTTTTCTTCTCTAACCACTTGTTTTTTTTAAGTAAGAATGGGTGATTTTCGGCCATTTTTAGCTTGAAATAACTTATCTACAACTCTTTTTTTAGTATATCTTTTGATAAAATGGTTATTTCATAAAGATTGAGGTATTTTCTTGTTTTTCGTGTTATCAGATCCTTGTCTGATGTTTAGTTGTAAATCGTCTTGCTCGTGGCGTTTGATTACATCGTTGGCTTTTGTGATATGGTGCTTTTCATTGTTTTGCTGTGATGCTTTATTTGGTGGGGCAATTCAAGGGGTTTTGAACCTTTGACCACTTTGCATATAAAGATTTCCCTTAGATAAATGCCCCTTGAACAAAATATTCAACTATTGCCCCTAAGCTATTTTCTAGGTCTGCCATTGAAAGCAGATTTGATTAATTGAATATATCAAATTATGATCGTCTTATGTTGTAGAACTAGAGTCGTAGATATTCTAGTTACTATATTATCAAATTTGTAGCCTTTAGGTCAATTTATTATGCTATTAACTTAAACACTGTTTCATCTTTTATGGTTTTCAGCAATTTATATTTTGGATCTATCAATCTATTGCAGGTTTGAATGAATACAATTATTTTTTCTTTAAAAAAAAAATACCACGTAAAATCTTTATCTATTTTTTAATATTACATTGACATCATTTTAAGATACATCAAGTAAAGAAAGTATCAATCTATGAAATAACAGGACAATGTGAACCAATTCTCATTAATTTGATGATATAAATATCTTTGCATCTACTTTGCATATCCTTAACATAATTAATAAGAAGTTACTACTAGCAAGAGGCTTCACCAGAACACCATGGAGCACTTATCCAAGCCATTTTTGCTTGGAACATTCATCTTTCTCTTCTTCTCTCTTGTTTTAGCTAGTCTAGATTTTGGAGCTTTGCGGCTTGTTCCTGGTGTCCCAAATCCCATTCATAATCCACCTCAAGCTTTGCATTCTGTTCCTGGTGGACCTAATCAGATTTAATCCACCCCAAGCTTTTCATTATGTTCATGGTAGCTCGAATCCCATTCATAATCCACCACAAGCTTTGCATTATGTCCTTGGTCGCTCAAATTCCATTCATAATCCACCCAAGCTTTGCATTTTGTTCTTGGTGACCCGAATCCCATTCATAATCCACCCCAAACTTTGCATTTTGTTCATGGCGGACCAAATCCTATTCATAATCCACCCTAAGCCTTGCATTCTGTTCCTGGTGGCCCGAATCTCATTCATAATCCACCCTAACCTTTGCATCCTATTCATGGCGGACCAAATCTCATTCATAATCCACCAAATTAAAGCTTTGAATTATGTTCCCAGTGGCCCAAATCCCATTCATAATCCACCTCAAGCTTTGCACTATGTTCTTGAATGACCAAATCCCATTCATAATCCCCCTCAAGCTTTGCATTCTGTTCCTAGTGGCTCGAATCCTATTCATAATCCATCCAAGCCTTACATTGTGTTTTTGGTGGACCAAATCCCATCCATAATACACCCTAAGCTTTACGACTTATTCTTGGTGGCTTGAATCCCATTCATAATCCACCACAAGTTTTGCATTCTGTTCTTGGTGCTCCGAATCCCATTCATAATCCATCCCAAGCTTTGCATTCTATTCCTGGTGGGTCAAATCCCATTCATAATCCACCCTAAGCTTTACGACATTTTCTTGGTGGCCCATATCTCATTCACAAACCTGCACCTCCTAGAAGTTGAAGAGTTGGTATGGACGAGCTAGTAATAGTGTTGTACTTGTACCATCTATATTTATCTACATAGCCTGCTTCCACCTTTTATATTGTAATAGATATGGTACACAAATGAGATGATGTCATCATATAGTACTTAATAACTATTATCCTATTTTAGGTTTTCTTAGATATATAGCAGATGATAAATTCAAATTGAATATATGGATGTGATCCCACCAATTACGTGGATGTAGAAATTAAGTTGTTTTCGGAATATCCTTTAATGCTTTTTGAAAAAAATGTTTTTAAAAAAATTATATAAATATATTTAAAATTATGTAAATATAAAAATGATTAGAAATAAAACACTAATATAGTAATATTTAATTTGGTATTTGAATTTATTTAATTTCTTAACAAAAGTGGAAACTTTATTGTCCAGTATGAAATAAGACATAAAGATTATATTTAAATTTATGATATGTTTGTTGTTCTATTATATATATTATTAATCTTAATATGTTTAATTGAAACTAATATAAGAACTAATCTATGATTCCATAAAATTAAAATCTATTTGAGTTCCCAACCTCCTAACTCAATCTTCTATTGGATAATTTCAATGAGTACTTAGTAGAACATATATATAAATATTAAATATGTTGCCCAACTAAAGTGATCTAATTGGAATTAACTATTAAACAATTGGTTTAAGGGTATAATTGTTATGAAATTAATGTGTGGATACATAAAAGATATTTCTAATTTGATGAGGACCAAATTAGAAATATCTAATATAATATGGCTAGTATAAATATTAGGGTTATGACCCTCAATTCATACAGTGAAAAACAAGAACCTTAGTTCTTATTTTCTCTCCATTCCATCACTAGAGAAGAGATAAAATTATTGTCATTAGGATCGTATCGAATTTGGAAGATCTAATACGTATATTCGGCGACTTCCGATAATGAATACATGTATACTTCCGCTATATGGTCTTAATAGCTATTGAATTAAATGGGTAGAAATATGTTTATTTGGGGTTTGTCTATTATGCATGGTTCGAGGCTAATATTTTGGAATTTTTATTATGTTTATAATATTATTATACTAGAAATATGTGGTTTGACGACCAAGAATTCCTGACAAGTGGTATCGGAGCAGACCAATATTTGATTATTTAGATGTGTTTTATTTATTAGTTTTTTTTTGAATTTATGTGAATATGTTAAAGGGTTAATAAAAGAATGGTTTTTATTAAATCAAATCACTTTTCCGTTCCTAAACTTGAGGAATTTCTGTTTCGTGTGCGCGTAATTTAGTATGATTATTTTAAACTTGAGATATCGTTTTCAGATTGTTTTCTATTCTGTTAAATTGTTTTTTTAATTAAAAAAAAGAGATTCTCATTCAGATTCGGTTACAAGTTTCAAACTAAAGTTTCTTTTAATAAATATATATGGATCAAAAAATATATTAGAGGATGCAGTACTTAGTTGTGGTATGGATTTTTATTTAAAAAGAAATTAACCATTATTCATTGGAATTCATATATATATATATTGATAGGGTTTGAAAAATAAGGCTCACAGGTTCACTAGCCAGGCCTAAGAAAGAGGCCAGCCCAACGAAACACGCAGGCCCACTCGCTAAACTGAGGAGATGCACATGCCCATTGAAGCATTCGGGCCTTTCTACGCCCGACATTCGAGCCTTTTTTGGTGCCCGACCGAATGAAGGTCAAATCATTTCGGCCCGAAGGCGATCATGGGAAGTCTCCCATGAATCACCGGAAAATGGGGGTGAATCCCTTGATGTGTCATTATATTATCCATGAATCGACCAAATCCTCACGAATGAGGGAAGAAAGATAATAATAGCTCGTCGTGGCCAGGATCCCCGATAAGAGAGGAAGATTATCCCCGAATAAAAATTTGCTCTTTCTATATCCTTTATAAATCCGTCTAGATAATAGCAGAAATATCTATCAAATGGAATGAATCTACAATCACCATCCAACTTGGTAGAACATCTATTATAAATACAAGGCCACCCCATCGGTGAAAGGTACGCATACTCATGCATGGCTTATCGCAACACATTCGCCCCTCTAGCGGTCGGCTCTTTTCTCTCGAGAAGCCGGCTTAGGCAGCGGAGGGCGACGCGGCGAATCCTCCTTGACCCCACTTCTTTCTTGTTTTTGCGGAGGAGTGCCACGTCGGAGCACATAGGACCGACCCATTACGGCGATCCTACCTCAGCGGCAGGGCGATCCGGGGGCTGCGGCCCGACCCGCTTGGCAATCGGTCGAAGCCCGACTACCCCTTACGCTCCGGCCCGATTCGGTTGAAAAAAACATCGCTCCCGGTTAAGCGCCGTTTATGGGAGCAGCCAGGTTCCTTTACAAATATAACTAATTTCTTATTTACTGATGGTATCGACTCGGAACCTGGCCGGGAGCAGCGCTAATCCTCAGGATGCGAGGACGACAGGGCAATGCGGACAAGCGGAGCCTCCGACACGTTCGGCTTGATACCGGCTAACGCGAGAGCGAGGTGGGAGGCGCTCATCTCCTTTGGCCGACGCTGATAAGTTAGAGCAACTTACGAGGGCGGATACAACGCCCGCGGGAGATCGTGAGGCTCGGAAGGTTACGACTTCCCTCCACGAGGAGGCGACCTGATCTTGACATTCCCGGTGCGAAGAAGAAGCAAAGTCCTAGCGGAGCGAGGGGCATGGACCACGGTGGCCCACGAAGGAGGCGACGAGGCTTGACACTTGGAGGCATGTAGCCGGGGGCGGAACTTCGCCACCCTCAGCCCAGGAGCGGGAGAACTATCATGGGACGGAGGTCCGAGGCCTCCGGCGAGAGCTTATCGGAGTGTGAAGGGGTAGTAAGAAGACCGCATCACGACCTTTATGGATACCTTGAGTGACAAAGTGAATCACCCAGCCTTCACGGTCGAGTCTTTCGCCTCTTCGGCCAAAATTCGGGATGCCCGCAGTGGAAGCATTCGATGGTGTCGAGGATCGGTCGATCACCTCGACACTTACAAAAAACCAAATGGGTATGGGTATCAAGATCAGGTCGCGATCACGAGCTTTCGCTATCACCTAAGGCCCGACCTTGGCATGGTTTAATGGGCTTCCACGAGTCGTCAATCCTCATTTAAGAGAGTATCCATTGCATTCGTCTCTCACTTCATTGGGGCCAGGACGTACAGAAAGCCAAGTTATCATACATTGACCCGGTAATGAGGCGCGGCTTTGGTCTTATGTCAGAAGATTCAATCATAGGAGTCTCTAAAGGTAGATATGCAGGCGGGAAGTTCGCGATCACTTTGCATTCATTGCGACCAGGGAGTTCAGTCGAAGGGCTTGATCTTTCCCATCTCAAAGTCCCCAAGCAAGCATGGGTGAGGTGCTTGTAAAAGCGGGGAGAAGTATATTAACGGTGAAGAAGCCCTCATATCCGAGAAGAGCTCTTACTCATAAAAGAAAGCGGGACCAGAATAACCCGGCGGGGCGAAGCCCCCGAACCAGCGACGGGAAGGGTCTCGAAGAAAAATGGAAACGATCCCCAGGCGTGGAAACCTCGAGAGATAAATGCAGGTCCGCGTCGAAGGCGGCGATATTGTCGCCTCGGCGTTTCACCCCCATAACGGCCTCGGTATCCACGAGGTCACTGCTTGCGAAGTCTGAAGCGAAACGATTCTTGAGGCTGACCAACTCGAATGAAGTCGGACCGCAGCGAGAGCGACTCGAGTCTTCACGAGTTCCATAGGGACTCACGAACCTGCCGCAGACGGCCCATACAACTCGAGACAAATAGAGTGCTTAATATGGCGCGGTACCTCGGTAGCTTCATATCCACGAAAATCGGGCTCGAGACAGGGCCATACGGCCTTCCACCACCTCGGCCAGGAATGTGACTCGGCACCAGCAACCCCCCAGGTGGGGAGTCGGGTAATCTGGGAGGATTCGCGGGAGGAGGGGGAATCCGGCTCGGCTCGGAAGGCCCATCCTGCGATCGGGTCACGAGATCGCGGAAATACAAAGCGATTCCTCGAAAAAAAAAAAAAAAAAAAAACTTCGGGAAGAAAGAGGAAAGAGAGGCTTGAGGTGGAAAAGGAGAAGAAGAAAAAAGGGATGGAAAGAGTTTAATGCGAAAGAGGAGAAAGCAGATGTGGAAGAAAAGAAGAAATAAAAATGGGAGAATGAGATGTGGAAGAAAGAAGAAAGGTAGGAAGAGAATGAAGGAGAAGGAGAAGAGACGAAAGAGAGAAGAAGAGCAGGAAAATAGAGAAAGCGGCCCCGCGAGAAATATCTGCCCTCCCGAACATTCCTAGCATGAAGCTGGGAATAACATGAAACTCGTAAGGGGAGACTAGGGAAAAACCTGACTCCGCAATGAAGTCGACAAGGCGAACGAATCTTGGTGGATCCTGACCAGAAGACAATCAAACCGGTAGCTTCATCTAAGCGCGATTTCATTTCACGCACGAAGGCGGAATATCGAAAGTATAAACTCCATATGATGAAGCGCCATTTATAAGAAGGCCAAGCACTTTCGGAAATTAGCATAAAAGCGTTTCAAATTCTCCATAAATTAGCATTAAAGGCGGCTCGCACCTTTCGAAAATCGGAAGTCGAGATGGCGCACCTAGCGGCTCACTTTGGCGATTCGTTTACCGGTCACGAGGCCACGTAGCAACCAATGAGTCATATCGGCTGTTTGAATCGCCACAGGCCTCGGCGCGGAGCCCGGTAGCTCACTTTGTGAGTTCATCTACTGCGCACAAGCCCGCGCGGGACTAATGGATTAGATCGGCTCCGGTACGGATCGTCACGAGACCTCGGTGGCCGAGGGCCCGATGTAAGCTCGCGGCGAGTTCATCTACTGCGCACGGGCCGCAGCGGCTGTGGGTCGGATCAGCTCGGTAGGATCACCACTAAGGCCTCGGCGCCGGAGCCAGTGGCTCACTTTGCGAGTTCATCTACTCGATCTGAGACCCGCGTAGCCTAATGAGTCGGTCATTTCGAAATTTGGATCGCCGCAGGCCTTAAGGCGCCGGGCCAGTGGCTCGGTTGGCCAGTTCATATACTGCCGCAGACCCACGTAGCCTAATGAGTCGGATCATTTCCAGGTTGGATCGCCACGAGGCCTCGGCGCCGGAGCCGATGCTTCAGCTGAAGAGCTCGACTACTCTGCGGGAGGCCCGCATGACCTAAGAGTCGGATCGGCTTAGGTTGGATCGCCCAGTAGTAGGCCTTATTGCCCGAGGAGCCTAGTAGCTCACTTTGACAAGCTCGACTACTGCACGCACGAGCCCACGCTGACCTAGGGTCGGTCGGCTTAGAATTTGGATCGCCCGACTCGGCCTCGGCGCCGAGGCCAGGTGGCTCCTTTGGCGGATTCATCTACTTTGCCGCAGGCCCGCGCGGCTGGGGAGTTAGATCATTTCGGGGATCGCCACAGGCCTCGGCGCCGAGGGCAGGTAAGCTCACTTTGATGAGTTCATCTACTCGGGACCAGACCCGCGCGACCCTAATGAGTCGGATCGGCTCAATTTGGATCGCCACGAGGCACTTAGCGCCGGGCGTGGGCTCGGGCTTTTGTGAGTTCGTGCTCGGCCACGAGCCGTACGGCCCCCAATGGAGTCGGATCATTTCGAGTTTGGATCGCCCTGCAAGGCCTTAGCGCCGGAGCCAGTAGCTCACTTTGGCGAGTTCGTCTATTTCGGCCTGACCCGCAGCGGCCGATGGTCGGATGCTTCGGGTGGATCGCCACAGGCCTGTGCCGGGCCACGTTGTGACTCGACCATTCTACACAGGCCATGGCACAGGAATCGATTCGACTCGGGCCGTCGGTCGCAGACCCGATCTCATATTGGCCAGGCTCAACCATTATACACCGCAGGCCATGCGGCTGATGTTGAATAACTCACCAAGCGCCATGCGGCGGAAATTCAAGAGAGGATATTGCGAGTAAAAGGACGAGGCGGGTGAAGCGGGAATGACCTGGCCCGGTGAATAATGTTACTGCGGGGAGAAGTGCGAGGAAGAAAGGACTGTTGCCAGAGGCGCCCAGCGGTGATGAAAGAATCACATCAAATTATGACCACAAAACTCCGGTCGCGACATGAGGCCCATTTGAAGGCCCGAGCGAAGCGGTCATGATAGAAACTCAGTCGAGGCAACCATAAATGAATGAAGAACAAGATATGATGTCGCGACCTGATTTAGTCGCGCGAGAGTGTGAAGAAGCCGAGCGATAGACATGGATGTCGTGACACCGAATTGAAGTCGCGACATAAGATTTTCAAGAGACTGAACATAGAGGTCGCGACATCTAGAAGAGGTCGCGACATCAACACTGAATCAGAAAAGGTTGCGACGTTATTCAGCGGTCGCGACATCAGTTGCAAGGCAAGAAGGTCGCGACGTCATTAAGTGGTCGCGACATCGGATTCTGAGAAAGAAGATCGGCGTCATTCGGTGGTCGTGACATCGATTACAAGAAGAAGGTAGCGACATCATTGGTGGTCGCGACATCAGATTTATGTATAAGGAAAGAAGATCGCGACGTCGACCGTTAATTAGCGACATCGGTTCTGAAGGAAAGAAGGCCATGACATCATTTAGCCCGGTCGCGACATCGAGATCAAGGAATGCTAAGGCAAATTAGCGACCAAATGAAGCTTACGCAGCGTAAATGAAGACAGTAGGAGTCGCGATAAAGAATCGAGGTCGCGACATTACTGGCGAGTTAATTTGAAATCCTGAAGGTGCATGAAGTTAGGGCTGACAGGAATCCACCTATAAATCTGGCGGTACTGCGAAGGAAGCGGCTCGGCTCAAAAGAGAGATCTGGGTAGGCGAGGCTCTTGTATTTTAATTTTCTTTCTTTGTTTTGTTTTTATTTTAGATTAGTTTGTTATTTCGTTTATATTTGGATACGGGCTAGATTTATTGTTAAAGTAGAAGGCGAATGCGAGAATTCTATTTCTTTCAAATTCTTACTGGATTATCTGAATTCCAGGACAAGTTTTGGAAATCGGTTCCAGTTTCCGATTCTGATTGGTTTTTCTTGATCAATGACCATTGTAGGTTGTAATCTAGTGATTTAAACCCGGCTTCCATTGAATAGACTCTATTGTCGAAATTGCTTATCTTTCTGTAGGGATTTTTCGAAGCTATTGAACTATCGGTCACGTAAATCTACTTGCTGGTTTTGAGTGATACGCGAATTGATCCCGATGTAGGCGTCCTATACCCGTAATAGGATTGTCTCATTGCTCGATTTCGGAGGCCCTGCGGGGTGACACGGGAAGAGGCAATCTTGAGGTGATGAACAATTTTTGAAAATTATGAGAATCGATAATGGTGATCTAATGAGCTACATTAATTTAAATTGATAAATCCCTCTTCTCACTTGAAATCGGGAATGAGTTGAATGGCTTATCCATTTAAGCAAGCGAGAGTTCACCTCGGTCGAATAGTACGTTCGATCCAGTGTTACTTGAGTCCCCAATCAAGGAAGGATGAGCTGTTTCAATTTGGAGGAAGAGAAACCGAGTAAAGTGTAAACCCATGCTATACCTATGTCTTAGGGCCTAAGGTTTGCGATCCGTATTCAGGAGTATGAAGTATTGAAAGAAAAATGTCGAACAAAGCTGACCCGTATTAAAAGTAGTTATCTAATCCTCGATCTTGAAGAATCGAAGATTAGATGATGAAAGTCGTGGGAGAGATCCAGATTTACTTTTCACCTTATTCATGGACGGAGTTTTAAATGCATGGTTCATGAAGCAAAGAGATTCTGAGAGTAGTGCGAGGAATTGATTGTTCACAATAGTAGTATTTTCAATGCTCCTTTAATAGATAAGCGATAAGTCGAATTTGTTATTTTAGATTTTCATTTTTGATTCATTTTTGTTATTAAGTCATTTTCTTAATTTTATTATTTTAAGGTTGCTAAGAATCTTTCAAATTGCCTATCAAAGTCAAATAGTATAGAGTTTGAGTAGTCGGGGTAGTTGGTTGAGAAGATTCTTTAGATCTACGTAGGATCGATATCACGGACTTAAATCGATTTACTACTTGACCCGACTGTACACTTACTGGCATCTGGATCAAAACCCGAGAAAGAAATTGATTTACTCTTAAGAAGCCGTTTTTAATCGGAACAATGAATGAAACACAACAAACGAGTTTCATGGCATTATTGCTGGGGATTAGATAATAGTCCTTGGGTAATAACGCTATAAATTTGTATAGGTATTTTGGTCCATCACTGAAAGAGGTGAACAAGTTTTTGCGTGTGGGAATGATTTAATGGATGCTAAGAATGTGTAAATTAATAAGGAGTGAAAAGCTGTATGATCATCAAATTTAGGGCAAGTGCAGACTAAGAGTCGCGAGCCGGATTTTATGTCGCGACCCGAGGAGATTGAAGTCGCAGCAATGGCTGCTTGGAAGGAGAACAAGGGCACATGTCATGGCAGTTTTATGTCGCGGCGAAATTGAGATGCGCGACAACAGCTATATCATGAATTACTTGATGACGGGGAGTAGAAATGCTAGATGTATGACACATTGATAAATTGTCCTCCTGAGCTTACTTTATGTCGTGACAAACAACATTAAGTCGTGACATAAGAAGAGTCTTGGTGATCAACTTTTAAATTTGCCTAAATTTAATGACAGCACACAATTAGCGCTGAAATTTAAGTCGCGACAAGCGCAAATAAATGAAGTAATAAAGTCCCCAAATAATAATTGAATTGCAACTATTGAGAAACTCCCTCCACCACCATCACCTTCCTTGAAGCAAATACAACTCTTCATCTTACGTCTACTCTGGTTTTCAATTCTTACGAACCATAGACCCCGGAAATTCTTCCTAAAGCGAATCGATTTCTCAAATGGCACGAGACCTTGACCCTCATCCCAAATTTGAAGCGAAATCATGGAAAGTATACTTTCATTTGAAGAAGTTAAATCGAGGAACCAACAAGGGAGAACCTGCTTGCCGTCGAAACAACGAAGATTCAGCGTTTCTAAGCGATAGAAAAAGGGGAAAAGACAAGCGACAAGAAGGAGAGGAAGGCAATTCGTATCGGAAAAACTTTCTCCATATGGAAGAAATTACTATCTTTGGTAAGGGGTTTGTCGGAGAAAGAGGTTTGACAGGCCCATATCCCCTTTCAAGGAACTAATTGAGCAAGTTGGGAAACTTTGCAAGCATCAAAGGGTAAGATCTGTGGCCAGTAGTTCGAGAATTCTACTCAGACTGGTGGGGAGAAGGATAACTACATTTTATGTCGGAGGAGTTTGGAGTCTTAGTATGGAGGCGAGGAAACCATCAATGAAATGTACGGAATGGAGGCGAAGCATGGATCCAAATCTGAAGATAGTAGGTGTAGCCACTAGCGGGTGAGAAGATTGCGAGAAAGTTGTGAGACGGTAAAGTGAAGTAGGAGGTCGGAAGGGGAGAGACAAGACCATAAACGGGATTGTGAGGAAGAGGCAAAGGTATGGTTTATTTCTGGCATCTGTTATGGATTCAGGTGAAGCATGTTGCAGTCGCAGGGAACAGAAGCCCAAATCATTCTGCATGCCCGTCTTGAAGAGTGAGCTTATCTTTGGGCGATCATTGAAAACTCAATAATGAGATACCATGAAGGGAATAAAGGAGTTTTGATCCTCTTTGACTGACTATCACAAGGCTATGTTTGAGAATTTGAATTGTAGAGGAACTTGGGAAGAAGAAGAAAAGCTTGAGTTTCACCAACCTTTGACGGGAGTAAAAAAACCCAAGGGGCTGGGAATCAAAGAAAAGGGGTTATAATAGAAGCGATTCAAGAAGAACATGAGAATGCAAGATAAGAAGAGGACACCCATACGGTTGGATCAAAGAGAAGAAGAAGATCCGAGGAAGCACATCCAGGAAGGGAACACCTTTATGTTTGCGAGGACGAGAGAACAAGATGATAGAGCCCCGCAAATTTCATTGCTTGGCCGAGTTCTCCCCTGTCAGGAACAGAGATTTCAGAGAACCTGGTGAAAGTTCTAGGGGAGCTCAGGGGAATAATCAAATAATGGAGATGCTCAGTTCCATTGAGAAGAGAATGGAAGAAAGAGAAAGGGAATGGAACATCCAACAAAAATTCAGAGAGGAAATGAATTAGAATTGAAAGAAAGAGATCAACAATGGGAAGAAGAAATGAGACCGAGAAGGGAAGAAGCGGATGAAGGAGATCCTGGAGCATCAAGAGGAAAAATTCAAAAAGGAAATGGAGGAAAGAGATCACGATCTACTGAAGAAGTTGAAGTTGAGCCATGAGTCATTTTACAACAATCAGTATGATCGTGATTGTCAACTCCTAACACTCATAAAGGAAAGGGACTCAGATCAGGAAGCCAAAACTAAGGAGTAGATCAAGGGATTCAAATTCCTCTATATGTCAATGTTCAAGGATTTCGAGAAAAGGATTAAGGGAAAGAGATCAAAATTTGGATGACAAAGATGCAGCCGGAAGAAAAGTCGAAGCGAGATTTGGATTTGATCAACAATAATCTTTCAAATTTTAGAAGTCATAATTTGAAATGGAGAACCTGATGAACGCACATTGGGAAAGACAAGATGATCTGAACAAAAGGTTGATCACCCAGCGAATTGATCCTTGAAGAGCAGGATAGAGAGGAGAATGACAAGAAGAAGAAGAGAACTGAAATGAAGTTTCCCAAATTCAACCTTAATTTTGCTACCCTTGATCTGGATCCTCCCAACATCTTTGCTCCTCCCCCAAAAAGAAAAAAATAAATCTTCCCATTGATTTGTCCATCTCTTCCTCACTTCCAACCTGTTATTCTCAACTTTTGCACAATATCATGAATAAAATAAGAAATTTTGTTTGATGTTGTTTGAAGATAGATTAATATTTATTACTTTTTGCTTCAATTGTTAAGAAGAATAACGGTAGAGGATTTGGCTCGGGAATGAAAATGCGACATATCATAATCGAGGCTAGTTGAAGTAGTTTGATTAGAAGATAAGGTGTTTCTGTGAATAATTGCATAATAAGGGGCGAATGACATATAATTGAATTGAAACACAAATTTATAATTGACTTAAATTTAGGCATTAGTACCAGATAAAGAAAAGTCATGCAATTGAAGGAGAAAAATATATTTTTGAGTTTGTAGTATAAACGGTAAGCCCAGAACTTTGGTGAACCTTAAATCAGTAACTCATAAATCCCATTTGAAGTGAGTCAAGGACATCCTTAGGGTTGAATCCACAGTGAATCCGTCAGATTCTAGAACTTGTTAGATTATTAATCAAGGCGAAATCCTAGGTAATCTGACTAACGAAAGAGTAATCTGAGCATCCTTAGTGACTTAAGCCATTCTAGCCACCCTTATTTATATGCTTAGCATACACCTAGTTTGAATTTGAGGCAAAGCAATCCTTATCTTTAAAACAAATAAATTGGATATCACGAGCCATCTAGATAATTAATCCTCGATAAAGAACCTCACGATTATCCAAAAATTCAAAAGAAGGAGGAAGAGATAAAGTTTGGGGAGTATTTTTTGGAGAAGCCCAAGGAGAAATACAAAAAGGGTGATGATAGAAAGATCTAAAGCGAGGAGGATGAAAGAAAGCTTAAGGAAGGATTTTGTCTTGTGGCCTAACTCTCATGAACGATTAAGTTCTTGGGGGTGTTTCAACACCTAGTACCCTAATGCCAAGTGGTATGGGACTCTTAACTTGAAGTTAGTTAAGAGTGTTAGAAAGCACAAGTGAGAACATTGCACTATTCTGAATGGTGATAGGATTCAACGGTGAGAGTACAAATGAGAAGTAGGGAATGAACAATTTTAAGCGAAGAAATCAAGAAGATACTGAGGATGAAGTTTGGGGAATCAATTAAAGAAGTTGCAAAGGAAAGAAGAGACGTGATTAATTAAAAGGAGAAGATTAAGGCAATCTTAACCTAAAGTTCCATCCATCCCTACCATGACAAAGCCGACATTCTGAGCTGAAGGCTGATTGATCTTGAAGGTTGGAATTACCTACATTAGTGGAAGTCCCGATATGAACAACAAGCATATGGAATTTGAAAATCTTGAAAGGATCGAGCGTGAAGGACCTCGAGGAGGGTTAAGCGACTCACTAGAAAAGAGGAAGAGAACCCCGACTACTTTTAGCGGGATCAATGACTATCACTGTTTATAAAACAAAATTCAACAATTTAGTTTTGTACGGATTGAGTAGTGACTAACCTTCCTACGGACTTGAAGCTAGATATACGAGGAAAAGAATGCAATTCTAGTCTTTTCGAATTAAATTGGTTGCAACTGCAAGACAATACGGAAAAATGTTTTGTTTGAGGACAAAAGCGAGTCTTTCTTTCCTTGCTTGGGAATGAAACGGAATTTAGGATTTAGGGGGTTTGATGAGCTTAAAGTCATCCATTTTGATCCATTTTTCGATTGATTTCTATCCCAAAAAGTGGTTATGTCTGAGAAATGTTGAATAACTTCGCCAGCGCCATCACAACGAAATTGAGAAGAGGATATTGCGATAAAAGGAGCAAAAACGTTTGACAAAGAATGACCACATTTGGATGAATAATGTTACGCGAGGAGAAGTGCGAGGAAGAGAAAGGACTGTGTAGAGACCTTGGCCCGGTGGTGATGAAGAATCGCCAGGTCGCGACCCGCAAAAACTCCGGTCGACATGAGGGCAGAAGGCGAGACGGCTAGTCATAATAGAAACTCAAAGTCGGGCAACCATAAGTAATGAATGAAGGAAACGAAGAGATATGATGTCATGACACAATTTCGAGAGTCGCGACGGAATTGAAGCGAAACGATGTAGACATATGGAAGTGCGTGACGCAACGGAATTGAAGTCACGGCCTTAAGATTTTCAAAGTAGCGAACATAAGAATTGGCGACATCTAGAGGGTCGCGACATATTCTTGAATCGAGAGAAAGATGCGTGACGTCATTCGATCAGCGACATCGATTCTGCGAACGGTAAGGTCGCGGCGTCATTCGATTCGCGACGTAGTTCTGAAATTAAAGATTCGCGGCGTCATTTAGTGAGTAGCGGCGTCGATTCTAAGGAAAGAAGTGGCGGCGTTATTGATTGATCGCAACGCCGATTTACAAAGGAAGAAGGTTGTGGCGTCATTGGTGATCGGCGACGCCAGTTCTGAGGCAATTAAGGTCGCGGCGTCGTGTGATCAGCGACATCGGTTGCAAGGAAAGAAGGATTGCGGCGTCATTGGGTGAGTGCGACGCCGATTCGCAAGGAAAGAAGGTCGCGACATCATTTAGCGGTCGCGACATCAGATCGAGGAATGCTAAAAGACGAAATCAGCGACCAAATGAAAGCACGAAAGCGTAAATGAGACAACTAAGGTCGCGACAAAGAATCGGTCGCGAGCATTAACAGCAATGGGCGATTAATGAAATCCCGCAGGTGCATCGAGTTAGGGCGACTTGAACCACAAATAAATCTGGGGAATGCAGGAAGGAAAGCGGCTCGGCGGCTCAAAAGAGATCTAGGTAGTGGCTCTTGTATTTTAATTTTCTTTTCTTTGTTTTGTTTTTTATTTTAGATTAGTTTGCTTTATTTCGTTTAAATTTGGATACGGGCGTTAGGTATTAAAGTAAATTTGAATACGAAATTCTATTTCTTTCAAATTATTGCAGATTGTCTAAATTCAAACAAATTTTGGAATTGATTTTGATTTATGATTCTGATGGTTTTCTTGATCAATGAGGAAGCCATTGTAGGGTGTAATCTAGTGATTTAGAAACCCGGCTTCCATTGAATAGACTACATTTATCGAAATTATCTTTCTATGAGAAATTTTTGAGGAAAAATTTGTGTGGTATCGATCTGTAAATCTACTTAGCGGTTTGAGTAATGCATGAGGTGATCTGATATGGCGTCCTATACCCATAATGGATTGTCTCATTGCCCGCACGATTTCCGAGGCTCTCTGGTGACACGAGGAAGGCGATCGAGAGTGATGAACAAATTTTGAAGGTATGGGCTCGACCTATTGGTGATCCTAATGGGCTGCATTAATTTAAATCGATAAAATCCTCTTCTCACTTGAAATCGAGAATGAGTTGAATGACTTATCCATTTAAACAAGCGGGAGAGTTCACCTCGGTCGAGCAGTCACGTTGATCCGTGTTAGCGAGATCTGTCGAGAAGAAAAGGATGGTATTCCGATTTGGAGGAAGAGAAACCAGTAAAGTGTAAACCCATGCTATACCCATGTCTTAGGAGCTAAGGTTTGCAGTCCATGTTCAGGGTATGAAGTATTGAAAAAGAAAGATATTCAGAACAAGGCAACCCATATTAAAAGTAGTTATCTAATCCTCTGTCTCCGAAAGAATCAGGGAAGATTAGATGATGAAAAGTGCAGTAAGGAGATATCAAGCTGCGCTACCTTGTCCTTAGACGAGTTTTTAAATGCGTGGTTCATGAAGCAAAGTTACAGAGTAGTCTGCAGGAATTGATTGTTCACAATAGCGGTATTTTCAATGCTCCTTTAATGAATATGGCCAGTAAGTCACGATTTGTTATTTTAGATTTTCATTTTGATTCATTTGTTATTAAGTCATTTTCTTAGTTTTTATTATTTTAAGGTTTGCTGGAATCTTTCAAATTGCCCATCAAAGTCGAATAGTATAGAGTTTGAGTAGTCGGAAGTAGTTGGTTGAGAGTGCTTGAGATCTTTGTGGGATCGATATACGGACTTAAATCGATTTACTACTTGTTCGACACAGTACCACTTGCGGCATCACGGATCGAAACGAGAAAGAGTGTGATTTACTCTTAAGGAAGCGCTTTTAATCGAGGAACAATGAATGAAACCTGACAAACAAGTTTCATGGCATTATTGTTGGGGATTAGATAATAGTCCTTGAGTGATAACGCTATAAATTTGTATAGGTATTTTGGTCCATCAGAAGGGTGAGCAATATGCGGCCTAGGAAATAGTTAGGCTGAACCGTCGACCTACGAGCCGGCTCGATTTAACGAGCTCGATCACTTTCTGCGCGGGCCATGCGGCTAGGAAGCGATTCATTTCAGGCCATTATTTCGCGAACCAGATTCGATTAGAAGAGCTGACCTGACTCGGGGCGTATTTACTTTCGGGGGTGCTTAGCCATTTGCGAATCGACGATTCGATTAGAAAAGCTCGGCCTCGGCTTCCGAGCGTTTACTCGAGTCGGTCGGCGGACGTTATTTTCGGCCTCGGCGCGGGCCAATGGCTGAAATGGCGAGGCTCGGCCCCTGCGCGCGAGCCCGTGGCCCTAGAAGCGATTCGGCTCGAGCCATTGACTCACGTGCCC
The DNA here is from genome assembly GCA_016808115.1 of Tetrastigma voinierianum. Taxonomy (NCBI): domain Eukaryota; kingdom Viridiplantae; phylum Streptophyta; class Magnoliopsida; order Vitales; family Vitaceae; genus Tetrastigma; species Tetrastigma voinierianum. Next base: position 239,295 of record JAEQBH010000376.1, on the reverse strand, counting down.
GCATTTCGATTAAAAGAGCTCGGCCACTGACTTCCGGGCGATAATCAAATGATTCAGCTCGAGGCCGATTGACCCGCACCGGCCTCGGTGCGGGCGTGACTCGATCGAAGCGGGCCGTCGGCCACGGGCCAAGTAGCTCGATCTAGCGAGGCCATGCGACCCGCGAGCCCGAAATGCTTCGAGGGCCTAGTAAGCTCGATCCGGCGGGCCATGCGACCGCGGGCCAAGTAGCTCGGGGCCCGGCGGCTCGGTCGAAGCGGCCGTGCGACCCTTAGAGCCCGAAGTAGCTCGGGGCCCGGCGGCTACGCCCCGAAGCGGCCATGCGACCTAGGAGTCAATTCATCTCGAGGCCATACGGCCGAGGGCGACTCAACTCCAGCTGCACCATTTCGGGCCATGCGGCCAGTCGATTCGGTTCGGGCATGCGGCTACGGGGAGGCCGGCGGCCCGGTTTGAAGGGCTCGACTACTTGGCTCGAGGCCACGCAGCCAGTGTAGTCCCGAGTCGGCTCGGGCGGTCGGCCGCGGAGCCTCGCGGCTTAGTTTGAAGGCTCATTTGCTCAACTCAGGCCAGCTCGGTCGGGCACCATTTGAGTTGTATCTGGAACATCGCAGAGCATGGAAGTAGAGGAAAGTGAGTGAGATAAAAATGAATATGCATTAAGGAAAAGGCTACATATATCACGGGTCCCGAAGCCCGAAAAAAAAAAACTATCTCAGCGGAATGACTGAAAAGGACTACGCACGAGAAGGTTTAGATGGAATACTAAAGGAAGTCTGAACTACGCTAAAGAAAGGCAAGAAAAGGTCTCGGGATCGGGAGGCACATAAGGCCAGAGGATGTATGCGAAAGCAGGAAGGAAACTAAAGGAGTGGGAGAAGTAAGGCGCGAATCGAAGTCATCATTATCATAAGACAAATGGCGGCGACCAAGCCACAACTCAATCGACCGCAGTAGACACGTGGAAATTACATCCGTCTGCGAGAAGCGTTCGGCCCTTGCCCGTACACATTACCACCGCGAAATTTGAGAATAGTGATAGGGTTTGAAAATAAGGTTTCGTAGGCGCTCGCGGGCCCGAAGAGGCCCGGCCAATGGCTCACCTTGACCCACTCGCTAAACCCCAAAGGAGAGGCATGCCCATTGGAAACGTCGAGCCTTTCTACGTGACATTCAAGCGTTTAGTGCCAGCCCGAATGAAGATTCAATGGCTCGGCCCCAGCCGATCATGGGAATCTCCATAGATCACGAGAAAAATAGAATAATCCACCCCCAATAATATATTATCCATAAATCCAACCAAATCTCACCAATAAGGAAAGAAAGATAATAATAGCTCATCATCAGCGGATCCCGATAAGGAAGGAAGATTATCCCGAATAAAGCTTTGCTCTTTCTATATCCTTTACCAAATCCGGAATCTTAGATAGTAACGAAATATCCATCCAGTAGGAATGAATCCTAATCACCATCAAGCGGTAGAACATCTATTATAAATAAGGCCACCCCATCGGTGAAGGTACACACATACTCATCACAGCGGCATTCCCGCCCTCTGGCGGTCACTCTTTTCTCTCGGAAAGAGCGGCTTAGGCATCGGGTAATGCGAAGCTGACCCTCACTTGACCCCTTCTTCTTGTTTTGCGGAGGTGCCACGCCCGGGCTGCGGACCCGGCGTGCGGTGATCCACCTCGGGCGGAAGATCCGAGGCACTGCGGCCTGCCGCCCCGACCCAATCCAAGTCGGCTGACAACCCCTGCATGCTCCGGCCCGATTAAGTTGAAATAAGCATCATATATATATACCCATATACTATATATATATATATATATATATATATATATATATATATATATATATGCTCTCTGCTATATATATATATATATATGTACCACATTCATCCAGAAATCTATAATTTCATACGCAATGGGAGTAAAAGGTAAACAATGAAATAAAAATATATTTTATTGACTTGGTAAAATAAATACTAATTGTAATGGAACTGATATGTGAATCTTCAAGGTAATAATCGATTTGCAGGTCTTGACCACAAAGTGTGGGCTCCAAGAACAATCCAACACCTTTTGCTTTCAGATATGGGACACATAGATATTCTCTTCCCTCTGAAATTAGATTGTCACTCTAAACCTAAATATTATGTTATATTTCTAATAGGATTTAGTGAGCCATTGGATCCACTTACATACTTGAGCCTTTAATTAGCCCATATATGTTCAATGCCCCAACTTAATTAAAATTCTAGTTTGCTTATATAGGCTTAGTTCTAACATTTTCCGTTTAGTCCTAAAACAAACTTGAAGGCTCATATGGATCATAAGTTGCTCATAACATTGGTCACTTACAAATGGGTTTGCCTAAGGACCTATGGTACTTTCCAATTTTGGCTCCCGTGGAATTAATTGGACATAATTCCACAATTGGTCAATCGGACCACTATAGATCAATTGCACTCCCAAATCGAAAACTTCTCATTCCAAATCATTGTGGAAGATTACCAAGGCATGCTAATCACTCACACCACCTCCCCATGAATCGATACTAGTAATTTCAAACATTATATTATATAATATAAAATTACCATTTTACCTTAAAGAACACAAGCTTACCTTTGGCTTGATCATGTTTGTAAGTTTGCCCCCAGGCTCAGTAGAGTACGCCTTAGCTGAGGACAAGCTATGATCAATCACCTTTAAAACTACCTCAGGGTAGTATGTTGCACATGATTAGAATTCGTCATGGATTTCCCATGTTTGAGTGAAACAAAATTCTGGTACAGACCGCAGAAGCCATCAAGATCACTTTGGTGGTATCACTGTCGATGGTCACAATGAGCACCTCAAAATGACAACCTACTCCCCTCAACTCTCCAATGACCCTCAAGGTTAAGAGGCCATGCGAGATGGTAGATTGGGGCAAAACCGTCCAAAGATAGTATATGACGATTTGCATTCATAAGTCCCATTCAATATGTACCAAGTACATGCTGGTATAATACCTAGAGACCCACTCTAGAAGATGTGACATACTACTCCTAATAACTGGGTAGATCTCATACCACAACTACTTATGGATTACCAACATCCATGAACCGTCATGAACAACCTCAAACACAAGGAACCCATATCTGTGTCCTTTGTGCATCCACACGCACCCAAACATATACAATGTGCTTGAAATAGGCTTGAATGAACACAATAATATGAAGTAACTGAAACACCAATTTTATTAATGGAAATTAATTATATTATAAACCATGAAACTAAAAACTAAATTACATCTAGAGCTATTTGTATACATGAGAGTCAAACACTTTAGTAAAAGGATCTGCTAGGTTATCCTCAAATGCAATCTTTTATACTATAATATCTCCTCTATGCACAATCTCTCGAACTAGGTGATACTTCTTTTCGATGTGCTTGCCTTTCCTATAATTCTTTGGTTCTTTGGCTTGTGCAGCCGGTTACTTCATTATCACAATGCGAATCATAGGATCAACAACCTTAACTATGAAACCCTAATTCCATAAGGAATTGCAAGCCATCTTGCTTCCTTGGTGCCTTTAATCTTTGCCACATATTCAGCTTCCATAGTTGAATTAACAATACATGATTGCTTAATACTCATCCAACTAACAGCTGCTCCACCCAATATAAAAACATATCCATAGGTGGATTTCCTCAAATCCACATCCGACTGAAAGTCAAAATTAGTATATCCTATAGGGACCAACTCATCGCTATGATAAACTAGCATATAATCTCGTGTTCTCCTTAGGTATTTTAGTATATGCTTCACAATAGTCCAATGTTCCCTACCTAGATTAGACTGATACCTACTCACTATTCCAACTGAATAGCATATATTTGGTCTAGTACATAACATCATATACATAAGACTATCAACTGCTAAAGTATATGTTATTGTCTTCATGAATTATTTCTCTTCAATTGTCTTAGGACACTAGTCTTGAGAAAGATTGATTCCGTATCTAAAAGGTGTAAATCAATTTTTCGAATCTTGCATGTTGTACTTAGACGATATACTATATATATAATTTTCTTGGGAAAGTGCAATAATCTTATTCTTTTTATCTCGTATTATCTTAATACCTAGAATATATTGCGCATCTCCCAAATCCTTCATTTGGAACTAAGTAGCTAACTAGATCTTTACCTTTGACAACATCTCAAAATTGTTTCCAATCAACAAAATGTCGTCCACATATAAAATCAGGAAAACCACTATATCATCCTGCATCTTTATGTATACACAAGGTTCTCTTCATTTTGATCAAAACCAAAAGATTTGATTACCTGATCAAAATGTTTGTTTCATGCTCTCGATGCTTGCTTAAGTCCATTTATGGACTTATGCAACTTGCATACCATGCGTTCTTGACCTTGGATATGAAACCTTCTGGTTGCATCATACAGATGTTCTCTTTAAGATAGCTAGTAAGGAAGGCTGTCTTGACATCCATTTTCCATATTTCATTTTTATAATATGTTGCAATGGATAGAAGTATGCTGATAGACTTGATCATGGCCACTGGTGAAAAAGATTCCTCGTAATCAAAACTTGATTTTGACTACCAATCTTTTATCCCCCGCCAATGCGACTCTATATATCTCGGCCTTCCATTTACTCCTCTATTTCTCTTGTACACCCATTTACAGCCATTGTCTTTAACCTCTTGGGGTAAATCCACAGAGTCCACACATCATAGAATACATGGATTCTAATTCTGATTTCATAGTCGCTTTCCAAAAACTGAAATCCTTATAATTAATTGCTTCATAGTAACATGTGGGATCATCCTCAAGTGACTCTGAGATTGTCAAAGATGATTCTCCTATCAATATGAGCTTAATAGGTGGTCTAATGACCCTCCCACTATGACTAGGCATATTTAGTGTATCAGTATCAGGTATTAGTGGTTGTGGATCAATAGGAACAACATTATCTTGGATACTAGGGGATTTAGTCTTTTTTACCCATTCATTCATATCCCTAATTATATGATTCAAGATGTATTCTTCTTCCATGAACTTGGCATTTATACTCACAAATACCTTCTTGTCAAATTTACTGTAAAAATAGTAGCCTATTATTATACCTTTTGGATATTCAACAAACCAACACAATTCTAACTACATCCAACTTGTTAGACGATTGCTTTAACACATAGGCGGGAACTGACCCGTATACGGATATGACTTAAAAATAAGTTTTAAATGAGTCAAATTTCCATGGGTGTACATAGTGCGAAGAAAACTTGGATGACGCATATTGAGTCTCAGTTGCCGTCTTTAGGGATGCTGTCCCTAAAAGGATAAAGATAATGTGGAAAGACTCATCATTGACCTTACCATGTCTAATAGAGTTCGATTTCTTCTTTCCGCCACTCCATTTTGTTGTGGAGTTCCTAGAGCACTAAACTGGGATAAAATCTCATGCTCCTTGAGGATATAAACAAATTCAATAGACATGTACTCACCACCTTGATTAGAACAAAGTGGTTTAATGTGTCTCCCTAATTGTTTTTTTTTTACTTTGCCTTAAATTCATGAATTTATAGAAGGTATAGTTCTTATCTTATTTGATTTTGTATCATATCTTGATGATGTGGTAAATGATGATATACAGCCACCTCTTGTGGACACTAAATGGCCCACACATATGAGTGGATCAAATCCAGACATCCCTCGACTCTAACTCCTTTGGCTAATGAGATCTCTTGGTCATTTACCTTAAATATATGAATTCTAACATAGAGAAATTAGTGCTCTAGGTTGAAAAGGCTAATGGCCCACTGACTCACTAGTCTTTGTATTATTTTCAAATTTATCATGACCAAGCTTCTTTCATATGAGTTTGATTGATACTAGGTTTTTCTTTTCAATAATTTTCCACATTATCAACTTGAATCCATGACTTCAAATCAATATGATATAGATTATTCATCAATGTGTCAAATGTAACAACTTCATTTTCTTTCATAATAGAAACAAAATTTTTATTAACAGAAACTGAATAACTATCATTACATAATTTAGAAACTAAAACTAAATTCTTTCTAGAATCTGACACAAATAAACAATCATGCAAAACTACAACTGAGATCCCCTATAACTATGACTAATTGATAGTAATGGAAAGAAGACAAAACATATTTATCTTCATAATCAAATTAGTGTTGGTTAGTATGTGTTCATTACTAGCATAAAACATGTACAATTATATATACAATTTGCACTGATAGTATGTAATATAACACTCAAAATTACACACATCAGTACAAAGATAATTTAACTTCCATTAGAACTTGCTATCCTACTTTAGGCAAGTCTAGCTTCTCAAAGTTAATAAGATAATATATAATCTAATCAATCCCAAAAGTCACTTATCCTTAGACTAGGTGATTGACTTACCCTTTAAATTTTGGCCTCCTAAGAAAATAAATAGGGACTATTTTAGATAGTTTATTATTTTTTTTAGGTTAACTGTATGTACAGTGATCTTAGTTTTAATATTTCTTAAGTAAAGAGCCTCAACTTTAGACGGGTTGCTTCTACTAAAATATTTATTAACTAACCATAAGAGAGTCTCCTAACTAGGATCCTCACGTTTGTTTAACTGGTGATCCGAGCACTTGAATCCCATGGCCGCACGAGTGGAAGGCGTAGGCTTTTCAACAAACCTTCTCACTTAATTATTTTAAAAACTTGAGTGTTTTGAAGTTTATGTCATAGTTTGCTTATTCTTAAATTCAACCAAATTTGATCTCTAAATTTCTTTAATTTAGCAAATTTTTATAGTCAAACTAATTCTAGAATAAGCACTATAGACATACTAGATATAATTTTCCCAAACATGTAAGTTATTTACTTTAATTTAATAATTTAAATATCTTAAAACAATAGCACATCTTAATTAAATCCATCATTTAATTAATAAATTAAATTATATATCTATTTAACATTTATCTATTAAAGGATAATTCTAGTTAAAATATAATTTTATGTTTAATAATAAATTAAATTATTTATCTATTTAACATTTATATATTAAAGGACAATTCTTGTTAAAATATAATTTAATTCATAATAATAAATTTAATTATATATCTATTTAACAATTATCCAGGACAATTCTTGTTAAAATATAATTTGATTTCTAATAATAAATTAAATTATTTATCTATTTAACATTTATCTATTAACAAGGATAATTCTTGTTAAAATATAATTTAATTCATAATAATAAATTTAATTATATACCTATTTAACAATTATCCATTAAAGGACAAATCTTGTTAAAATATAATTTAATTTATAATAATAAAATAAATTATTTATCTATTTAACATTTATCTTGATAAATCTAGTTAAAAATTAATTTAATTCATTATAATAAATTAAATTATTTATCTTTTAACATTTATCTATTATAAGATAAATATTTTTAAAAATAATTTAATTTCTCATAATAAATTAAATTATAACTAATTTGTCTAGAATTTTTCTCAATGTACAAAATAATCCAAAATTAGTTAAACAAATAATTCCAAAACTCAGTTCGTTTAATGAAAGGAAACATGCACTTTAATTAAAGTTCTTATATTGCACAAAACATATTTGTGCATCAAGAATTATGAAGTAGACTGTTCACCAAATAGATTTTGCACTTATGAGTCATTTACATTGGTGCACCAAACAGATTACATTGACCTATATTACTATCTAGGGTAGTTCTAGTTTGACTGGAATGTTATTTACATGCATATATCAAATATCAAATCAATAAAAAATTATTATTTTTTATTAACTTATGAAATCTCAAGATTTCAGATCTGGAATCTAGGAAAACTACTTGATACCAGGTGTTGGAATCCTAGGACATCCATCTAGAAATCTATGATTTCATACGCAACAAAAGCAAAAGGTAAACAATGAAATAAAAAATTTATTTTATTGACTTGGTAAAATGCCTACTGTAACGCCCTAAAATTACCCTAACAGTTTTATAACATGTTCAGGGTGTAAAATAAATTAAATTATATTTTTCCGATGTTTAAATGGTAAAACAAAAGATAAAAACCGAAAATTTTACAAGAGCCAAATAAATTTGGTAAAAATGTCAAATATGAGGACTAAGGAGTCATAAATGAAATTATAAATGTTAAAATGAGAATGAAATGAAATGAAGTGAAAATGAAAGTGCAATGAGGAGTTAAAATCGAGGAAAAAAAGAGATAAGGCCCATTTAATGAGCTAGCGAACAAGGCCTTATATTATAGCATTAAATCCGGGGGCGGCATTTACATACTACTTGACCATTTTACACCATAGAGCACTAATAAAATCCATAAATAGCAAGGGTCCCTTAATTTAACAAAATTCGGGTAAGTCTCTTTTGTTAGGAGCTCTACAAAAACAGCTTGCAATGCTTGATTCTAATATATCAACCACATTGGGCCCATTTATCCATAAATATTTACAACGTATCCCAGAAATATTTCCATTCATAAGTATGCAATACCCGCAATAACCTTCTAAAGAATAATAAGCGAGCCATAGCCACAATATCAAAAGAACATCTTGACAATGGCATTTACATTTCCAAAGAATTAAACTATGAAATGTATGACGGAATAACAAAATACTAGACTTTACATGATCTAAAATAATTTCTCTAGTCTAGTATAAAGAAGGTGATCGCTCTACATGTTCACCATAAAGGTTAGATTCCTCGGGGGGCCTCCCAAGGAGCACGGGATCCTCGGCTCCTGCACCACCTCCTCGAAAGGTAAAATCTAAAAGGAATGTAAGTAGGGGGGGAGTTGAGCATGAAGCTCATGGGAAAATCCTCTCAAACTCCAACAAGGTTTAGAAAAGTATGAAAAACAACCGGTCTCATTTTCTTATAACATATCATAGATGTACAATTTTGCATAAAACAATGACATTGCAAATAGATTTCAGGTTTGTAAAATAGGTAATTAAATACATGAACACGCATCACTTAAAAATAAGTATTACTTGGTTGACTCTCAACAATTCCAACCGGTCTCTTAAACAGGCAGCATACTTAACTGTAACCTCTACCCCTCAAGTTTCTCCTTAGCAAGTAGCATACTTCATAGTAACCTCTACCTCATCCAAATTCTCTTCTTTTCTCAAGCATCCTTACTTGGAACCTCTGGAGAAAACATAGAGTATCCTTAAAAGGAAAGTAGCATACTACACAGTAACCTCCACCTTCTCGAAGTTCTATTTGTTTCTCAAGCATCCTTACATGGAACCTCCTAAGACAACATCGTGCAACCTTACAAGGAAAGTAGCATACTTTAGTGGTAACCTCCACCTCCTCAAAGTTCTCTTTGTTTCTCAAGCATCCTCACTCGGAACCTCTTGATAATAATTAGAGTATCCTTACAAGGAACCTCTCACTCTTCCAAGTAGTATTTCTCAAGCATCCATACTAGGAACTTACCATCTCCTTCTTATTTCCAATCACATACCAGAAATTTATCCTACCAACAATCAATCCCATAACCAATCATCATACCAGAATCCCCCATATTATATGGGAATCCCCATATTATGTAGAATCCCCATGTTATATAAGAATCCCCCATCTTATATAAGAGTCCATACTATATAAAATTCTTTCGAACTATATAAAGATCCCCCATACTATATAAGAGTCCAAAAATGCATATAAGAATCCCCAGTACTATATAAGGTCCACACATCTTATATTAGAATCCCCGTCTTATATGAGAATCCCCATACTATGTTAAGTCCCATACTATATAGAATTCCCAAATATATAAGAATCCCCATACTATATAAAGAGTCCCATTACTATATTAGAATCCCATTACTATATGAGAATCCCGTACTATATTAGAATCCCCATACTTATATAAGAATCCCCCCCAGAACTATATAGAATCCCCATCATATATTTCAATCCCCTGATATGTGACTCCCCACAATATGGTTAAGATCCCCATTGGATTCCTCAATCACCATACTAGAATTTATTTTTACCAACCATTAATCTCAAAACCAATCATTCCACACATCTCCAATTTACCGGAAAAACTTCTAAGAATCCATAAACAGTCATAAAACAATTCAAGAAATAGTTAGAAAATACAAGAGATCGCACCCATGTTATTTCACCACTCACAAAACTCTTCAGCATTTAGAAATCAATTCCCATTTGTTAGTTTAATAATAAAAAAAACTCCCTCGTTCTCACGTGCGGAGAATAGTTTGAAGGCTACCTATAAATATTGCATTTATAACCTCAGAAACATACATATATAATAACCTAGCCTGATATAAGTAGATAGGGAGAAAACCCTACCTCAAATCCTTAGTTTGCTTAGGAGGATCTTTAGCTTTGATCTTGGTTTATCCTTGATCCACTGATTACGCCCTTCTTTGCGCCTCGGCGATCACTGGGGTTTCGAGGGTGTGGGGTGGCGTGAAGTCAAGAAAAATGAAATGGAGTGAAAAGGGTTTTAAAACCGCAGCCCAGCCCAATTTTTTACTGTTCATTGGGTATTTTGGTTTTTCTTCAAAGTCTGATTTTGCCCTCTGATTCAGAATTCGAGTCTATAAGACTACTCTACAGAGTTTTTAGGCATTCGATTCATTTTTAATGTTATTTTAACCTAAAAACTTTTATTTCTATGATTTATGTAACCATTTTCATATTTATCATTCTTATACTTTGATTCAGGAGGTAAAAAGGGGAACGTTAATTGCAATAAAACTAATTGGACGATTATTGATATTTAGACATGTGGGGGTTTACATTATGAAGAATTAAGGTATAAGACCAAATTTGGTCTTAAAATGGGGTATTTCATACTTTTAGAGAGAAAAAAAGAGCTAGGGCTTGGTTGAGAGAGGAAGGGAGGGAATTGTGATTTTCTTCTCCATGTAATCAAGGGATAAGTTGATCAAGAAGGAGGAAGAAGAAAGGAAAGAGAATCAAGGTTTAAGGTAAGAAAAACCAAACCCTAACCCCCTTTCTACTTGTGTTTGGGTTTAATAAAGCCCCAAATGTGGTATAAAAGTGTTTTGAAAGGTTGTAGCCCATTTTGGGGTTGTATTGGGTAAGATTTTTGGTGAAAATGACCAAAAATGGTTAATTTCTTCATCAGCCCGACACCCCTATGCCTAGGCGTAGGAGTGCACGCCTAGGTGTAGAGCTCCACCTAGGCAGAGGTCCCTTCGCCTAGGCGAACCTGAAGCCGAATTTTCGATTTTTCTGATCCTCCTAGTACTTGCAAGTCATGTTTTGGATTCTCTCCTCCATTAATTCTAACCATCATCCATTAGACTAATGAGGATCCTAATAAGTGAAAGAAAGGGTTCATACAAGTATAAAAATTATACGAAAACTGTTCCATACCTTGCTGTCGTTGGGCAAACATTGTTTCTTGCCCTCATTAGCTAATAGAATGATAAGAATATCTAAGGATGAGGAAATGGAAAAAATGAAAGGAATAATGTACCAGAAGGGAGTCGGGTAGAGAGTAAACCTAAATAGAACTCTTAGAATACCCGACAAACGATATGATTGTAAATTGTATTGGAATAGGGGCTAACGAGGAGGAAAGCCTGAATTGATCGAGATTCCGAGGATTGGAATCAAAGTGCAACAAGATTTTTGGTTTGTTCTCAGACTCCTTTTATTTCCATTTTTTTTTTAGTTTGTTCTTCAATTCTCTCTTTTGTTTCCATTTTGGAGTTTGTTCTCCATTCAACCTATTTTTATTTCAAGTCTTACGATCATTGTTTTATTATCGAAATGATTTTCAATAAACTACATATTGAAGTGTTTTAATTGATTTGAGGCACATAAGCTGTGTGAAATGATTTGCATGTGAAAATTTTGCATGAGTATTGGAAAATGAGTTATTTGTATAAATATGTATATATTACATTGTATTTTGCTATGAATGGTTTGAATGCCCTAAGTAGAGTGTTAACCGTTAAAATTCGAGTTAAGGATAGATTGATATACCAATAAGGGTCAAATAAGCAGTATTGCGTCGAACGTAATGATGTGTCACTTGATCAAGTAGCTGGTAGGGCCGATATCGGTAGTGTTCACGAATTGATTTTAATAACCGGGTTAACGGCCCGGAGGCCGTCTTGCTGTTATAAAAATTTTTATATCGACACGCAACCACCTAAGCGAGACCGTCGCAGATGATTAATTATCCCTTGCATCGAAAGCATAGGTTAAATTCTCTTAAGGGCAAAATAATAAGAAAATTTTGGAATTGCATGATTTGTGATTTGAATGATTTATTGCATATGAAAGTGCATATTTGGAATGATCAATAAACTGTAAATGAATGTATATGAAATAAATATATTTATTGTATTTGCATGATCATTCAAAAATATTCAAAAGTAGGGTTTATAGAAATTGCATGATTTGTATTAAACTGAAATGGTAGAGAGAACTATATAGAACCACTAAGCATGAAAATGCTTAGCGCGTTGTTTTTACCATCACGTAGGTACTGAGAGAATAGGTACGAAGACAAGGGCCGCTGAAATTTGGAGTCATCGTCAAAGCCACACAGAGGAAAAGTAAAACTCCATCTCATGCATACATGAAATTGATTTGACTCTTTTAGTAAAAACCGATTTTGTAAATATTTTGATATTGAAAATGGCTTGTAATGCCGTAATGTATAAAGGTGGCAAAGGGCCTAAATGGGCATGTACTGCCATATTTAATGGAAAATATGTATTGAAATAAAAGTGATAGGTCTCCTTTAAGTTGAATTAGTATATACATATATATTTTCATTGAATATGTGAAACATGTCTTAAATAAGAAATTGCAATTTGATTTGAATGGTATCTAAACACAAGTAACATAGAGCTATGATATTGGAAACGTATTTTTTTAGGATTTATGTATGTTAAACATAACCTTAAGATAAATATTTTTGAATTTCTTATTTGATTTTATTTAAATATTTAATTGAAAGATAAATTCAAGAATTAAGGAACAAATGAATTCAAATAATTTGGTAAATCAATTATGACTTGTTATAAGTTGTCTAACATTTTGATTGGACTCATTGAAACAAGATGTCATGAAAGTGACCTCTCTTGTAGAAATGCTTCAAAAGAGATGTTGGATGTTTGTGTGTGTGTTTGTTCATGCGGCTATTAGCTGGCCCAAGGAAGGTTATTACTTGGTCATGATACACACATACCTACGGCAATAAACATGTGACAATTATTGGCTTTTAGATGTGAATGATACTGATCCAAAGATAGGCTCATTATTTGACATGAACTATCGTCTGTATTTGATTGCTATAGCAATTATATTGCTTATAGTTAATATTATTGTCCAAAACTTGATATTAATGTTGTGTTAGATATCTTGATATGGGGTTTAACCATTATTTGAATTTGTTTCTTTTATTATATACTTGAATAATTAATTTGAGCTTGTTTGTTTGATTTGTTTGTTCTCTACATAGCTAGTGTTGCTACTATATCTGTTAATCTGAATTCAATTCCCATACTCAATGGGTCTAACTTTAAGGATTGGAAAGAGAACATTTTTATTGTTCTAGGCTGCATGGATCTAGATCTTGCCTTCGGATAGAGTTCCCACTACTCCTATAGATTTGAGGTCCTCTGTTGACATATTGAACCATGAGAAGTGGGAGCGCTCAAATCGCATGAGTCTTATGATCATTAAGCGTGGTATTCCAAAGGCATTTTGGGGTGCCATATATGAGGAAATTACAAATGTAATAGAATTCCTTGTTGAAATCAAAAAACGATTCACAAAGAATGATGAGGTGGAAACAAGCACACTTTTGTTGCACTTGATTACCATGAAGTATAAAGATAAAGGTAAAGGTAATGTAAGGGAGCACATATGAAAATGTCTCATATTGCTTCAAAACTTAAGGCTTTAAAGCTCAAGTTTTCTGGTGACATGCTTGTGCATCTAGCATTGCTCTCACTTCTTACACAATACAATTAGTTTAAGGTTAGCTACAACTACCAAAAAGAGAAATGGTCTCTTAATGAACTCATTTCGCATTGTGTACAAGAGGAAGACAAACTGAAGCAAGACAGGAATGAAGGGCAAATTTGGCTACCACCCCTAAAACTAAGGATAAGGACATTAAAAGAAAAAATACAAAAGCTATTGATAAGGGTCTAACCAAAAGAAACAATAGCCATAAAACAAAGGTTGTTTCTTTTTCAAAAAGGAAGGACACACAAAGAATGAATGTACAAAATACCATGGTTGGTGTGTATAGAAAGATACATTTCTTGCTTTGGTATGTTCTGAGGTTAATTTAGCTTTAGTACCTAGAAACACTTGGTGGTTAGATTCTAGTACTACTACTCACTTAAATGTACGTTTCTATGCAGGGTTACAGGCTACGAAAATTTAAGTGATGGTAAAGACACGTCTTTATTGGGTGACGGAAGGCGATCGAGTAGAAAGGCAAAGGGGCACTTTAGGTTGTTATTGGAGACTAGATGTTATTTAGTTTAAAAGATACTTTCACCGTCTTTTAGACGGAATTTGGTTTCAATTTCTGTATTGGACAAATTTGGTTGATACAGTTTCATTTGAAATAATCAGTTTGATTTATCTTTAAATTCGAATATTGTTGATACATGTTTCCTAAATGCTTATGATAACCTATATATGCTTGAAACTATTGCATCTTATAATGAAACCTTGCATGTGGAATCATGTGTACTAAACACTAATTAAATAAAGAAATTCAGCCTCACTATGGCACAAGCGACTAGGGCACATCTCTACAATTAGAATCCAACAACTTGTGTTTGATGGGATTCTAGATTCCCTTGATTTTACAGACCTTGATGTTTGTGTTGAATGTGTAAAGGGAAAGCAGACCAAAACTAAGAGATTAGGTCAACAGTATTTAATAACTCATAGATGATTCTTGATCAAGATATCACATTTCAGGATGTATTTCAAAACATTTAAAGTGAAGTTAAAAATCGACAACAAGGATAAAGTGTTAGGTATGACCGTGGTGGTGAATACTATGGTAGATTTGATGGATCAGGTGAACAATGTCAAGGACCGTTTGCTAGATACCTAGAAAAATGTAGAATCGTCCCACAATACACCATGATAGGATCACCTAGCATGAATAGTGTAGCTGAAAGATGGAATATGACTCTTAAGGGTATGTTGAGGAGTATGTTTAGTCATTCTACCTTACTGGAGTCACTTTGGGGTGAAGCACTTAAGACAACAGCCTACATTATGAATAGAGTGCCAACTAATTAAGCAATTGCAAAAACACCTTATAAGCTTTGGACAGGCAAAAAGCCTAGTTTAAAGCATTTGAATGTTTGGGGATGTCTGGATGAGGTAAGGCCTTACAGGCCACATGAAAATAAATTGGAACCCAAAACTGTGAGCAACTACTTTATTGGTTATGTGGAGCAATCAAAGGGCTTTAAGTTTTATGATCCTACTATCACTTTTTGACAATGTGCAAATTTCCATACCTATCATTGATCAAGAAGTGACTTTGGAACCTCAACATGACAATGTCGAATTCCCTCTTGTAGATCATGTAGGACAACATAATCGTATTGAATTTTTCCCTATTCAAGATGAGGTTGTTCTTGAACAACAAACTCAACAACTTGAAGAACTTGTGCCATTAAGGCGATCAACTAGAGAAAGGAGAAAAATAATTTTAGATGATTATATAATATTTCTACATGAACATGAGGAAAACTATGGCATTTTGGAAGATCATCTAATCAACTTCCATCAAGCCATTGAAAGTTCCAATTCTCATAGATGGATTGATGCAATGAATGAGGAGTATAAGTCTATGAAAGACAACAAAGTTTGGGAATTTGTTCCACTACTAAAAGGTGTGAGGCCCATTGGTTGCAAATGGATTTTTAAAACCAAGTGGGATTCAAAAGGTAATGTGGAAAGGTATAAAGCTTGTCTTGTAGGTAAAGGCTTTACTCAAAAGGAAGGGATTGATTTTAAAGAGACTTTCTCCCCGGTTTCATCGAAAGACTCTTTTAGAACAATCATGACACTTGTTGCACATTTTGATCTTGAGCTACATCAAATGGATGTCAAAACGGCGTTTCTCAATGGTGACATTGACGAAACAATTTATATGGTGCAGCTAGAAAACTTTGTATCAGGAGACCCAAAAAATATGGTTTGCAAATTGACAAAATCCATTTATGGAATTAAGCAAGCATCTCGTCAGTGGTACCATAAATTTCATCAAGTGATTACCTCATTTGGTTGTGAGATAAGCATTGTTGAAGATTGTGTGTATCATAAATTCATTGGGAGTAAGCATTTTTTTTTTTGGTTTTGTATGTTGATGATGTACTACTTGCCATAAATAATATAGGCTTATTGCACAACACTAAGAGACTTCTGTCGAAACATTTTGAGATGAAGGACCTTGGTGACGCCTCTTTTGTATTAGGGGTCCAGATCCATTGAGATCGTTCTCGGGGTATTCTTGGATTATCACAAATGAACTATATTAATAAGGTACTTAAGAGCTTTGGCATGCAGGGATGTAAGCCACATGACACCTCGGTTGCTAAAGGAGACAAGTTTAGTCTTAATCAATGCCCAAAGAATAGCCTCGAAGTCCAAGAAATGAGGAATATTCCTTATTCATCATTAATAGGAAGTTTGAATTATGCTTAAGTATGTACACATTCGGACATTGCGTACATTGTAGGGGTTTTAGCAGATATTTAAGTAACCCTAGCATGGATCATTAGAAAGAAGCCAAGAGAGTTATGAGGTACTTAAAAAGAACAAATCATTATATGCTCACATATAGAAGATCAGATCATCTGGAGTTCATTGGGTATTTAGACTTTGATTTTGCTGGATGCCAAGATAGTAGAAGATCCATATTGGGTATATTTTCATGTCGTTTGGAGGAGCCATTTGTTGGAAGAGTGTAAAAAAGACACCTATGGTTTCTTCTACCATGACAGTAGAGGTTATAGCATGTTATGAGGCATCAAACCATGGAGTGTGGCTACAAAACTTTGTCACAGGGCTGCCCATTCTGGAAGGTATTGAAAGACCATCAAAGTTGTAATATGACAATAAATCTGCAGTGCTATACTCTAATAACAATAGGAGCTCGTACAAGTCAAAGTATGTTCACATTAGGTTCCTAGTTGTGAAAGAGAAAGTTTAGAGTGGACAAATAGCTATAGAGCACATAAGAACAAACTCCATGATAGTAGATAAAGCAAAAAAGCATTACCACCCAGGGTCTTTCATGAGCACATTGCTCATATGGGTGTTGTAATGATTGAGGATATTTCATAGAGGAAGTTTGTATATCATGTATTTTAATGTTTTATATCAGTTTTGGACACATTTTTATTATGTGTTTTTGGATATTTTTCTTATTAGAAATATGGATTTTTAGTTCATTTCATTACGATCTTTCATTGTGTAAATTTTTTATCTCACTAAAGTAAAATAAAGTTGGATTAGTTGGAAACAAACATGTAGAGATCACATTGCATGTAATTTCCATGCTATGCATCATGATTGATCTATTTCATTTGACTGTGTTTATGTATGTGACCATTGATGGGTTTAGTTACGTTAACAGTAACAAAAATGGCTTTAATCCTATGTCGATATAGTTGATGGACGAGATTGTTTCATTTGGTTGAACATATTTGTAAGGTTACATATATGGGCTTGTGGAGATTGTTGGATTATTTCAATAATTATGATGGGCCCATATATGTAAATATTAAATATGTTAATGTTATCAATTTTAATTAAGCCTAACTAAAGTGATCTAATTGGGACTAAGCAATTGGCTTAAGGAGTATGATTGTCATGGAGTGTGTGTGGATACATTAGGGATATTTAATTTGATGAAGAGCCAAATTAGAAATATCTAACCTAATATGACTAATATAAATATTAGGGTTATGGTCCCTAATTCAAACGTTGAAAAAAAAGAACCTTAGTTCTTCTTCTCTACATTTCCATCATTAGAGGAGAGACAAAATTCTTGTTATTAGGGCCGTATCGAATTTGGAAGACCTAAATGGGTAGAAACATGTTTATTTAGGGTTTGTCTATTATGCATGGTTCCGGTCTAATATTTAGGAATTTTTTCATGTTTATAATATTATTAGACTAAAAACATGTGGTTATGCGATCAAGAATTCCTGACATCTCCTTTGGTCTGCCAAATTTTTAAGGCTCGTTTCCCAACCTCTACTTAATTTCTTGAACTCTACATTAGGTCTAAATATTCCTAGTTACATTTGGAGGAGTGTTTTGGGCTATCCTTTCTCTCATTGCCAAAAATAGCAGATTAAGGTAGGTGATGGCTCTCCGATATGTGTGAATACTGACCCATGGCTTCCTAATATTGAATCTGGTTTCAGCAGTTCTTCTTTGGGCACAGACTATTCGAATATTCGGGTGCACCCAACCAACAAGCCTGGGATCTATGATATTATAATTCAGAATCTTTTTAATCCGCGGGACCAAAATCTTATTCTTAACATCCCTCTCAACTCATGTCAGGTTGACGACGACGGATGGTATTGGATATCCAGCATGACAGGGTTGCACACTATTCAATTAAACCGGTTATAAGTTATATGAGACAATATTTCCAGCCTCTTTCATCAACCTTTGGACATCTTTAATGTCGAAGGAGGCATCATCACATCAGCCACCACCTCCGCAATGTGCAAAAACACCTGTTGGTTGGTTGAAATTAAATGTCGATGCAGCAGTTTTTTCCGCCACCATTATGGGATGGGTTTAGGTTGTGTTCTTCGTGATCACAACGGAAAACTTTTATCAGCTAGGCTTCTCCTTTTCCATACTGTTTTTCTCCCAGGGAAGCCGAGGCATCGAGTATTCGTGAGGCTCTTTCATGGCTGAAGAATTCTCATGCATTTCAAATCATAGTTGAATCGGATTGTCAACAAGTGGTTACCGCCTTCAATTCTTTGGTTTCCTCATATTGTTCTCCATTCTATATGCTAGTATCTGATTGTAAAGCTTTAAGCCTGTCTTTTGATGAATTTCGTATTCAGTTTGTAAAAGATCAGCGAATAGTGTTGCTCTGGTCTCTGAGTGGCAAGTTCTCTGTCTAATGCGCAGGTTTGGGACTCTTTCATCCCAGACTTTCTTGTACCTTATTTACTCTCTGATCTTTAATTATATTTCCCCTATTCTTAAAAATAAATTAAATAATGATATTTCATATTATTAAAGTATATAATTTATGTTCAATTTTTAAATAAAAATAAAAATTTTAAAATTTTTATCTTTATTTTATCACATTATTGTAAGATGTCATATATCCTAGAAGAGCCTAGAAGCTTCTTAGTTTGTTATCAGTTAGTTAGATAGTTGTACAATATTTAGAATATTCCTTTTAGCATTATAAATGTTGAGTAGGGTCCTCCTCATGAGGTCCACCTCATTAAATTGAAGAAAGGAGAGTAAAAAATGAGGGTTTGAAGAGAGTTAAAAAGAGTGCCTTTTTTGGTCGATAAAAGGGATAGTCGCCCACATGTAACTTCCACTTAAGCTTTGATACTGGCACATAAATAGACAATTATTTTTTGGTGAAATATCATCCTAGAATGCGAGAGGAATTTGGGAGAAAAGCCCGAGGGGTTCTTTCGAGGAGTTTAATACGGGATTTATAAGTGTGAGAACATCTTTTAGATAGTGGTAACCACTTGGTTATTTCAGGTTTATATTTTCTCTTGTATTGGTATCGGTTTTCTTGTGGGGTGAGCGGTGAAAATCTATGTAATTGTACAAATTTATTAAATAATGGATTTTGCCAAGGTTGATCTCAAGGATTTTCCCAAAAATAAATACACGTCTCTTGTAATCATTAAGATATAAAATAAGAAAAATACTTTCTTCTTCCCCAAGTGTTCTTCATGATTATCACATGCTCAACCATGGTGCCAATCGAACATGGTATTAGAGCCATTAAATTTGATGGGAGGATAAATTTTGGCTTATGGAAAGTGCAAGTAAAGGATCTATTGATTCATTTTAGGTTACATAAGGCGTTGAAGGGCAAGCTACCACTGCCTTCGGTGAAGATTCTACAAGATCTGAGACTTCTAAGTCTAATGTAAGTGATGAAGATTGGGAGGAACTAGATTTGAAAGTTGCCAGTACCATAAGGTTGTGTTTGGCGAAGAATATTCTAGCAAACGTGTTTGGGTTCATTCATGAGACTTTAGGAAAAGCGAGTAGATGTATTAATGAAAAGAGTCAGCTCCGTCATTACATGCGAAGGAGTAGTTTCATACACTGAGCATGGAGGAAGGTATGAGGATCTCGGACCACATGAGTATTCTTAACAACATCATTTTAGTTTTAGAGGCTATTGGAGTTGTGATCTCTGATGAGGATATGGCACTGCGTCTTATCTGGTCTCTTCCGACCTCTTATGAACACATGAAGCCTATCTTAATGTATGGGAAAGATACGATGATTTATTCAGAAGTCACCACCAAACTCTACGAGAAGAAAGAAGGCAGTAGTGGCAAAGAAAGTGCTTGACAGGTTGAAAATGCACTAGTGGTCAGGAAGGAAGAAAGAAGAACTTAGAGCAAATGGTTCTTTGGGTGTGTGGACAATTTTGGCATAACAAGAAAAAGTGTTCAAAAGGTGGAGCTAGTTCAGCAAATGGCTTTGACTTCCAAACTAACATAGTAACATTTGATGATGAAATTCTCTAAGGAGGAAATGTGCATCCTCATGGCATGTAATTGAATGACTTTGATTTTATCAACATAGACTAAAAACTAACTTGAGTTATTGCATAACAACTAGATATTGAATCCCGTGATCATGCTAGCTTGTTTGGCGGAATATATATAAACTCATTTTTTTTTGTTTAGGTAATAATTTGCAATTTAAATTGGTTTTGGTTAAATCACGCCAAGTGCCTGACTCATCCTGAGTAATAAAATTAGTTTTTAAGTTAGGATAATAAATTCATGAGGATTGATTAGAAAATTTAAAGATTAACTACCTCATTACTCGAGATCATCAACATTTGAACTTCCAAATTTCAAGATAAATTTAACTTCTAAAGCAAAGTGAATTAAAGAAATGATGAAATTCTAAAATACATGATTAGAGTTCCTTTGGTGAAACCAACATAACAGGAATGAAAACAGTGTTGTGACCATCACTTTGCAGTTCAAATGAAATATAACATGGGATATAGACTGTGGAATTGTCGAAGCGGAAATTAGTGTAGCAATGGATCTGGCACCACATTTACTCCTCTAGCTTGCCACACTTCTATCTCTAGACAATGGGTCTGAAGAGCTACTTGTATGAATTGATCATCTTTTAAGATCTAACTGTTTTTTCTTTTCAGTACTTCACATCCATCTCTTAGGACTGGAAATTGCATGCCCCCATAGATAGGACCATCTGGTCATCTCGAAATAATTTGTATCGGCCATCGATTGAAAAAATTCCTCTCCTAGATTAGAATCTGCGCTAACCTGAGGTTGAGATTGTTCCTCTCAGCGAGGTGAAACCTCTCAAAAATTAAGCGCTAGATCGGTAGGTGGGATCATATGCGTTGGGAACCACCCACTCCTGCTGGTTACCCGGGAGGAACCTTAAAGTCGAGGAGGTTGGTCATCACCGGTGATATATCAAAGTAATCCACAAAGTGCATTAGTTCAAATAATATAGAGGTGTAATTTACCCCCCAGTGGCGGCTCTTTGTTCTCAGTATTCCATCTACATGTGTCACTGAGATTTAGAAAGTAGAGCAAGCTAATCTGACTCTTTACCTGGTACAGGCAATATTCGAAGCAGTTCAATGTAGGAGTAATACGGTTAAATCAATCCGGTTTTCATACCCCGAAAACATCATTAAGAATATTACAATCAATAAATCCTAATAATAGATTCTTCACAGAGGAAACAGCCTTTCAAATCTAGATCTAAATGACAATGACTAATTTAGTTAAAACAAATTCATTGAGATTATAATCAAAACTTAAGATATTAAATTCGAGGAAAAATTCCCGATTCCATTGAAGTTTAGACGAAAATAGAAGCAGAAATACATTCATCGGCTGGAATCGATTCGAGATCACTACTCTAATAAGAAAGCTAAATCCAAAAAAAAAAAAAACAAAAAACAAACTGAAAATGTAAAAGGGAAAATAAAAAGAAAATATATCACAGTAAGGGCTTTGGCTCTCTAAAAGCACAAAAACTTGATGAAAGCGGTTGGAAGCTCAGTACTACTCCACCAGGAGCTTACGTTTATAAACTCGAAGCCACTAAAAGCGAGAAGCTGGAAATAATTAAAGAATTAAAAAAGCCTAGAAAAATCCTGCCTATGCCTTCTTTGTTGTGGCAATGTCGTGACATCATCACGACATTGAAATTGCTATGTCGTGGGTTGACTCTGATGTGGCGACATTCTTTGTGATATCGCGTGTGGATCAACGTGTTACGAAGCCCTGCAGCCGATGCTTCGTGACATTGCTGAAAGTTCGATGTACGGCGTTGAGTTGAAATCGCCACCTTGGAAGCTTTGGTACGATGTCAGGAGTGCGATCGATGTCGCGACATTGGATGTTTAGATCTCCACTGTTCAAGCCTTGGCTGATGTCGTGGCATTGCTAATTTATGCTCTTACAGTCTTTCTCTAATGTCGCGACATTACCTGTTAGTCCTATTGTCGATGTCGTGACATTACATTGATGTCTCAACGATGTCATGGCGATGTCGCGACATTGGTCCATTAAAATTCACCTCCAAGATGTTTTGATTTGATGTCGCTACATTGCTTTGATGTCGCGACATTGTTCAACTGATGTCTTCACTAGTTGAGTCTTTGTTCTGATGTCGCCATGATGTCGTGGTGATGTGTAACGATGGTCGACTAATATGCATTGTGATCCCCTTCTTTGAAGTCGCGACGTGAGTTTTGTGATGTCGTGACATTGAACATTTCAATTCTTCTCGCTCACGACCCGATGTCGTGGCGGGTGTCGTGGCGATGTCGACATTGGATGTACGATGTAGTTTGATTACATGAGGCACTTCTAATGTGACATTAAGTTGTGATGTCGCGACATTGGTTTTGTGTTGCAACAATGTCGTGATGATGTCACGACATTGGCATATCTTTGCCTTCCCCTCTTCAGCTGATGTCATGGCTCGCGACATTGTAGTGGTGTCAAGACCTTCTCCACATAGTGTTGCGACATTGGAAATCTAATGTCACGACATTGACCATTTTTTTTGCACAATGTTTATTTATGCTCTTTTTCTATTGAATTCTTCTTATTTTCCTTAATTTCCTATAAAATGTAAATTTGGGTGAAAGCTTCATAATTTTACATTAAGCTGAACTTTTAAGCCTGAAATATACTATAAAAATGTGCTTAAAAATAGATGAGTTTTAGACTCATCAACATGTTTGCTAGTTTCCATGGAAAAGAGGATGTGTTAGTGTTAGCGGGTCTACATTTGCACAAGGGCACTAGTTTTGCAATTTTGTGCAAGGTGTGTGGTGGGAAGAAGTTGATGGCTGAAGAACTCTCGGGGAAAGCGAAGTAGGTGGAGTTGCACCATAGTTAGCAAGACGATCAACATGTGTAGACGAAGAAAGTGTTGGAACTGGTAAAAGTTCTAAGTGTTTTGTATACTCATTACAGTGGAGTATGGTTCTTAGTTTAAGAGAATGTGGTATTTATTAGACAAAATTTGAAATCCTGCTAAAGTTTTAGAAGATTCCTACTTTCAAAAGAAAGTTAGAGTGCCGAAGAAATATAACAAGATTGGTGATCCCCTCAATGAAGTCAAATGGTGGAGATTGTTGAGTAGAGGTCCTTCTCATGAGGGCCCCACCTCATTAAATTGAAGAATGGAGAGTAAAAAATAAGGGATTGAAGAAAGGAGAGTAAAAACAAAGGGGCTGCCCTTTGGTCGATAAAGGGTGGGCGCGCCTCTTCTATTTGGGTTTACGCCTATAAATAAGGTAGTTCCTTTTCGTGAGAAATATCATCAAGAATGTGAGAGAGAAGATTGAGAGAGAACAAGGGGTTCTTTCTCGGGTTTATCTGAATTTATAATTAGCTATCTTTGGATAGTGGTAATGACTTGGTTATTAAGTTTCATATTTTTCTCTGACAGTAGTATCCGATTTTTCTTGTGGGGTGAGTGATGAAAATCTATTTAATTGTACAAATTTATTACATAGTGGATTTTGCCAAGGTTGATCTCGGGGTTTTTCTCAAAAATAAATACATGTCTCATGTAATCATTAAGATATAAAATAAGAAAATACTTTCTTCTTCCCCAAGTCTTCTTCACAGTTATCACTTGCTCAACATGGTGTCGATTGAACATGGTATCAGAGCCATGATCCATTAGATTTCTTGAGATCTTCAATCTTTTTTCCTATTAAATTATATTATATTATAGAATATAATATATTCCTATTATTTGTAGGAATCTTTCTCTATTTCAGTAGGTTTCTTATTTTTAGCACTTTAGAGTTTGTTTCTTATAAGGATTCTTCTAGTAAGTCTATATAAAGACCTTTGTTATGTAATTTTGATAAGGATTTATTCATTTGAATAAGAATTTAAGTTTTCTCTTGTTATCAATTGGGTTTCCTGATTTTAACATGGTATAGAGTGGGTATCATCTTCACTCTTCCTCTTCATTCTTTCCCGGCAAGTATGGAACAAATTTTCATCTGAATTTCACATTTAATAAAATTTGATTTGTGTGTATGGATCAAAGTTATCTTTTGGATTTGGGGGACATTTCAGACTTCCGTGCTTTGATTTTACGACCTGGATTTTTGTTTAGCTTTTCTGATAGGCAGTCTTTAGGATTTCACGATTGAGTTGCGTGTTGGTTTAGATCAAACATCGTTTTTCCTTTTTTAGAAAAAGAAATGCGCTGAATTAGATGCCTTTTTGTGGATTGATTTGTATTAATTTTGGAAAAGAATTGTGGGTTTGGTAAAGGAGGAGAGATTGGTCGGGAGTTGTAGAGGCGTTCTGCCATTGGGGTTGGTAGAAAGAACTTATAGGGTTCGTGATCATGGGGTTCTCAAATTTTGACATGTTTTTCTTACAAAAAAATAAGTTTTCATTTTTTGGCTAGCTTCTTGGTTCTTTGTTTTGGGGTGCAAGGTTCACCGTAGGATTGTAGATTCTCTACGAGCCATAATTCTAGTGGTTGAGCCATCATCAATTTTTTTATATGTTTAAGGTAAAGGATTCGGAAGGGGGTGAGAATATTGAGGAAGCGTTGGATCGCCCATTGAAATTAGATTTGGAATATGTTGTTTTAGATGAAGATGGGGATAGTAAAGTAATTTATGATTTGGAGTCATAGAGTATTGATGGGAATCTGAATGGAGGGCATAAGGAGGAGAGGTTTGAGGAGGCAATTAGGGTTATCGTAGAGTTAGAAACAACGAGGAGGTACATTAAAAATTAGATTGGAGGTGTTCTTATGTGAGGAGAGCGAATTTAGGGTTTTAGATTGGAATTTGAATTTGGCATTGCTATTGGCATTGATTGAATTTGGTTGGAATTTAGAGGCTTGGGTTGGAATTTGAATTTGGCATTAGCATTGGTCGCTTTGGTGTGGCAGTTGGGAATGGTCACTTTGATGTGTGGAACCTAGTAGTGGTATTTGAGTGTGGCATTGGCATTGGCATTGGTTGCTTTGGTGTGGCTTTTGGGATTAGTAGCTTTGATGTGTGGAACTTAGCATTGGTATTTGAGTGTGGCTTTGGCATCGGTATTGTCATTGACATCGATATTGGTATTGACATTGACATTGGCATTAACATCGGTATTGGTATTGGTATCAACATCGGCATTGGTATTGGCTTTAGCATTGGCAGTGACATTGGCATTGGTATTAGCATTGACATTGGTATCGGAATCAGCATTGGCATTGGCATTGGTACTGGTATTGGCATCAGCATCGACATCGGCATTGGCATTGGCATCGACATTTGGATTTGTTTCTATGTTTTTGGCGTTTAGGTTCTTTTCTTTTGAAAATTTTGCTATCTCTACAATCTGTTATCAATTGGCATTATGTTTTTCGATTTTTTTTTTCTAGTTGGCAAACTCTTGATGCTTATAGTTGTCGCCCAGTGGTTGTGAGAGGGAATGAAATGATATCATGTATAGAGCTAATATATTTCGATTGTTGTAGGATTCTTTTATTTTATTGGTTTCTTGATGTAGCACTTTAGAGTTGTTTCTTATTAGGATTCTTCTAGTAAGTCTATATAAAGACCTTTGTTATGTAATTTTGATAAGGATTTATTCATTGGAATACGAATTTAAGTTTTCTCTTGTTATAAATTGGGTTTCCTAATTTTAACATTTCCATCGTTCTTCTCTTGTTGTTATAGTTCTTGGGTGGCGTTTGACTCGGCCGTGTTAAGGAAGCCGGATCACGATCTGTTCTTTCCACCTGACCGGATCTGATAGCGGTCCGGGTGGCTCCCTATTCCATACAACTCCGATCATCTAGTGTGGTTCTTGTCATGACTACGCTCACCCAGTTTCTCTTGTATCTCCTTAGACGATAAATGAAATTACCCTCATAGCTAGCAACCAAGTTTATCAATGTTTGAAAATGCCAACGTGATATCTAACTCCAGTAACTATGATCAATGGCTTTGTGGATAGTATGGTCATCTCTTAGATCTTGAATTCCATATCCAAGGAGAACATAGGTGCTTTCATTTATGTCAACTCTTTGCAAAAGGTTGGGATCTTTATGCTTCTAGTTGACGTTCTGCATTGCAGTGAGCCTCCGTTCTTGAATCGTGCGTGAGCATTGCTTTCCTTCTCGAATGCCTTGGTATTTCTCCATACTATACAAAACTGAAGAAAGCTTAGGATGAATTCAACTGCTTAATGCATATACCTATATGTTCTTTTCATCCTTACACATGTAATAATTTGGTGATCAGAGCATCATAAGCACTTCATTTATCTGGGTTTCTAATGGATTAACAACTAATATAATCATGTCAGAAGTGAGATTAACTCTAGCTGGATCCTCTTCCTCTGTGCTTAATTTATACTCTATATGGTTCTATATGGGTAGAAATGATCAATGATATTTTACCAGAATATTGACATACTACTTTAAATTCTTTCGATCTCTCTCATTCCCAGTTGTGCGAAAGATCGATCGGCGTGAGTTTAGTCTACTAAGGGCCATGTAAAATTCATGGTGACACTTTGAAAGTATTATTATTATCTTATTCGCGAGACTCTCGTACTTGTACTCCCTATCGGCCCTAATGGTGCCGATAGCTAAGAAGCTATTGAACGCTGCGGTCCTCTCTTGGTGATAGGCCATATAAAGTTCTCTTTTTCTTTTCCTTTATGGCTATCAGAAGTATTTGAAGGACTTTGGGTGCTCATACCTACGTAAGTGACATGGATTTGATACCCCTACACGACTTGATGCGGGGTTCAAAAATGGTCGGCGTCTATGACTCCTGTGCGGCATCAAACCAGACCTCCACACGTCGTCACGACCACGAATCGAGACTTCGGAGTGATCAGTTTAAACTGGTAAAAATAGGTTACAGCTTCGGAGAATCGCGAAGGAGAACTTCGAGTGAACTTAGATCATCTAGTAACTACGAGTGGAAGCTGGGAGAATGGAGTTACTCCTTGTCTGAGAATACCCAGAAACCAAAGACAAAACATTTTCTTTTTCGTTCCTGCGAAAAGCCAAAAAGACATGGATTGTGATTTAATCCGAGCAAAAAAAAAAAGTAATGGCTATCTCATTGTCAGGTTTGATTCTTTGAACCTACAATATTTACTGCAAAAAAACCTAACTTGGATCTATGATTTCAAATAAAATCTGAGAATAAACAACATGTCTACACCAAGGTAAAGCAAAACCTAACTTACCTGTTGGGTGAGGTGAGCTGTAGTATTCGCCACTTCGATGATTGTAGTAGCACTTCGTTGGATTGGTAAGTGATAAACTTCCGTCGTCTGGCGGACTAGCGACCCCAGCTCCAAGCTTTCGAGCAGAGAGATCTCCAAAGCGCGTAGGTTTGCTCTTCTTCTCCCTCCCTTCTTCTTCCCCCTTCTTCATTTTTTCTAAATGCGGTCGAAGAGAAATATCACCATTTTATCAAACTAACATCGTTTTATCTGTGGAAAAACGTGATAGTTTTCTAATATACTCAACAGAAGTGATTTCGATGTAAATTCAAAAGCATGTAGTTTTGGACCTGCAGATCAGCAATAGATTTTCTGACTATATATGCGGGTACAAAATAAATTATATGATATTAATGAATGTGTACAGATGGTCAACATTGATAGTTTTGAAATATGCATAAGAATTTAAAATAAAATTTTGATGGCTAAAACAGAAATAAAATAATATAATAAATTAAAAAGCTATAATCATATTTTGTGAACAATATACAATAAAATATAAAAATTATTTTTACCAAATATAAATAAAATTAATTAGAAATAAATAATTTATGAAAAAAATATATAAGCCAAGAATAATAGAAAATTAATATAGTAAGTTATATTATTATTGATTGATTAATTAACTAATTGTATTAATATTAAAGTGATGTATATGGTAATATTATATTACAATAAAATTAGAATAACAAATTAAAACCATATATCATATTTTGTAATTTCTAATACCACAATACAAATATGTTATATGATGACATTTGATGATGATGATTTTGAGCCTTAAAGTCATTCAACATGTTATTGATTGATGCATTTGATAACATTTTAGTAAAAAGATGACATCACTTTGATATAAAATAATTTCTTTTTATTTAGCGTTAGTGTCTGCGATCTTTCAGCGAATACTTTATTAACGCTATTTAAATAATCTTAAATATTAAAAATTTGTTTTATTAAATTTTTAGCTTACTTAATTATATATATTTCTAATAATTTATATAATATTTTAATAATTTTTAAATATTTTAATCATCTTATTTGGCGTATCGATCGATACGCGGCCGCCTTAGCCGCGGCGATAAATGCCGGGGACCATCGAGGCGGTGGCCGTCGCACAGAACCTGTGACTTGATGTTACGTGACCTTTTTTTCTCTTCTTTGCCCGGACCCTACACCACATTCTAGTTCCTTGGTGCTTGGTGTTATAACGCGCTTTCTTTGAGTTAAGTGTTGCAGGTACTAAACTATTTACCCTTTGCATTTGCTATTCTCGCACCTAGTGATATCGGGTTGTAGATTGTGGACACCGGTGCTTCTAACCACATGTGTTACCAATTTTCTCTCCTCCTCAATCTCACACTTGTCACTCACCCCTTGCATATCTCTTTACCTGATGGTTCCCATACCTTTGTTAAGTATATTGGCACTGTACGATTCAACTCTACACTTTCTCTTCATAACGTTCTTTATGTCTCTATGTTCCATTACAACCTTTTATCAGTGGCAAAATTAGCTCTTGCTTCAAATACTAACTTTCAATTTTATCCTACCTTTTGTTTTTGTTTGAAGACTAAAGCGGTGTGGTTGTTGTCAAGCTCCTCCGCGATCTCATCCATGATGTGAGCTTTCGCAGCCCTACGCCTCACTGCTACTCATGCACCTATTTCTTCTTCTCCATGTAATAATGTAAAACTACATGTCACCTCTTTTCTTTGGTACCAAAGGATGGGCCATGTTTCCTTTAATACTCTTCGACATGTCACTCCTAGTAAAGATCTTATTCCCTTCCTCACCATGCATTATTTTCCATATTGCTAAACAACCTCGACTGTTATTTCCCAATAATAATATTCATACTACTCACTGCTTTGACTTGTTTCATTTGGATGTTTGGGGTTAAGGTTTCATCCATTACCGAACCAAAATTTTTCCTTACTGTGGTTGATGATTTTAGCTGCGCAACATGGTGTGGTTGATGATTTTATTTACCTGACATGGGCGGGTTTCTTCTTCTGCATCAAATCCAATGTCTTTCATGTAAGAACGCGATGTCGTCGGAACCTTTGGCAGGCATCAAAAACTCAATGTGTGAACACACCAAAGGTGATCCGGCGTGGTGTCTTGGGCCACGCGCTCTCTCTCAGATGGATGAAAGTGACACAAGGCGGAAAAAGAAGAAGAGTTTTTTGCACGAGTTCGAGATTGCCACCTTACGTGGGAATTCTCTACGCGGTTATACCGGGCGTGGTTCACAAATCTCCCTTGCTGTTTGGGGATAAAATAACTGTAGCTATCAGGATTGAAGTCTTCCGAGAAACAAAGGGACCCCAGGCTAGGAAATTCATTGATAAATATCTCTTTTGCATATTTTCCGCCTTCGTATTCTTATCTATAACAAACTTTCCATATGTGGTAGGATGGCTAGTTGGGGGACTTAAAATTCTAGACGGGTCGCCCTAAAGCCGCTAAGTGGGAAGAATCCCTTGCTCTTAGGCGACCTTTAAGGCTTTTCCGTAGGCGTGCTCTTGAACTATACGGAAAATGGGCTTGGACCGTTTCCACACTGTCTGCGAGCCAAGATGGCAGGCCCATCGAGTGTTGGTGGTCCCAAGATCATGGTACTCATATGCCCCCTTTTCTGGCGGGGGTACATGATTTTTCAAGTGGGGAAAATGCGTGTTTTAAAATCTTAGGTCTTGCGAAAAGAGTTGAAAGGATTGAAGGAGGAGTGTGTGTACATTATGAGCCACGTTGTAAGGTGAAGTGCATTTGTGGATGCCATAAAAAGCATGTGGGGCATTTCCCAAACATGTCTCTACGGCGCATGATGTTTTATTACTGCGCCTGTTTGATGTTTTACTCCCTATATATAGGTTAGCCCGAAAAGCTTTCTTTTTATGATTTCACAAAGCTCTTGCCTATTGCAATTACTTTCTGGGCGCGCTTCAAACTCTTCTAAAGGAATCATCTGAGATATTCTTGACAACTTTCAACTTTCATTGACTTTTTCAAACTCGTCAGACGCTTTCGTGTTTTCGTGGCTTTGTTTGGCGAAAGTATTTTCGTTGGAAAGTTTTTGTTTCTTTCTGAGGGTATGAGCATCATTCATTGGTGGGGTTCTAGCAATGATGCTGCAGTCTGGGTGTGGGGCATCCCTAGGTTTAGAGACACCCCATTAGGTTCTGTGAAGGTTCCCGGTTTGGGATTCATAGGCTTTGTCACTAGTGGGTTGTTAAACTCCATAGAGGGGTTTCTATTATCTTTCTAGGGTTTTTCGTTTATGCTGCTTAAGATGATCCCCATTCTTTTGTTTTTTTGGTCAGAATGGCGATGGTACTTAAGAGACTCCCTACCAAGCCAGCTTGGCGTAGCAGGGGAACTTCCAAAACGCCACTATAGCAAATCTGGGCCGCTACTATGTCTGTAGAGGAACTAAGGTCTTTCAGCCAAGTTCCAGTCGACATCAGATTGGAGGTGGCAGACGACCTAACTGCCTCAACCATAAGAGGGGCAGATAATATCAGTTCATTTCAATCGTGCGGAGTAGTTTTGTCGCCGGACTTACTTCCCATCCCCTGCTCGTGAAGTAGTTTCTACACTTCACCAGGGCACCTCTTGCACTTGTACATCCGAACGTCTTTTGGATTTTGATGGGTTGTAGTGTGCTAAACCTTCTCTACCATTTAGATATTTCACTGGTAGGGATTTTTTTTATTTCAGACTTTTAGCTCGGGGTCAGCCATTTATCTATGTTAGCTCATACTCTCGACCCACTTGTAATCGGGCTCTGACTCCCTAAGACTCCGAAGTGAAGGGGTTGTTTTGGTTGAAGGCTCTGGTATGACGCTGTGCCCTCCTAGGCTTCCATTTGATTTGAAGTAGTCCTTCCTATGTTTGTTTCAACTTGATAGAGCTTACACTTCCTCAAAGGTTTATATTCCAGACGCCTTTTTCGAATCCTTGTGTGGCATGTATGAGGCCAGATGGTTAGTTGGGTTGAGAAGGCTAGGCTGAATCGCATCAGATGACTGCTCGAGATCACCGAGAGGGAGTGTAATCACGAGCTTCTTTTGTCTAAGAAAAACTTGCAAGAGCTGGGCGCCAGTCCTTTTCCTTACATAGTCCCTGTTATCCCTTGTCTATTGCCAAAAAAGCTTATTAAGGGTGAGCATTTTATTCTCGCTGACCTTTTGAAGTCAATCTTGGGTAACTCTTCTCAAGCGGGGTCTACTCAAGAGCAAGAGCCTTAAGCCAAGATCGCTCAAGGAGCCTTGGTCAGCTTTTTCGACTCGACCAATTACCTTTGGCTATATAGGATCCAAAGCCTACCCCCCAGGCAACAAAGAAGAAGAAGAGTAAGAAGGGGAAGAAGGTTAGACGGGTAAGGGTTGTAGGAGTGGGGTTAGAAGACTTTGTGGACTAGGTGGATCCAATTGCCAGCGAGCCTGTTGAGGAGAGGGAGGACGATATGTCTTGTCTCGTTGTTAGATTTGTTGATCAGATACGCAAGCGGGCTACCAGCGCTCAAGGGGAAACTACCCCCGATTATGAAGTACTAGGCAGCAAGTGCACAAAACGATCGAGTTTAAATGATGAGGTTCAGAGGAGCCCAACAATAATTACTTTGGACTGTCCAGAGCAAGCCTTTAACACCCTTCTAGCTTTAGAGGGCCTCGCCCAAGGCGTCCCTAGGCAGGCTTATGCATTGTTGGAGGATGGGATTCCAGCCGAGGGACCTTCTAGTGTTGATAACGTTGTGGGCGAGGCTCCCTCTATAGAGACAGCTGTTGGACTTCTGCTATCAGCTAGACAGTTCAACCTCGCAATTGGCTACCCTCGCAGGTTAAGGGGTCATGATAGGTTGGTGTTGAACTCGTCGGTTAAACCGATTAAGTGGGATCATCTTCTAGTGGACGCGTCTGTTCCGAGTCCAAATGCTGCCTAGTCAATTGTTGACTATTGGAACCCCTTCAATCAGAGGGACTCTTTTGTCACTGATATTGGTGAACTGTACCCCACCAACCTTCGGATACTGGTGGTGGCTCTTTTTGAAGAGTATTCCATTCCCTTCCCCGGCTATTTGGATAAAAAGTCTTACCAGCATGTGGCTGAAGATGGGATGTATATTCGCAACCATGATTTTCACGAGACGATTGAGCTGGTATGACTAGACTTCTAACGTTGGCATGCCAGTATAGGGAACTTCATCTTCGATTGGACGATGCCGAGAAGTTGCGACACTATGCTCAATTTGCTACCTCCAAGCATAATGCCTTAGAAGATGCCCTAGGCAAGGCTAGGGCTAAGTCTAAGCACTAGGAGCGGAAGGCTAAGGAGGGTACAAAGAGGATTAGAGGTGCGGAGAGGGAAAGGGACGAAGCTAAAGAAGAGGCTTAGATCGCTCGGTTGGCTGCCGTCGCGGTGGGTGATGCGAAGGCATAGGCGGAAGATGATCCGGCTAGGGTCTAAGATGCCTTGGTGTTTGTGGAGGAGGCCAGGCATAAGGTTGAGGTTGCCCGCCTGGAGGTTGAATGAACTTCACTTGTGCTGGAGATTAGGGCAACCAAAGATGAAGTGTCTTTTCTTCAGTCCTAGGCTGGTAAAGACAAAGAAGTCATGGAGGAGGATTACCAAAAGGCCATGGAGTTGATATTTGCCTATGGCTATGGATGTTGTATGTTCAAACACAACATTCGTGGAGACAAACTAGAGGTTCTAGATGGCATGCCTGACTCCTCTAACCCACTTCCTCCAGAGTTCTTTGTGAACCCCAAGTGCTCCCCTGACCCTAGCAGCCATTGCGGCCACAGTAGCCGAGGTGTATCAGAGCGAAGAGGCAAAGGAACCTAAGAGGAGTGCTTCCGTAGGGGATCAGATCTGATCTTTGTCTTTTCTTTTTCTCCCCCCATTATTTTCTTTTATTTTTTTTGAAATCTCTATAAAGGGGCTCTACATGGTCCCCAGGGTATATATTTCTATGGAACTATTGACGCCATTGGTGTATTTTGGAAATTCAATGGAATTTGATATTTAATTTACTTATGCAATTGATATATTTTATTTTGCAACTTTCTTCTATGAGTTTATACTAGGATAGTTGCTTTTGACTAGGATAGTTGCTCAAAGGATATCATTGTTATAAGCTAGGAGTCGGTATAGATACAAGCTATCACTTCATTTTGAGCTGGAATGTGTGCCCGACAGGCTAGGAGCCACCTACGGTCTTTGAAATGGGGCTATTCCAAAATTGAAAGAAAATACGTAAAGATATTGATAATCCCTTTAAAGAAAATTTGATTGATAATATTCCAAGAATTGAAAGAAAATGCTCTAAAGGAAATTTTATTGATAATACCTTTAAAGAAAATGCTATTGATAATACCTCTTAAGGTGCATAGCATTCCTCATCCTGGGCACTGGCGTCCCATCTAGTTTTTTTAATGCGTACGATTTGGTTGCCGCCACCCTTACTATCATGTATAGCCCTTCCTAATTTGGTTGGAATTTGTCGGCTGTTGGGTCAACCGGGTTTTCGAAGACCCTTCTCAAGACCAGGTCTCCGGCTCGGAATGCACGCTGCCTAACACGTTTGTTGTATAGGTTTGTTATTCTTTGTTGGTACGATGCCATATGTACAGTCACAACTTCACGAAGTTCGTCTATCGTATCTAAGCTTTGGCAACGGCTTCAATATTAGCCTTCTCAGGGATTTCCGTTCGAAGTGTGGGCCCCTAATTTATGTAGGAATTATGGCCTCCATCCCCTAGGTGAGGGCAAATGGGGATACTCCAGTCAGCTTCCGGCTAGTTGTTCTATAGGTCCAAAGAACTCCTGGTAGCTCGTCTACCCATTTTCCTTTAGTTGAATGTAGTCACTTTTTCAAATTCATCAAGAGAGTTTTATTAGATGCTTTTGCCTGGCCATTACTTTGCGGGTATGATGAGTCTTTAACTCATCTATTTTTAATCTATTTTTCTGGCTTATTTTTAGTAATTTCAGATTTGTTTTAATGCCAAATTATGGAATATTTACCAAACTTGTGTTTTGCATATTTTTATTCAAAAAGGAGAAAATTCCAGTAAGAAATAAGAGAAAAAGAGCAATTGCAACAGTCTATGTAGCGATTGAATTTGGTGTGTCGCGACAAACTTCCAAGAAAATGTCAAAGGAACCGTGTCGCAACAACATTTCACGTATTACTTAACTAAAGATTTGAATCTTTGACAAATGAGAGTTGTGCTGACGAGAAGACCGACGAGCGCGTAAATAGGAAGAACATAGCAAAGTTGCTGGGATGAAAATAGATGATGTTAGACGCAATGCGAATTGAATCGCGAAAACTCTCGTGATCCTCTTCTATCATTGACAACGTTACCATATGAAATTGAGACTATTAAAGATGTTGAAGAAGAAGTTTAGGTCGCGATAAGAAAAATAGGTCATGACATGTGATGCCTAATTGATGAACTGACTTGGTTGCAATAAAGGAATTCAATGTTGTGACATACTTCAAGCTGAAGAGGGGTTTTGATGTCGCAACAGGGATCTTCAGGTCATGACACAAAAATAAGTTGAGCATTGATAAACCAGGTCGCGACAGACTTTTCTATGTCGCGACAAAGATTCTTACTCAATACAGAAAAGTCTTGTTACGACACGAAGACAAGGCGAAAGCGAAGGATGTATCGCGACAAAAACTGAGTCTCCACGATAGAAAATATCTTATACAGAGAAAATGTGATCGTGACACCAACTTGTCTGGTCGCAAATGCAAAAACATCTCCAACACCAACAGGCCAGGTCGCAACATCTAAAATGAAGCTGCAACAAGGAATCAAGCTAAAAGGCGACAGAACTATGTTGCGACCGACTTTCTGGGTTGCGATCGAAATGTTGATAATACAAGACATAGTGTTGCAATAGAACCAGAACAGAAATGTTATTGCGACAAGAAAAACTAGGTTGTGACACCAAATTGAAGAAGATGCATAGCAACACTGTCGTTACTGAAAGCCAAGGAGGAGAACAAGAAATAGGTCGCGACATACGACTGCATGCTGCAACAGAAACTTGCGACAAGGTTAAAATTTCAATCACGACAAAACTTTTAGGTCGCGATTGAGAAGGAAATCTGGGCCAGAAATTTAGGGATTCATAAAGTAGCATCGAAGTTAGGGCCCAAAACGTTTTGGGGCTCTATAAATAGAAACGATGGAGCGTGCGGTTTACCGGTTCTTCGAGTTTGAAGACGAAACCAGGCGTTTTGGGGAGGCGAAAGCGACTCCTTTGTATTATATTTTTCTTTTCTTTTATTTTCTTTTCTTCGTAGATTAGATTAGTGTAGAATTTCAATTCATTTTCTGGACCTGAAATAGTGCATTTTTTAGAAGTTTTGAAGTTGAATTAAATTGTTGAATTCATTTGCGATTACTGTTTGAATTTAATGAACTCCAAACAAATGCTGGAATTCATTTCTTCAATTGATTGTAGTTACATTGGAATTTCCTGATAAGTATTTCAGTGTTCACTGTAATCCAGTTTTCAAGGAACACAACTTCCGCTGGGAAAGATCTGATGTCAATTATGGTCTTTTCTGCACAATAGAAGGAAATTTCTTAGGATGAGATTCTTGAAATTATTTGAATGGTGATGTTCATGAAGTTAATTGTTCCCAATATTAGAAACGAATACCCTAAAAGGAGCATTGTGGTGGCTCGATTTCAGGAGACCCTGGTGACACGAGATGGAGATTCACGAGCATAGAAAATTTACTTGGGGTATGTTAAACTAATATTGAAGAACTAATGAGCTCTAAAAGATTATTTAGATATATCCTCAATTTTCTCATGTGGTTTTTGAGGCGAGTTAATTAGGCTATCCATGATCAATTAGAGATTTCTCCTTGATTTGGAGAAAGGATCCTGATCCCGTGTTAGTAGAGATCTAATCAAGGAAAGGGAGAACTCCTAATGATTTTTAAGGATGAGACATCATTCATTTTGTAGATATCTGGAAATTGCCCTGTCTTGGGAAGAAAGAGATATGCAGTCATAAGAAATGGGTATGAAGTATTGAAAAAGAAAAATACCAATTTACTATAAAGAAATTCTTATTACAAGTAATTGATTAGAAACATGATTTAGAAATGAACATGAATCTCTAATCAGTGAAAAGTATGGTTAGAGGAGAAATCCAAACTATACTACTAGCCTCTTTGACAATTTCAGATTCCAACACAAGATAAAGTCAATTGAGATTAAGATGTAGGAATTGATGATTTAACATCAGTGAAATTCCAGTGTTCACTTCCGGCCAATAATACGGTTGATCCGATTTATGCTTAGATTTTAGATTTTTTTCTTAATTATAGATGTAAAAATATCATATAGTAAGAAAAATTCTTTGATTGAATTCACGAATTTTCCTATGAAATGGAAGTTCAAATATTGTGTAACTTGAGTAGTTGGGGTAGTTGAATTTTAAATTCTCTTCAATCTCTATGGGAACGATATCTGGACTTATAGGTCCACTTTATTACTTATACGACCTGTGCACTTGCAGTATTAAGACCAAAATAAATTTTCATCGAAGTCATTGACAAATCTATTTTTGTTATGAGCATACAAGTTATTTTTGGTTACAAGTTTATGGAGCCTTACTGGGGAATATATCATATTCCTATGGTGATGGTGTCATAAATTTGTACATATATCTAGCATGGGTATGTATATATCAAGTTTTTGGCATCTTCTTTGGGGATTAGATAGTCCTTAGGTGACAATGTCATAACTGCGTATATCGTAGTACACATCTTGAATCTTAACAGTTTTTGGCGCCTTTTCCGGGAAATAGATAATATTCCTTTGGTAATAGTATCATCAACTTGTATATATATACATATTCAGTTCTAAAAAGAGTAATTTGGTCTTATCAATCAAATTTTGGGTGCTTTTGCCTGGGACTAAGTCAAGTTTAGTCTTTGGTAGTTGTGTCAGTTGAATTTAGGGTGAACAAGTTTTTGGCATCTTTGTCGGGGAAAGAAGGAATTTAAAAATCAATATTCTGACAAAAGAGAGAGATGCTAATTTGGACATTTTTCTTTGTTTTACAAAAAATCACAGAAAATTACCAAAAACAGTTTTAAAAGCAGTGGAGAATAAGATACTGATCTTTTTGGAAGCCCGAATAGATATATCAATTTTGATACCACTGACTCCATTTGATCTTAGTGTGTTTCCACTTTCAGGGAGATTTTAAATGCAAAGAAAGTAAGAAGCAGATATGCTACCTCTTGATACAGAAATTGAAAGAACCCTGCAGAATATGAGAAAGACAACTAGTGCAGAAAACAGAAGTATGGCTAATCAGATAGAGAGACTACATGCTATTCCAGAGGAAGAAGAAGCAAAGACACCTCTTAGGCCTAATAATACTATGGAGGACTTTTGGAGGCCAATCATTTCAAGAAGTACTTATACGGTGGGGCAGCTTTTTGAGTGGGGCAAACAATTTTGAGCTGAAAACGACAACCGATTACATGATTACCTTGAGCAGATTCAACGTCATCACCGAATCGGTAGGCACACATGGGAATTCATGAGCATTAACACGATAAGGCGAATGGGGTTAGGCGGATGTGATCAAGTTGCATTTACTTTTCTCATTGAGAGACATGGCAGCAACTTGGTTTGATTCTTTACTAGTTGGATCAATGAATACCTGGGAAGAGCTAGTTGAAGCATATATGAGTGGGTGCACCCTATCTCTAACTCTAGAGAAGAGAAGAGATTGTGTTAATGGGGAAGATGAGAGCCTCTATAATGCATGGGACAGATTCAAAAGATTGCTGAAAAGGTGTCCCATGCATGGAATAAACTTGACTACCCAGATGGATATATTCTATCATGCCATGAATTATACTATCAGGAGCATAATGAGTGTGCTTAACCTATGGGGCACTGGAGAAAGAAATGAAAGAGGAGCAAAACGACTGCAAGGATCTTGCAAATACAATTATAAACCTCCTTTACGGAAGCTTTAGGGACGATGACGAGGAGTGGTCTTCTGGACTTGATGGGAATGATAGCCATGAAATGGCTTGATGTTGTTATGAGATAAAATTTGGGTAACAATGAGAAGAGGATGCACCTTGCATGAGGTGGGAGCGGTGAGAGAAGGAGAAGAAATAGTCTTTGAGGGGCATGAGGAAGAAGAGCCTTATACTCGGGTGAGGGAGGCGCGATACCTCATTCACAAACAAGAGTTATACATTGCGGCCAAATGACCCCACCTGACCCTCCGGCTACTAAAAGACAGAGAAGCTTATGGTGGAAGAGGCTCCCAGCGGAGCCTAAGGTCAGTCAAAACCATCAGACACACTCGGCAGTTCCAGCGGCGGTGGCAACAATAACGGTGAAGTAGCGGAGATCGATAGAGAGCGGATTATCGAGGTCAAAGGACTGATCTTTGGAAGATCGGATCTTGCCAGGTTCATGAAGAGAGGAAAAGGTCTTTGGATATACATGAAAAGTTCTTGAGCAGATTTTCAACTCTTTCCGTGTGTTGGACAAATACCAATGCTACAATGAGAAACTTGGGACCTAAATAGGGTATTAGCCTATCAAAGCAGAGCGGAGAATGCCACTACTAGTAGCTCTGAGATAAATCCAAAAGATCTGCACCTACCTGTAGGAGAAATGAAGAATTGCAAGGCGACAAAAGATGTGAATGACATACCTAGGGTGGATTAATGAAGGAATAACTCGAACTAGAGAACAACGAGAATCTTGTAAGAGATAATTCTGACAAATGTCTAATTTAGGGACCGATGTGAAGCGACTTCTTGGGAGGCAACCCAAGCAGGATTTTTCTTAATCCTTTTAAAGTTTTAATAGTTTGAGTAGTTCAGTTGAATTTTGTGTTTGAAATTGTAGTTTGAATCTATCAGTAGTTTAATTTTCAGTTTTGTTCATTTTCAGGACAATGAAGCAAAATTCAAAAACTCATGAGATGATTATCTCAAATAAAATATCTGTTAATAACTACAAGAGTATTTCTCATTCCCTAAACTTATTATGTAATAATCATATCTTAAATTTGGGGGAGTTTGCTTCAAATTGCTTGAATGCCTTATTGGTATTTGATATTATGGTACTATAGTGACTTGATGGATTTCCTAGTGCTATATGTTTCACAATGTTGAGCGCATAAAAGGACTTAATTGTGGGTGATTAAAGCGGGTGAAGAGCGGTTTAGGTCGAGAAATTTTGGAGCTGGTGCCCGATCACGACAATAAATCTTTTATCCATTGGCTTCTTTTATAAGTGAAAAGGGTTTGTCGCAACAAGAAATTTAATGGTCAAGACAACTCACTTAAGAGTCTGAGTGTGCAGCATTGAAAGTTCGATTACTTAACCAGGAGACTCTTGAAATATGAAGTCGCTGTTGACTTATTTTTCTGACTAGACAAAATTTTGAAACTAAAGTAAATGGCAATAGAAACATTGTCGTGACCCACTTTTCAGTCTGCAGAGCCAATCTCTTTCGTGACTAGAATTTTCTTATCGCGACCCAGTTGCCTTCATACATTGTTGAGTCCAACGGCGTGTGTCGATAAATTTTCTATTGTCGAGACTATTCATTGTGCGACAAACCTAAAGTGTATCGCGACATGAAATCTCTGTACCAAAGATCGGATGTTTCTTGTTGGGAGTGTTCAAACTAAATTCCACAGTTAAAATCAAAAGCTATTGTTGTGACCTAATTATTAATTGTCACGACACACGAAGAGAGACATTCATTTATTGAGCCATTAA
Source organism: Tetrastigma voinierianum (assembly GCA_016808115.1). NCBI lineage: Eukaryota > Viridiplantae > Streptophyta > Magnoliopsida > Vitales > Vitaceae > Tetrastigma > Tetrastigma voinierianum. The sequence continues at coordinate 198,356 of JAEQBH010000376.1, read as the reverse complement.
CTAAAGAATGCTTCAAAACTAAAAAGCCCTCGTCCTTCCAATTGCCTCACATCATTCACACTCTTAACCAATTTCCACTCTCTGACTCTCTTCGTCTTCCTTAAACCGTATAGTTAAGAAATCCTGACCATACCATGTCTGATTCTATCACCTTGATTCCAAACCTCTAAGAAGTCATGGAAGAACACACTGAGCTAGAAAATAAAACAGAATAGGATTTTCAAGCAGCAGCTGGGCAAGTTGAGAACATGGATGATGAAAATGAAATGCAACAACAAACAGGAGAGAAAACAAGAAAAAGAAAAAGGGGGACTAATGAAGGGAGCATAATAGAGGAAGGACACAGCAAGGAACTCCATTTCAGAAAAGGCAGCAGCTCTAATGGAAGGAAGTTTGAAAGAAAGAGGCTTCGTTACTGAAAGGGGGTTTAAAAAGGTTATCTCTCCTTTTACTGAAATGCTTGAAAAGAGAGGATGGCAGTCACTGGGTGGGTGAACATAGAGAACTTGGTTGTGCTTCTCTCTAGTAAAGGAACCTTTGTGTGACTATGGTAGAAGAAATATATGTGGACATTAGTTGAGATCAGTAGAAAGAATCAGATTCAACTGCGTGTGCAAGGATGGTGCAAAGTTCAAGAGACAAATTAAGGAACCAAAACACCAGAAAATAGTAGACCTACTAACGGTTGGAAAGGGAGAATGGAAGAGGACAAAGAAAACCCCTTTTAGACCAATTGCCAGAGGAGACCTAACTGAAGAAGCTAAGGTATGGTTCTACTTTATCAAGTCTGTCCTTCTACCATCCAAGCAACTCAGTATAGTGGGAAGAGAGGGAGCAATTCTCTTCTACACATTGCTTAAGGGTTACAAGATAAATGTAGGAAAAATTATTGAGAAATCTATCATGACTCTTTGGAAGCAATTGTAGAGGATGATTCTACACCCGGGTACAATAACCAGACTCTGCATCCAAGAAGGAGTTGAAGAAGAATGGGGGATTGAGGAAACCTACCCTAAAGCCTCCCCTCTGACTTTAACAGGTATAACTAAAGGACCAAAGAACAAAGGGAAAGGCAAGGAAAAAGAAACAGAAGAAGAAAAGGGGAATGAAGGATGCATTGGGCTAGAATAGTGGGAAAGTCCAATTCAAATGCAACCAGAAATCCAAGGAAGTCAAAACCCATTCTGGAATGCATCCCCAGAGCTGAGACAAACTCATCAGGAACAAGTTGGAAGTTATGGGCAAAATTGCAATTGTGTTGAATTGATAGAAATGCTGATGTTTATCTAACAAGAAATGAAGGAAAGAGATGATCAATTAAAGACACAGCTCCAGCTCAAGGATGAGTATTTTGATACAGAGCTTAAAAGAAGGGACTAGAATTTAGAAGATACACTGAAGAAAAGGGATGAAGAGTGGAAAGCATAAATAGAAAAAAGGGACATAGAGTGGAGAACAGTCCTGAGAGATAGAGACAATGCTTTAAAGGCAAGCATGGACTCAAGAGATAACAATTACATGAACAGTCTAGGACATTGAGCTATGCGATTACAAACAACAGGACACTCCTGGAATCTCAAGCAATGAGACTGCGAGAACTTATTGAGAGCAATGCCAAGATCCTAGACTAGGCAATGAAGATAGTGTCAGCCAGAAGAGTACCCCTTGCAAATTCGGATCTCGGGTTGTAGACCCTCGCTCTCCCTTAGGGTGTATGGAACCCACCTATACCTATACTAGTATGATTTATTGGAATGCCTTATGCACCTTGCAAAGAAAAAAAAAAGGATAAAGCCCCCAGTACATCCAGGAAGAAGGAACTCACTTCAGTAGAGGTGTAACACCCCAAATTATACCCTGACAGTTTTATAACATGTTTTGGGTATAATAAAAGTAAAAGTAAAAGTATATTTTTTCGGAATAAAATAAGACTAAAATAAAACATGCAAAAATCCGGAATTAAGACATGAGTCAAGGGTAAATTGATAATTTACCAATTTAGGACCCAAGGGTCATAATTGAATAAGAATATATGCTAAATTGAAAATAAGACAAGTCAAGATTGAAATTAGAATAAGTTGAATTGAGAATAGATGAGAAATGAAGGACTTAAGTAAGCGAGAAAAAATTAAATATGTATAGGCAAACATGGCCTTGTTTGAAATCAAATATCTCATTTGGTCTTTTGGGATGAGAAAAACATTGTGAAAGGAAGAGAAGAGAAGAGAAGAAGAGCAAAAAGGTATGGATTTTGTATGGAATGTATAGAACTTTGTATAGATACATGTTTGGGTCTTAGGAAGTTAACCTAACTTCCAAGAATTTGAGATTGGGTTTGGAAAAACCCTAAGTAATCTCTATGTTTGGTGTAGGTTGTTTTTCTAGAGAATACATGAGTTTTATTATGTTTTTGGTTAGATTGGTAGAAAAATGACCAAAAATAGCAAAATCTGGGCAAAATGTCGAGGGTCCTACACAGCGGTGTAGTGACCCAAGCAATGGCGAAGGTCCACGCCGTGGTGAAGGGTTCCTTCGCCACAGCGTGGCCGAGAGGGGGAATTTGGCCATTCTCGGGTTCATCGTGGCGAAGCTACTATTCATAACACATAAATTTCTGTGTTTTGTTTGTGGCGTTATTCCGTTCTTCCGAGGACATGTCTATAGGACTAATGAGGACCCTATAAGTGTTTATAAGGGTCCATTCATGTTGAAAAAGGTAAAGGAAAATTATATCGTACCTGTAAATGCAATGAATATAGGCAAACTTAATGCCTAGTAATAAATAGTAGTTATATGACAAGAGTCTGCTATAGGTACAAGTAAATGTATAAATTGGTTATATGAAAAAGTATAGTGAAATGTTTATAAGAGATATGTAATTTGATAATGAATATCTCATAAGTATACATGATAACAATAGTTATTCATGTATATGAGATATATTTTTTTATTTAAATACATGAAAGAGTATTAAGAAAAGCAATAAAACCCGTTATGCGCCTATAATGGGTAGTTGGGATGAAATAAAGGCAGCACCTATAGGGACACAGCTACTGCAGCATACAGTTACAAATATCGAGGCCCCGTTTGGGTCACTGACATAGATCCTGTTTGGATCACTATAGCGACCCCGTTTGGGTCATTTAGGAATCAGCGTCTCGTCTGATGATAGTACCTTCGGTACATACGAGCGAGAGATCACTATACAAATGCGGTGATCGATACCTTGAATTTTTATACGAGATAGAGAATAATGGTAATAACAGCCCGGGTACTGATTCTCTCGTATCAACACGTAGTATTTGCAAGCATGAACATAAAATAAAATGAAAAGTATATGTATAAAGTATATGATATGATATGAGAAGCATAGCACTGCTATGCAATGATAGTATACAGTTACAAGAACAAGAAATACAATATAAGATGACACGAAAAGTATATGAAATATGATAAGAAAATAAACATGTTATGAAAAAAGAAAGTAGACATGAGAAATGGATAAATATATGTACATGTTATATGTGTCATAAAGATATGCATGTGTTTAAAGTGGGATGACCCTTGTTAGAATTAGATCCATAGGTGTAAATTCAACTAGCTATAAACCTTGCAGGTGCTTTCATCTTCGATGTATAGGTATAGAAGAGGAAACCAGAGGGCAAGACGATCCACATCAGCAGCTAAGGTCAACACATCACTAGGGGTCCACTGGAAGATTTTTGGTATAATGTATATGTTTTTTTTTTTTCTTTTTGTAAACAACGTAAATGTTGAACACTTCCATATATGGAGCTTGTATATGTATTTTGTATCCGCTGTTACAAATATGGTACAAGTTAAATGTTTAACATTATATGAATGAGCTTAAAGTGTATATGTTATAGCAAATAAAAGTTAATGGTATCAAAGCATCTCGGATCCGGTTCGTACTCGCCAATCGGGTTGGACCAGAAATGGGGTGCTATAGTTAGTGGTATCAGAGCCCCAATTGGGGGCGTCATAAGAGGAGGTTGAAGAATATCTTAGGATGGAAGCAGCCAAGGAGAAGGCTACGAGGAACAAAAAATGAACCATACACTACCTTTTCCCATCTCCTCATCCCTCTGTACTCAATGTCCAATCATAAAAAATAATAAATAAAATGAAGAGTTCTTTATAAAAATTTTGTGTTTATTAGTGTTCTTAATTGATTTATGTGTCTTGATTAATTTTCTTTGCTTCATGTTTGCAATTTACTTAGTTGAATAAAGAAGAAAACAACTACCTAGATCAGATTGTCTATTGGTTGCAGCATGTTTGGTTGAAATGAATTGATTACAATTGTTGGTGTGTTATAGTGTTTTGAGCTGAATGCATGATCAAAATGAGCTCCTTTACTTGATTAGAACGACACAACAACAAATCTCAAAGCCAAATAACCTTTTGTACTTGAAATTGTGGTAGGTTTCACTGAATTGAAACAAGATGTTGTAAGTTTAACTAGAATGAAGTTGACTTGTCAGATTTAGGAAGATGTACTCAATAAAAAGCACAAATAAGGCTTTTTGAGACTGTTGTGTAAAAAGTAAGGTCAGTAAGAATCCTGAAAAACAATGCACATGGTCAAATCTAACTCCTTAACAAATTGTGAAGGATTAGGGACATCTTTTGGGTTTGGTAATAGTCAAACAGTCAAATGTCCTAGAACTTGTTAGATTATTAGTCAAGGAAAAATCCTAAGCAATACAACTAATAAGAAGTGATATAGGCCATCCTTGGAAGTTTGAGCCTTTCAAGCCTACCCTCAAAATATGCATATGCATACACTCTAGTTCCATAATTGAGCCAAATTGCCTAATTTCTTCATTCAAGCAGCAATTAGAAGCCTAAAATGTTCCTTTATTCTAATCTTACAGTAAAGAACCCTTATTTCCCCAGGTTTCAAGACAAGAACTTCAAAATACAAAAAATGACAAGTTTGGGGGAATGTTATTTTGGTTTGAAAGGATACAAGAATGAAGAATGGAAAGAGAAGAGAACAAATGAAGAAAAGGAAAGGAATGTAGAGAAGAAGTCAAAAGGTTTGAAACTGTCAAATTGGAATAAGTTTTGTCTTGTGGCCTTCCTCTCTTGAACAATTAAGTTCTTAGGGGTGTTTCAACACGTAGTACCCTAATGCCAACTAGTATGGGAGCTGCTAAACCAAAGTTCTCTAAGAGTGGTAGAAAACCTAAAAAGACAAGACATTGCACTATTCCTTAAAAAAAATATTTGACAAGTAAAAGAAAAGCAAAAAAGGGCTTCTCTCTAAAGGAATTGAAATGAGAAGTATGAAAATGGTAAACAAAAGTACCAAGATGAGAGTATGCAGTATGATGCATCAAGATCAAGTTTAGGGGAATATTTTTTATCTTTAATCAGTAGCAAAGAAAATGATGAAGGATAGAGGCAAAATATGCAAAAATTGAAGATTGGAATCTAGGTAATTTTTAGCCTAAATTCTCCAATTATCTACCCAATTACCCAAGCCAAACTCTACCCAAGCCAAACTCTACAAGCCTAAAAGACCTAATTGATCTTGAAGGTTGTATTTGCCTACATTAGTGGAGACTAATATGAAAAACAAGCATATGGGACTTTAAAGAACTAGAAAAAAATTGCAGAATTGTGTAAGTCCTAGAAGATTAGCTAATTATGCCAAGGAGGAAGGGAAAGATGACCATCACACACTCACAGATCAGGATTAATTGACTGAATTGTTTACATTTCAGAAATCATTAGTTTGTTTTGTGACAATAATTGAGAAATTTTCCTAATTCTGAATTGAAAACTAAATTTGAAATTATGTTGCAACTAACTAGTTTCAATTCAAGTTGTAGATTAATAAAAAAAAAAAAAAAGATTGCAGTGGAAAACAGAAAAATGTCCTTAAACATAAAGCTAAATTGTTTGAGGATAAACAAAATCTCTTTTTCTTTGCTTGGGGACAAGCAAAACTTTAAGTTTAAGGGAATTTGATGAGTCGTAAACTCATCTATTTTAATTCATATTTCTGGATTATTTTTAGTAATTTCATATTTGTTTTAATGCCAAATTATGGAATATTTACCAAGCTTGTGTTTTGCATATTTTTATTCAAAAAGGAGAAAATTCTAGCAAGAAATAAGAGAAAAAGAGCAATTGTAGCAGTCTATGTTGCGACTGAATTTGGTGTGTCGCGACAAACTTCCAAGCAAATGTCAAAGGAACCGTGTTGCAACAACATTTCCTGTGTTGCAACACAAAAGTTTGAATACTGACAAATGAGAGTTGTCGCGATAGAAGATAGCAGGTCGCGACAAAGAATGGGAAAAACATAGCAAGTCAGCTGGGATGAAAATAGATGATGTTGCAACATAATGCTGAATTGAATGCATACTCTCTCTGTCAGCGGCGAGTCATAATACGTCACGAGCATTGATTTACAACATGGAAAGCTTGTTGAAAGCGAAAAGATCTTGAAAAGAATTTAAGTCGCGACAAGTGATGCCTAATTGATGAACTGACCTAGTTGCAACAAAGGAATTCAATGTTGCGACATACTTCAAGCTGAAGAGGTGTTTTGATGTCGCGGCTGAGGGGATCTTAAATTAATAATAGAAATAAGATAAGCACTGATAAACTAGGTCGCGATAGACTTTTCTATGTCGCAACAAAGATTCCTACTAAATACGAAATGATACTATCGCGGCAGGGGAAATGCGAATTCCATGACAGAAAGGCAGTGAAGCCCACGAAAGAGTATATATCATGACACAGCATGATGTATGATGGAAATATGCTACATACAGAGAAAATGTAGTCGCGACATAACAAACGGGGTCGCGACATGCAAAACATCTCCAACACTAAGAGGCCATATCGTAACATATAAAATGGAAAATTTGCAACAAGGAGAATCGAGGCTAAAGGCGACGAGAACTCTATCCTCTGAGTATTTTGGGTATATTGAAATGCGATATCTGAAGACACAGTGTTGCAACAGAACCAGAACATAAATGTTGTCGTGATAAGAAAAACTTGGTCGTGACACCAAATTGAAGAAGATGTACAACAACCTATCACGATATCCTGTGTGATGCTCAGGAGAACCTGAACGAGTCACGACATACGGCGCATCTTTGTAGTGAAGCACAACGACAAGGTTAAAGAAAAATTTCCAATCACGACAAAACTTTTAGGTCGCGACTGAGAAGGTAATCTAGGCCAGAAATTTAGGGATTCATAAAATAGCATCGAAGTTAGGGCCCAAAACTTTTTGGGGCTCTATAAATAAGCTTGATTGAGGAAGCGATGCGATCTTTACGGTTCTTCGGTTGAAGAGCGAGAAACCAGCATTAAGGAATGTGACTCCTTTGTATTATATTTGTCTTTTCTTTTCTTTTATTTTCTTTTATTTTCTTTTCTTCGTAGATTAGGTTAGCGTAGAATTTCATTTCATTTGCTGGACCTGAAACAGTGCATTGTTTAGAAGTTTTGAAGTTGAATTAAATTGTTGAATTCATTTGCAATTACTGTAAGAATTTAATGAACTCCAGACAAACGCTTGAATTCATTTCTTCAATTGATTGCAGTTACATTGGAATTTCCTGATCAGTATTTCAGTGTTCACTGTAATCCAGTTTTCGAGAAACACAACTTCCGCTGGGAAAGATTTGATGTCAATTATGGTATTTTCTACACAATAAAAGGAAATTTCCTGGGATGAGAATCTTGAAATGATTTGAATGGTGATGTTCATGAAGTTAATTATTCCCAATATTAGGAATGAATACCCAAAAAAGGGCTATGGTCTGGCTTTGATTTCCAAGAGGCCCTCTGAGTGACACATTGATGGAGATTCTTGAGAGCGTAGAGTAATTACTTGGGGTATGTTAGACTAATATTGAAGAACTAATGAGCTCTGAAAGATTATTTAGATATATCCTCAATTTGCTCATGGTTTGAGAATGAGTTGAGTGAGCTATCCATGCAATCAATTAGAGATTTCTCCTTGATCTGGAGAAAGGATCCTGATCCCGTGTTAGTAGAGATCTAATCAAGGAAAGGGAGAACTCCTAAAGATTTTTAAGGATGAGACATCATTCATTTTGTAGATATCTGGAAATTGCCCTGTCTTAGGAAGAAAGAGATATGCAGTCATAAGAAATGGGTATGAAGTATTGAAAAAGAAAAATACCCAGATCTTATAAAGAAATTCTTAACCTAAGCAATTGTTTCTAAGAAACTACTGATTGAAATAGTGAATCTCTAATCAGTGAAAAGTATGGTTAGAGGAGAAATCCAAACTATACTACTAGCCTCTTTGACAATTTCAGATTCCAACTCAAGATAAAATCAATTGAGATTAAGATGTAGGAATTGATGATTTCACATCAGTGAAATTCCAGTGTTCACTTCCAGCAATAATCTAGTTCAATCCAGTTTATGTAGATTTTAGATTTTTCTTAATTATAGATGTAAAATATCATATAGTAAAAATTCTTTGATTGGTTATTGAATTTTCTATGAAATGGAAGTTCAAATATTGTGTAACTTGAGTAGTTAGGGTAGTTGAATTTTAAATTTTCTTCAATCTCCGTGGGAACGATATCTGGACTTATAGGTCCACTTTATTACTTGTACGACTTGTGCACTTACAGTATTAAGACCAAAATAAATTTTCATTGAAGTCATTGGCAAATCTATTTTTGTTATGAGCATACAAGTTATTTTTGGTTACAAGTTTATGGAGCCTTACTGGGGAATAAATCATATTCCTGTGGTGATGGTGTAATAAATTTGTACATATATCCAGCTTGGGTATGTATCTATCAAGTTTTTGGCATCTTTGCTGGGGATTAGATAATAGTCCTTAGGTGACAATGTCATAACTTGCATATATACATAGCCTGTCTTGGTCTTAACAAGTTTTTGGCATCTTTTCTAGGGAATAGATAATATTCCTTTGGTAATAGTGTCATCAACTTGTATATATATACATATTCAGTTCTAAAAAGAGTATATAGCACAATTTGGTCTTATTAATCAAACTTTTTTTGCTGTTCCCTCGGACTAAGTTAAGTTTAGTCTTTGGTAGTTGTATCAGTTAAATTTGAGGTGAGCGAGTGCAGGTGGGGGTTGAGTCTGAGTTTTGATCTTCAACTCACAGCAAGAGTACTGTATCTGCTATCAAAATGTGGCCCATTGTCAGTTACAATCGACTAAGGTATCCCGAATAAGCAGACTATACTCTTCCACACAAATTGGACAACAAACTTATCTTTGATGGAGGTGAAGGCTTCAGCTTCTATCCATTTGCTGAAATAGTCGGTGGCTACCAATAATAACTTCTTCTTAGTTCGGGCGGTAGGCAGTGATGAGTCTTAAACTCATCTATTTTTAATCCATTTTTCTAGCTGTTTTTAACAGTTTTAGATATATTTTTATGCCAAATTATGGAATATTCACCAACTTTGTGTTCTGCAGGTGATAATTGAAAAAGAAGATAATTCCAGTAGAAAAGAACCAAAAAAGTGGAAATTGCAGCATTCTCTGTCGCAACATAGGTTTTTCTTGTATGTTGCATTAAAATTTCAACTACCTATCAGAGGAACTATGTGACCAACTGACTATATATCATAACAAAGCCGGGAAGAACTCAAGGCTAAAATAACACATTTATCATGACTCTAAGTTTGCTTTATCGTGACAATGCGAAGATAGTAAAGAAGACTGTCGTGACATAATTAACTATGTCGCGACAATGATCAAGGCCAATGGCAAAGGAACTTTGTCGCGACAATCCTTCCTCTGTTGCAACATAAAAGGCTAAAGATTAACAAATGAACACTGTTGCGACAAAAGATAGCTCGGTCGCGATAGAAAATGGCAAGAATACAACACCAGTCAGCTGAGACAAGTGTTTTTATGTTGCAACAATGTTTTCAGCATGGCACCAGCTAAAGGAAGAATTTCTGTCGCGACAAAGATTATTTCTGTCTTGACAAACAAAACATAAGGGAAGTGAATTCGCTGTCACGACAAGAAATTAAATAGCAAAACAAGAGGAATGACGACAAAGAAATTCATGCTGCAACATAGTAAAGAATTGAAGGCAAAATCTTTGTCGCGACAGAAATTGGAAGAGAGTTGATTTGAGCCAAGTCAAGTCTGTTGTAACAAAGATCTCTATGTTGCAACAAACAACTCAACTAGTAACAAGGACCAGAAAAGAAATCCTGTCGTGACAAAAAAAAGTGCAATACATGTGAAATTGTGAAGAAGCTAAGAAATCTTGTCATGACTGTAAACTTTATTGATAAAGTGATAAATTTAGAAAGAAAATGTTTTTCGTGATAGTTTCTAGAGGAAGTAGTGTAAAAAAAGCCGGTTGCAAACAAATTCTATGTCGCGACACAAGACATCTCTGTCGCGACAAGAACAAGATTGCTGCATAAAAACTCTATCGCGACATTATTAAAGTCTGTCGTGACAGAATCCAAGAAAGAGCTTAGAAATCAGGTCGCAACAGAAAACAACAAGCAGCGATAGAAGCCAATGACAAAGACTGAAAACTTTATCGCGAATGAACTTTCGATGTCGCGACAAAACGACCAATTTGGGCCAGAATTTTGGGGATCTACAAAGCAATCATTGAAGTGCGGCCCAACATCGAAAAGTCTATAAATAGAAGCATCTAGGGCAATATACGTAGCTTCCGCAACTCTAGGACTTTTAGGTAGTTGAAGACTCTTGTATATTTTTTATTTTTTTCTTTTCTTTTCCATTTTAGTAGATTTAGTTTTAGTGTAGTTTTTTGTTTAAATTTCTAGATTTGGTTAATGAACTGAAGTGCAGTTTTGAGCTAGAATTTATTGATAAAATCATATTTCTCATTACTGTCTGATTTAAATGGAGGATGGAAAGTTTATGGAGTTAATTTATTTAAGCTCGTTTACAATTTCAGTGAATTTTCTTGATCAGTTAGTCACTGATATGAGTGAACCAGTTTTGAAAAGTTGAGCTCTCTCTGGAAATGGGTCAATGATGATAGTCATTTTTCAGCACAAGGTGGAAGAACGCCTTAATTAGAATTCTTGAATTTATTTGTTTGGTATTATTTTTGAATTTAATTGTTCCCAGTACTAGTACCGTGTACCTAGGCAAAGTATTGTACCTTGCTTTGAGATTTCAAAGGCCCTCTCGTGACCTGAAGTGGAAATCTGAGAGTATAATGGATCTTTGTGGAACAAGTGTGACATCTTTGTGGAACTAATTAGCTTTGATGGAGTTACTCGGATAGATCACCAACACTCATGATTTGAGGATAATGGTGAGCAAGAGTATTAGTTTAACCACTTAGAGTCTCTCCTCTTTACGTCAGTGGTCGATCATGACATTGCAAGGATCTAATCAAGGAGATGGAAATTTTTCACTTAAAATGAAGATGGGTATCAATCAAATTGGAAGGCTTGCAATATCCTATATGTGGGGGCAAGAATTCTCTGATCCAGCATCTCAGGTAGCAAATGTCAGGAAAGGAAAAATATTTAAATCTTAGAAAGAGGGTTAGATCTTACAAGTAGTTGATTAAATTCATGTATCAAAAATGAACATAAACCTCTAATCAGTGAAAATTATGGTTAAGGGAGAAACCAAACTATACTACCATGCATCTTTGACAAACTCAGTTTTCCAACTTATGGCTGAGCTAGGAATTGATATGGTCTAGAAATTGATTATTACTTATTGATCTAATTCCATTTTTATCTGACTAAGTGAACTCTCAAACCCATTTTTATTAAAATTTATTTTCATGTATATTAAAAAAATCAATCTATGATTAAATTTTTAGTCATCTCGTCATCCTAACAGTGGAGTTCAAATAGTAATGATCTTGAGTAGTTAAATTTAGTTAGTCTTTTGATTTATCATCATTCCTCGTGGGAATGATATTTGGACTTAAAACATCCACTTTTATTACTTGTACGATTCGTGCACTTGCAGTGATTAAGACCAAACTTAAATTTTAAATGAATCCATATTTTTTCATGTATCAGAAAATTGGTCAACAAGTTTTTGGCACCATTGTTGGGGAATGAATAGTTCTTGGGTAGCAATACCAGAAGTTTGGCATACTTTGATATCATCATATTTTGGTCTTAACAAGTTTTTGGCTCCGTTGCTGGGAACTTTATTTAGTCCTTTGATGGTAGAGTCATAACATTGTTTGCATAGTTTGGTCTAAACAAAATCGGTTAACAAATTTTTGAAAGTCATTCTTAGGAATTGAATGATGAATTTAAAGTTCAATATTCTAACCAAAAAGAGAGTTACTAATTTGGACATTTTTTTTTATTATAAAGTTCATAAAATCACAAAAACAATTTTAACGGCAGTGGCTGAAGAAGCTATTAAAATTTTTCTATGAGCTTAAATGGAGATAACTGTTTCCCACATATTTCATTTGATCTTAGTGTGTTTCTATTTCAGGAAAATAGTAAATACACAAAGAATCAGAAGCAGGTCTGCTACCTTTAGACACTGAAATTGAGAGAACATTGAGAAATATGAGGAAAATCACAAGTGTAGAATCCAGAAGTATGGCAAATCAAAGAGAAAGACTGCATGCTATTTCAGAAGAAGAAGAAGAAGTAGAGAGACCTCAGAGGCCTAATACTATGGAAGACTTTTGGAGGCCTATTATTCAAGAGGAGTACTTTGCTGTGAGACAACTTGCCATAGAAGCCAACAATTTTGAACTAAAGCTAGCTTTGATTACTATGGTACAACAACACCAATTTACTGGTCATCCTTCTTAAGATCCCAATGAGCATATGGGAAGATTCATGAGGATGGCCAATACAGTCAAATTAAATGGGGTGAGACCAGAAGTGATCAAGTTGCACCTCTTCCCCTTTTCACTGAGAGATGTAGCAACTTGGTTTGAATCATTTCCAGTTGGATAGGTGAACATTTGGGAAGAGTTGGTGGAGGCTTATATAGATAGATTTTTCCCTCCAGCCCTAACATATGAAAGAAGAGGAGAGATTATAGTATTCAAACAGGGGGAGGAAGAAAGTATCTACAATGCTTGGGAAATATTTAAGAGACTACTCAAAAGATGTCCTATGCATGGGATAGACTTGACCACTCAGATGGATATTTTTTTATCATGCTATGAATTATGCCTCCAAGGGTATAATTGATGCATCCTGCTGTGGAGCTTTCAAAAGAAAAACCTTACCAAATGCAACTACAAACTCTAACTGAAGCCTCAGGGAGCAGCAGCAGACTGAGGGAAAGTGGTTTAATTGAGCTTGATCTTATGGTACCATAGAAACAAAAGTTGGATGCAGTGATCAAACAAGCTGAAACAATGAAGAAGAATGCATAACCTTTAGAAGTGAGTAGTAGATGAGAAGAAGAAGAGTCTTTGAAGGGATCAAACCATGAGGGTTCCTACCAGGTTGAGGAGGCACAGCACCTGAATGCTAACAGGAGCTACACTTTTAAGCCCAACCTCAACCTACCCACTCACTATACATCACCACTCAGGAATCATGAGAATTTCTCATATGGTGGAGGAGCACAGCAAGGTCAAAGACCTGGACAGAATATGCAGCAATTTCATGCCTCACCTAGGTTCTAACAACAATAACATCAGTAGCAAGCAGGACAAAGAACAGAAAATCAGGGGTAGAGGAGATCTAATTCCTTTGAGGACCAGATGCTTGCTTTCATGGGAGAAAACAAAAGGCTGCTAAACATACATGAACAAAAGTTCTTGAGCTAGTAGCATTCAAGCAAATACAATTGTAATTTCGGGGCCAACACCAATGCCTCTTTGGAATCTAGAGAGACTTAGGTAGGAATGGGTTGGCTCTAGGTTGTAAAATCGACCTAAGGACTCATTTCAAGTGACCTGAAAGAATCAAGGGTTTGCATGGTTGTAACTCTAGGAAGTGGAATAGAACTAGAAGAAAGGAGAGTTGAAAATAGGAACACTGAGAAAGAGAAACTTGGAGAAATTGGAGAAGAATTTAAGCAACACAGCTCAAAAACTACAGAGGAAGAGAAAATAGTAAAAATGCAGCCAAGGCAGCAAGTGGAAAAAGAAAATCTAGGGAAAAAGAAAGAGGTTAAAGCTTACAACCCTAAAGTTCCATTCCCTCAAAGGTTGTAGAAGGCAAAGCTTGAAGAGCAATTCTCTAAATTCTTGAACTTGTTCAAGAAGATAAAGATCAATATCCCTTTCTTAGAGGCATTGACTAAAATGCCTCATTATGCAAAATTCATGAAGGAGATATTAAGCATAAAAAGAAAGATTGCTGAAGAAGGAATAATGAGCTGTGAAACTGCGATGCGGTGATTCGAAGTCTTTACTAGAAAATGTAGGATCAGTGCTTCACTATACCACCGCAAATTAGGCATCACGATATGGGAAAAGCACTATGTGATTCTGGAGCCAGTATCAACTTGATGCCTTTGTTTGTTGCTAAAAGACTAAGTTCGGGGGAACTTACTCCCACAGCCATGACCTTGCAAATGGTAGACATAACATTGGCCCATCCTGAGGGCATTTTAGAAGATGTTCTTATCAAAGTGGGAAAATTCATTTTCCTAGTCGACTTTGTAGTCATTGATATAGAGGAAGACAAACAAGCCCCACTGATGTTAGGAAGACCTTTCTTAGCAACAGGAGCAACTTTGATTGATGTGAAGAAAGGAGAATTAACTCTTAGGGTTGGAGATGAAGCAGTGCACTTCAATCTCAATCACAATTTGAAACAGCAAGACTAAGTAATGCAGATTGTGAGATTGTAGAAACAAAAATTCTAATAAGTTCTGAACTGATCAATGATTGTAATTTTCAGAGTTCAATGAATAAGAATGAGATGAATTTCCAGTATCTTGAGCATCTTGAAGTTGAATTCACGGACTCAATTTTAAATTGAAGGAAATACTTAGTGTTGAAGAAAATAATCTGAAAAAATCAGCCGGTATTGATGAGAGATTGTGAAGTAAACAAAAGTTCAGAGGGTTTAATTCTAAAAGAATTACCTGAACATTTGAAGTATGCTTTCTTGGAACCAGAAATAGGAAAGCCAGTCATCATTTCAGCTGGATTGATTGAGCTTGAAGAACAAAAACTATTGGAAATTCTCATAAAATTTAAGGAAGAAATAGCTTGGTCTATAGAAGATTTGAAACGAATAAGTCATTCTATATGAATGCACAAGATCCTGTTGGAGGAGAATATGCTAAAACCTCTATAGAGCATTAAAGAAGGCTTCCAATAATGAAAGAAGTAGTCATAAATGAAGTTCTAAAATGGCTAAATGCAGGCTTTATATATGCAATCTCTGACAACCCTTGGGTGAGCCCAGTTCATGTGGTTCCAAAGAAAGGAGGATTCATTGTGATCAGAAATGAGAAGAATGAATTGATGCCTACAAGAACTATGACAGGATGGAGAGTGTGTATAGACTACAGAAAACCTTCTTGCTACGAAAGGATGTCATCTCTACCTTTCATTGACCAAATGCTGGACAGGTTAGCAGGGCACTCTCATTACTATTTTCTTTATGGATATTCTAGTTATAACCATATTGCTATAGCCCTAGAGGATAAGGAGAAAACTACATTTACATGTCCTTATGTCACCTTTTCTTTTAGAAGGATGCCTTTTGAATTATGTAATGCTCCTGCCACCTTTAAAGTGTATATGTCTCTATGTTTCGATTTGGTGGAAGAGGCTATGGAAATCTTTATGGATGACTTCTCAGTATATGGATCCTATTTTGAGAATTGTTTGGAAAATTTAGCAATAGTACTTCAGAGGTGTCAAGACAAATCTAGCTTTAAATTGGGAAAAATGCCATTTTATGGTAATAGAAGGTATTGTCTTGGGACACAAGATCTCTACAGTTGGATTGGAAGTAGACCAAGCAAAAGTTGCTGTTATAAAAACTCTCATGCCACCTACAACAGTCCAGGGGATAAGAAGCTTCCTTGGACATGTTGGTTTTTTCAGAAGATTCATAAGGACTTCCATAAAAATCAGATATTATGCTATTTGCTAGAAAAGATGAAAATTTTGATTTTGATGAATCATGCAAATCTGCATTTGATGAAATTAAATCCATATTAGTGACAACTCCCATCATGTTGATACTTGACTGGAACAATGATTTTGAAATTATGTGTGATGCATGTGATTATGCAATTGGAGCTGTATTAGGATAAAGAATTGAAAATATATTCAAGGCCATATACTATGCCAACAAAACCTTTAATGAGGCACAAGAGAACTACTTCACCACAGAAAAGGAAATGTTGGCAATGGTGTTTGCTTGTGAAAAATTCAGGCCTTATATATTGGGGTCCCATGTTATAATACACACTGATCATGCTGCAATTAAATATCTGATTGTTAAGAAGGAGGCCAAACTAAGACTGATTAGATGGGTACTACTGCTATAGAAGTTTGATCTTGAGATCAAAGATAAGAAGGGTAGTAACAATGTGATAGCAAATCACTTGTCTAGATTGGAAAAGACCGTTGAAAAAGAAAAAGGAAATGAAATAGCAGAAAATTTTCCAAATGAGCGGTTGTTTTTATTGTCAGTTAAAATACCCTGGTATGCTGATATTGTTAATTACTTAGCTTGTGGAGTTGTGCCACCTGAATTCAGCTACCACTAGAGAAGAAAATTGAGAACTGATTGAAGATTTTATATTTGGGATGACCCATTACTTTATAGAAGAGGAGCAGATATGATCATAAGGAGATGTGTTCCAAAAACAAAACAAGGTGGTATTATGGAGAAATGTCATGCATCACCATATGGATGACACTTTGCAAGAGATAGAACAACCCAGAAATTCTCCAATTAGGTTTTTATTGGCTTACTCTATTCAAAGACTGTTTTGAGAGGGTAAAACATTGGGATAATTGTCAAAGAATGGGCGAATGTAGCGAAAAATAAATGCCTGTGAAGGAATTACGGTGGTCTGCGATTTTGATGTTTGGGGAATAGACTTCATGGGACCTTTCCCATCATCATTTGGTAATATATACATTCTCCTAGCTGTGGATTATGTATCCAAAGGGGTGGAAGCATCAGGTTGTCCCAGGAATGATGCCATCACAATGGTTGGGTTTATACAAAGAAATATTTTGAGTAGATTTGGAGCACTTAGAACAATTATCAGTGATGAGGGAAGCCATTTTGCAAATAAAATTTTTGCAAAACTCATGAGTAGATATGGAATTAGACATGTGATGGGTTTGGCTTATCACCCTCATTCAAATGGGCAAGCAGAAATTTCCAATAGGGAAATAAAGAAAATTATAGAGAAAACAGTAAATACAAGCAGAAAAGATTGGTCTATAAAGCTAGATGATGCATTATGGGCTTATAGAAATGCTTACAAAACTCCCATTGGAATGTCCCCATACAAAATTGTATTTGGAAAACCTTGTCATCTCCTTTTAGAACAGGAATACAAAGCTATGTGGGCTATCAAGAAACTGAATTTGGACTTTCAAGCTGCCAAGGAAAAGAGATTACTCAAATTGAATGAACTGGAAGAATTGAGAAATGATGCTTATGACAATGCCAGAATCTACAAAGAAAAGACCAAGAGGTGGCATGATCAAAAGATTCTAAGGAGGGAATTCAAGGCAATAGAACAAGTCCTCTTATACAACTCTATGCTCAAGCTATTTCCAAGGAAATTGAAGTCAAGATGGAGTGGACCTTACACTGTGGTAACAAGTACACCCTTTGGAGCAGTAACACTGAAGGCTGAATCTGGAAGTGAATTTAAAGTAAATGGTCAAACACTGAAGCATTATCTTGGAGGAAGCATAAATGAAGTTTAAACCTAGATTTTGAAAAAGGAAAAGAGTTTTGTTGAAATGAAGACATTCTACAACAAGTGTCTGACTAAGAACATTAAATTGAGCAGCTTCTTGGGAGGCAACCCAAGCAGAATTTTAATTTTGATAGTTTGATTGATGTAGTTAAATTTTATAAGTTTGAAGTTTTAGTTTCAATTTGTTAGAAATTTTATTGTGAAGATTGATAGTTTGCTGATTTTTCAGGGACAAGAAAGCTGAATTAGGAATGGAAGTTATTAGAAAGCATACTTTCTCAAACGGAAATATGCAGAAAATTGCTACGAGGGAGAGTACTATCTTTTACCTCACTTTGTCCTAAATAATAATGCATAGTTAAAGTTTGAGGGAATGTAAAATTGTTAGACAACTTTCTTGGCAAATTGTTTGAATGCATTGTTGAATATCTTGATGAATGAAATTGAGTGAAGAATGAAATTTATTGTTCATGTTTGAGTTGAGATTGTTTGATGAAATATTGTTTTCACAAGTATGAACTAAGTGGACAGACTGTATTACATAATGTCAGTGGAGTTAAATGGTGGAAAAAGAAAATGTAAATTTTTTTTTTGAGGTACAATAGAACTCTATCGTGACAGACAAAGTTATGTCGTGACACTGTTTGAACTTTGTTGCAATAGAGATTCTATTTGTCGCGACAAAGAAAACAAATTTAAACCTCATCTAAGTGGCAGGAATCTGGGTCACGACATATTTTCTTTTTGTCGCGATAACAGCACAAATGAACCTCGAAAAAACATGTCACGACATGATTTCACTATGTCGCGACATAAATCAACTGAAGCGAGACAAATTCTGTCGCATTAAAATTTTGCTCTGTCCGACAATTCTTATGTAAGAAATTTAATCTATTTGCATCTTTGTCGCAAACATTAATTCTCTATGTCGCGACACAAAGTAAAAAAATTTGGAAGAATATGCTCTAGTTAATTAGGGCACAACTTTAGGTCAAATTTTGTCGCGACAATTAATGAAGCAAAACAAATATCTAGCCTATAAATATAAAATTTTTGGAAACTTAAGGGTCATCTGCCTCATAACATTCAAACCATTCAATCTCCCTCATCGAATCTCTCTCACTCGTTCCCTAGATCCCTAAATCGCTCTCTCACGATGTTTGAGCCCACAAGAAGTGGCTCAAAACACCGATAAGTATGGAAGAATATCTTTGAGTTGGAGAATGAAAGCAGGTTCAAACCACTCGAGGGCGTAGTTGGGCAAGGTGAAGAATTTGAGGAAGTAAATGAAGAACGAGTAGGCAGGTGGAAGAATCTAAAAAAGGAAAGAGTGAAGAAGCGTAGAACAGCAGAACTAGTGACTAGGTCTTTGAAATGGCTTATATTGCACGGAGATAAACTACAACCATGAGACTTCATAGGGAGAGGCTTCAACAGAGTGGATTTCACTATTCCAGAGGCAGGTCGAAAGCAAGGATGGCATACATTCTGCGAGCCGCAAGCTGCGGGATTCGTTCATGTGGGGAAGGAGTTACTGCGCCAAATAGTGGAATAAGGATAAGGTTGTGTACATTAGAGGGAAATGGATATCCTTCGATAGAAAACAGATTGACCAGACTTACAATCTTTAGGAGAGGAAGAATGGGTCGAAATTCAAAAGACTGGTGGAAGCACCTGACTTCCAAAAGATTGTAGACCTGCTGACTTATGGCAAGGGAAAGTGGAACGCCACTAGTAAAAACCCACATGAGTCCATCGCCAGAGGAGCACTGGCTGAACTAGCAAAGGTATGGTTTTATTTTTTATGTTCAGTAATTCTACCCTTCAAGCATCTATGCACAGTCGGGGAGAAAGAGGCAGTATTGTTATATGCCATCCTTGATGAGTCCAAAAACTCATTTGATTTTAATCAATTTTTATGAAGTATTTTGCAAGATAAGTATTGATTCATATGCAGAAACATGGATATCTTACTCAAATTCAATTTTGCAGAAAATTACAGCAGAATCGTAGGTCCCAGCAAAACCAGAAGAAAGCAGTCTCAAAGCATAAATGAGGTCGCAACTTAAAATTGTAGTCGCAACAAGAAGCTCGTCAGTTCAGTTATTTCTAGGTCACGACATCACCAAGACTAGTCTTAAGAAAATAGAAGCCTTTATTGAACTAGTCATGACTGGAAATTGAGGCTAAGACCAAAAGTACAAAGGCAGCCAGTTATAGAAGTTGCAACTAAGAAATATTGGTTGGGACGGTAGTATTCAAGGTAGAATCACGGGGTCGCGACACCCTGCGAGGTCGTGACCTTGATTAGAAGACAATTGAGGTCATGACGCCAATCTGAGGACGCGACGTTGATCCGTTGATGAAGCCACAAATGAGGTCTTTGCAAGAAAATTTGAAGTTGCAACTAGTTCTTAAATGAAGGACTCAACTTGAGGTTGCGACGTGCTGTTCAAGTCGCGACATGAAACTGGATTGAGAGTCATAACATAGAGTTTGAGGTTGCAACATGAAGCTGAGCCAAATGAAGTCCCTGCAAGAAAATTGAAGTTGCAACCACTTATTTGGTCAAGGACCTCGAGGAGGTGTGACGATCATTGGTCGCGACACGAAGAAACGAGTAAAAATCCAGGTCACGACTACGTTTGAGCAACTGGGACCAAATACAACCAGAAATAGAGTAACCATGAGGTCGCGACACCATCTTGAGGTCATGACCTGAAATAGAAGGTGTAATGAAGAAACCGGTTGCAACTAAGAGTTGAGGTTGCGACCAGAAGAAAGGCAAGGAATATCAAAAGCGGTCGCGACCAAATATTAAGGTTGCAACTTAAATTCAGAACATGTGAAGGCAGAAAACAAAAAAAAGAAGTTTGCGACCTAAAGTATCTGAAAGTCAAAATCAGTGCAACTAGAAGGAAGTCACGACCTAAAGTTAAGGCAGTAGAACCAAAAATGTGGTCGCGACCTAAAAATGAGGTCGCAACGTATAATGCAACAAGGAAAGAAGTCCGACTCGGAAATGAGTGGTAACTGACAAAAACGAGGTCGCAATAAGCGAGGTTGTGGCGCCGTACGATAGAGGCAATTCGCGACATGTGGAACTATGGTTGCAACATTAGTTTTTGAAAATAACTAAGCAAACAAGGTCACGACTATAATTGATGTCGCGACCACTACTCAAGCCCAATACGAGGAACCAAGTCACATTTGAAGTTATCGGTCGCAGGCGAGCAGTGCAAATGAGAGGAGAATTCGAGGTCGCAACATCGGTTTGAATTCGCGACATGGGAACTGATGAAGCCGGGCTTTCTTTTCGTTAGTAAAATCCACCTGGAGCTTTTTGGAATTAGGCCCATTTTCTTTTGACAGTTATAAATAGACTTTTGGAGAATAGTAAAGTAGCCTCCGTCTTCGATACCCAGAACTGGGAAAGGAGGAGGACTCATTGTATATTTTAGAGTAGATTTTTATTTTCTTTTATTTTCTTTTATTTTATTTTCTTTTTTCTGGATCTGAATCCGTGAACCGTGTAGAAATGCTGAAGCTGGATTTAATTTCTGATTTTCTTAATACAAATGCTACTAGAAATTAATGGATTCTAAACAAATTTTTAGAATTCGTTTTCTGTTATATTTCGAAATTCACGATTGGTGTCTTATCAATGATCTATTGTTGGTTGTAATGTCGATATTTAGAAACGACCCATTTAGATTAAGTTACAGATTAGTTATAGTATTTTCTGCGTAATTTAGAGAAAAATACTTGGATTGGGATTTATTTGATTGATGTTGTTCTTGAACCTATCAGTTCCCAATGATAGTACCAAATACCAGTTCAAGGAGTGTTTCTTGCTCTGATTTCCAGGAGGCCCTCTGCGTGACACAGGGTTGGAGATTCCTGAGAGCTTGAAGTATTCACTTGTGGTTATGTTAGACTATCATTGATGAACTACTAAGCTCTAAGGGTTCATTTCGATAAATTCCCTTTTTGCTCATAATTAAGTTGGAGGGCATTTATCAGCTAATGTCGGAAGATTTCACTATAATCTAAGGGGATTTCCCAACCTCGTGTTAGCTGAGATCTGATCAAGGGAAGGGAAGAACCATTAGATTTAAAGGATGAGTCATCAATTAGATGGTAGAAGTTTTGCAGTAACCCTGAGAAGGGAGGCAAAAGATCTGCATTCTCAGGAAATGGGTATGAAGTATTGGGAAAGAAAAATACCCAGATCTTGCAAGAAGCTAAAAAACACAAGTAGCTGGTTAAATCCTTCTCTCTTTGAGAAAAGCGGGGGTGTAACCGGTGAACATGGAAAGAAATCAATTGCATTGTTAGGCAATCTTGATAATCTTAAAACCATTTAATGAAACGATAATGCATTTTAATGGAATTAGTACATTTCCGCAGTATTTCTTTGATAGTGTCCATTTCTCCACGAGGCTGATTCGATCCAGTCATTTTGATCTTATTTTTAGTTGTGCTTGTACTTCTAGTTTCAGTGATCGATGATGTGGTCAGATTTAACTCTCGCTATCCATTTAAGTTTCAAATAATGGGTTCATAAGTAGTTGGGGTAGTTGATTTCCAATTCATTATCTGTGGGAATGATATACGGACTTACATCCAATTTTACTACTTGTATGACTGTGCACTTGCGGTGTCATAGACTAAGTAAAATTTCGAATCCTGACACAAAAGAACTTTTATTCCGTTAAAGCAAGTCTATCCAATTTTAACATAGATGCAAGATGAGTTTAAGGCTCCTGTAATTATGTTAATTTTGAGGGGTTTATTCTATATAATCAAAGGCAAACAATCCTCAAAGGGTATAAATTAAGTGTGGGCAAGATAATAGAAAACTCAATTTTGAGTTGTCTGAGAGGAGGATCTGAGTTGATTCCACACAGTGTGCACTATGATCTGAGGCTCTGTGTATCTGGGTAATTATCAAAATTTGGGAAGAAGAAGAGAACTGCCCTAAGACATCGCCCCTAACACTAACATGAATCACCAAGGGGCCTAAAAACAGAGGCAGGGGAAGATAAGTGGAAGCTGTAAGAGAAGAAGAACTAGCAGAAATACAATAGCCACAGCCTGAAAATGAAGCTCTAGAGCTCCAACAAAGGCAGAGAAGTGTGAGCCCAGCACTAACCTTCTCCCCTGAGGTGAGACAAGTCCACCAAGAGCATGTTGAAAGCTCAAAACCTCTAGGTAATAGCTCTGCAGTGTTAGAGGTGGTAAATACCATGAGAAAATGAATGCAAGAAAGGGATAACAAGCTAAAAATCCAACTACAACTTAGAGATGAGTATATGGCTGCTGAGTTGAAAAGGAGGGACCAGAACTTGGAAGAGGCCTTAAAGCAGTGAGGAATGGAAGAGTAGATGGGAACTAAGGGAACTAGAGCTGAGTGCAGAACTGAAGGCAAGAGAAGATGCCTCTCTCTTTGATTAGCTCAAAAGAGATAGTGAGCTAATCAAAATCATGAAAGAGAGGGAAGATGCCATGGAGAAAAATTTGTGCATAAGGTAGATGCCTTTGGGTATCTGTACAAGGAACATCAGAAGGAAATAAGAGTTCTAATTGAGAAAAGGGACAATGAATTGGAGGACACCCTGAATTACAGGGAGTAGTACTGGACTGAAAGCTTGGATATGATCAACAACAACATGATCAAGATGTACTCTGCCTAGGGTGAGTTTGAGGGAACACTAAACTCTATTGGGCAGAGACAAAATGAATTGATAAAGTAATTAGCCCTAACCATGGAGTGGTTTATATTGAACAAAAGTGGAAAAGGCAATAGATCAAGGTAGCCACAAGTCCATATCCCAGAGTTCTCACCTTCTATAGCTGGATACAAATTAGATCCAGTTAACCTACCTTCCTCCCATAGGCATGAAAGAAAAAGAAAATAGCTCACCCTGCTCTTCCATGTTTTTCCCTCTCTGTACTAATATCAAATCCTAGACATATTGAATGAAATAGAAAATTCTTTGCAAGCTTGGTGTTCACTTTTTATTTTATTTATTTGCTTTGTTTGTTTTTGTCTTGTTTCTTCCTTCATCAATAGTTAGAAAATTTTGACTTGTGGTAAATAAGCAGATTGAATAAATGAGAAACCAATTTCTAGTTGGAATTGCTAAATAATTGTGAATTGTTTAATTGGAGTTAATTGATGCAATTGAGTGGTTGCTGTGTTACATTTCTTTGAACCGATTTGTTGATCTAAATGTACATCCTAACTGTTAAATAACATAACAACATATCCACAAAACCAAACAAACAATCTGATAGATGCATTTGGGTAGGATGAAATGAATGGAAATGGAAAGTTGTAAGGATATTAATAAACGTGTTGAACTTCAAGAATAAGGAAGGTTTTAATAAATTGATGGAACATTTAAGACTTATAATTCTATTTTTGTAAACAGTTTGGTTATAAAAATCCTGATAAGCTTTGCACATGGTAAAAATAGTTAAAACAAATTGTACCAGATTAGGGACATCTTAAGGATCATCCACAGTTCTCCTCCAAATGTCCTAGAACTTGTTGGATTATTAGTCAAGGTGAAATCCTAGGTAATACCACTATAAGGAAATGATTTAGGCCATCCTTGGAAGTTTGAGCCTTTCAAAGCCTACCCTTATGATATGCATAAGCATACACACTAGTTCCTTATTTGAGCCTATAGACAATCTCATCATCAACCGGAAAATGAGAAGCCTAATTCCTTCCTTACACATAATCCTATAGTAAAGAGCCCTTATTTGCCGAGATTACAAGACAAAATACATCAATGACAGAAAGGGACAAGTTTAGGGGAATATTATTTTGAGTTGTAGAGAAGGATAAAATGGGTTGAGAAAAAAAAATGCATAGAGATAAGAAGAGATGAAGAGAATAATGAAAGAAGCTATGAAAAGGAAAACATCAAGGAAGAATGAGTTTGGTCTTGTAGCCTTCCTCCCTTGAACAATTAAGTTCTTAGGGGTGTTCAACACATAGTACCCTAATGCCAATTGGTATGGGAGTTACTAACCCAAAGTTCGTTAAGGGTGGTAGAAAGCTTAAAAAGACCAATATTGCACCATTCCATAAAACTTGGTGAGAGATGGAAAGTGAAAAAGCTTGTAAAATAAGGAAAATAAGTTATCTTATGTGTGTAGATAATGAAAAGA
The DNA here is from genome assembly GCA_016808115.1 of Tetrastigma voinierianum. NCBI lineage: Eukaryota > Viridiplantae > Streptophyta > Magnoliopsida > Vitales > Vitaceae > Tetrastigma > Tetrastigma voinierianum. The sequence goes on along the minus strand of JAEQBH010000376.1, from coordinate 173,285 downwards.
GAAAAATACACCATAATAAAGAATATGCAGAAAGATGCACAAAACCTGATGGGAAGGTGAGAGACTTACAATCAAGAGAAATCAAGGATGTATCAAGAAGGAAAGAATGTAAGTTGTCAGTAAAATATGGGTAAAGTTGAGCCTAAATTGTCCAATTATCTACTTAATTACCCAAGCCCCACATCATAAGCGTAAAAGACCTATTTGATCATGAAGGTGGTGATATGGTTACATTAGTGGAGATTAATATGACAAACAAGCATATGGGACTTTAAGAATGAAAGAGAGCATGCCAACTGAGTATTATCCCATAAGATTAACTAATCTACTTATGAAAAAAGAAGGGAAGACTAGCACACACTCACAAATCAGGGTTTAATGATTGAATTGTTTACACCATATGAATTATTTGTTGGTTTAGTAAACTTAATTGAAAATATTCTTGATTCTAGATTGGAAACATGTTTAGAAATAACTTTACAACTGACTTATGTTTCCTACCCAATTGAGCTTTAAATAGAAAAATATCCTTAAAAATAAAAGCTAAATTGTTTGAGGATAAACAAAATTTTCTTTTCTTTGCATGGGGACAAGCAAAACTTTAAGTTTGGGGGAATTTGATGAGTCTTAAACTCATCTATTTTTAATCCATTTTTTTGGCATGTTTTTAACAGTTTTAGATCTATTTTTATGCCAAATTATGGAATATTCACCAAATTTGTGTTTTGCAAGTGATAATTGAAAAAGAGGATAATTCCAGTAGAAAAGAAGCAAAAAAGTGGAAATTGCAGCATTCTCTGTCGCAACATAGTTTTCATATGTCGCAAAAAAAATTTTGACATATCGAGAAGGAACTATGTACATGACGGCAACTACATGTCGACAAAGCCCGGAGTAGAACTCAAAGTGAAAAGCATTTACGTCACGATGAGAGTTTTTATGTCGCGACATTGCTGAAGAAGATTGTCGCGACATTGCTGAAGAAGATTGTAGCGACATAATTAACTCCGTTGTGACAATGATCAAGGCCAATGGCAAAGGAACTTTGTCGCGACAATCCTTCCTCTGTCGCAACATAAAAGGCTGAAGATTAACAAATGAACTCTGTCGCGACAAAAGATAGCTCGGTCGTGACAGAAAATGGAAAGAATAAAACACAAGTCAGTTGAGACATCAGACAAGTGTTTTTATGTTGCGACAAAGTTTTTAGCATGGCCCCAGCTCAAGGAAAAATTTCTATTGTAACAAAGATTATTTCTGTCGCGACAAACAAAACATAAGAGAAGAAGAATTTTTATCGTGACAAAGATTATTTATGTCACGACAAACAAAACATAAGGGAAGTGAATTTCCTGTCACGACAAGAAATTAAAGAGTAAAACAAGAGGAATGAGGACAAAGAATTTTCCTTTGTTGCGATAGAGAATTTCTTTTCTCTCTAGCTATCATTGTTGCGATGGAAATTAGAAGAGAATTGCGATGAGCAAAATCAAGTCCATCGTAACAAATATCTCTATGTCGCAATAAACATTTCGATTAGAATTTGGAAAAATTCTATCGCGACAAAAGAAAGTAATGCAATGTGAAAAAATTTGAAGAAACCAAGAAATTATGTTCAACGAAAGAAAATCGTAGAATAAGTAGCTAAAGAATCGAAAAGAAATTACTGTGACATAGAAAACTCTGTTGCAATAGAGTAGATAAGCTAAAAAGAAAAATGTTTGTCACGACAGTTTCCAAAGGCAGGAGTATAAAGAGAACTGGTTGCAACAAATGTGGTGTCGGAGCATTGTATCAAAGTCACATTTGCGACAAGAACAAGGCTTCTTTGCATAAAACTCTATAAATGACATTATCAAAGACTGTCACCTCTGATCCTTCTAAAGCTCAGAAACAGTGTAGCGAGAAACTACATGTTACGATAGAGGCCAGAAACAAAGACTGAAAACTCTGTCACGATAGAACTTTCTATGTCATGATAGAGTGACTAATTTGGGCCAGAATTTTGGGTATCCACAATGCAATCATTGAAGTGCGACCTAACATCGGCAAGTCTATAAATAGACGCATCTAGGGCATTGTGTGCAGCTTTCGCAATTCTAGGACTTCTGGGTAGTTGAAGACTCTTGTATATTTTTATTTTTTTTCTTTTCTTTATTTTCTTTCTTTTCTTTTCCATTTTAGTAGATTTAGTTTCAGTTTAGTTTTTAGTTGTATTTTTTCGTTTAAATTTTTGGATTTGGGTAATGAACTAAAATGTAGCTTCGAGCTAGAATTTATTGATAAAATCATCTTTCTCATTATTTTTTTATTTAAATGGAGGATGGAAAGTTTCTGGAGTTCATTTATTTCAGTTCGTTTACAATTTCAGTGAATTTTCTGATGGGTTAGTCAGCGATATGAGTAGACAGTTTTGAAAAGTTGAGCTCTCTCTGGAAATGGGATCAATGATGATAGTCATTTTTCAGCACAAGTTTGAAGAACACCTTAATTAGAATTCTTGAATTTTTTTGATTGGTATTATTTTTGAATTTAATTGTTCCTAGTACTAGTACCGTGTACCAAAGCAAAGTATTGTACCTTGCTCTGATTTCTAAGAGGCCCTCTGCGTGACACAGAGATGGAGAATCCTAAGAGTATAGAGTAGTTCTTTGTGGGTATGGTAGACTAATACTATGGAACTAATGAACTTTGATGGGTTACTCAGATAGATCACCAACTTACTCATGATTTGAGGATAGTTGAATGAAGTATCAGTTTAATCACTCGGAGGTCTCTTCTCTTTCTGATGAATTGATTTGGATCCCGTGTTAGCAAAGATCTAATCAAGGAGAAGGAAATTTTCATCATAAATGAAGGATGGGTGTCAATCAAATTAGAGAAGGCTTGCAATATCCTGTCTATGGGGGCAAGAATTCTCTAGTCCTAAGATCTAGGTATGAAATACTGAAAATGAAAAATATTTAAATCTTAGAAAGAGGGTTAGATCTTACAAGTAGCTAATTAAATTCATGCATCAGAAATGAACATGAACCTCTAATTAGTGAAAAGTATGGTTAAGGGAGAAATCCAAACTAAACTACCATGCATCTTTGACAAACTCAGTTTTCCAACTTATGGCTGAGCTATGAATCGATGTGGTGCAGAAATTGATTATTACTCATTGATCTAGTTCCAATTTTGTCTGACTCAGTGAACTCTCAAACCCATTTTTATTAAAATTTATTTTCATGTATATTAAAGAAATCAATCTAGGATTAAGATTTTAGTCCTCTCTTCATCCAAACAGAGGAGTTCAAATAGTAATGATCTTGAGTAGTTGGGGTAGTTAATCTTTTGATTTATCATCATTCCTTGTGGAAATGATATCTGGACTTAAAACATTCACTTTTATTACTTGTACGATCTGTGCACTTGCAGTGATTGACAGGCCGAAAACGCGGTGTGTAAAAATTAATGCCTAAGTGCGCAAGTGCACGCGTAGCCCCCAAGTAATATAGTGTACTTAAAGTACGGATATCGATCCACAGGGAAAGGTGAATTGACTACAGAGGTTCTGCTTTTTAGACAATATCTGAATAAATGAGTCTAGGGTAAAATTTAAGTAAGGAAACTGCAACTAAGCTATTGATTCTAGTGAATTAATGGTGTTGGCGCCTAGGGTTAAATCTCCCCCTATCACGTTCAATGGATTACTTTTCTAAAGATATTGTTATTCAATCTATTTGTAATATGTCAATGGCGAGGTGATCTTGCCTACGAGATATCCTCTCTCGAGGTATATCACTTTATCTCGTGAATAAAATCGGTATATCTCTATCTCGACTCGGTATTCCGAAATGCCTAAATGTTCTAACCCCAAATTCCACCTTCAGGTTCGGAATATCTCTATTAACGAATCGACTGAAGGCTGCTCTACCCAGATCCCTGAATATCCTCATCTCTCGAATCTCGGATCTCCAGTGCGATTATGCTAACATTGGCCAGACATTATCATATAATTGAAATGCAGGTATAGAGTAGATGTGACAAATTAATAACAACTGAATAACATGAAAGATCAACTTTAATCCATTGTATGTGACAGGGTTTGATGTAACCCTAGTAAGAGATCTAGAACATAATGGAAGAAAAGATGAAATTGTCTAGTTTTAAAAACATCATCAGATTAACCAAAAATAATATCTAACTACGAGAAGCGGTCCAAGTCCCAAGCACTTCCTCCAAGTCTCTGTCGATCATATCTCCCGAATTAGGTGCCCTCTCTCCTCGTCCGAGTCTCTAGATGCCTAATTTGAGCCATTCGTACTTTAAATGATGAGGTGCGATTTTTCGGTGACGATCGTGACGTGGTGGCGATAAATGACGTGGTGATGTCGCTGACGTCGCGGCGTGAGTGACGTCAGCGACGTGGTGGCGCGTCGCTGACGTGGTGGCGTCGCGACGTGGCGATCGCTTCATATGCCTTCTCGTATCAGCTGGCACCAAAAGAAGTTGTCGCTGCGCTCGATGAACACGTGACCACACCGGGACACAAAATCGAGGGGATCTGAGCACGAAACTATAAAATTATTATAAAATCAATGTAAAAAATGACGAAACGACGCGAGTGTAAGATGAGTGTTTTAAGCACTCATCAGTGATCAAGACCAAACTTAAATTTTAAATGAGTTAATTTTACAAGACGAACAAATCCATTTCTTCATGTATCAGAAAATTGGTCAACAAGTTTTTGGCGCCGTTGCAGGGGATTGAATAGTTCTTGCGTGGCAGTACCAAAAGTTTGTCACACATTGATCACATCACATTTTTTGTCTAACAAGTTTTTGGTGCTACAACGGGAGATTATATAATGTCCCTGTTAATAGTGTCATAAATTTGTATATATACAGATTTGGTCTCAACAAGTTTATGGAGCCGTTGGTCGGGGAATCAAATGATGAATTTTAAGATCAATATTCTAACCAAAAAGAGAGTTACTAATTTGGAATTTTTTTTTTATTACAAAGTTTAGAAACCCAAAAACACTTTTAATGGCAGTGGTTGAAGAAGCTACTAAAATTTTTCTATGAGCTTAAATGGAGATAGCTGTTTCCCATAGATTTCATTTGATCTCAGTGTGTTTCTATTTCAGGAAAATAGTAAATTCATAGAAAATCAAAAGCAGGTTTGCTGCTTCTAGACACTGAAATTGAGAAAACATTGAAATCGAGGAGAAAATCTGAAGTCTGGAATCAGTATGGCAAATCAAGAAAGAATTTACTTAGTATTCAGAAGAAAAAGCGGAGAGGCCTCGGGAGGCCTAATCGCATGGAAGACTTTTGGAGCTATTATTGAAAGTACTTTGTTGTGAGACAACTTGCCATAGAAGCCAACAATTTCGAACTGAAGCTAACTTTGATTACTATGGTACAGCAACACCAGTTTACTGGTCATCCTTCTTAAGATCCCAATGAGCATATGGGAAGATTCATGAGGATGACCAATACAGTCAAATTAAATGGGGTGAGACCAGTGATCAAAAATTTGCAACACTTCCTTTTCATGAGATGTAGTATAACTTGGTTTGAATCATTGCCAGTTGGATCGGTGAACACTTGGGAAGAGTTTGTGGAGGCTTATATAGGCAGATTTTTCCCTCCAGCCCTGACATATGAAGGAAGATGAGAGATTATAGTCTTCAAACAGGGGGAGGATGAAAGTCTCTACAATGCTTGGGAAAGATTTAAGAGACTACTCAAAAGATGTCATATGTTTGGGATAGACTTGACCACTTAGATGGATATTTTTTTATCATGCTATGAATTATGCCACCAAGGTATAGTCAGTGCATCATACGTGGAGCTTCCCGAAAGAAAAAGTGCGAGGAAGCGAGGCAAGCGATTGAAGACCTTGCCAAATGCAACTACAAAGCTCCATGCGAAACCTCGGGAAGCGACCAGAGAAATGACAAAGCTCAAAATGCAGCGAAGCCTTAAGGAAGCGACGATAAGTGAAGTGGTTTTGAATTAGAGCTTGATCAAATGCGAATTCCATATAAGCAAAGTTGGATGCAGTGATGAACAAACTAGGAAACAATGAAAGAAGAATGTACATAGCATCATAGAGATATGGACCCTTAGTACGCTACTGTTGACAAGTTGGCTGAGATTACCAATACCATGGCAACACCTTGGGATGATATATTAGGACTGGGACAGAGGATTGATGGGCATTAGGCCTAGACATTGCCGACTCTGAGGAGCACCTCGCATGACCCTTCTACACCCCCACTACCACCACCACCACCTGGACCTACTATACAGCAGGACTATACAGGTTCCTCGCCACCACCATGTTCGTCGGCCACTTAGGTTAGAGCTTTTGTTTTGTAGTCGGAGCGAGATCACACCACATTACATTTATGGCCCCTGCGGTGTTGATGACATGGCTTGTATCAATAAGATTGAGCAGAGGATTAGGTCTTTGCATGTTTCTGATGGGGTTATAGGTTGGGACGGATATGATGACCATCTAGTGGCAGCCTTGCCAATTGAGTTCCGCATCCCAGACATTAAGAGGTACTAGAGGATAGGGTGCCCCCGTATTCACTTACAGTTGTATAGAGCTGTTATGCGCAGGCATAGATTGGATGAGGCACAGATGATCATTCTTTTCCCTCTATCACTGAGTGGTGCCGCTCAGCGTTGGTTTACTTCATTGGACCCTTCGAGGCATAGGACATGGGCTAATTTGGGACAGGAGTTTATGAGACAGTATTCTTTTAATACCATAGTAGACGTATCCTGGAGAGAGTTGGGGGCCCTTAGGCAAAGGCCGGATGAGTCGGTCACTTCATTCATCTCCCACTGGAGGGAGAAGATAGCACTAATTATAGATAGACCCTCAAAGCGCGATCAGATCAGCATGATTATGCATAGTCTTCAGCCCCACTTTGCTAGGCATCTCATGGGCTTCCCACAGATAGACTTTGGATCATTGGCTCAGGCCTTCTATGGCATTGAGGAGGGCATATTTAGAGGATTATGGGTAGACTCTTCCCCTTTAGACTCAAAGGGGAAGAAGCCAGGGTCGGGACCCAAACAATTAGATGTTGGTGCCATTGGCATGATGATGAGTCTTAAATTCATCTATTTTTAATCCATTTTTTAAGCTTATTTTTAGATTTTTCAGAGCTGTTTTAATGCCAAATTATGGAAAAATTACAAACTTTGTGTTTTGCAGGAGTTAATTAAAAAAGGAAAGATTTCGAGCAAGAAAGAAGAGAAAAAATAGTAATTGCAGCAGTCTCTGTCAGGACAGACTTTCTGGGTCGCGACAAACGTCTAAGCAAATGGCTAGAGAACTATATCGCAACAAAAGATAGCATGTCACGACAAGAAATGGGAAAAAGCCAGCTGAGGTAACGATCAGTTATGTTGCAATATAATGAAAAATCATAGGGCAGAATTTATGTCGCGGCAGAATCTACTCTGTTGCAACACTGACTCTTGCAATATAAAGAAGCTGGTTGAGACAGAAGAGAGCACTGAAAGAAAAAGTTCAGTCGTAATAAGAAAATTTATGTCGCGACTGGTGACGCTTACTTGTTGAACTGCTTTGGTCTGAAAAGGAACTAACGTGTGACATACTTTAAGGCGAGGAGATAAGTCTACGTCGTGACATGGATCTTTAATGTCGCAACATAGAAATAAGTTAAACAAAGAGAAACGAGGTCTCGACACAACTTCTAAGTTGCGACAGAGGTTTCAACACAAATACAAAGAAGTTCGGTCACGACACAACTTCTAGGTCGCGACAGAGGTTTGACACAATGCAAGAAGTCTGTCGACATAACAAGGCGAGTCGCAGCGGCCTTGCGAGTAAGGCGACCCGCAGTGTCTTGTCTGGCGACAGGAAAAGCTGGGTCGCGAACAGCAAATATTGACAACACCGAGAAGTCGTAATAGCGACATGAAAGCAAGGCGCGGCGAAGTGAGCTCATTGGCAGCAAGCCTCTATAGCGAGAGACTTCACGGTCGTAGCGAAATACGAGATGTCTGAGATAGTGTTCTGACATAACACGAACGAGGGTCCTATCACGACATCAAGCTTGGGTGTGACACCAGCACGAGAAGATTGCGCGAGGAGGCGTGGTGCGACATGATTATCAATGTTGCGACATAACTATTTGAGGAATGCACAAAATATTGTCACGATAAAGGAAACTCTATCGCGACAGAGTTATCATACTAAAAGAAAGTATCATAGCAAAAATACGTTGTACTTAGGCGAAGCGAAGGAGCACAAGATCTTGAGTCGGCGAGCCTGCGCCACCTCTGACAAAGACACAAAACCCTGTCATGACACAACTTCTAGGTCGCGATAGAGAAGGAAAATCTGGACCAAAACTTTAGGGATTCACACATACCCTCAATTTTAGGGCCCAAACTTTTAGGGCTCTATAAATAGAAACGACTGCGGGAAGCGAGGCAATCAGTCAGCATTGAATGAACCAGAGGACCTGGGGAGTTGAGGACTCTTTTGTATTATATTTTTCTTTTCTTTTCTTTAATTTTTTATTTTTTTTCTCTTCTTAGATTAGATTTAGCGTGGGATGTTTGATTCGTTTACTGGATCTGAAGCAGTAAATTGTTCAAAAGTTTTGAAGTTGAAATTAAATGATAAAATTCATTTACAATAACTGTTTGAATTCAATAAACTCCAGACAAAAGCTAGAAATCATTTCTTCAATTGATTGCAGTTACAGTGGAATTTTCCTAACCAGTATTTCAGTGTACATTGTAATCCAGTTTTCGAGAACACAACTTCCGTTGGGAAAGATCTGATGTTAGTTATGGTCTTTTCTGCATAATGAATTTCCTGAGTTGAGGGTTTTGAATTTATTTGGATGGTGATGTTGTGAAATTAATTGTTCTCGATCTTAGTAGCTAATACCGGCTGAAAGGACTAGTGTCACGGCTCGATTTCCGGGGAGGCCGCTGAGGTGACACGAGAGATGGAGATTTACGAGGCATAGATTGGTGCTTGGGGGTATGTAAGACTAATATTGAAGAACTAATGAGCTTTGAAAGGTTACTTAGATAAATCCTCAATTTACTCATGGTTTGCTCATGGTTGAGTGATATATCAATTTAATCAATTAGAGATCTCTCCTCGGTCTGGAAGAATGATCTTGTTCCCGTGTTAGCTGAGATCTAATCAAGGAAAGGGAAAACTCTTTCAGATCTTAAGGATGAGACACCATTCAATTTGTAGAAATCTAGCAAATTGCCCTGTCTTGGGAAGCAAGAAATCTGCAGTCATAAAAAATGGGTATGAAGTATTGGAAAAGAAAAATACCCAGTTCTTATAGAGAAATTCTAATTACAAGTAATTGATTAGAATCATGATTCAGGAATGAACATGAAACTCTATTCAGTGAAAAGTATGGTTAGAGGAGGAATCCAAACTATATTAACTTGCCTCTTCAAAAATTCAGATTCCAACTCAAGAGAAAATAGAATTAGATTATGATGCAGGAATTGGTAATTTCATAGCAGTGAAATCCCAGTGTCTACTTCCAGCAATAATCTGGTTCAGTCCAGTTTATATTTAGGATTTAATTTTTTCCCTTTATTTTAAATGTAGGAGTCCAGTTATTAAAATTGTTTATAGGTTACTAAATTTACTCTGAAATGGAAGTTCAAATAGTATAGAACTTGAGTAGTTGGGGTAGTTGAAGTTTAAATTCTTTTCAATCTTTGTGGGAACGATATTCGGACTTATAGATCCACTTTATTACTTATCGACACATTGCACTTACTTGGTTTAAGTCCCCGAACTAAATCTTTAAATGAGTTCAATGACAAAACAATTCTTCTTATAAGTATACAAGGTATATTTGATTTTAACAAGTTTTTGGCGCCGTTACCGGGGATTAGATAATATTCCTCTAGTGACAGTGTCATAAATTTTGCATATACAATTTGGTCTTAACAAGTTTTTGGCGTCGTTTCCAGGGATCGAAAGAATTTAAAAATCAATATTCTAACAAAAGAGAGAAATGCTAGTTTGGACATTTTTCTTTGTTTTACAAAAAATTTAAAAAAAAAAAATCAACAAAAACTATTTCAACAGTAGTGGCTAAATAAGCTATTGATCTTTTTGGAAGCCTAATGAATATACAATTTTTGTTATCACTAACTCTATTTGATCTCAGTGTGTTTCCATTTTCAGGAAGGTATTAAATGCACAGAGAGAAAATCGAAGCGAAGCTGTTGCCTCAGTCGAAATTGAAAGAACCTGAAAATGCGAGAAAAGCTACGATGCGAAGATAGAAATTATGGCTAATCAAATAGAAAGATTACTGAGACTATTCGAGAAGCGAAGAGAGACCATGGGGCTGGCTCTGATGGAGGAGGAATTTTGGGAACATATCATCCAATGAAAGAATACTTTGTTGTAAGACAACCCCCTATTAGTCTGAAACAATTTGACGGAAGCCGGCTTTGAGATTACAATAGTTCAATGATACTTGAGTTCAGCCACCCTTCAGAAGTTCCAAATGAGCACCTAGGAAGATTTATGAGGATGGCAAATACTATGAAACTGAATGGTGTAAGACCAGATGTAATGAAGCTTCAACTCTTCCCATTCTCATTGAGAGACGTGGTAGCCACATGGTTTGACTCACTACCAATGGGATCAATGAATACTTGGGAAGAACTAGTAGAGGCATTCATGAGCAGATTTTTCTCTCTAGCTCTCACTACTGAGAGGAGAGGAGAAATCATTGTGTTCAAGCAAGGGAAGGATGAGATAATGGTTAGAGGATGGGTGGCCATCACTTGGAGTAGCCATATTCCTTATTGCACACCCATACATTAATATATCCTATTGCTAGCCCTTTGAGCCTCACGCGGTTTATTATGACCTTTTTTTTCATTTAGCCTTGCATACCTTTTCTGACCTGGGGTGGGGACCTGCCCCTGTGCACTTTGTATTTATTAATTGGATCTATGAGCATTGTGTCATTCTTCGTTTGTTCTTTCTCGCATCATTATATGTTTCTTTTCTTCTCCATTTTGCATCTTCACACCGTACGCTGAATCAGTTTTGCTCAGCTCCTATTCGTTTTCATTGTTATCTCCTTTTATGTGATGATAGCGTGCTCTCATCCATTCACGGTCGAGGTTTGTCACACCTTAGTTCCTCATAGGTTTTGATCAGGAGATTCTTAGGTTGGGGACCATTTAGGATTGGAGGTTTTGAGGTTCTTTTGGTTGGATTGTGCTAGTATGGCAGCCGACTGCTGGTTGCTCGTATGAAAAAAAAAAAAAAATTGTGTTTGTTTGGTATTCGTTAATATACTTGGGATCACCAAAGGTCATTTGGGTTTGAAAGATTTATTATTCCTCTAAGAATTAGGTGAGATCATTGTACGATTTCTCTCCATGGATCTGGGTAACACATTGGAAATGAGGTTTGGGTTGCTTCGCACTAGGTCCCTGGATCATTACCTGCATCACCACTCCCCTCTTATAGTGACTTGCTTCGACTTGGCATTCCTGGGATGAGTTGTTCGTCGTTGTCACACATTGCCACATTTGTATCCTAATTTGTTTCTCCATTTTCTGCTTTATCCATTCATTAATTGTCTTATCCCCTTCAGTCTTCTTCTACCCTTATTGATCGTCGTCTTACTTATTAAGCGACGTGTCCTTTGGTGCACTTCACTTGTCATTTGACATTGTTCATTCGGATGTTGGTTTAGTCACCTTGCTTACATGATTATTTGATGGCTGACATTCTTGGCAGTATGGGGTTTAGCGGTATTTATTGGAGTATTTGGGCCTTTGTTTCCCATCATATCATTCACCTTTCACCTGACCTACATTACGGTCAGAAGTCATTAAGACCAGGTGAATATGAGATCTCGTGTTCGCCCGAAGAATTTTATATGGAGCGAGTTTGTCCTACGGCGAAGTGCGGGATGTCTCTGAGGTCTCTGTGTTGGGGGTATTGAGGGTCACATGTGCTTTCCATTCGGTTTAGCACCGAGTCATGATCGGATCACCGGATGATTCGGAGTGGGACCATTGATAGCGCCTTAGCTTGATGCTTTGACACGTTCACACTAAGGCATACCCCTATCCTTTCATGTTGGCTTTAGCTCTTATACATGTACACTAGCAGCCCATTTTGCCTAGAGATGTTTCAGCATCAAATTTTGAGTACCCGTATGCGTAGGGTTTCTCCATATCGCGAGTCTTCTAAGGGCTAGCACGGGGTCGGATTACGTATATTAAAGTCGGCTTCAATAGGGGTGCTCACTGGCACACACCCCATATGTTATCTTGTTCTCTTGTTCAGATGATTGGGTCTTTAGAAATTTATTTTAGAGTTTTTTCATCGAGGCACTCGCATATCAGATGTGCACACTAGGGCATACCCTATATCAGTTTTGTGGATATTGGATGTTGTGGAATAAAATGGATGATCTTTCATGAATGAATGATTTTGATGTTTTCAACTCTCTGACTTTGACCACATGTGCAATTATGAGATTTTGACATGGCATTGATACCCTAGACTGGGGCATACCCCCTCCCTTTCACATTTGGTCACATTTATGAGATTGTCCTATAGGGGCGTACCTCCTTCTTTTCATCTTGTTAGTGGTGTTTGTGATTTCTCGCTTGTCATTTACTCGACAGCACGACGTCTGCTTGGGGCATACCCCCTTTTTTTTAAGTCATGATAGAGGTGTTTGATTTTTGGCTTCTTTGAGTCATTGTTAAGCAGTCCTTGGAAGCGTCCTGCTTTGGGAACATGTTGTCATCAAGGTCAGTATCTCAACGATTGCATCCTGAGTCTCCCCATTTTGCTCTAAGTTTCGTTTTAAGGGGTCCCCATTCAGTTTAGGCATCTAGAGCCTTAGTTTTGGCATCCCCTATACCATTTTAGTTTGGTGGTTCTCCGATACTCGCCCGGATTCTATCCCTTTTCTAGTACTCGTCTAGATTTCTAATTTTCCGGCACTCTCCCAGATTCTACCTTCTCGGTACTCGCTCGGATTCTACCATCTTGGTACTCGCCCGGTATCTATCTTTCTGGTATTCGCCCGGATTCTATCTTTCGTGTCACTTTGGATTCTACCTTCCGTACTCGCGAGTTCCTTCATTTTCGCCAAGTTCCTTCGTGCTACTTGGATTCTACCTTTCCGGTACTCGCCTAAATTCCACCTTTTCCTGTACTCTCCCAGATCAAACCTTCCCAGTACTCACCTGAACCCTTCTCCGGTACTCTCCTTGATTTCTACTTTTCTAGCACTCACCCGAATTCTACCTTTTAAATTGCTCCCGATTCTACTTTTCGGTACTCTTTCATTCGCTTCCGTGCTAGCCACAATTCTACCTTCACGGTACTACTTGGGATTCTACCTTTCCGATACTTGCTTGGATTCTATCTTCTCGATACTCTTGAAATTCTACCTTTAGGTACTAGCACGGATTCTACCTTTCAGGTACTACTTTAGTTCACCCCGATGCCTGAATCCAGCCTTCCCAGGTACTCATAGACCCTTCTCGGTACTACTTGGGATTCTTGCTTTCGGCCTTGCTTTGGATTCTACCCTTCTCTGGTGCTTGCTTGGATTTCATTATCTTTTTCAGCATCATGTCCGGATTCCTCATCTTCTCGGCATCGCTGAATTTCATTATCTTTTCACGCATTGGGCTAGGATCACTCATCTTCCCCGGGCATCGTGGCAGGTTTCTCTTAGTCCTTTAATTAAGGTGACTCATTCCATTAGCCTACGATGCTTGGGTAAGGGGGTGAGTGTTAGTCATTTGGCTTCTTCACCAGAGTTCATTTCACTCTTGCATCGCTTGCCCTTCGCACTCACAATTCACTCTTTCATTCACTCTACAGAAGAGAGGCATATTTGTAGACCCTCAATTTTGTCCCTCAACACGTACATTTTATCCTATGGATGTCACACTCACCTATCGTTCTCATATGGCACCGTTAAGGCCCCATTTAAACTTAGTCGGTTTCGGAGCCTCAAGTGGGCTTGTATGTGGTCCATTGAGTGCATATGTAGTTCACTTCAGAGTTTCATCATGGCAATTTTTTTTAATTAGCATCATGCCATAGGAAGAAAGTGGGGCCCCTCGAGGTTTTAGCTTAATCGGAGTTCATTGGAGTATGTCAAATTCAGAGCACTTGAGCTTGTTTCGATCGTATCTCCCTTGTCTAAACTCAGAATCATGTTTCGTTTGTTTTGTTGGATTCCTTATTTTCCAAGGAAGTTTTTGGTAAAAATTCATAATTTTTGTCAATGGTTGACTAGATTGTCGGGGCAGTACGTATACAACACTGTTTTTTAGGTGATTTTGGTGAGCACTCCTTGTTTCAATCATATCTCCCACATCCGAACTTGGAATTGTGAACCATTTCATTTGTTGGTCTCCTTATTCTACAGGGAAAATTTTGTCGAAATGTCATAATTTTTTCCTCAGCATTCAGCCAGGTTGGCATCAGTTCAACGGTTCGTCGGGGCGGCTTGTGTGGAGCATGATTTTGTGATTTTGGAGTCCAGATCATATGGATTGTGCATCACTCGGATCGGTCTTAGGCATTTTGGGTCCATTTAGGCTTTGTCTTGGAGTTACATACAGCCCACCATGAATCCATGTGGATCTTGGTGGTGAAGCAAATGAAAACTTAAAGAACTGTTGCATGGGGAATTAGTGAGGGGAGTTATTGGAGAGTGCGGTTTCAAGGCTAATGGAGCTCTTTCTAGAGTTTGAAGGTGGAAAACACCAGGTGGGCTCAAAGGTTGAGGTGGGAATCGGTATTAAAGGAGAGAAAGGTCAGAGTGTAAGGGACCTTTGGCACTTTTTTCGAGCTCAGATGCACATTTTCTGATTTTTTTTTTTTTTTTTCGATGCAGCAGTTTTTTACGCATTTTGTGGAAAGGTAAGAACTAGATCCCCTTGCTCACTATTTCATATCTTGCCTATGCTCTGATCCTTGAATAAAATCTATCTTTTTGCTTGGCACAGCCCCGAAAACACGAGTTTGTTAGGTAAGCGATGGTCCATGGGGCCCGAAGTTTTTCGATTTAGTAGAAGGCTCATCGGCCTTCTGTGCATATTTCATTTTGATTATCTCATGAGACCTTCAAGGACTACACAGTAATGATGACTATGGGGTTTTCCATGGTTTTCATTCCTTTGAATCAAATGGTACGGTTTTTCACTTTGACTCAAGCAGGGAAGTGCTTGGCAGTTTCTGCTGGCGGTAGATTTTAGAAAACCTGACAGTTGTTTTAGTTGGTTCTCACTCTGAGCTGAGAATCATCCACCATTTATTTTTTTAGTTTCCTTATTCTTTAAGGAATTTTCTTACCAAATTTGAGGATTTTTATCAACCATTTGAACCGGTTTTCACGCTCATACGTGGGAGCCGGTTCAATAGTTTCTAGGCAGCCCCGGTTTTAGAAAACACAACAATTTGTTTCAGTTGGTTCCCCACTCATCTGAGCGAGAATCAACGCATCGTTTATTTTTAGTTTCCTTATTCTTTAGGAATTTTCGACAGAATTGAGGTTTTTCCTCAGCCGTCCCGAACCCGGTTGGAGCTTGAACCGATCAGTTAATTAAGTTCAGTTTTCCGAAATAGCAGTTTTGGTACTTTGCTTTGTTTGTGTCGATTCTCACTCATTTAGAGTCAGAATTGCACTCCGTTTGTTTTGTTGGATTCCTGACTCTATGAGGAAGGTCCTAAAAATTTTTGAGAACTTCTTTCAACCAGCTAAACATGTTGGGAAACCGGACCATCCGGTTCATTAGGTTCAGTTTTCTGAAATAGCAACTTGGATTATGTATTGAGTTGGATGAGCAGGTTCCTGATTATTAGCTTAATGTAGATTAGCGGTGCAAGGTTATCTCTTGTCTCCTTGGGATTGGTTTGAACCTTTGGCATTGCATCTGAGAATGGTTACTTGGGTTCATTCCTAGAAATTTGTGTTGGGACGTTTTGTGAATGACATGACTTTCTAGGAACAGTGGTTGTATGTGGAGGCTTTATGAAGTTGAATTTGCAGCTAGGTTCATGGGATTTAGGTAGCTAAATTTCAGTTTTGTTCTAGGGATCTAGGTGGCTGCATTGCTTGTAAATTAGTGAATCCCATGGTCTTCATTTTAATAAAATAGGGTGGCTTACGACCCTAGTTTTGAGCTGCTGCCTTGTTCAGGTTGTTCTCACTCATCAGAGCTCAAGAATCATGCTGCCGTTTATTTTGTGAATTCATCTTGCGAAATTTTCTGAAAAAGTTTCAGAATTTTTCTCAATCATTTGAACTTGTTGAGAATCGATTCAACAGGTTATGCGGGCGATCATGGGCGGCCCCTATTTTAGCATGTTTGGCAGAGATCATTATGGCATCCTCCCATTTGCTCCAAGGAACCTGTAGGCCGACTTTAGGGTCTAAGTTCAGCTTCAGTTGGAACAAAGTGGGGTAGTTGGCAATGTGGTATTGGTAAATATGGTTTGGTTTGTGGGATTTTAAGGAATGCATTAGCACAAATGAGCGAACCACTTACCTCATTTAGCTGCTTCCCTTCTTTTGGTATGGGATATGATATTTGGTTTTAAATGCATGATGTATGATGTATTATTTGCCACTACCTATTCGTCGGCGCATGGCTAAGGACCTGAGTACTATGGCGTTGGTATTTTATGTTCTATGCGTACATGGTGTTTGGACTTTGACATTTATGGTGCATTTGAACTTGTTGACTAACCTCTTATGCAGCGCTTGGCTAGGGACCACAGGTACGCACCCATTGTTTTGATTGCTTGAGTGTTTATGTTGGATACCGAGTAGGTTGGTGTGATTCAATGTCCCAGCCTTTAGGAAATTTGTTTGATCTTTGACCCATATTCACCACATACGATTCACTAGTATGAGTAGAGTTTCGAGCCTGAAGTGCTACCTGCATGGGGTACGCTGATTGGTAAACTGATCCCTAGATCCAAAAATCTAGTTTTGTAGACCATTTTTTTTCCTAATTGGAGTCAATGAGAGGTTTTTGTTCTTACTTCATTTTCCCCATTTTTTTTAAAAAAAATAATAAAAATAAAAAGTAAGTGGTGACTCCAAAGGAAAATTGTTCCTCCTCGGGGATGGATTTTCCAAAACTTAAAAATCAACCCACATTTTCTTTTCATTTAAAAGCGAGTCGCGTAGGCCCGTAGATCGGGTAGGGTCCACAACCCCACGCGTAGCCCTTGTTGAGACGATGAACTTTGGTTCTTGGCTCAACAAATTCGACAAGCGAACTCAGGTAGATGGTGAAAAGCTTTGAAGCTCTTTCCTCCTCTTTCCTCTCGCATTTTCTCGAAGGAAAGGCAAAGTCATTAAAATGTGACTTTTAGCCCTATTTGTCACTTTAGATACTTAGTCCACGTTGCGCCACGTGTCATCGACTTGTTCGGGTCCGTTTCTACCCCGAAACGATTTATTTTGTCTCGATTTTAGTTCAAATAATTTTACATGAACTTTATTTAAATTATTTTCCACTTTCAAGATTTTTCTTAAAAATCCCGTTTTTAGGGTTCGCCAAACACCCGTCGCCCTAAAAATCGTGAAAAATCCGACTATCTAGGAATTCAACAAAATTCTTCTAGGTAACTAGATTTCGCAAGATGATTCCAACGGTGAGGTCCATTTCATCATCAAGGGCGTGATAAGAACACTAGGTTTGCGACCTATCTTGTAGTGACGATTTACCGTTTTGCTCTTTTTTGAAAAAAAATTCAAATTTTCCGGGGTTTACATCAAAGTTGAACCCTTCACAGAAGTCCACACTGTATCTTGTGCCCTCGAAAATGGGCTGGAATGGAAACAAAATGGGCTATGTTGTGCGGTCGTGACCGTGAGGGACTTACGATCGCGACCTCATCAAGATGTAAGTCTCCACGGTCTGCGAAATGGCTTCACGGTCGCGACCATGGTGACTTACGGTTGCGACCTCACCAAGATTATGCTTCATGGTTTGCAGTAGGAGTCTTCAGCGTCAGCCTCCTGGAACTTTTTGATTACGGGGTTACAACCCACGATCGTGGTGACTTCTGATCATGGGCTCACTTAGAGGGCTTATCTTGCCTGAGTGCTGCACTTTCTTTACTGTCAGCATTGTAATATTTGCGAAATCTGGCCTTGATCATTTGTGTTGTGATCATTGTTGGCTTCTTTAGATCCTTGGTATTGGATCTCTTGACTATCTTCCTTAATTATTCATCATTTTACTTGTTTTTTGTCTTCTTTTCTTTGTTTCATTTAAGCCATCAAGCCAAGGCTTTATTTCTTTCTCTTCTAGCCTCCACATTCCGCAATTTAACCTAAAATGCAAAATTAAACAAAATATTAATAATGTAGCAGCGAAAACACTACTTATTTATGCATAAAAGAGAAAAAAAACATACTAAAGACTAGGTATATAATGAGTGTTTGTGCGCTCATGGGGTGATCTACGAAGAGTTTGAAACTTAGCCGCTACAGGACTAGGGGTTATGATCACGACCACACCGAGTGTGCATTCTTCAATAGCTATAAGATTGGCTGTGATCGCGACCACACCGAACATGTTGTCCCTCGGTCTTAGGTATTCCAATTAACTTTGTTGTCATGACCATAAGAATCTGTCATGGTGCGACCGCGATCACGACCATAGATCTCATAGTGCGACCATAGATTCTTTCTTGCATATCTTGTTCAATTCTTACCCAAATTGCTTGCTTTTCGTCTCGTTTTCTTCATTTCTACAAAATACAAAATTATAGGGGGTTAGATATGAAAATGAATAAATATAGTGCTTGGTTAGCATGAAAAACATGAAATAAGATATGTTTTGAACTAAATAAAGGTATCCTATAGCACACCTAACAATGTTCCACAAGACTCTTATCCACGATCTACGGCATTTCATCGCAATTGACGAAGTAATCCTTAAACACCATAGTGCCAGAAGACGACTTTCCATAGGATCATGTATGAGTTTGTTATCCTTTGCCATCTTGGAGGAGTTTGTCAAATCTTCAATCTGAATTACTTCCTCATCTTCATCTGATTCTCCTTCATAAATCACTTAACCTCCACAAATGTATTGGAACTACTCTTCTACAATTTTTTCAGTAATTTGATGCACTTTCATTTTTTAATGCCATAGCTATAGTGGCCGTATTTTCTTCATGATACTACTTAGTCATAGATCTCCTCAATGATCGGCCCCTCTATCTGCCTAAAAGGCACGATAATAGTTCTCTTTAGAAGTTTGACAGCTTGGTCTTGGATTTCACCAATATCTCTTGACTCCATGTATATTTTCCTTGAAGCGAAGCCTTATCTTTCTTCTTACCTTTAAACTTTATTAGAACAAACTCTTAGTCATGGTAACTAGCCTCAACAAAATCTGAAGTTGCAATGAAAGGTTGTACCCTAAATTATGGATTGCACTATACAAGATATCTAGCTGTACTTGAAGGGTATGGTGATGCAAACTGGATATATTATATGAAAAATACAAAATCCACAAGTGGTTATGTTTTTACACTTGGTGGTGTAGCTGTATCTTGGAAATCCTTTAAGTAAACTTGCATTGCCAAATCCATAATGGAATCTGAATTTATTGCTTTAGATAAAGCAAGAAAGGAAGCTGAGTGGCTTCGTCAATTTCTAGAGGATATTCCAATATGGCCTAAACCAATGCTAGCAATTTGTATACATTGTAATAGCCAATCAGCAATTGGTAGGGAATAGAGTGACATGTATAATAGTAAGTCTAGACATATACGTCGTAGACATAATACCGTTAGACAATTGCTCTCAAACGGGATTATTTCTATTGATTATATAAATCAAAAGGATAATCCTAAGCGGATCAGCTTTAGGTTGAGAGAGCAAGTAAAATGCACATTGAGGGAATGGGATTAAAGCCTGACCAAAAGAATCATGTAATGGAAGCAACCTAGTTATTTGAGTCCTAAAATCTAAGTTCAAAGGGACAACCGAATTATGCGTGACTCAACAGAAGCACTAAGGAGATAATCTTTCCTACCTATTCCTATGACAAACTAGTGCTGCCTGCAACGTTTATTAGGGTAAGTTATGCTTTTAATGACTCTTATATCTTGGAAAATCCAAGTGGGATATTGCAGGATATTCCTAATAGGAGTCACCTATATGGGTGTGAAGGGGTCGTTTCTATTAGAGTTTTTAAGCTGAATTCTCTAAAGGAATCATGAAAAACATGAATTGTTCAGGGCCAAAATGAACACAATCATGAGAACCAATTGTGTTAGGGAAGAGACCGTGTGAAGTCTATTCGATCTTATTTATCAAACAGCTGAATAGTTCAAGACATCACGTTCACTATTTAGCCGATAAGTCCGATGGCTTCTCACTAGGAAGGTTCATGCCAGCAACCTATCTCGATGCACGATCTTTCCAAAGATATACTCTCTACAGTGCTTCAACATTATCATTTGCATATCAATAGCCAATTTTCCATTCATGTGGGGGATTGTTAGACAAAAAAAGTTTTTTAGGTGTAAAAACTGAGTTTTGGTCAACTTTGAGCCTAAATTAAAGTAAGACCCGATAATTATTTCGAATAAAATTTCGTGGGTTCATATTCTACTCCGTGAGCATAATAATGTGGTATATTCACTTGCTCAAATTGAGTAAGAAATGAATGAGAAAATAGGCTCCAAAGTGACCCTCTTGAAAGGTGTCTACTAGCTGTTTAAGGGTTGTGTCTTTTAGCATTTCTGGGTTGTGACCTTTAGAGAAAGCCACCAAGAGTTCTATAAATACCCATACATTCATCACCATTGGCATTAATTGATTAATTAATTCATTCATTCATTCAAACATTCAATCCATTTCTGGCATTTACACCATTTCTACATAGAGTCGGTGTGTTAGAGAGTACACAACACAATTGTTCGTTGAACGAATAGATTTGAGTGCTACTTCTATTCGTGGAAGATCATTGTATCCTGGGAGACAGGTGCTCAAAGCACCGTGAGTGGGGGAGAAATCTGTCTTAAGGACATAGTGTCAAACACTAGCCTTGATCTAACTAAAGTTCTATAACAGTTTCTATTCTCTAATCGAGGTTAGTAATTAATTTGTTTAGACAAAACATTTACATTTAACTGTTTTTTGTATCTCTTTACTGTTATTGATTAGTTAAGAGTAAATCATTTATGTGTAAACTCCTTATATGGTTCAAATCAGATTTTTCAACAAGTGAGTTTACGATTTTGGAGCACCAAGAAATTTTTTCTTTTTAACAGTCTAATTACCAAATTTATTTTCCTGCTAGTACTATTTGATAACATAATAATCATGACATAATTATACAAGCACCTATATTCGAAGATGAAAAGGAAAATCACTTAAACAAGCATAAGGATTATTGGCTTACTATACATGTGTATCTAGTGGGCAATTTTTCATCATTGAACTAACCCTTTACATATGATTTTACAACCTCTTATTTCAGGTGTTGCTTTGGGTTTGGAAGGGTAGGTATGTTATCCACCTACTTTAATAATTTGTTACTCTTGTGTTATACCTATAGGATTTCCTATGTGAATAAGGGAAATGGGAAGTGTAACCTTCATCATTTTTTGTTGTGGGACCTCAGAGCATAGCTGCATCATGATTTTTTTTTTAATATAGCTCACTGTTTATGATTACAGAGGAGGTCCATGCTATCGATGCCTTTCTTCCTTTCTTACTCCTATGCTTTCTTAGATGTCCAAAGCACAGGTAATTTTAGATTTATTTTTGTAATTCTCTCTAACAGAAATTGTTTAGATAATTTTAATACAGAACTTTGAGGTCAGTCTCTGAAAATTAGATATGAAATTTTAGCTGATCATAGAGTTTTTCTTATTATTTGTTTACGAACATTTTCTTTATTTCCTGTTGATTCTATTGATTTAAAATTCTTCTACCTTCTTTGTTTGTTTCTCATGAAGCTAGAGTGAAAGAAAGAGAATCCAATTTTTGATTCCTCATCAACCAAAACCAAGAATGTATTCAAAAACCCAAGATAATTTAATATATCACGGGCTTATTTGATTATTTTCTAAGTACCATGTTTCTTGAAGAAGACCTATTTTTTATATTATTTAAATGAATTTTCATAAGATTTAGATAGTTTGTGAAAAAGTTGTAGTCTAGTGATGTCAAAAACATTAATTATAGTTATAGTTGTCAAGATATGAAACTAAAATTTACAAGTACTGACAACTTTAATACACGAACTATGGGTATATACTCAAAGATTTTTAAGACCGCATGCTTCAATTGATTATGATATTCATGATGACTTGTATCTTCATAATGGTTTTGCTTCTGATTCAAGGCCACTTAAGGTATGTCCTTGGAAAATATATTTCTCTAACTATTTCTTTAATGTTTGGACTTCTAATGTTAGAATTTCTTTAATGATTAAGCTTCTAATGTTAGAATTCTTTTAGCATTACCATGAGTTTGACTTAGTATTCCTTCAATTGGCAGGTCCCTATATTAGCACCCCTCCCCTAGGTATACAAATTTTTTCTTTATTTTTCCATACAAATTCTTGGAAAAACAACCTAGTGGACTAACATAATATCATTAATTTTCATTTACTAGGGGCCTACTTTGCATTTTTCTTCAGCTTGAGAACTGTGATTTTGTTCCTTTTCAGGATCGAATACTGCTATTAACCATGAAGAAAGACTCAACGGTGATTTAAATATACCAAGCTCTCAGTTGGAAGCCTAGAAGAAATTGCTTGAATACCATATTGAGGTATAATGATTTCATGCGCACCATCTTGTTTTATTGATTTTTGTTTTCAAAATTTACTAACCATAGGTTCCATTACCTTATTATTATCATATAGTCAAGAATTATGAATGTATTTACATAATCTCACCATTATAAATAGTTACTAGATCAAAATATATGGTTATTATGTACACATGCACAAACAAATGTGCAGATGTGTACTACCCTTTACTGCTATGTACATTGTAGATTGGATACTTTTTTAGCTATACATTCTTTATAATATTCTTTGCGCACACCCTTCTTCATGTCATAGATGAAATTCCCTTCTATTGCTCCCATGTCTTAGAGTTTAGAAAATCACCTCTTCCAATTATGCCCATGTGCTAAGGTGTGTTGGAACCAAGTGGAGGTACAAAGCACCATACCAGAAACCCATTCTTTTGTAGACTGCTTTGCATCTACACTTGCCAATGGGAACAAAGAACAAATAGGAAAAAAAATAGGGATCCGAAAAGTATTAAGGAAAGAAAATAGGGTCGAAAAGTGGAAGTAAAGAAAATTTTGAAGAAAATAAGGAATAGGTTTAAAACTTAATAAATTAATTTTATATGTTTATTCAAACTCATTTTATTTTGATAAATTGACTTCATCCTTATTCAACAAATATTTGATCAATTTCTGTTTCTTTCTACCATTGGCTATCTTGTGATCATTGACCTTTATGATCTTGATAACAAACTGACTTAGCTATCCTTTACTAATAATTGTGTAAAGGCCCAAATAAAAAGTCCTCTCTTCTCTAAAAAAGTACCATGTAATCAATTTTCTTGGTTGAATGTGGTCAAATGATAGTCATGTTCTTTTGGATGGAATGGGGATATGATGACTATAGCATATAGATTTTAAATTAGTTTTTTTATCTTACTAAGCATATATATATATATATATATATATATATAGACCCACTCACCTACTCACCCACTTCACTTTACATTATTTTAATTCCCTCTTTCATGCCATCTAGTTTGTAGTTTATTTTGGTATTCGATTTTTTTTAATATACTTGAGCTTGTGAGATCAAGGAAGTGCTTGAGTGTTGACCATTTTGTTTTTTTTCTTTTCTTTTTCTATGAGAGGGATCATGGGTGCGTGATGAGTGTTGATCATTTGTTTCTTATACTATTTGTTTTCAGCTTCATTGTTTTATGTTTTAATTGAATAATTCTTTTACTTTTTTTTTCTACCATAGTGTTATGTTTATATGTTTGTTAAAGCTCCATCATTCTATATGTATGCTTCATCACGATTAATTTAAATTTTTATGTTTTTGCTTCACCACTCTGTATATATGCTTGATTAATTAAACTCCCAGCTTAATGTTTATGCTAATATTTAATTTTCTTTTTGAACCCAACTTAATTTTTATACCCGATAAATATAATTCACTAATTGTATGCTCCCAACTTGATTAGTGCCCAAAAAGTGCTATTTTGAACCCTATTTATTATAGGTTTTGAGTGCTTTTTGTGTACTAATCATTCTAATTAACCCGATTTGCATATTAAGGTCCCTGTTATTCTACTGATTGCATTTTATGGCTAATTTGTAATGATGTAGATAATCAAAGCTAAAATTATCGAATAATCTAAACACAAAGAATTCGAGTCGACTAGCATTGCGCATCGTAGACGAAGGAAAGAAGAGCATAAAATGCAAACTTAGTGTCAGCAGAAATTCCTACGCCGCACTGCTCATGCTCCTCGACACTCATTCATCCAACCCACTGCTCACCTTTTACTTCCTGCTTGTTCCACTTTTGTTTCTTCCAATTTGTCCCTTGTACTACTTTTATTTTTTTGGTTTTTTTTTGTAATTTCCTATACACTGAGCACCTATTTAAGCCTCAGTGAAGCTTTGTACAGGAATCACTTAATCAATAAAGTTTTGATGGGAAGCTTTCAGCGCTCCCGTCTTTTTCTCTTATGCTCCATTTTCTTCCCTTTTCTCTCCCTTTCTCGGCTGCCAAACACCCTGAGGATGACAACTCGGAGGATGGTTGGCTAGATCGCTTTTCTCCTTGAAGAGGAAGGCTACTGGCAAATCTGGGCGGCGGTAAACTCGTTCCCATGTTTTTTTTAACGCAGCGCTTTGAGCATTTAGGTTTCAATCCTTCAATCTAGGTTTAAATCCTCTCAGAGATGCCTGACACCAAGATTTGGCATCTGGGTTCAAGTGGATGCTTATTGCTAGATCCACCGGGATTCGGTTAGTTGTCTTCTATGAGTCACCATAGGTAGATTAGACGTATCTGTATCGTTGCGGAACATTTATGTCGGCAAATGCCGCCAAAAGGATAATAATTTTAGTGGTTTAGTTTAAAAGCTGTAATGAAGATCCGGGTTCGAAATGACTATAGGTCATCCTCCCAACGAGGAATGAACCCGAGGACTCTCAGCTTCTGCCTTTAGGACCTCAAAACCAAGAGCTCCAATGCTTCAAGGAGTTATTTTTCTTATTTTTCTTCATTTTAATTTCAATCTGCACACCATCAACTCCCCTGTTTTTACCAAAACCCCAAAATCCAAATTGAATTCACCATTTTTGAACCTCACTATAAATCATTTGTACGAAGAAAACCCATCCCTGTGTTCGACCCTAGAGCCGCTATACTGCAGTAGCTTTGAGCACGGCGAGGGACTTTAGGATATAAATTTTGTTGATTCAAGATACCTAATGCGGCACTAATCACACTTGATTAATTTAATTTCTCGCTTTATGTTTCAGACTAATATTTGTTCTTTCTTTTATACCAATAATATGTTTTTTCATTATATGTTTGTGAAAACAATTTTCTTCATCTAAAAAATAATTTTATAGTGGCATTTGTATGGATTTGTGATCTCCAATTCAAGCTTGGCTCTATATCAGATTGACTTGAATCGATTACACCCGTAATTGTACCCTTTTCCCACATTACTCAATCATGAGTGAGAATAGAAACTAGATGTACCAAAGGTTGATAGATGGCTTTCTTAATCTAGAGTTTGTTTCTAGGGTTGATAAATTTTTGGAATTTGCTTGTGTCATCTTAATGGCGGATGGGGAAAATAAAGTAAACTGTGGTAGGAGATACAAGTGTCGACCGCCAGCTTGATATGGAGACAGTGAAATATCATCTGTTGAGACATAGTTTCAAAGCAGAATATATTGTGTGGAATAAGCATGGGGAAAAAGCTGAAGTGATATATATGAGCATCATTCTATGGATTCCGTCGATCCTTCTAATCCAATGAATGATTATCATACAATGGTTATAGATGCTGTGACGCCCCAAATCCGAGGGTCCCGTTGACAACTTATTAACCCGTGGATTTCGAGTGACCCGATACCACACTGTTGTGTCCCATTAATCGACATCCATATTTTCACAAAAATCAAGCAGAGTCTCCTTTGTTCGAGGAGCTCTACCCAACATACAACCTGTATAACAGTAGTATAATCATACCCCATACAGGGTCTCAACATAAGTAGTATTGACCCCATAGGGTACATCTGTCCATATCCCCAATATACATCCCTTTACTGGGATCCATTCATTCACATTTAAATCAAAAATATGATAATAAAACGCTTAATTATAGTCCATAAGAGTCCAATCACGACCCTCTTACCATAATTACATACCCAACTATTTATACAATAGTCCAAAAGAATTTAATTATAATCCTTTTTAAGCATAAAAATACTTTTACAGCATTGGCTGGGCGCTCATATGTCAACCTTTCTTCACAATTACGCCTCATTGAGCTCGTCTCCTATAAAACTATCTATACCCGAAAAGGTCCTGCTGGACGGGTGCTAAATGCCCAGTAACAATGATAATCTCCTACAAGAGTTACTCTCCACCTAAGTGCTCATACAATGATCAAACCAACCCATACACATCCAAGTGAAAATGTCTACATGAATGTCGTATGTCATGCATGGAATGTCTTCATGCCCATATCCCGAGTCTCTCACCAACGCCCTTACAAATGCCTATGCCAAGTGTGACAACCATCACTGGTAGGACCAATGACACACATATACCGAGCCATTACCGGCTCACAAGTACCCAATAAAAGTGCCAATGGGCAACTAATCCTGAGTCAATCCCGACTCCTATCACACAACTCGAAGTCTATGTGATAACCATGACCGTATGTCTTCTTTAGGCAAAAAAAACTTTTCGGCTTACACTACGAGACTCTTACACCCATACAGAACTTTTTGATCACAATCATGCCCTTACACCCATAAAAACCCAAAGCTTTCCACCCGAGGATTAACAAACTCTCTTCTGCTCCAATCTAACACACATTAATTATATTTCACTTTATGATTTGAACCATGAGTCATTTATTGAACGTCATCCAAAATACAAGATCACTACCCATTCAACAACACTAATGATGGATGACCATACCCATGCACACACACCCATGTCATGCGATGATCGTGCATATGAAATGCAATCATGCCATTTCATGTTATGTCATGCTACATGCAACATTTATAAATTTTAGATAATTATATTTCCTACATATAATTTCCATTCAGTACCATTTCCATGTTAATACATCACACAAGCACATATTAACATGATTTTTACACACAACACCATGTTATTTATTTATTTTCAACAATAACACACAAAAGGCTCAAATCCCGAACCCACATAAACAGGGCACCTCTCGGTCCCTTCACGACCATGAACCATTTTTTGTTTCATTCATCAACACCACAGCGTTGGATAAATTTAAAACTCAACAAAACCTCGAAAAACATCGCCTCGGATCAAACCAAATCTCAACATAGTTAGGATCGCTTGAAACAAACCCAAAATTCTATCCGGACTGCTCAAAACAATTTTGAAAAATGTAGCCTGGTCATCTCAAAATGTCCCAAAAATTTAGCCCAAATTGTTCGAAAACAGTCCCAAAATTCCTAAAAATTCCTACACTCAGTCCCAAAATTTTGGGACTAGAATTTACGCCCTCTCACGATTTCTAAGAAAACCTCAAGCCATTAAATGGCCTTTAGGCTAGAAATAACCCAAGTAGGAAAATTCCCTACCTCATGGAGTTTGACGAAACTCCAAGATTTTGGTACCCACGCATAACTTTCAATGTGTGGACCGACTTTATTTTTGTCTAAATAAACCTACGGTCCGACTCGTGAGGATCTTAGAGAGAGATAAGTTTTTCTCTCTCTACCCCTCTCTTTCTCGCTCCTTCTTTGTCCCTCCCGTCTCCTCCTCTTCCTTTTCGACTTTGCTTTTTCTTTTTAACCTTTTTTTTTAAATACATGGCACAATGTCCATATCTCATGCGGTTCGCTTTCGCCTGAATAATGTGCTTTTCGCTCAATTCTAGCTTTAAATGAATTTGGGTTCAAGCCAGCTTCGACTTTCTCTTGAGATTTTCGTGAAAATCTCGCCCTGGAGTCACTATAACTTATCACCCGTAAAAATCGCAAAATTCCGATTGTCTTAGGAATTTGACGAAATTTTTCTAGGTCATTAGGATTTCAAGAGACGAATTTAACAAATAAGAAGTCCGTTTCTGGGCTATCCAAGATCTAGAAAATTTTCTAGGCTTCCCTGAACCATTTTGGCAATTTATTATTATTATTATCCTTTAGCCATAATTTTTTTTTTTTGAAAATTTTTAATTTTCCCGGGTTTTACATTCTTCCCCCCTTAATAGAATTTCGCCCCCAAAATTCATACATACTAGCACACACAAGCACATGAATATGCAATAGTCATTCTAGTTCCAATATTAGATTTCTAATATTAGACAACGCACCTGCATCCTCAAATAGGAAAGGATAGGTGACTTGCATCATGTCCTCTCGTTCCCAAGTTGCCTCCTCCACTCCTGTTGCCACAACACTTTCACTAGCCTCGCGGTCTTGCGTCTCAAAACCTGATCCCAACTATCCTAGATACTCGCTGGTCCCTCCTCAAAGGTCCCATCTGTATCAACAATAATCCCTCCTCAATCCACGACATGAGTTGGATCTGGAGTATACTTCCAGAGCATGGAGACGTGGAACATCTCATAGACACCTGATAAACTCGATGGTAGCGCCAACAGATATGCAACTATGACCACCCTCTCTAGTACCTCAAAGGGCTTAATATACCTCGACACTAGCTTCCCTTGCTTGCCGAATCTGACCACTCCTATGAAGCTACACTAGCTAGTACTCCCCGTGACTTCCGACTTAGTGCATCAACCACTACATTTGCCTTACCAGGATGGTAATGCAAAGTGAAGTCATAATCTTCCGATATTCATCCATCCGCTGGCATCTCATGTCGGAGCACTGCCAGGTGGTGCAGGCTGGGCCTATCCCAAAGGCCTGCAACTGACTACCACTGCACAAAGAGGGTTCAATCAACACATTTGTTCTAAAATCCATCCCAATCGAGCAACTATTAAAAAGATAGCTGCTCTAGGATAGAACATGGATGGGTTTTCGTCTTACAAATGATTTTGTAATGAGTCATAATGGTGAGGCTTTGTTCGATTTTGATTTGTATGAAAACAAAGGGTTTTTCTACTATGCTAACTGAAGGCGCTTTGAAATAAGATGTAAAAGAAGTCCTTTGAAGTTTTGGGGATTAATTAGTCTGGTATGATAGGGCTGCAAAGGTGTCCTCGGTTATTTCCCCGCAGATTAGTGGAAGATGACCTATAGTCATTTCCAAACCGATCTTTGTTTAACTTTAAAACTAACCCTTTGGGTACCATTTCTCTTTGAAACATAGTACTACCGAAAGCATTAAAATGTTCCCCGGTTGAAATCTAGCATTTAACCTACCTCCGATGGCTCGTAAATGACAACTAATGGATGTCAGTGTATCTAATCACTAAGAATACACTGAACCCTAAAAGCTTGCCAAGTATTGACCAAAGAAAGTACATCAAATAACTTTTAAACCTAGTTTTGAAAGTTTGAAACATAAATACGCAGTATCTGCTTCGTGAAATCCAGAGGATCACCTGCAAACATATTAACCTACCTAGCAACCCTCCTCTTCAAGGTTTAGAGGCTTTAGCCAAACATCCTTTGAGTTGTCATCCTCAAAGGTTGTGTTTGGTTGCCTAGAAAGTGAGAGAAAGAGGAGAGAGAAGAGAGAAAATGAGGGCCAAAAATAGGGGCCCGTACTGGAGAATGCTTCAAATTAAAGTTAGCTTACAAAATGTTCAAAAAATGGCTTATATAGCCTTACAAACAGGTGAAAATACCAATCTAACCAAACTAGAATAAATACAGTGAGGGTAGAAATGACATTAACCAAAATGGGGTCAAGCCAGGACACAAAACAGGAGCGTAGAATTTCACTACAGTGAAATTTTCGCTACAAAGAGCAAAATTCGCTATAGCAAAATTGCCACAAGTAGCTAAATCACTACATAGCGAAATACCCGCTATTGTAGCCAAATTTCAAGCCGCAATAGCTAAATTTTCTCTCTCTCCTCGTAGTTTAAAATTTCCTCGGGGCTTGCTCGCCTCAATTCCTTCACTCATGGTTTACAACCCAAGATAAATCATACGAACTCGATGTAAATCAAATTTCAACTTCTCGATATGCCTAGCTTGATATGATAGAATAGGTCATGAAACCCGCAAAACTACCACAAACGGCCTCAAAATACAACTATTAGTAAATTAAAGGACCTACATCACAATCGGCTTAACTAATATGATTAGTACACAAAAAGTACTTAGAACTTGTCTTAAATAGGGTTCAAAATAGTTCTTTTTGGGCACTAATCACACCCCCCAACCGACACATTGCTAGTCTTGTAGCAATGCCAGAAGTAATCAACAAGTAGAGAACAAAAACATGGGAGATCAAAAAGGTTTGTACAAGTAATCCATAGCCTGTGATGAGAGTCACGAAAACCTAAGCTAATAACCATCTCGAAAGAATGAAAACTATAATCGCTGCTGACTGACCAACAAGCTCCTCTCGAGGCAAGAACCACTTCTACAAAAAGCCACGGGTCGGGTTTGACTGTGTCTCAACTGGCAACCACAAACTCGTACGCCACCCCAACCGAGCTAATGCCATAACCGATGTTAACCAACCTGGGGCTGATCAGGACTCCGCCCCTATTACACAATTCTTTTGGCGCTAGAAGTACCGGTGGCTCACTTCACTAAAGTTCGTGGTAACGGGGGTTCGCCGGTTTAATTCCTAAACCGGTGAAGGTTTAGGGCATCAAGCCATGAGGATCTTTCGACCACAAACTCTATAGGTTTCACCCCGAACTTTGAATGATTTCGAGCCTCCAGCACCTACAACTCGCTAAACTCCACCCATCCACCCGTGTAGCGAACACTAAGTCGGTGGCTCCCAACCAGTTGGCTTAGTAAGACTTCAGTTTTGCAGCGCTTTCTCCATAAACCCTCGGACTGGGTTGGTTTCAAGGCAAAGCAAAGCGATTCTTTTCTTTTCTTTTCTATTCTTTAATGTGAGGCACATTGGCCTTCTTTGCATGGGGTCCGCAACCTATTCAAGGGAGTGAACGACACTAGGAAAGGGTTTGCATCGTAAGAGGGGGTTTTATGCTATTTCTTAGCCTATCATTGGAGACCCAACGTGCTCGGGTGTGTGGTTAGCAAAAAGCACAAAGAAACAGGTTAAAGACAACAAGAATTTGACTAGTCAACCACTAACTCCTAAGATAGGACCCTTCTAACACCGACACCATTAGGAAAGGCTTAAGTTTATCACACTGCAAGGCTAATCATTATGCATTAACAAAAGTTAATTAAAATAAAAAAAATATGGGTGCAAAAATAGAAAATGCAAATACTGCTATAAAGTTTTTAATATAATCAAAAAGGCTAGTACAAGCTTATAATAACTAAACATAATACATAGCTAAGCAAAATAAACCACTACCTACTATTGGCTAATACATACTAACAAATAGTCTCATACAAGACAAGTAGGCAGTTGATAAAACTAAAACAACACAAGTATGATAAATGCCACTTCTGATGCTAACTCTCCCCCCCAACCAAAGCATCACTGCAAGCCCTCACCGAAGGATCGAAAGCCGAGAAGGAAGTGCGACCTCACTGCGGCCGTGGTAGAATCTCGGCGGATCGCAGCTACTACCACGATCACAGCACATCCAAAGAAGTAGATGAAGCCGATACTATGGACTCCGGTACGAGCGCGGGCTGCATAGGTCGTCACTCTTGAACCGCGGGAGACCAAGGTGGCTCAGATCTCGAAGAAGAATGTACCCGATTCTCGCGGTGAGAGTAACCTCTGGCTGGGCTGGCCATTCGCCGCCAATGCTATCTGAGAAGCCGCGAAAGATGTAGAAGTGGAAGCAAATGTGCGGACAGCATCCATAACAGCTAAGAAATCCCTAGAAGTGACAGGGATGTGCTCGAATGGCTGCTGTGATGTAGAGGACCCAGCCTGGCGCCTCGCAGGGCCGCGCAGGGAGGCTGAAACTGAGGATGAATCGAACTCGTGTCTTCCACCTCCACCATCGGGACAGTCAGCCATCCCTAGGCAGGTCCTCCGCATAATCATCCTCGATATCCTCCTACTGGTGAAAAAGAAAAGAGCGCTGCATAGATTAGGCCCACTCATGGGATACAATCATAGCACAACTCTGCCGACGCTCAATACGTGGTTCCTCCGGGAACCCAAGGTGCTCTAACACATGGCATAACAATCTCGGCATCAAAAGGGGAATAGCCTCTACACGAGTCAAGCCCTTGCGGTGGACCTTTTCTTTGAAGTGAAGTAAGGCGGTCATGATAAGCTCTGCCATATTGAACCAAAACCCCTCAGATATCCGATAAAGAGCCTCTAGAATAGCTCCCCTATGCTGCAAATAGTGCTGAAATCCAGAACGATTAGGCCCGTAGCACGGATCAGAGGAGCATATGCGAGAGCGCCTCCGCACAAGGATCGACCTCGCTGGTTGTGATTCCCGAGAGAGCGAGCGAACCATCTCCGGGCGAGGCGAGGCCACCGCCGAGCACCGCCGAGTTATCCGTAACTACTTGCAGTTTAGAGCGGCGTGATATCCGGGCTCGCAAGAACCCAGACGCACCATCTATACCGAAATGAAGTCAGACGGATTGGACACTCCCCGGGATGTCATAGTATGGTAAAACTCAAGAACCACCCGGGGATATAAAAATTGCCTTAAAGTCATAAACAGCAGCAACGAATACCTATGGACCAACCGCATAGAATCTCGGAACCGTGGGTCCGCTGCCAATGCTGGTATATCATAATAGGACTCTCCGTGAAAACGACAATCCACATTCCTGGGTATCGAGTCACAGTGAAATAGTGGATGCCTAATCCTCGAAGCAGGGGATAATTGAGGCGATGACCATGCAGGACTCTGGGCAGCTGGAGACCGCGAAGGCTCAGGCCTAGAAGGTGAAGACTCCCCCGGCCGTATGCTCGGGGCCCGCGAAGCGCTGCCTCTCGCGAGGCCGTATGCACAGAGCAGTGGGGCGGTCCCACCCGGTATCAGACGTCTCGATAGGGGCTCAAGACCCCGAGGCTCCTTCTAGATATCGCCAGAGGCCGGACTCGCATCATGGCTATAGCAAAGAGACAGCAGAGGTGCCTCAAGACCTTAAGCTCGAGAGTGGTCTACTACAGCCTCTATGCCCTCGTGAAGCATTTCGGCAGGGGTACGAGTCTCGAACCCCGGGCCTCGTATCGATGTCCCCGGCGTGCGAACCATGGCGGAGACTTCCTGGGTGAGGGGCCGACCGAAGAGGCCGGGGCCAGAAGTGCGGCCGGGCGAGCCATGCGGCGCGCGTGGAGAGTCAAGCCGGGTCCGAAGCTGCCACGGGCGGCTGTAAGAGAATGTGGGGAGGCCTTATGGTGCTTGTGAAGCTGAAGGGTCCTCCCCTTGGTTCTTCAAACGACCGCTCATAAAAAATTTTGCTACAGGGGGGCGAATTTTCACTACCGTAGCGAAAATTTTGTCCCTGCACCAGCATTTCTCCTGCAAAAATAAAAACAAAAATAAAATAAATAAAAACATAAAAAAAAAAAATGAGGTTGTAGATATCAAAGAAGATTTTAATTAAAAACTAAGATAAAATAAAAATACTAAAAATAAAATAAATTAAAAATTGGCCAATAAAGAAAACAAAATTTTTAGCCGCTAGCTGTTCCGTGACCAAAACCAACTCAAAGGCTAATGTCACTATGGAGGATCAAGGAGGGATATCTCCTCCTCTTCGTAGTGGCGAACGTAAAGATAGGCTTCACTTCGCCTCGTTAACCTTGAATACTCTTTGTCCTTTCTGCCGATACATCAACCGAACCATTCTTATATGCTTAATGGATGATAAATGGGCCCGTCCATCGCGATTTGAGCTTGCCCGGAAATAGATGGAGCTTGGAATCATATAGGAGGATTTGATCCCCCTGATTTAAAGTTTTTCGGGTTATGATCTGATCATGCCACTTCTTCTGCCGATCCTTTACAATTTTGGAATTGAAGTAGGCGTCGTTTCTCAGCTATTCTAACTCATCAATCTCAAGCATTCTTTTTAGGCTGGCTCGGTTCATATCCATGTTCAACATTCGTATTGCCCACCACGCCTTGTATTCGATGTCTACTGGTAAATGGCAAGCCTTGCCATAAACTAAGCGATACGGGGACATGCCGAGGATGGTCTTGTATTGCTCTCGTATGCCCATCAATGAGCCTATAGCTTCAAAGACCGCCCTTCCTCGTTAGAATTAACAACTTTCATCGATTTGCCTTATTTCTCCGCTTGTGTCTCCACTTGACCACCGGGTTGCTGGATACGGGGTGGCTACCTTGTGCTTAACACCATATTTTGGATAAGAGGTTCTCAAAGGGTTTGTTACAAAAGTGAGAACCTCCATCACCGGGATAATTGCTTTTGAACTCCGACCCAGAGAAAATGTTCTCGTAAATTTTAGCACGCTTTTGTGGTCACTGCCCTACTTGGCACCGCTTCAACCCACTTTGGACACGTGCAGTCCACCCCACAAGGATGTAAGCATAGCCTGTTGAAAGTAGGAAATGGTCCCATGATGTCGAGCCCCATACATCAAACAATTCAACTACTAAACAAAGGGGCCCATAAGAACATGTGATCACTCCGAAATCTTTCCCACTGCACTTATCACACCGCTTGCACATGGTGTAGGCATTCTAAACACGATGACCACAAAAGCCCGAACAAAAGACTTTCATGGTTGTTTTCTCGCACGCTTAAATGCCCTCCACACGCATCTGTCATGGCAATGGTTTGGTGAATTCCTTCCTATTCTTCTTCCGGCACACATTTCCTTATTATCTGATCAGCACAATACTTGAACAAATACGGCTCTTCCCAATAGTACGAATGAACCCTTGCATGGAAGACCTTCTTGTCATGTGATGTCCACTCCACTAGTAGCTCTCCTGTTACCAAAAAATTGGCAATGTGAGCATACCATGGTGCTTTACTCACTGTCAATAGAGACTCCTCAGGAAATTCATCAAATATAGGAGGGTTGTGGGTATTGTGTGCTATGGTTAATCTGGAGAGATGATTGCCAACAACGTTCTCCACACCCTTCTTCTTATCTCTAACTGGAGGGTGAACTTCGCGCGAATAGAACTCATCTAATAAGCCGAGCCTTGGAATTCTATTTTGTGAGTAGATATTTCAATGCTGAATGATCTGTGAAGATTACAATATATGACCCAATCAAATAAGATCGGAACTTATCTAAAGCATAGACCAAGAGGGATGTTAACCTTCACCTGCCGTAGTACTTCTAAAATTTCGCTTGGTTAATCGACTTTTCCTTTTTTCGGGTGCCCGTGAAAGGAGGCACACGTGTTTCACCTCTTCCCCACGGCCGTTATTCCCCAAGGGTTCAACCACCATGGAGCTTGGTCGGGTCGACCGCCGTCTCGCCTATACCACTTCAATGTTACTACCGCTTGACTTCATCAATTCTTTGCATCAGGATCACCGGGCGCAGCCTATCTCATGCATTCCCTCCGCTATTGCGGTCCGGGAAGGGAATTTCCTTAGACCCCGCCGGGCCGTTGCATAACCTCGAAATGGAACTTTGCAAGTTGTCATATTCATGAGATCTCAAAATGCATATTGTCTATTTTCTTGTTGAGTGAGTTTCATCGGTCTTCAATTTTCTAATAGTTTGAACATTCAACACCTTTGTTCCTCCACAAAGGTACCAACTAATTGCGAAATCTTAATTGCTTGCTCACAGAGAAGAAGGTGGAGGCCGCGGTTGTTGTGCTTCGAGGTGGAGCTTAAATCACGCCAGGTTCTTAGGGAGCATATGCGTGGGTTTCTAGCTTCAATGATAGGTTTGGATGATTCCCTCCAATTGTGTGGTTATAGGTGTTGCCATAATGGAGAATTTTTCTATGGGTTTATTTTGGACCTAAGACAGGGCACGCTCTCGCATCAAATCCTCAATCGAAGGAACCATCGACAATGCTCCCTAAGATGGCTACTTGACTGAAAATTAAACAGCCGGGTGAGATGCGCCCAATTCAATCAATGCTTGCACTTCATGTTGATTTCATTTCAAGCTCTTCCAACCTTCTGGGTCAAAAGTCGCTGCTTTTGCTTTCATCTTCGTGTCTTCGAAAGTGCATAAATGCCTCCCTTTTGGTTGGTCGTGGCCTCATTTTTTCAGCCTCTCTTGATTCGTTCCGTCCCAGCCTTGGAGTGTTTCGCCACATAGTTCAAAAAAGTCCATGGCTTCATCTGGTGCTTGCTCGAAGTCCCTCCACACATGGTTTCCGTAGTCGCTTTCATGGTCGGAGACATACCATCATTAAGTGATTGACAAGCATCCATGTATCAAAACTATGGTGTGGACATGCAATCATTTGTCTCCATAAACCTCCCAACACCGATAAAATCTCTCATTATCGTAGGCCGAGGTGTAGATTTGCTCTTCAAACCGTTGGTCTTAGTTGTACCGAAAAATTTTCTTCAAAAAATTCAGCCAAGTTCGCCCACTTCTAATTGTTCTCTCGCCTCATTGAATCGAGCCAATCTTGGCCTTGTCTTTCGTTGTCAATGGAAATGCTTTCTACTAAGCAAGTCCATGTCGTACACCTTCTTTTAAAAGTGGTGCAACCTTTCCTCTAACTCCCTGGATATGCGTATATGGATTTTCATTATCCATTCCATGAAAAGTGGGAAGCAGGGGCATCAAATAGGGTCTTACTACCACATCATTAGCAGGTGGTATGATGCAAGAAGGTGCACTCACTCTAGGAGGGTGTATGTGGTCCCTCATTGACCTATATGCTATAGGATTTATTGGAGCTCCTTGTTGACTTTGTTGTTCTTCAGGTAGAGGATCCATTTGCTCACTGTGTACACTGACTTCACAACCTTGTTCAATTAGTGTACTAACTTTGCACCACTCCACGATATATCTCTATCCCAGTGGTACATAAACACCTGTGAAACAAAAAGAGACAAAGCAAAGAACAACAACAGGGCTTGCCAAAAAGATCAGTGTTAGCTAAGAAATAAAATGACTACTGAGAAAAAAAAACTTGAAATTCTAAATAATGGAATTCAAAAAGGGTTAAAAGGTCACCAATACTTGTAATGAGGATTACAAGTACTCATCAACTCATCATCTGTAGTAAGGCACCATCCCCGACAACTTGGCTTATTTTACTCTGCGTCACAAGAGTTCCGATCAACAATATTTATACCTAAACTACTCCTACCGTAGCGCAACTATCGCAATATAGCCATTTCAGGATCGAACACGTGGACGTGGTTTTCATCTTACAAATGATTTTGTAATGAGTCATAATGGTGAGGCTTTTGTTTGGATTTTGGATTTGTATGAAAATAGTGGTTGTTTTCACTATCCTAATTGAATGCAGTTTGAAATAAGATGTAAAAAGAAGTCCTTGAAGTTTTGGGACACTAGTTTGGTATGATAGGGTTGCAAAGGTGTCCTCGGGTTATTTCCTCGCATGGGAAGATGACCTATAGTCATTTCCAAAAACCGATTTTGCTTAACTTTAAAACTAACCCTTGGTACCATTTCTTGAAACATAGCATTTACTCGAGCATTAAATGTTCCCGGGTTGAAATTCAGCATTTAACCTACTCTCCAATGGCTCGCAATGACAACTATTAGATGTCAAAGGTATTTTAATCACTAAGAATACACTAACCCTGTGTTTCTGCCAAGTATTGACCAAAGAACGTACATCAAATAACTTTTAAACCTAGTTTTGAAAGTTTGAAACATAAATACGCAGTATCTGCTTCGTGAAATCCAGAGGATCACCTGCAAACATATTAACCTACCTAGCAACCCTCCTTTTCAAGGTTTAGAGGCTTTAGCCAAACATCCT
The DNA here is from genome assembly GCA_016808115.1 of Tetrastigma voinierianum. NCBI lineage: Eukaryota > Viridiplantae > Streptophyta > Magnoliopsida > Vitales > Vitaceae > Tetrastigma > Tetrastigma voinierianum. The sequence goes on along the minus strand of JAEQBH010000376.1, from coordinate 134,987 downwards.
TTGAGTTGTCATCCTCAAAGGTCAGGTTTCCGTCGCTTCAGAAAGTGAGAGAAAGAGAGAGAGAAGAGAGAAAATGAGGGCCAAAAAAATAGGGGCCCAGATCGAGAATGCTTCAAATTAAAAGGCTTACAAAATGTTCTAAAATGGCTTATATATTCACAAACAGGTGAAAATACCACCTAACCAAATTAATAATTACGTGAGGGTAGAAATGACATTAACCAAAAACTGGTCGTTCAGACACACAAAACAAGGGAGCAAAGAATTTCGCTACAAGTGAAATTACATAGCCACTGCTACGTAGCGAAACTTTTCTCACCAGAGCGAAAATTTCCCGCTTGCTCGCTCAATTTCTCGTCACCCCGGCTTCTGGATGCACCGGGAAGATAAATCATACGAACTCGACAGAATCGCCTAACTGGATATGCCTAGCTTGATGATAGAATAGGTTTCTCAAAACCCACAAAACTACCAAAATAGCCTCGATCAAGCAATCGCTAGGTACCAAAGGGACCTACACGTGTCAATCGGCTTAACTAATATGATTAGTACACAAAAAGTACTTAGAACCTGTCTTAAATAGGGTTCAAAATAACACTTTTTGGGCACTAATCACTCACCATACAGATAGTGGCGCCAAATCTTTAAAGCAAAGACTATGGCCGCCAACTCCAGATCATGTGTAGGGTAATTATGCTCATGATTCTTTGGCCGTTTCTAGAACCATGTTTCAACCCCTCCTGGGACGCACAAGACACATCCCAGCTCGTCCTGAGGCATCACAAAGACACCGTGTACCTGTCCTATTCTAACTATTAGAATAAATGGCAAGCTCCTTTTCAACTCTTAGAATGCCTTCTCACACAGGTCATCCCACTCAAACTTGACCCCCTTCCGAGTCAATCTAGTCATAGGTGTTGCTAGCCTAGAGAAATCCTCAATAAACCTCCTATAATATCCTGCCCTAGAAAAGACTGACTTCGGCCTCTACCTTCTCAAGGTCTACTGACACACCTGAAGTCGACACGACGTGTCCCAAGAATCTCACCTCAATAAGCCAAAACTTGCACTTACTGAACTTAGCATGCAATTGATGGTCCTTGAGTGCCTGGAGAAAAATCCATAAATGATCCCTCACGCCCTCGTATCGAGCAGATCAAGACGTCGGGTCAACAAAGACCAAACAAATCGATTTTAAATAAGGCCGGAATACCCTTATGCATGAGATCCATGAATGTCGCCGGGCGATTCGTCAACTAAGGGCATCACCGATCGAATGCCCATACAAGGCCCTAAACGCCGGCTTAAGGATATCACTCTCCCTAATCCTCACCGATGGTAACCTATATAAGGTCTATCTGAATAGACTCGCGCCTCTCGCTGATCAAACAAATCATCAATCCTGGTAAGGATACCGATTCTGATCGTGAACCCTATTCAACTGGCCGGGTAGTAAATGCACAAAGAGGAAGAGTCTTGTCCTTCTTCTTAGCCGAACAAGGAGTGCCCTATGGCGGCAATTCTGGCCTAATAAAAATCCTCGGCTCCGTACCTCGTAGTCGACCTCGGGAGGTCATGCAACTCAACCGGTGCCATCCTATGAGGAGTCATAGAAAGGGGCGACGTACCAGGGTGTAACTCAATGAAAAAGTCCACATCCCTGTGTGAAGGTAATCCTAGTAGCTCATATGAAAAAACGTCCTCATACTCACAAACCACCCGAGGTAGACTCAAATACAGTCTCCCCTCATCCTCTAGGGTAAGGCTTGCTAGCCAACCCATCAACAATCCACTCCACCTGGAGTTGTACACAGTTTGGGGTAAACCATCATGCATATTGATGAGTCTTAAACTCATCCATTTTTCTGGCTTGTTTTCAGTATTTTCAAAGTTGTTTCAATGCCAAATTATGGAATATTTACAAACTTTGTGTTTTGCAGGAGTTAATTCAAAAAGGAGAGATTTCTAGCAAGAAAGAAGAGAAGAGCAATTGCAAAAGAAGCCTATGTCGCGGATCGAATTTGTGTTGCGACAAACTTCCAAGCAATTATCAAAGAAACCTGTCACAACAACACTTTGCGTCGCAACACCATACTCGATTGTCGACAATTGAGCTAGTCGCGCATGTACACATCGTGCCATGACAGTATCGAAAACATATGCAAGTCGCACATTGAACAATATAGTTTGTGTTGCAACATAATGCTAAATTGAAGGCAAACTATCTGTCACAACAGAACCCTCGACTATCGCGACACTGACTTCTACAACATGGAAAAGTTTGTTTAGACAGAAAAGATGATGAAGAAGAAGTTTAGGGCGCAACAAGAAACTAGGTCGCAACAAAGGGTGCTTAATGGATGAACTGACCTGGTTACAACAAGGAGAGTCAATGTTGTGACATACTTCGTTTAGATTTGATGTCAGCGACAGATCTTTCTCGTCACGACACATAAATCAATTGAACACAGAAAAGTCCTGTCACGACAGGAAATATGGGTCGCGACACGAAGACAGCCGAAGGCGAGCGCGTCGCTACCGTAAAAACTAGGTCGCACGCAGGCCATGTTGCATGCGCAAAAGTGTCATCGGCGATACAACATATTGGGGTCAATGGCATGCAAAACATCCCATAGAAGTCCAAGTCGTTAACATAAAAAATGAGTAAAAATAAATGTTGGTTGGGCGTAACTCGCCGCGCGATGCATTCTCGGGGTCACGCATCGAGATGACAATAATACAAGACAGTGTTGCAACAAGAACTAGAACAGAAATGCTATCACGACAAGAAAAGCTGGGTCGCGACACCAATTTGAAGAAGCGGCTCAGCATCACTATCGCGACTAAGAAAACACAATCGCGATTGAAATCCAAGGAAGAACACAGGAAGCATGTCGCAACATACGACTGCTTGCTGCAACAGAAACCGGTAACAAAATTCAAAACTTTGTCACTACAGAACTTTTAGGTACGACTAAGAAGACAATCTAGGTCTAAAATTTAGGGATTCATAAAAAAGCATTGAAGTTAGGGCCCAAACTTTTAGGGCTCCATAAATATAAACGACTATGGAAAGCAAGGCAATCAATCAACATAGAACGAACCAGAGTACCTGGGGAGCTAAGGACTCTTTTGTATTATTTGTTTTCTTTTCTTTTCTTTTTCTTATTTTTCTTTTCTTCGTAGATTAGATTTAGCATAGGATGTTTGATTAGTTTATTGGATCTGAAACAGTAAATTGTTAAGAAGTTTTGAAGTTGAAATTAAATATTAAAATTCATTTACAATTACTGTTTGAATTCAATGAACTCCAAACAAAAGCTGGAAATCAATATTTCTTCGCTGATTCCAACTGCAAGGAAATTTTCCTAATCGCATTCCGTTGTATTCTGTAATCCGGGGCCGAGAACGTAACTTCAACTAGGAAAGATCTGATGTTAGTTATGGTCTTTTCTGAACGATGAGAAGAAAATTTCCTAAGTTGAATGTTGAATTTATTTGAATGGTGTTGTTCTTTGAAATTAATTGTTCCTGACTTGATTAGTGCCCAAAAAGTGCTATTTTGAACCCTGTTTATTTCAGGTTTTGAGTGCTTTTTGTGTACTAATCATTCTAATTAACCCGATTTGCACATTAAGGTCCCTACTATTTTAATGACGCATTTCCTTGCGGGCAAATTTTGCGCTTTTGCTAGCTAATTATGCTGAAAATTGCTGAGTCGATCCAAGCACGAAGAATTCAAGTCAAACTCAACATTGCGCATCAAAGACCGTAAGGAAAGAAGAGCAAAAAAGTGAAGAAAACGAGCATTGCGAAATTCCGTTCCCGCAAAGACTGCTCCTAGCTCCAAAGACGTTCCTCCGCCGCCTCGCTCTTACTATGCCCCGTTTGCTTGCTAGTTTTTTTCCATTTTACTCTTGTAATAGCCTTCCGATTTTGGTTTTTTTTATAACTTCCCTTACACTGAGCATCTATATAAGCCTCAGTCTGTAAAAACTTTGTATCAATCAATTCACTTCACTTCACGTCGGCAAGAGACAGGGGTAGCAGTTTCGCCGCTGCTTCCTCCTTTCTTCCACTTTCTTTCATTTTCATTTCCACTTTCTCGGCTGCCAAACACTCCTCCTGAGAACACAACCGTAGGGTGTTCTGGCCAGACTCCTTCCTTCTCTCAAAGTGGAGGGCCGTCGGCTAGGGATTTGAGGTAACCGATCGTCCTCTGCTTAACGCACTCATTTATGGTTGTTTACGTTCTTGCATCTCACCTTAGGTTAAAATCTCTTAAGCATGCCCTCCTTAATGTGTATTTGGCAAGATTTTTAGGTTCAGTGGATACTTTCATTAGATCCACTGATGCCTAGTTAGTCAGCTCTATTACTTATTTCAAGGGTGGTTTTTTGAGACACGTTAACGCTAGTGACATTTATGCCTAATAAAAATGCTTTCTATCAAAAGGAAAAAATCATAGGTTTAGTTTTTAAAGTTAAATGAAGATCCGGTTCGAGAAATGACTATATGTCATCCTCCCCAACGCGAGGAAAAAGACCCGAGGACATGTTGGTTGCCTTAAAATCCTAAACCAGTGGCCCGAAACTTCAAGGGGTTCTATTTGACTTTTTTTTTTCTTATTTTATTTTCAGTCAATGAACAACCAATCCCCTATTTTTACCAAATCTTGAAAATCCAAATTTAATTCACCAATTTTGAACTCCACTGTAACCCATTTGTACAAAGAAAACCCATCCCTGAGTTCGACCCTAGAGCTGCTATACTGCAGTAGCTTTGCTACGGCAGTAGGAGGAAATTTAGGATATAAATATTGTTGATTCCGGATCAACCTACTGTGGCACGAATCATAACTTTAGTAACTTATACCCATGAAAGGACTATTATCTCGTTCGATTTCAGAGGCCCTCCGAGCGATTACCGTGAGATGGAGATTCCTAAGAGTCAGACGCTACTGGGGTATGTTAGACTAATATGGAAGAACTAATGAGCTCTGAAGGGTTACTTAGATAAATCCTCAATTTGCTCATGGTTTGAGAATGGCAGTGATATATCAATTTAATCAATTAAAGATCTTCCTCGTCTAAAAGAACGATCTGATCTCGTGTTAAGATGAGATCTTAATCAAGGAAAGAGAAACTCTTTCGTATCTTAAGGATGACATCATTCATTTTGTGAAATCTAGCAATTGCCCCCGTTTTGGGAAGCAAGAAATCAAATATAAGAAATGGGTATGAAGTATTGGAAAAGAAAATAATCTAAATTTACGTATAAATTCTAATTACAAGTAATCGATTAGAATCATGTTTCAGAATGAACATGAATCTCTACTGCTGAAAGTATGGTTAGAGGAGGAATCCAAACTCATACCACCTTGCCCCTTTATCAACTAGACTCCAACTCGTGAAAATAGAATGAGATTATGATGCAGGAATTGATAATTTCACAATAGTGAAATCCCAATGTCTACTTCCAGCAATAATCTAGTTCAGTCCAGTTATTATTTAGGATTTATTTATTTTTCCTTTATTTTAAATGTAGGTTTCTAGTTATTAAAATTCTAATTAGGTTACTAAATTTTCTCTAAACTAGACGTTCAAATAGTGTAGAACTTATAGTCATAGTTGAAGTTTAAATTCTTTTTCTAATCTCTCGTGGGAACGATATCTCCATCCCATGCATCCACTTTTATTACTCAGACGACCTATGCACTTGCAGTTGTTAAGACGTAATTAAATCTTTAAATGAGTTCAGTGACAAAACAATTCTTCTTATGAACATACAACTTATGGTCTTAACAAGTTTTTTGGTGTCATTGTCGGGGATTAAATAATAATCCTTTGATGATGGTGTTCTAAAATTTGTATATAGCATTTGGTATTAACAAGTTTTTGGCACCGTTTCCGGGGATTAGATAATATTCCTCTAGTGACAATGTTATAAATTTCCATATACACTTATCCCCCTGAAACTTAACACAATACCGTCCTGTGTGTAGGCAATAATCCTCTTACTATCACAATCAATGACGACTCGGTGTGCCGTCAACCAATCCATGCCAAGAATGACATCAAACTCCGATATGTCCATCACCCGAAGGTCCACCGTGAGCAGAATCCCTGAGATCTCTAACTCATAATCCCGACATATGATCAATCCTCACCCTAATCCCTAGGGGAGAACTCACATGTAACAGCTCTTCCTAGGTTTCAACCTCTAAGCTCAAACCTTTCACACATGATGTAACAATAAATATGAATATGATGCATCCGAATCAAACAATATCTTTGCCTATAGGCAAGATAACATAAACATACCCTGTATCACCGACTAATCAACTGGCTAAGTCTGTGGTGTGATGGCATAAACATGCCCTTGGGTCCCTGAAGCCTCGACCCTTGAGCTCTATCCTCAACCCATACCCTGGCCTCTCTGCCCTAACTCAGGGTAATCCCGCCTCACATGTCCAATGATGGCAATGGAACTATTATCGCCCCGACTGACCGGAAGCCCTCGATTCAGCCTTAGCCCGATAGCCACAAAATTGGCCCCAAATCCTCGTGGAGTAGAAGTCTTCTTCTTATTTCCCGAACTAGAAAAAGGTCGATCTTTTCTTCCTTCACACTAGCACCGTGACTTGATGCTCCATGCCCTTCTACTTCTTTTCACACCCAAGGCTGTCCTGGTCATTTGAGTCCCCTCCTCCCATGTTTGTCGGAGGATGATGTGCCTAAAACCCCTTACCATTGGCCCACCGTTACACTAGTCTGTGCAATGGTAGCAGCCACCGCGCTCGCCTGTGCACTAATGGCGACTGTAGTGCCTATAGCCTCTATAAAGGCTTGTGGGTCAAACACAGGTGGTGGTTGACTATTGTCCTGTAGACGACCTCTACGTCCTCTTCCTCGACTTGCCATCTACACATGTCAGATAGCAATAGAGATTTCTTTTCTTATTTAACTAGTAGTGCATGTGCCAACTACTAATAGACTTTAACATCATGAACTACACCGTTCATCCCTTTTTCCTTTGTGGTGCATAATGCGAACCACTAATACAAATAAGTTCCCGAACTATCGTGTTCATTTTGTTTTCCGAACCCCTAAGGTTATGTTTTCTAACCTTAGTGTTCCATATACAATCTACCATGTATATTATTCATGCAATCACCACACATATCACACAACATGTTAAGCACAAAAAAAAACAACACACAACAATTCATGATCTAGACTCATGCCCATCAGCCCTCGGTACTCGTGTACCTAGACTCTTATACCTAGCTGAGACGAGCTAGTATCAGGACCATACTTATGGATACCCACATTCAAGCTCCCTAGGTAATCGTTTACCTAAGCTTTGATACCAAGCTGTGACACCCTAAATTCAGGGGTCCCGTTGACAACCCGTCAACTCGCGGAATTCCTGTGGATTTCATGTGACCCTAAACCACACTGTTGTGTCCCATTTATCAGGATCCATATTTTCACAAAAATCAGGCAAATTCTCCTTTGTTCGGGGAGCTCTACCCAACATACAACTTCAGATAACGCATAATCTCATACCCCCATCTAACGGTAGTATTGACTTCACGTGGTACACTGCCCATATCCCTAATATACATCCCTTATCGGATCCATTCATTCACATTTAAACTAAAATATGAAAATAAAACGCTTAATTACAAACCATAAGAGTCCGGACATGACCCTCTTACTATAATTACATACCCGACTATTTATACACACAGTCCAAAAGAATTTAATTACAATTCTTTTACATAAATACTTTTTTACAAAAGTATTGTCAAGGCCACATGTCGTCCTTTCTTCACAATCACGCACTCCGTCGGGAGCCGCCGCTCTCCCTATAAACTCCTCTTTGTAAATTTAAAAGGAGGTCCCACGATGGGTCGCAATGCCCAAGAGTGATAATATCCCCAAGGGTTACTCCCACCTATGCTCATACAATGATCAAACCAACCCATACACATCCAAGTGAAAATGTCTACATGAATGTCGTATGTCATGCATGGAATGTCTTCATGCCCATATCCCGAGTTACTCTCCGACTCTCTCACACATGCATATGCCAAGTTTGACTACCGTCACTGGTAGGACCAATGACACACATATACCGAGCCATTACTGGCTCACCAGTACCCAATGCAAGTGCCAATGGGCAACTAATCCTAAGTCAACTCGAATTCTATCACACAACTCAAGTCTCGATAACCATGATCGGTGTCATCTTTGGGAAAGAACTTTTCTGGCTATTAATCGCTGGCTCCTACACCCATACAGAACTTTTCGATCACACCGCGTAGTCTTCTTACACCCATGTTCCAAGCACCGAGGATTAACGACTCTTCGCTTCGTCACACACATTAATTATATTTCACTTTATGATTTGAACCATGATTCATTTATTGGACGTCGTCCAAAGTACGAGATCACTACCCATTCATCAACACTAATGATAGATGACCATACCCATGCACACACACCCATGTCATGCGATAATCGTGCATATGAAATGCAATCATGCCATTTCATGTTATGTCATGCTACATGCAACATTTATAAATTTCGGATAATTATATTTCCTACATATAATTTCCATTCATCACCATTCCATGTTAATACATCACGCAAACACATATTAACGTGACTTTTACACACAACACCATGTTATTTATTCTTTTCAACAATAACACAAAAATGGCTCAAATTCGATTCCACATAAATGTGTGGCAATCGCTTCGGGTCCCTTCACGCCTATGAACCATTTTTTTGTTCCATTCATCAACAAATTACCTTGATACCGAAAAACTCAACAAAACCCGGGCATCGGGCCCCTGGATTAAACCAAATTCAACACACCGTGGATCGCTTGAAAAACAAGCTCAAAATCATGTCCCACCGTCCGAAAACAAATCCCGGGGGGTCCGGGGATCGGGTCTCGAAAACAATCCTAAAATTCCTAAAAATTCCTACACTCAGTCCCAAAATTTTGGGATTGAAATTTACGACCTCTCACAGCCTCTAAGAAAACCTCAATCCATTAAATGGCCTTTAGGCTAGAAATATCCCAAGTAGGAAAATTCCCTACCTCGTGGAGTTTGACGAAACTCCAAGATTTTGGTACCCACACGTAGCTCTCGATGCGTGGACCGACTTTGCCTTTTACTCCGACGAAAACCTATGGTCCGAATTCCGTAGATCTTAGAGATAAATTTTTCTCTCTCTACCCCTCTCTTCTCTCTCTCTCTTTCTCACTCCTTCTTTGTCCCTCCCATCTCCTCCTCTTCCTTTTTTACTTTGCTTTTTCTTTTTATCCTTTTCTTTTTTTTTCTTTTTTTTAATACATGGCGCAATGTCCATATCTCATGCGGGTCCATTTGTGCCCAAAACACTTATTTTTCGGCCTCTAATTTAGTTTAAATGAACTTTAGCTCGCTGCCACTTCGAGATTTTTGTAAAATTCGTCCCCGAGTCACTAGCAAACTTATCACCCAAAGATCGTAAAAATTCGATTGTTCAGTAATTTGACTAAAATTTTCTAGTCACTAGATTTCCTCGAGACAAATTTAGCAACGCAAACACACATCCGAGATCTAGAGAATTTTCTAGACTTCCCTTAACAATTATGGCAATTTATTATTATTATTATCATTTTTCCTTTCTTTTTTTTTTAATTTCTAATTTTCCCGGGTTTTACAGATACTGCTGGTCACTCCTTCAATCAAAATTATGAATATGAGGAGAATCCTAATCCAACGGCCCAACAATTTTATGATATGCTTGATGATGCCAATAATCCGTTGTGGCAAGGGTGTGAAAATCATTCACAGTTATCAGTGGTGGCTAGAATGCCACACGCGCCGAGCAACCATCTGGCTTCAAACGTGAATTTGATGTAATTGCTAAACTAATGAAAGAGGTTGTGCCCAAAGAGAATCTTATTGTTGAAAGCTTTTATGAAACAAAGTGTATCGTTCGAGGCTTAGGTTTACCGATTGAGAAGATACATTATTGTCCTAATGATTGCATGATTTATTGGGGGGAAGATTTGAGCAAGACTCTGTTTAGGTTCTATGACCATCCACATTTCAAGAAAAACAATGACACTAATGGAAAAGGGAGAAAGAAAACCGACGTACCCTTCAAGAAAATGTATTACTTTCCTTTGAAGGATCTGCTTCTCAGATTATATTCATCTAAAGCCACTACTAATGAAATGAGGTGGCATGCAGAACATGTGGTCGAGGATGATGTTCTACAACATCCTTCTAATTCTATTGCATGGGAGCACTTCAATGATGTTCACCCTAATTTTGCAATAGAAATTAGAAATGTGTGTCTCGGCCTTTGCACTAATGGGTTTCAACCTTTTGGCCAATCTGGGCAACAATACTCGTGTTAGCCTATTATTGTCATTGTGTATAACCTACCTCCATGGTTATGCATGAAGGATACATCCATGTTCTTAACTATTCTTGTTCTAGGGCCTCAGATCCTAAAGACATGTTAGATGTGTACTTACAGCCACTGATACATGAGTTGAATCTATTATGGGATTATAGGGTTGAAGCATTTGACATTTCTCGGAATCAAAATTTTCAGTTGCAAGCAGCATTGATGTGGACTATTAGCGACTTTCTAGTGTATTCAATGTTGTCTGGATGTTTAACAGTAGGACGGTTGGCTTGTCCTTATTGTATGGAGGACTCGGATTCCTTCAAACTAAATAGGAGCGGTAAGCAGTCATGGTTTGACAATCATAGGAAGTTCTTAGAACTTGATCATCCATTTACACGTAATAAGAGTGCATTTCTAAAAAACAAAATTGTAACGGGTTGACACATCTCTAGTTAGATCAGGTTCAGATATACTAAGCATAATTGATCATCTGGATTTGAAGAAGGTGACTGAAGTTGATGCTTATGACATTAACAAAGGGATTAGCCAATCATGTGGTTAAAGAAAACGCAACATATTCTGGGATTTTCCATATTGGAGCTCTAATCTAATTCAACACAACCTTGATGTCATGCATATTGAGAAGAATGTGTTCGATAACTTGTTTAATATAGTGTTAAATATACATGGTAAAACAAAAGACACTCTTAAGTCAAGGCAAGAATTGAATACCTATTGTTGAAGGCCAGAACTTGACAAGTTGGCTTCAATGGGCAAATACCCTAGTTTGTTTTTTAAAAGTCTAATTGCAACAGTAATTATGAATGAAGACATGGTCGGACTAGAATCAAACATCTCAATTATTTTATGCAAGTTGGAAAGAATATTCCCTCCAAGTTTTTTTTATTCTATGGAACATCTTCCAGTTCACTTGCCCTATGAGTTACGCATTGTAGGGCCAGTGCAATTTCGATGGATGTATCCATTTGAGAGGTTAAAACCTAACTTGTAAATCATAATGGTCAATAACCTTGAATTAGTACATGTGTCTTACTTAACATATAATTTTATAGGTATCTTCGAAAATTAAAGCTCAATATCAAGAATAAGGCACATGTGGAAAGCTCGATATGCAATGCATATCTAGTTAAGGAAGCATCAACGTTCTGTTCATATTATTTCAAGGATCATGTACAAACAAAAGTAAGGACTGTGCCTTGAAATTATGAAGGTGGTGGCGATTATATTCCATTGGATGATCCTTTAAACCTATCAGTTTTCAAATACAATGGTAAACCACTTGGTTGTTCTAGAAAGAGACATATGATTCAACAAGAATATAAGGAAGCTCATTCCTACATTTTGCTTAACTGTGAAGAAGTTGAACCATATGTCAGGTTAATTTTTTTATGTGTAAAACATCTCCAATATATTATATTGTTTACAAATTGATTATATTTTGACTAACATATCCAAAATTCTATCAATTAGTAGGATTTACACTAATATGTTACAACATCTCAATCTAAACATAACAAATACAAAAATTGATGCTAAACTTGAGATAGACTTTGCTATATGGTTCAAGTATATGTAAGCCTTCTTTTCTCACCCTATCAATTAAACTTAATATTATTAACATGTGTAAAATACCTATATCCTATTGTTCCAGGTAGAAGATCCAAACTCTGGTATCCATCCATAACAACTTCATACAAGAACTCTCAAAAGGTCCATTGGAAACTGTTAAAATATATAATGGCTATTTTGTAAACGTATCACGTTTCACGCTTGACGCGGGTGCAAGTAAAATGTCAATAAATAGTGGGGTTTACATCAAAGGCCAAAATTATAGCCATAATGCGAATGATTGGTATGGTTAGTTAAGAGAAGTAGTGGAAGTGGAATATCTTAACTGGCCAATTAAGCGAACAATTCTCTTCATGTGCGATTGGTTTAATCCTACTCCTAACATGGGCATAAGAGTTAATGAGCAATACAACATTGTTGAGATAAACCATAGAAGGCGATTTGATAAGTATGAACCCTTTGTCCTAGCAATGCAAGCAGCACAAGTATATTTTTGTTCATACCCAAGTTTGCAAAAAGACAAATTTGATTGGTGGGTTGTATTGAAAATCAAACCACGAGGAGTTGTTGTGATGCCAAGAAGCTTTTCAAAGACTACATATGTGCAAGAACCTCCTCCATTTCAAGAGGAGTTAATTGAAATCCATAATGTTGAAATTACATGAAGAAGATCAACACGAGACATTAAATGATCCAATAGGTGACCCATAAGATATTATGGAAGAAGAAGAAGAAGAAGGAAAAGAAGAAGAAGAAGAATTGCAAATAGAACGTTCATTTGATTCAGATGATGGATAGGATTTAAGTGATATGAAGGAAACTGATGGTTAATAAAGAGGTAGTTGCAATTGAATAATGTCATAGTACAAGTGGTCAGCTGTTAAATATCTTTTTTTTTTTTAATGAGGATGAATTGAATTTAAATGATGTGAATGAAACTGATAGTTGATAAAGAGGTAGTTGTAGATGAAAAATGTTATAGTACAAGTGTTCAGTTTTTAATTATCTTATTTTTTGAATTTTTTTATTCAGTATGAGGGATCGAGGTTGTGCTGGAAGTGTACCCATGAGTAATAGTCGAGGACGAGGCATTAGAAGGGGCAATTCTTCATCTTCAGTAGCTACTTCTACATTAGCATTATCTACATCCATTGCTACACTGCTTGGCATGGAGATAGTTGGCCCAGGCATGTTGACATTTGTGAAGCCCCAGAAAATTCGAATTTTCTGAAAAAAGGTAAAATGGTAATTTTGGTCAAAATCCAGAATTTTTCTAGATCTCGGATGATGACGCGGGACATACCTTTGAGTTCGTCTCACGAAATCTAAGTACATAGTCAAATTTCGTCAAATTCCGAGACAGTCGGGATTTGCACGTATTTCGAGGAAATTGGACAAATTAGCAAATGACAAGCGGCATAAAGTCCCACATGGAGGCATGTGTATAATGTGTCTAGAGAAATTGGTCTTGCATGAGGGTAAATGTTAGTGGATGCTAGGTGTCTTGGATAGGCTTTGCATGAGGAATTTAGTGGGAAGAAAAGTGGGTTAGGAGACAAGTGGAAAGTGAGGTGTCAAGAAACTGAGGATGAATATAATCTCTAACTAGACCAAAACGGAGGGGGTGGAAAAAGAAAAGGGGAAAAAGAGTTCTCAAGTTCTAAGGGAAAAAGAAAGGAGAAAAAAAAAAGGAAAAAGAAAAAGAAAGAATGAAGAAAGAGAATGAGAAAGAAAAGGGAACCAACAATCTGATGATTTAACGCAGGAGTTGTTGTTAAAGGAACTGACTACGTGTCAAGAGTGTAGGGCCTTCTCCTACTGTTAGTCTCATTTCTCAGAGCCATGACATGGCTATGAGGTGTAGCCCGTGGTGGGTTGTTCAAAAGAACAGTTTGATGGAAATCGTGTTGGTTGGGACCGGGCTTCGGGTCCGTGTTTGTGTAGCTTCCAATCCGCGCTCTAGAACTGATTTTGCCGCGATATGTAAATATGATATCGATGATCTGCCGTGTTATCGCTTGCTGGAATAACATGCGGATTGCGTGAATATTGATGTTGATATACTCATGCTTGATATATTAACGTGATGCTTGAGATGAAGCATGAATATAACTATTGCATGTAGTTTTCACTATGCATGTAACAAGAGATATTATGCAGTGACATTATCATCGCATGTGCACCTGCACATCGTGGTAACCTGGTGTGAGTGCATGAATATGGGTATTCAAGGGTTGTCCAAGAATGTTGATTCTGAGGGTTGTCCAATAAATTATATCGGAGGTGGTCCAATGAACTCGCATTCGAGGGTCATTCAATAAGGCCCTCTCATTACGGTCTAGTGGTTCGATATTCCGAGGGTTGTCCAAGAATGCGATTCGAGGGTTGTCCAACAAATTATGATCAGGGTTTGTCCAATGAACTCTATCGAGGGTTGTCTCAATAGGTTCTCGTGGACATGGTCCAGTGGTTTGATACTGGAGGTGGTCCGATTTAAAACAAAAAGCTTTGTTTTGAAAAAATTAGCCATACATGACAATTGCATGTGTGAGGGAGTCGGTGAGGACTCCTGGGAAACTGCATGACATAGACATTCATATGTATTATGCATATTTTATATGAATGTGTGAATGATTTTATGGATTATGCTTATTGCATGTGCACTTAGGTGGGAGTAGCCCTTGTGGAGACTTTCTACTCGGGCATAGCTCACCCCGTCAGGAAAAACATTTCCGTGTACTGGAGGTACACCAAGAGAAGGCACTTCTGGTCTTAGTTGAGAAGAAGGTCACATGGCTTGTTGTGGGTTTTGTAAAGTCTCGCAAACCCGAGCTTGTTATGCACCGGATTGTTATCCAGCTTTTTAGATATATCGTGAGATAAATTGTAATTAAACTCAGTTCATATGTTAATACAATTTGGTAAAGGTTTTCTCTACCTTTGTTATTTCTAGTCGGATGTTAAGACTGATTTTTCGTTGGGCAATAAAAGGGAATTGGCCCTGTTTCCTTCTGGTATATCGTAGCCTCATCAGTGAGCTTGATGTAGGCTTTTGAATCATCCAAATCGGACCTTTATAGCCCAAGTTATGACATTTTTACTTGGAAGGGTCTGAGAGGGCGAGCTGTGTGGCCGAGCTCAACTGAGAAAATGAGCTGTGTGGCCGAGCTCTTTTGGCTGAGCTCTTAGGATGAGCTGAGTTCTCCTGGGATGAGCTGACCTCTGCAGGCCAAGCTCACTTGGGATGAGCTGTGTGTGGCCGAGCTCACTTGTGATGAGCTGTGTGGGAAAGAGCGTTCTATTTTGGAGCCTATGAGACGTCTAGTCTTTGAGACTGAATTCTGCTGCTAAAAGTGAGAATTTGGACTAGCATCCTTGATAGAAATTGTAGCCCCATCAGTAAGTTTGATGTAGCTTTCTAATCACCCAAATCGACCTCACAGCCCAAGTTATGGCCTTTTCACAAGGGTGCGGGATGGCGTGGACGAGAGCTCATCTCTGACGAGCGACCTCTTTGGTCAGAGCTGAGCTCTCTGCATGAGCTGACCTCTTGTGTTGAATGCCCATGGAGTTTGTGAGCTGACCTCTTGTCGCAGGCTCTTTTGCATGAGCTGCATGAGCTGACCTCTTTGTCTTGTTTTTGCATGAGGCTCTTGCGACTGACCTCTTGTCTTGAGGCGCAGGCTCTCTACCTTGAGCTATGGGCCCCAGCCTCTTGTGTTGAGCTGCATGAGCTCTCACAGCGTAAGTACATGTTTGCTGGTGACCTCTTACGCATAGTGCCGCGAGCTGACCTCTTGTGCTAGCTCTTATGGCACTGGGTGACCTCTTGTGCACAAGCTGCATGAGCTCTCCTACATGAGCTGCATGAGCTGACCTCTTGTGCTGAGCTCTTCATGATGTGAGGCTAGGCGGCCTCGGCTCGGCGGGGAATGGCTCGGCTATGCCAACTTCGGACGATCATAACTTTCTTGTCCGAAGTCCGTTTCATGTGTTCATAGACTCTACGGAAAGCCCTTTGAGTCTAGAATCCATCTATATGTGGATCAATATAATCTGAGCTCATATTGTGTTCGAAAAAGACGAAAGACAGTAGGTGCACATCGATTCTACACGGCTTGATTCTTGCCATATAGACGCCAACCGGATAGCCATAACTTCCTCGTCCGAAGTCCGTTTTGCACGTTCTTAGACTCTATGGAAAGCTCTATGAGTCTGAATCAACCATATGCCTGAGGATGGAATTTGGTACTCATAGTTTCTGAAAATTAGTCGTTGCACTAAATTACTAATTACTAGAATCTTGAATGAACAATTTGGTATGTGTCATTGCTTAATAATTGAGTGACAAGTGAATATGCGTGAATGAGGCTATTAAATAGCTTGTTGAAGGTTACCTGTGAACAAAAAAAAAAAAAAAGACCCCCGGAATTTGGGGTGTCATAACATTTTTTGGCCCAAGCACGTCTACATCTCCTATCACACAGACTAGTTCGTTTAGCTCTCTCAGACCATCCATAGCAATACCTCAAACATCCCACTCTCTAGGATTAAGCCTCGAATCACAACCACATACTCCTATAACACCTGGTTCAGATTCCGATGTAGGAAGCAGCTATATGGGTAGTCATGAGAAACTATGAGTGCATGATGGGAGGTGAGACATTTAATACTGTGACGCCCCAATTCCCGAGGGTCGAAAAAATTTTGAAATTTTTTTTTTTTTTTTATAATTCATATACATCACATGAACATATATCAACATGATTTCTTTTTATTATTTTTTTTTCATGCATTCCTCCTATCCTACTGCCTCAATAAAATTTGTACAGACAGTAAAAACCCCGAAAATATTTAACATTGCACGGTACAAGTCAAAACCCAAAACTTATTATTTACATAAATCAAAACTGGATATTCTATCCAGAATATTACAAAACAAGATAAAGAGGCCACAATTCGGCCTTTTTCACATTTGAGCTCTTGGACCATTATCTCCTCCCAGTGTACCACCAGTGCCTGAAAATTATTTCCCCACAACGGGGTGAGCAATGTCCAGTAGAAAATTTTTTTACAAGGACTACTCCCCACCTAAAATGCACATTGATGTGACCAAATCATATATATACAAATTTATGTCACCGTTACCATGGGACTATATGCTAATTCCCAATAAAGGCACCAGAAACTTGTTCAAACCAAAAATAGCTTGTATGCTTGTAAGAAAAATGGATTTGTCAATGAATTCATTAAAGATTTAGTTTGGTCTTAATACTGCAAATGCATAGGTGTTGACAAAATTTTATATACAAATTTATGACATTGTTACCAAAGAAGTATTATCTAATCCCCAGCAACAGCGCTAAAAACTTGTTAACCAATTTTCCGACATGGCTACCAAAGACTAACTAAAGTCCCTAGCAACAATGCCAAAAAAACTTGTTAAGACCAAATGATGTATATATGAAAATATGGCCAAGGGAGTGAATGTGGTAAATACTCAAAAACTGATTTGAAACAAAGTAAAGTGTACTCAGCGAAATGAAAATTATTACCAACAACTCAACCCTTCCCATGAGTACGGGTCATACAAGTAATAAAGTGGACTCTAAAGAATGCAGTTGTGTACCACAGTTGGAGGTTATACACAATTGGGGTGTCCTTGATTACAAAGGCTCTTCGCTATTTAAGCGTAAATAGGATGTGAAATAAAACCAATTTAGTGAAACAAAAAAAAACCGATTAAAACTAATCCTAAAATCTGCAAATAAACAACTACTTAATTCTAAAGGTATGAAGAGAGACACTAGGGATGGGATAATTATTTACAAAACAACTTTCATTTCCTTGAAAGCGCAACATTTGTGAGTTAAATGCTAGATTTGTCCAAGAGCAATGTAGTATAGCTTGGATTTCTCCATACACCATACATTTCACTAATTAGAGATTCATGTTCCTTTCAGATACATGAGTCTAATTGGTTACATGTAGAATATAACCCTCTTTAAGAATTTATTGTTTTTCTTTTCCAATACTTCCTGACCATTTCTGGGAATGAAAGAATTCTTGCCCGCATGAATGTAAAGACAAAGCAAGCCTTCTCCAATGTAATAGGTATCTCAGCCATCAAATCTAATAAAATTCTCTCTCTCCTCGATTAGATCTATGCTAACATGGGATCAAGGTCATTTTATCAGATTGAGGTGAGACCCTTCAATATTAAACTGATACATCATCTAATTAATCCTCACACCATGAGTAAATTAGTAATCTATCAAAGTAATTTTTCAAAGTTCATTAGTTCCATAATATTAGTCTAACATACCCCCAGTTCTTTTGCTCTTTACTCTCGGGAATCTCCATCTCTGTGTCCTCGGGCCTCAAATCAGAGCAAGATACAGCTCTTTTCTGGGTATAAGCTACTAATAATATTCGAGCAGCTAATTATATGACTAGTACCCGATTATAAATTCGATATTCAAACCCTGAAATAACTAAGATTTTTCAAATGCGAATGTTCAACAATTAATCCACCCTAGGATTGTTTAATATTCCATTATTAGTTCCAATCATCACTAATCAAGCAGTAAGAAAATGAAGAAAGAAATCAAGATCTGATAGGTGAAGAAAAAAATCAGGGATTTTAGCTTCAATCTTTGTACGACGATAATAAAATTTGAATCTACGTTATACAACACCGAGAAATCTCTTCAATAGAAATAAAAATGCAACCTAAAACTACTCTAGATCTATTAAAAATCAAAATATGGCAAAACAAAAGAAAAATGTGTTTACACAGGAGAGAAACCCCATGAGAGGTGTTCTCCCACCTTCCCGTTTTCCTAAAAACCTAAAAAATGAGTATTTATAGTCCTAGGGTAAAATGGG
Source organism: Tetrastigma voinierianum (assembly GCA_016808115.1). Lineage (NCBI taxonomy): Eukaryota > Viridiplantae > Streptophyta > Magnoliopsida > Vitales > Vitaceae > Tetrastigma > Tetrastigma voinierianum. Next base: position 116,082 of record JAEQBH010000376.1, on the reverse strand, counting down.
CTTGAAAACAGTTCAACAAGGCAATTTTTGGGCTTTTTTAGATTTTCCAGCGTTTTTGTCGTGACAAAGTTTTCTCTATTGCGTGATTTTCTACATTTACAACGAAGCTTTGTCGCGACCAGAGTTTTCTAAATGTGACCAGATTTCTCTATTGCAACAAAAAACTTTATGGCTACAGAGTTTTCTCTGTCACGACAGAGTTTCTTTGTTCCAAAAGAAAAACTTTGTTGCGACAAGTTTTCTCTATTACAACAGAGTTTGCTCTATGCGACAAAAAAACTTTGTTGTGACAGAGTTTTCTCTGTTGTGACAGAATTTCTCTATGTGACAAAAAAACTTTGTCATGATAGAGTTTTCTCTGTTGCGACAGTTTTCTTTGTCCAACTTGTCGGGGCCATAACTTCTTTGTTTTAACTTGGATTTGGGAGTGTGAGGTGTCGTTGGAAATCTATTTGAATGTAAAATTTAACTATGAGTAGAGTTGAACCATTTGATGCTCCAGATGATACTATAAAATTTATCTTCTCAATGACGCACTGTGAGACATCCGGTTAACTCTCTTTTTGGAAACATTTTGCATCTTTTCTTACTAAATCACTTGCTTTCGATCAAAAATATTGCAAAACCAAGTTTAAAGGAAATGTTATGAGTTTTACATGAATATGGATATAAAATACTCAAAATAGCATGTGAAATGAACTCAAAACATAGATGAGTTTTACACTCATCAACAGGTCCTGCAAGTAATAAAAGTGGACCTATAAGTCTTTATATCGTTCCCACAGAGATTGAAAAGAATTTAAAATTCAATTACCATAACTACTCAAGTTCCACACTATTTGAACTTTCATTTAATAGAAATTTCAGTAACCGAACTAAGAATTCTACTATTTAAATTTCTACATCTATAATAAAGGAAAATTTTAAACTCCTAAATATAAACTAGATTGAACCAAATTATTTCTTGAAGTGGACACTAGGATATTATTGCTGTGAAATTATCAATTCTTGCATCATAATCTAATTCGATTCTTTCATAAATTGGAATCTTAATTTGTCAAAGAGACGAGATAGTATAGTTTAGATTTCTCCTTTAACCATACTTTTCATTTATTAGAGAGTCATATTCATTTATGATTCATGTTTCTAATCAATTACTTGTAATCAGAATTTCTTTATAAGATCTGGATATTTTTCTTTTCCAATACCTCATACCCATTTCTTATGACTGCAGATTTCTTGCTTCCCAATACAGTGTCATTGGAAGATTTCTACAAGATGAATGATGTCTCATCCTTAAAATCTTAAATAGTTCTCCATTTCCTTGATTAGATCTATGCTAACACAAGATCAAGATCATTCCTCCAGACCAAGGAGAGATCTCTAATTGATTAAATTGATAGATCACTCAACTAATTCTCAAACCATGAGTAAGTGTTTATCTAAGTAATCTTTGAGCTCATTAGTTCTTAATAGTCTAGCATACCCCAATGGCCTCATCTTCTCTCGGGAATCTCCATCTGTGTCCTCGAGAGGCTTCCTGAAATCGAGCAGCTTGATCTTTATGGGTATTGGTACTGTATTGGGAACAATTCACTTCATGAACATCACCATTACAAAATATATTCAAGATTCTCGACCCGAGAAATTTTCCTTCTAATTATGCAAAAAAGACCGCGCTAACATCAAATATTTCATGAAGTTGTGTTTCTCAGCTTGGATCTGATGAACGAAATACTAATTAGGAAATTTCATTGTAACTGCAATCAACAAAAAGAAATGAATTCTACCTTTTGTCTAGATTTCATTGGATTTAAATATTAATCAGAAATGACTTTCAACAATTTAATTCAACTTCTAAACTTCTGAACAATTCACTATTTCAGATCCAGTAAACAAATTAAAAGTTCGCTAAATCTGATCTCTGAAGAAAAGCGATAGAAAGAAAAGAAAAATAAAAAAATATAATACAAAAGAGTCCTCAGCTCCCTAAATGCCCTCGTTTTTCCTCTCGACTAACTAGACTCTTTTCTTTCCTCCAATTGTTTCGATTTATAGAGTCCCAGAAGTTTAGGCCCTAAATTCGAGGCTACGTTGTGGATCCCCAAAATTTTTGGCCTAGATTGCATTCTCTATCGTGACCTGGAAGTTTTGTCATGACAGAGTTTTCAATCTTCATCGCAGGTCTCTATTGCAGCATGTAGTCTTAATGATGACACATTCCCTATCTTCCTTCTTGGATTCATTGAAACAAAGTTTCCTTAGTGAATTCTGATATCCTTTCTTCAACATATTCATTACATTTGCGACAAAATCTTTCTTTGTCTCTGTAACGATCTATCTTGCAAAGTCTATTTGTTCTAGTTCTATCTCATGATAATCTTATGTAGCAGTTCCTTGAATAGTTATGTCGCGACATCAACAGTATTTACCTTGAGTTATGCAGCTTCTTTAAATTGTTATACATAAACGTTTTTATGTCAGCGGCGGCATTTCTATTTTAGTTCTTGTTACCTTCTTGTTTCTTGTATTGTTAAAATTTCTTCCGCTGTGAGTTTTGTCAACATAGCTTGATTTCTTAATGCGACCATTTTGATGTTAAACATAGCCTCTTAGTGTTATCGATGTTTCTTTGTCGCGATATGGAGTTTGTTATGTGCAACCAAACTTCTCTTACTTATGTTGGAATCTTTGTCGCGAAAAGAAAAGTCTGTATTCATTGACCTTGTTTATCATGCTCGGGTGATCTGCGTGGCCGCGACCTTAGGATCTGATGCGACATCGTATCACTTCAACGAAGGTAATATGCGCCAACATTGGATTGTTTGTTGCAACCAGTCGGTTCTCTAAGTAAGCATCGCGCGTGGCGACCGTTTATACGTCGCGACGAGTTTCTTCTTCTTTCAACTTCGACTTATTCGCGGCCAGTGACGAAATTCTTCTTGAAGCTCTTCTGTCTCAACAAGCTTTTCCGTATTTTGCCGCCAATTAGTGGCGCGATAGAAGAGGATTACAGCCAGCGGTAATTTGCCTTATGTTCTTCATTATGTCGCAACATAAACTTTTCTATCGCAATATTCTTCCTGTATTGCTTTTTAATTTCTTGTCGTGACAGAACATACCTTATCGAGACAGAGTTTCTGCCTTCTTCCTGTTTCATTTGTAGCGATAGGAGCTTCTTTGTTGCGGCAATTTCTTCCTTGTGTTAACATCTTCTTGAAAACATAAACTTTCTTTGTCTCGGTATTGGTTATATTCTTCCCCATTTATGTGACCACTGTTGTCTTTGTCGCGTGAGCCTCATGCACTAATGCTCGGACAACTGTGTTGTGACAAGGATATTATTCTCATGACCAAGTTCCTTTGCCATTTACTTGAAAGATGGTTGCGACACACAAAACTCTGTCACGACAAAGACTACTGCAGTTGCTCTTTTTCTCTTCTTTCATGTTGTAATTTCCTCCTTTTTGAATTAAAACTTGCAAAACACAAAGTTGGTAAATATTCCATAATTTGGCATTAAAGCATATTTGAACATATTAAAAATAAGCCAGAAAAATGGATAAAAAATAGATGAGTTTAAGACTCATCAAATTCCCCCAAACTTAAAGTTTTGCTTGTCCCCAAGCAAAGAGAAGAAAATTTTGTTTGTCCACAAACAATTTAGCTTTATTTTTAGGGACATTTTTCTGTTTTATATTGCAATCCTTTTTTAATCTACAACTTGAATTGAAACTAGTTAGTTGCAGCATGGCTTCAAATTTAGTTTTCACTACAGAATTAGGAAAAAATTTCAAAAACTAACACAAAACAAACTAATGATTTCTGAAATGCAAACAATTGTTCGATTAATCATTTTGTGAGTGTGTGATGGTCTTCTTACTTCTTCCTTACTTAAAATTAGCCTAATCTTCTAAGGTTTTACCACGGTTACAACAAAGTAGTTCTTCAAAGTCCCCATATGCTTGTTTTCATATTAGTCTCCACTAATATAGGAATGTACAACGCCGAAGATCAATTTTTTGTCAGCGCAGAAGTAAAAGTTTGGCTTGGGTAGTGGGTGGATAATTGCGGAGATTTGGGCTAAAATTGCCCTGATTCCATCTTCAATTTTGCATCTTTTCCTCTATCCTTCATCCCTTTCTTTCCTACTGATGTCAGAAAAGAAATATTCCCCCAAACTTGATCTTGATGCATCCTACTGCATACTCTCATCTTGGTAATTTTATTTTCCACTGTCATTCTTATCAATTCAGTCCCTTTAGATAGAAGCCCTCTTTGCTTTTCTTTTACTTGTCAAATATTTTGAGGAATGGTGCAATGTCTTGTCTTTTTAGGCTTTCTACCACTCTTAGAGAACTTTGGGTTAGCAGCTCCCATACCAGTTGGCATTAGGGTACTAGGTGTTGAAACACCCCTATGAACTTAATCGTTCAAGAGAGGAAGGCCAAGACAAAACTTATTCCAATTTGACAATTTATAACCTTTGACTTCTTCTCTGCATTCCTTTCCTTACCTTTAATTGTTCTCTTCTTTTTCCATCCTTCATTCTTATTTTTCCTTTCAAATCAAGTAACATTCCCCCAATCTTGTCCTTTTCTGCATTTTGAAGTTCTTGTACTGAAACCTGGGTAATAAAGGGTTCTTAACTGTAGGATTAAAATGAAGGAAGGGTTTGAGGCTTCTAATTGTTGTTTTGATGAAGAAATTAGACTATTTGGCTCAATTATGGAACTAGAGTGTATGCATATGCATATTATGAGGGTAGGCTTGAAAGGTTCAAACTTTTATAGATGGCTTATATCGGCTCATTAGTGAATGTGCCTAGGATTTAAACTTTGACTAATAATCTAACAAGTTCTAGGACATTGGACTGTTCAACTAGTGAACAGATGTCCCTAATCTTTCACAATTTGTTAGGACTCACTTTGACCATAATGCATTATTTGTTCGAGTTTTTGCGAGCCTTCTTGTTTACTGAAGCGGTCTAAAGCCTTATTTGTTCTTTCTATTTAGTACATCTTCCTAAATCTAAACATTCAACTTCATTCTGGCTAAACTTGCAACTTCCTTTTCCAATTCAGTGAAGCCTACCACAATGCATCTATCAATGGTTTTTTTAGCTTTAAGATTTGTTGTTGTGTTATTTTAATCAATTCAAGAAGTTCATTTTGATCTTGCATTCAGCTCAAAACACTCCAACATAACCACAATTTCATCATTTCATTTCAACTAAACTTGCTGCAACAATTAGACAATTTGATCCAGGTAGCTGGTTTCTCAATTATTTAACTAAGTAATTATCAATCATGAAACAGAGAAAATTAAGCAGAAACAACACCAAACAATCAAAAACACAATTGAACACATAATTTTTCAATAACTGGTTTTGAACTTTTATTCAGAGGAATGATTACAACTTTTGTTTGCAGAGAAAAAGAATACATGGGTTCATCTTCTTCTTTTGTAGGATTTGGAAGTTTTCAGGTTTGGAGGTTCAAGGTTAAATGAGTTAGAGATGGAGGGAACTTAGGAATGGAGATGTCTAGCTTTTTTTTGCTGGTGGTTCTTCTCTGTCGGACGTAATCATTAGTGTACTCATGGGGTGATCAAATGATCTTGCCTACTACCCAGGTTATTCACAGATCCTCAAGTTCAGTGAGCATATTGTGTATGTTCACTAAATTTGAATTCACTTAGTCCAAACTATCATACCATAATTTATGTCTGTAATTATTATCCATCTCTAGTTCTTTGTCTTCTTCTCCATGAGCTTTCCAAATTCCTTGAATTGTTCCTTATAGAGATATTTGAACCCTTCTGCCTTCTGCAACTTACTAGCTTCCATCTTTTCCTCTCTCTTTTCTAAAAATGAAAGCACATCTTCATCTCTTTTCAGTTGTTCATTGTAGAAGGTCTTTATTTTATGTCCAGCCTTTGCATCAATTCTCTTTCTCTCCTTTCTATTTCTTCTTTCCATTCCTCATCCACTTTGTTGAGTATTTATTTCACGTCGATTGTTCCTTGATCTGAAGTTAGCCTCCAGAAAATCCTCTCTGATCTTTCGTTGTTGTTCCCATCTCTTCTCTCTCTCCTCCATTTCTTTTTTCATTGATACCAGCATCTCCATAATTTCTATATTTCCTTGATTGCTCCTAGAACACTTTGCTAGTTCAGAAAAAGTCTGCCTTACATCAGGAGATGAGTGAATTAATGGACTTCTTATGCTTTGCATCTCATCCTCAGCTAGCAGTTGGCCCTCTCCTAGGATTTGTTCCATCCCTAATTGTTCATGTTCTTCTTCCTCATGCTCCTCTGCTACTTCCACAATCTCCATTTCCTTCCTCTTTCTGTTCTTTGGGCCTTTTGTCACCCCTGTCAATGTTAAAGGAGAAACCTTAGGACAGTTTTCTTCCTCTGCCCATATCCCTTGAATTCCAGGTAAAATGCAATGCCTGGTAATTGTTGCTGGATGAGGGATTAGTCCCCTTTTTACATTTTTGTGGAAGAACCTTATGGATGATTCAATTATCTTCCCCATATCGAACTTGTATCCCTTCAGTAAGGCATACAAGATGATGGCTTCTTGCTCCCTTATGGTGCTCAAATGCTTGGTGGGAATCATGACAGAAGCAATGAAATAAAACCACACCTTAGCTTCTTATGTTAGTGAGCTGATTACTACCCAAAAAGTGTTATTTTACACCCTTATTAATATAGATTTTGAGCACTTTTTTTTTACTAATCATCCTAATTAACCCAATTGGCATGTTAAGGACCTAGCAATGCTACTAATCAAATTTTGTGGAAAATTTTGTAGTTTTTGCAAGCTAATCATGCCAAAGTTTTTGAGTAAGCTCAATCATGAAGAAGACAAGATGAACTCATAGCTGCAAATCAAAAACTAGAAGAAAAGAGAAGCAGAAAGCAAAGCAAAAGAAATGGGCAGATGCAGATTTGCTTATTTTACAAATTTTCACCCACCTTTGTGACAAGTTTCCTTGCTTTGTTCATGTTGCTTTTTAACTTTTTGACTTTCGTCCCTTTTTGGTTTTCTTCCCATTTTGCCCCCATTGTAATAGTGCTCATTTTGATATTTTAGTAATTTTGTACTGGGTATTGTTTATAAAAGACCCTAGGAATGACACTGTAAGGAAGACCTTTTGCTCATTAATAAAAATTTTGGGCGGGAAGCTTTCAGCACTTCCCGCTCTTTCTCAGTTTCTCTCATTTTCCCTCACTTTCTCTCCCTTTCTCACTAGCTAAACACCCTCCGAGGATGACAACTTGGAGGATGAGTGGCTAGAAACCCTTCCTCATTGAAGGAGAAGAGTGTTGGGTGTAGGATTTGAAGGCAACTAGAGGTTTCATGTTTTTCACGCAGGTATCCACTGCTGTTACTGTTCTCCCTGTTTAACTTTAGGTTTTGATCCCTTTTGAGTCACCTTGAATGGTTATTACTTGGTAAGCTTTTGGGCTCATTGGATGCTTAATGTTAGATCCATTGATGTTTGTTAGTTATCATTTGATCCATTGTAAGGTGAGTCAAGGTGACTTATATTTTAATGACCGAGAGCACTAATGGCCAGTGGATGCCATTTTTCCAAGGATATTTATTAAGGGTCAATTTTTATAGCTAAATGAAGATCCGGTTCAAGAAATGACTATAGGTCATCACCTCTGCGAAAGGACAAACCCTCGGTTGCCCTAGGAATCAGCTTATTCTTTTAGGAGTTCTATTTTAATTTAACTTATTTTATTTTCGGTTTCCAAACATTTCACCTTGTTTTTATGAGAAACCCAAAATCCAAATTGAATTCACCATTTTGAACTTAGCACACCAAATCATTTGCTCGAAAACCCATCCTATGTTAGGCCCTAGAGCCACTATCTTTGCGATAGCAAGGCTACGTGCGATGGGAAGTGGGTTTATAAATTTTGTTGATTAAGAGCATGTTCCCTGCGACCACGAATCGCAGGCCTCTATTGATGGATTCATGAGGTTATTCTTTTGTGAACTCCTTCCCTTTTCAACAGTGGGAAATCTACAATCTTCGATGATTGGGCTCTAACGTTTGTACTTAGATCAATTCTTGGGATCCTTGATTTGGAGAACCGTTAATCCTTTCATGGCCCATGGGAACCCATATTCCTCAGCATTATCACGAATCTTCTTTCATGCTCCCGATCATGTTGCATAAATTCGATCTGTGGCAGTCAGTGGTTTTGTGCTTGTGATGAGTTCCCAGCCCCTTTTTTCTGTGTCTACAGGGTGAGATGAACTTGCAAACCCTTTCTCTGATAAATCCTTTTTCAGTCAGATTCTTCTCCCAAAAAGAGTAGGCTTCATCTGAAATGAATGCTTTATTGTCTTCTGATTCTTTAGTTTGCTCAGCTATAACTTGCTCAGTTATTTTTTGCTTTATTCCTTTCTGAGCTGAGTTTTGTTCCTTTCCCTGCACTTTTAGTTTACGCCCTTTGGGTACGTCTCACATTTGAGGTTTGGAATGAACCTCCTCTTCATTTTTGTATACTCATCTGTCGGCGAGATTTGGGACCAGGTTTTGGGGTTCTGCCATTGATGAGATCTAGAATTAGGGTTTAGGGTCTTTAAAATCTAGGGTTTTAGGGGGTTTGAGATGAGAGAGATTTGAGTGAAGAAGCTGAGAAGGTTGAGAGTTTATGAGAAAGGTGGCCCTTCAGTTTTTAAAAAATTTCAATTTATAAGCCAACTATTTTATTGGTGCCCTTCATTAAATGTCGTAACAACAACTGCCTTATGGTTTGTTCCATTTTTAATACAATGTCGCGATTGACAGAAATAATTGTTGTGACATAGTTTTTCTATAAATTGGAAACTGGGCCCATTAAATGTCGCGACATTGAGAAGAATGTTGCGACACTCTTTTCAGTGCATCATCTGAGTTTTTGTCGCAACATTGAAACTTTGTGTCGCGACTTGAACTTTCCTTTTTAATTCGAGTCCAAAATTTATTATGTCGTAGCCTGGAAGAAAGTATATTCGCGACATTCTTTTTTGAATGCTCTTTTGAATTCACGATTGCGACAGTAAAGAGTTGTGTCACGACATAAGCATCTTTCCAATTTGATTACTATATCAGAAAGCGTGTTGCGACATTTTAACTAAAATTTTAAAAATTACATCTTTCTTTGTTTTCTCTCATGAGACATTTAAGGCAAGTGCATCCACTCATACTCATTTGATCATACTTGTGAAAATTTACTTAAACAATCAAAGAACCTCAATTCAAGTATGAACAACAATCTCATTAGCATCAAACACTCAACAAAGCATTTAAGCAATTAGCACCTGAAAGTTGTCTAATTAATTAGGCTCTAAAATCATCAAATTTCTCAAACTTCAACTATGCATTACTATCTAAAACAAATTTAGGGAATTAGAAGCATACCTTGCTATTTTACGCACAGTCGGTTGATGCGAGTGTGTTTTTATAATAACTTCTTATTCCAGTTCATCTTTTCTGTCAAAAAAAAAAAAATTAGAAAATGATCAGACTTCCTAATAAAACCTCTAAAAAACTTAAAATTCATAAAAGTAATCAACATCAATCAAAGTTTAAAAAAATAAAAATAAAAAATAAAAAATTTTGTTTGGGTTGCCTCCCAAGAAGTTGCTCAGTTTAATGTCTTTAGCTAGACATAGAAATTCTGAGTGTCTTCATTCGACAATTCTCTTTTCCTTTTCAAAATTTGGATCCTACCTCCTATGCTTCCTCTAAAAGATAATGCTGTGATCTCGACCATTTACTTTAATTCACTTCCAAATTTAGTCTTGATTACTTGCTCCCGAGGGTGCCCTTGTTTACCACTATGTATGGACCACTCCATCTTGACTTCAATTTCCTAAATGGCTTTAACTGGAGTTGTATAATTGTTCTCACATGGAATTTTCTCCTTAGGATCTTTTGATCATGCCTCTTGGTCTTTCTTTGTAGGTCGGCATTGTCATAAGCTTCATTTCTCATCTCTTCCTGTTCATTCATTTGGAGTAGTCTCTTTTCCTTTGCAGCTTGAAAGTCACAATTCAGTTTCTTGATGGCCCACATAGCTTTGTATTCTAGTTCTAAGGAGAGATGACAAGGTTTTCCATATACAATTCTGTATGGGGACATTCCAATGGGAGTTTTGAAAGTAGTTCTATAAGCCCACAGTGCATCATCCAATTTTATAGACCAGTCCTTTCTGCTTGCATTCACTATTTTCTCCAGATTTTTTTTTATCTCCCTATTGGAAATTTCAGCTTGTCCATTTGATTGAGGGTGACAAGACATCATTGATGTTTGATTCCATACGCTCATAGTTTTGCAAAACTTTGTTGCAAAATATTCCCTCATCGTGATGATTACAGTGCTCCAAATGCAGCTCAAAAATGTTTCTTTGTATAAACCCAACCACTGTGATGGCATCATTTCTGGGACAAGCTGTTTCTTCCACCCATTTGGATACATAATCCACAGCTATGAGAATGTACATATTTCCAAATGATGATGGGAAAGGTCCTATAAAGTCTATTCCCCATACATAAAAAATTTGCATCACAGAATTCCTTGCAGGGGCATTTCATTTCTTACATAGGGTGCCCATTCTCGACAAACATCCTGTGTTTACCATTCAAAATAGTCTTTGAATAGAGTAAGCTAATAAAATCCTGATTGAAGAATTTTCTAGACTATCTTGTCTCTTACAAAGTGTCCTCCATATGGTGATGCATGACATTTCTCCATAATACCACCATGTTCTGTTTCTAGGACACATCTCCTTATGATCTTGTCTGCTCCTCATCTATACAGTGGTGGGTAATCCCATATATACAATTTGCAATCAGTTCTCAATTTCCTCCTATACTGGTAGCTAAATTCAAATGGCATGACTCCACAAGCTAAGTAATTCACAATATCTGCATACCAGGGTGTTTATACTGATAACATAAATAGCTGCTCATCAGGAAAAATTTATGCTATTTCTGTCTCCTTTTTCATTCCAGCAATTCTCTCTAATCTAGACAAGTGATCTGCTATCACATTGTCACTACCCTTCTTATCCTTGATTTCAAGATCAAACTCTTGCCGCAGTAGCACCCAACTGATCAGTCTTGGCTTGGCATCCTTCTTTGCCATTAGATATTCTAGTGCGGCATGATGGGTGTGTTACAATAGGACCCCAATATATAATTTTCGATTTTCACCGAAGCAAACACATTGCTGGCATCTCAACTCTGAGTGGAGTAGTTCTCTTATGCCTCATTGAATGTTTCTTGGCACTTTAGTATATGGCAGCAGATATCTTTTCGGTTCTACGACCACAATATGGCTCTCATTGCGCCAATCAACGGCATCACACATGTTCAAACTCATTGTTCCAGTCTGGTGTCAACATAATGGAAGTTGATACTAATCTTGATTTAATTTCCTCAAATGCAGATCTGCATGATTCATCAAAATCAAAATTTGCATCTTTTCATTGATCTACACAATAGTATGGAAATTTTAAGAAAAATCATGGCAGTCACAATATTAAAATCCCGCGTGTCGAGCTTCTTATTCCCTTCACTTTTGTAGGTGACATGAGAGTTTTTATGACAGCAATCTTTGTTTGATCTACTTCCAATCAGTGACATAAATCTTATCTTGAACCAATACCTTGATTCTTAATGAAATGGCGTTTTTTGATTTAAACTAGATTTTTGTATCTTGCTTTATACAATCTTTGTTCTAAGTTTTCAAGCAATCTTTATTGGATCCCATATCTGGAAGTCATCCATAAATATTTCCATAACCTCTTCTGAGTCATAAAATATAGACATCATACATCTTTGAAAGGTGAGCATTACATAATGTGGCATCTTAAAAGGTAAAGGTGCCATAAGGACATGTAAATGTTGATTTCTCCTAATCCTCACAGGGCCTGTGCGTGCAGTTATAACGAGAATATCCATCAGAAAACGATAATGGGAGTGTCTTGCTAACTTTGTTCAACACATTTGGTGATGAGTGGGGATAATGGTATTTTCTGGTAGCAATGATAAGTTTCCTAGTCTAGACACACTCTCCATCCTGTCCTAGTTCTTGTAGGAATAAATTCATTCTTCTCATTTCTTATTACAGTGAATCCTCCATGGAACCACAAATATCTTTAGACTCACCCAAGGACTGTTGAATTGCATATATGAAGCCTACATTTATCCATTTCAGTACTTCTTTTTTGACTACTTCTTTCATTCTTTGGATTCTAGCCCTTCACGATGCTCGTAAGTTCTTATTCTCCTCAGCGGGATCTTGTGCATATAGATTGAAGGACTGATTTCTTTCAAATCTTCTATAGACCAAGCTATTGCTTCCTTATATTTTCTGAAAGTCTCCAATAGTTTTTCTCTTCCAGCCTAGCTAATCTAGTTGAAATGATAACTAGCTTTCCTTTTTCCGGTTGCAAGAAGGCATACTTTAAATGTTCAGGCAATTCCTTGAGTATTAAACCCTATGAACTTTTGTTTTCTTCAGTAACTTTTTCTTCATAACTGCTGGATTTTTCTACAATGTTTTCTCCAACACTGAATACTAAATCTTTTAATTTAAACTTGGAGTTGGAGCTTTCGCTAAGATACTTAAGATCACAAATTGTCTCATTCTCATTCATTGAATTCTAAAGTACAATAAGTGGTTAATTCGAAGCGCGAGGGAATTTTTGTTTTCTACAATTCCACGATCGGCACTTTTGAGTTCTAGTTGTTCAAGCGTGATTGAATTGAAGTGCCTTTGCCCCCATCTCAACCACAGTCGAGTTCCCACTTTTTTACATCAATCAATGTTGTTCCTGTTGCTAAGAATGGTCTTCCTAACAGCAATGGAACTTGTTTGTCTTCCTCTCTATTAATGACTACAAAGTCCACCAGAAAGACAAATTTTCCCACTTTGATCAGCACATCTTCAAGGATGCCCTCAAGATGAGCCAATGTCTACAATCTACCATCTGCCCGGGGTTATGGGTTAAGTGACTCCCTGACTTAATCTTTACAGCGACAGGCAGGCATCAAGTTGATGCTAGCTCTAGAATCACATAATGCTTTTCCCATATCAGCTTCCCCAATTTTGCAAGGTATAGTGAAGCTGCCTGGATCCTGCCTTTTGTCTGGTAATGTCTTTTAAATCACTGCACTGCAATTTTTTGTTAGGCTCACTATCCCTTCCTCAGTAATCTTTCTCTTTTTGCTCAATTTATCTTTCATGAATTTTTCATACTAAGGCATCTGAGTTAATGCTTTTGAGAAGGGAATGTTGATCTATATCTTCTTAAACATGTTTAAGAATCTAACTTTGCTTTCTACAGTCTTTGAGGAAATGGAACTGGAGGATTGTAAGCCTTAACTTCTTCCTTCTTCCCCTACTGCTTAGGCTGCATTTATGTTGTTTTCTCTTTCTCAGTAGTTTATGAACTGTGCTGCTCAAGTTCTTATCCAATTTCTACTTGTTTCTCTTCCTCAGTGTCCCTCTTTTCAACTCTCTTTTCATCTAGCTCTCTGCCACTTCTCAGAATTACTTCCATTCAGTCCTTTGGATTCTTTCTAGTGTCACTTGGAAATGAATCCTTAGGCCCTTTCTGCACAGCTTGAGCCAGTTGCCCTATTTGTATCTCCAAATTCTTTAAAGAGTCATTGGTGTTTGTCGAAACACCGGTTGTGTTTCTTGGAAGTTTTCAAGGTCGAATTTATTTTCATGCAAATTGAAAATCCTTTGTTTTTTGACATGAAGCGAAGCAGCTGATCTTTAAATGATTGGATCCTTTTCGACCACACGATAATCTCCTCTAATACATCATACATTGCTGTTGTTCTTGGAACCTAAAAAATTTGAGCATAAGCTTCTTCCAGTAGTGTCAGTCCTAGTGCCTTGTTGTGCTCCTCCACCAAAGAAAGAAGTTTCATGGTTCCTCAAATCTTTGGTGTATAGTGTGTTGGCAAGTTAGGGTTAGGCTTGAAGTGATAACTTCTTTGCTCGTTCATATCTTGGTCTCTCGACTTGGTAGGGCTCTTCTTCTTCAGTAGATCCTTGACACTTCTTCTAATACTCCCACTTCATGTGCAGTGTGCATTCTTCTTTAATTGTTTTCCAGTTTGTTCATAGTATCGACTTTGCTTATGTTGTCGTCCTATCAAGTCGATAAGACCACTTCCCCTCAATCACACTCTTTACTCATTAAACCAGATGGAACCTTGTAGTTACATTGGCAAGGTCTTGATCAGTTGTCTTGCCTCTCTGCATTTCTTCTTTTAAAAGCTCCATAACATGATGCATCAATTATACCCTTGGAGGCATAATTCATAGCATGATAGAAAATATCCATCTGAGTGGTCAGATCTATTCCATGCATAGGACATCTTTTCAGAAATCTCTTGAATCTCTCCCATGCAATGTAGAGGCTCTAATCTTCCCCCTGCTTGAAGACAATTATTTCTCCTCTTCTCTCAGCAGTGAGAGCTGGAGGAAAATTTTTGCTTATATAAGCCTCCGCCAATTCTTCCCAAGTGTTCACTGATCCCACTGGCAATGAATCAAAACCATGTTGCTACCACATCTCTCAATGAAAAGGGGAAGAGTTGCAGCTTGATTACTTCTGGTCACACCCCATTCGACATTTGTGTTGGCCATCCTCATGAATCTTCCCTTATGCTCGTGGGATCTTGGAAGGGTGACACGTGAGCGGTGTTCTTTATATAATGTCAATGCTAGTTTCAGCTCAAAATTGTTTGCTTCAATTGCAAGTTGTCTTACTGCAGAGTACTCCTCTTAGATAATAGGCCTCCAAAAGTCCTCCATAGTATTAGGCCTCTGATTTCTCTCTACTTATTCTTCTTCTTCTGGAATAGCCTGCAATATTTCTCTTTGATTTTCCATATTTCTGGATTTCGAACTGGTGATCCTTCTCAGATTCTGTAGGGTTCTCTCAATTTCAGTGTCGAGAGGTAGCAAATCTACTTCTGGTCTTCTAGGCATTTAAAATCTTCCTGAAAGTATAAATACACTGAGATCAAATGGGGTCAGTGGTATCAAAAATTTTATATCTATTTATGCTTCCAAAAATATCAGTAGTTTTTTCAGCCATTGTTGTTAAAACTGTTTTTGATGATTTTCTTAAATTTTTGTAAAACAAAGAAAAATGTCTAAATTAGCATTTCTCTCTTTTGTCATAATATTGATTTTTAAATTCATTCGATCCCCGACAACGGCGCCAAAAACTTGATGTGACCAAATCATATATATACAAATTTATGTCACCATTACCACAAGACTATATGCTAATTCCCAGTAAAGGCACCAGAAACTTGTTCAGACCAAAAATAACTTGTATCCTTGTAAGAAAAATGGATTTGTCAATGAATTCATTAAAGATTTAGTTTGGTCTTAATACTGCAAGTGCACAGGTAGTACAAGGAATAAAAGTGGACCTATAAGTCCGGATATCGTTCCCACAGAGATTGAAAAGAATTTAAAATTCAATTACCCCAACTACTCAAGTTCCACACTATTTGAACTTTCATTTCATAGAAATTTTAGTAACCGAACTAAGAATTCTACTATCTAAATTTCTACATCTATAATAAAGGAAAAATTTAAACTCCTAAACATAAACTGGACTGAACCAAATTATTGTTGGAAGTGGACATTGGGATTTCACTGCAATGAAATTATCAATTCCTACATCATAATCTAATTTGATTCTATCATAAATTGGAATCTGAATTTGTCAAAGAAGCGAGATAGTATAGTTTAGATTTCTCCTTTAACCATACTTTTCACTGATTAGAGAGTCATATTCATTTCTGATTCATGTTTCTAATCAATTACTTGTAATCAAAATTTCTTTATAAGATCTGGGTATTTTTCTTTTCCAATACTTCATACCCATTTCTTATAACTGCAAATTTCTTGCTTCCTAAGACAAGGTCATTGCTAGATTTCTACAAGATGAATGATGTCTCATCCTTAATATCTTAAACAGTTCTCCCTTTCCTTGATTAGATTTATACTAACACAGGATCAAGATCATTCCTCCAAACCAACAAGAGATCTCTAATTTATTAAATTGATAGATCACTTAACTAATTCTCAAACCATGAGTAAATTGATGATTTATCTAAGTAATCTTTCAGAGCTCATTAGTTCTTCAATATTAGTGCAAGCATGCCCCAAATGTGCCTCATGCTCTCAGGAATCTCCATCTCTGTGTCACTCAGAGGGCCTCCTAGAAATCAGAGTCATAAAACAGTCCTTTTATGGGTATTAGTTACTAATATTGGGAACAGTTCACTTCATGAACATCACCATTCAAATAAATTCAAGATTCTAAACCCAGGAAATTTTCTTCTAATTATGCAGAAAAGACCATAAATAACATCAGATCTTTCCCAGCAGAAGTTATGGTTCAGCCCCGGATCACGGTGAACAAATCTTGTCGGGAAAATTTCGTTATACTTTACCAATCAACGAAAAGAAATAATTCATTTTAATCTGGAATTTCGTGGATTCAAAAATGTCAATGACTTTCAAAAATTTAATTGAACTTCTAAACTTCTAAACAATTCACTATTCCGGATCAATAAACAAATTAAAATTCTCACGCTAAATCTGATCTCTGAAGAAAAGAAAAATAAAGAAAAGAAAAATAAAAAAAAATATAATACAAAAGAGTCCTCAGCTCCCCAGATGCCCTCGTTTTCCTCTCGACTGACTAGACTCTTTTTCTTTCCTCCAATTGTTTCTATTTATAGAGCCCCAGAAGTTTGGGCCCTAAATTCAAGGCTACATTGTGGATCCCAAAAAATTCTGGCCCAGATTGCATTCTTTGTCGCGACCTTGAAGTTTTGTCGTGACAGAGTTTTCAGTCTTCATTGTAGGCCTCTATTGCAGCATGCAGTCGTCTATCAACCTGTTCCCTATGCTCCTTCTTGGATTCCGTCGCAACAGAGTTTCCTTGGTCGTGACCTTATTCTTTTCTTCAACATATTCATTCTGTCGCGACAGATCTTTCTTTGTCTCCTTAACAATCTGTCTTACAAAGTCTATTGTTCTACCCGTTCTATGTCGCGAAAATCTTATGTTTGGTTCCTTGAATAGTTATGTCGCGACATCGACAATTTTGTTGCGACATATTTTCTATGGAACTTCTTCAAATTGGTGCGCGACCGATTTTTATGTGTAACGACATTCGTTTTGGTTCTTGTTGCAACAACACATTTCTTTGTCTTGTCAAAATTTCTATCACGACCCAGAAAGTTTGTCGCGGCGGAGTTTTATCACTACTTAACTTGATTTCTTGTTGCAACTTCATTTTGATGTTGCGACATGGCCTCTTGGTGTTGTCGATGTTTGCTATCGTGACCCAGTTTGTTATGTCGCGACAGAACTTTTCTGTATTCAGCTTATCTTTTTATCGCGAACCAGTTTGTTTTGTCGTGACTAAACTTCTCTTCCTTGTGTTGGAATCTTTGTCGAGACAAAGAAAAGTCTGTTGCGACCTTGATTATCTGTGTTCAACTAATCTCTATGTCGCAACCTTTGGATCCTTGTCGCGACATCGAAACATCTCTTGACGAGTATGCCATGTATTAGTTCTTTTTGTTGCAACCAGGTCGGTTCACTAAGTAAGCATCACATGTCGCGACCTCGTTTATCTGTCACGACCAGATTTTCTTCTTCTTTCGGCGTCACGACTTACGTCACCTTGTCGCGACATAAATTCTTCTTTGAAGCTCTTCTTCTGTCTCAACAAGCTTTTCCATGTTGCCATAATTAGTGTCGCGACAGAGATTTTGCCTTCTGTTCTTCATTATGTCGCAACATAAACTTTTCTGTCGCAGTATTCTTCCTGTATTGATTTTTAATTTCTTGTCTAACAAAAGATACCTTGTTGCAACAGAGCTTCTGCCTTCTTCCTGTTTCATTTGTAGTGATAGGAGCTTCTTTGTTGCAACAATTTCTTCCTTGTGTTGACATCCTGCTGAAAACTTTGTCGCAACATAAACTTTCTTCGTCTCAACTAACTGGTTATATTCTTCCCATTTTATGTATGACAAAATTTGTCTTTTCGCCGGCAGTATCACACATCAATACTCAGACCTTTGTGTTGCGACAAGGAAATTATTGTCGTGACCGAGTTCCTTTTCCATTTACTTGGAAGTTTGTTGTGACACACGAAACTTTGTAGCGACAAAGACTGCTGCAATTGCTCTTTTTCTCTTCTTTCCTGCTGTAATTTCCTCCTTTTTGAATTAAAACTTGCAAAACACAAATTTGGTAAATATTCCATAATTTGGCATTAAAACAGATCTGAAGATAGTAAAAATAAGCCTTAAAAATATATGAGTTTAAGACTCATCACAAATGTAATGGAAAACATGAAAAACGTCCAATCACATTCCATATAAATAATGCAATCCTATATGGAATATTATGTGTCAAGCATGAGATGAGACTTCTCATGCCCAACACCCAAGTCCGGACCAACTCCCTCACACCTGCAATGCCATGTGTGAAAACCAGTCATTGGTGTTTCACCCAATAACTTAACCCATTGGACAACTTTCTCCAACAATCATTTTGTTTTAACACAAATCCCATGTGTTTATTTGGGTTGCAAATTTCAAGGGAGTCTCACCGTGAAGCCCTTTGTTCGACACTTTCCACAGACTTTCATGGCGGATACCTTATGTACAACAAAGAATAAAATTTGGAGTGCTGCCTTGGGGATCTGTGACGGACCTTCCCGGACCTTATATAAAACTCTTGTTTGGAGGATCTGCCGGGCGCTCAACCCACGAACTCCTGAGCCGGCTCGTTGGATAGAGATCTGGGAAGTGAACCTCTTTATTTGGGTTTACTTGTTTTAAGCTGAAATTAAATTTTATTTTAATTAGTTGGGAATTTGATAAAATTTTCGCAACTTTTGTTTCAAATATTTTTATAAAATTTTGTGACATAAGCAGTGCATTTTGATAACCAAATTTACGTGAAATTTACACTTCTACTAATACCTCAATTCCTCCCAACTTCTTTATTCCCAAACTTGCAATAATCATTATCATATTTCCACCAACATGCCACATCAACACTCAATTCTCAATTTATAAATACAAACTTACAAAATTAAGTAGAATATATCTAGATGCATCATATATATGAAATGCATGAATGTTACAAATATACAATTTCAAAATCCAAATATATGTTGTTCAATTACATATCCATCTTATACATAAAGTTTTTACATCATAGGTCATAAATCGCACTTTATATAGACAACAAAATGATGACGTCTGTGAATCTGCGATAACACACA
Organism: Tetrastigma voinierianum; assembly: GCA_016808115.1. Taxonomy (NCBI): domain Eukaryota; kingdom Viridiplantae; phylum Streptophyta; class Magnoliopsida; order Vitales; family Vitaceae; genus Tetrastigma; species Tetrastigma voinierianum. The sequence goes on along the minus strand of JAEQBH010000376.1, from coordinate 96,711 downwards.
ATGGAATATAAACCTTCAATGAACAAACAAGTTAGTGCAGATATATATCACATACACTAGCATGACAATTTATCCATTTATTTTATGATTTCTTTCAAAAACTATGTATATCCTTTAATTATTTTAACCATCACGGGCGATTTAAAAACTAACGTGACGTGAAGCTTACTAAGTCATCTCAACCACTTTCGTTGCAATTTGCGCATGTGCCGTGAGGCGCTAAAGCTTATCAGCGAACGCTACAATGCGAATTTGCGCATCGCGGTGGCAGTGCTAAAACTCTAAACGACTCTGGCGGAATTTCTTGCATCGCCCACGTAGTGCCAAGCCGCCACAAATAACCCGACTCACGTGCGGGGTATGCGTAGCGTGGCGGCTGCTCTGAAACTAGCGCTCACGGGACGGATTTTGCGCATCGATGGCGTAGTGCTAATTTTTTCTTTATTGTGACTATGGGCCCGAATTTATTAACGTCAAAATGCATAATCACTAAATCTCATTATATCTTAAGAAAGAGAATATACATGGTTTTTAAAACTACATTTACTTAGTGTCAAAAAGCACAAATCTAACTGTTTTGGAACTACAAAAACTCTCTTTTCAAATATTTCTTTTTAGATTACTTAACTACCATATTCATTACCAACATCAACCAATTGTATGAAGTGGAAAGGACCTTAAGTGGTAAACCACTTACCTTGCAGGCATGCTCGATCGAGCTTCTACGAGGCTCAGTGGACGTCGCTCTGAGTGCGTCACCTAAATATTCATCATCGTTACTAGTGAAAAAAAAAAAATTCAATTCTCAACTATAAGGTCAGAATCTCAATTAAGATATTTTCTCTATATATCCTCATAACTTGTTTCCTACTCAGAGACTCTCTAATCAGATTTTTATGTAAAGTTTTAGTTTTTTTGACCGCAGGGGATCGCCACGTGGTCAGTTTAATTGCTGAGCTTGGAGCAAAATTGTATTTTTACTCAAAGCGAGCTTGACCCTGTGAGCGGTGGTGCCACATTTGCTCAGGCTCAGTTTTCATCAATTCTTCTTCCTCTGAGTTCACTTATATCACCTTCTAGTCACACAGTGCCTTTTTTTCTTCACTCATTTGAAGCTATGGTTCTAAGGTTTCTTCTCCAATTGGAATCACCCAATTTGGATCACCAAAATTCAAGTTATTGTATTTTATATCTAGATTACTCAAATTGGAAGAACAGAATCTGCACATAGCTCCACTTGGAAATATTTCTGGGCACTCTGGGGTTAAACTTTTCTTGAACTTCCTTCAGATAAGTTGTTCCCCTAGAAGTCTATTTTACCCAGAATTTTGAATCACTCAATTTGGATGAGTGAAACTCCACTTATGACCAAAACACTACAACCATACCCAAAAACGGAGAGCAAATCAGTGATGAGCTACACGGTTCACCTTTCAGTCCCTTGGGGTGCTTAGAGCTAATTTGCTCTTGGTCCCTTCTATACATTGTAACAGCTATCTCTTATGGTTCTTTGCAAATTGGAATCAATTCATTTGGATGACTCTAAAAATAGATTTACTAATAAAACAAAAACAGAGGTTTTACAAAATTTTTAATGACAAATTCGCTAAAACCCAACATTCTCCTTTGTTTTTTTTACAGCCAATCCTCAAAACAAGTAGCCACCTCAATAATCAACATGAAATTCATTCAAAACCACTCCATAACACTTGTATTGGTGGTTTGGAACTCCATACAACAAAACCCTAGGTGAAATCTTATGAATTCACCCAAGGTCCACCAATTCTTCTGTATCATATAATTTGATGATTCCATGTTTATTTTCCACCAATTGAGGTTTTAACTCTCATAACCCAACAAATTCAAAGGTTTATGTGATCTTTGCAAAACCTAGACCAAAGAACAACTAATCTCATACCAAACCTTAAGAATTCAATTACCCACATGATTCCAAGGCAAACATACAGATTTTGGTCTTCTCATATTATTACTCTCTTATCTTGGCCTTTCTTTGCTTTCTCTATTCTCCTCCCTCCTACGTTTTTGCCCAGCAAATGAGACCAAAAATATGATTTTGGTTTTGTCTCATGGATATTTATAACCTCAAAATTCTCCAATTTACAAGTTGATTATAATTCTAATAATGCAATTGTAACTTGTTTTATTTCTATTATGGCCCATCTCTACTTGTTTTATGACTTACATGTCCTTTATGAATCAGTACAATTGTACCCTTGCACTAGCACCAAAATTCCGGGTTCCATAATTTATCATTTCTAATTTCATCTCAAAATATTACATTGGACACTTAGTGCTCTTATACACCTTCTGACATCATGAGCGCCTTTCTCTGGGACGGGCGTTCTGACCAATTTAATGCGGTAACCTTGAATTGGTAATTCTCTAACGCCATGAGATTGAGTAATCTAATGTAGAATTTATTTTACTCTCAATCCATCTTTTAACAGAGGTTATAGATGAAACTGAGGGTTTAAATCGCCCTATCTTGCTTCACCCAAACACGTGATTTATTATTATTATTGTTTTACTCTGTGCCGTGAGTCTGATTTTGACGTTGTCCCATTTCGATCTCATACACATTCACTAGAATAATTGAATAACCAACATCATGCACACACACCCGACTTATTATCGATGTTACCGTGCATATGAAATGATTTATGTCATTTCATGCTATGTCATGCTACATGCAACATTTATAAATTCCAAATAATTATATTTCCTACATATAATTTCCATTCATCAACAATTTCCATGTGAATACATCACGCAATCACATATTAACATGATTTTTACACACAACAACATGTTATTTATTTTTTCAACAATAACCACAGCTCCTTAAATCTTGGGACCCACATAAGCGGGGCACCTCTCGGTCCGCTTCCTTGGCCATGGAACATCTTTGGTTCCATTCATCTTGACAAATTACGGTGAAATCTTAGAAAAACTTCGACAAAACCGAAGACATCAGTCGAATTAAAACTAAACCTCAACCCAGTCCAAAACCAATCCTAAAAAATTTCCAATATTCAGTCCCAAAATCTTAGGACTAAATCATGAGGCGATTCTTTATTAAGAAACGCCCATGCCATTAAATAGCCTTTAGGATAAAATAATCAAGTATGAAAATTCCCACACCTCCACGGAATTTGTGAAATTCAAGATATTGGTACTTACTGGCGTGGCAGTGATGCGATGGATCGACTTTACTCGGACGGTCGGGATTCGGCGATTGAAAATACTAGGAAAATCCATTTTTTTTGTTTCTCTCTCCTTTCTCTCTCTCTCTCTATCCGATTTCTCCTCTCTCCCTTGTTTGCCTCTCTTCCTCTTTTTCTTTTCGTTTCTCCTTTTCTTTCCATTCCTTATCCACCGCACTTCCTTCTCTCCTTGTTTGTTCCTATCTCATTTCACTTTTCATTTTACATTTTCCCTTTTCCTCTCATTTTCTCATCTTTTTTTTTCTCTTACCTCCTTCTAGCTTTTCATTTTAGTATGGATCAGTGGAAACTTCCCACTACTTTCCTCTAGGCCACTTGTCATCACCATATTTTCTTCCTTATTTTCTTTATTTTCTTTTCCGCTTTTGACCCATCGGGTAACACATGTCTTGCCCATGTGTTATAACATCCACATGATTATGCCGTATGGCACAAACCACAGTGCCTAAACGTGAAATTCCGTCTGTCTCGAAATCCGAAAAAATTTGACAGGGTAATTAGATTTCACAAGACGAATTCAATGGTGAAGTCCATTTCATCATCCAAGAACTAGAAAATTTTTTGTTTTCAATCGAAATTACCGTTTTACCCTTGTTGAGAAAAAATGAATTTTTCCCGGGTTTTACAAATACTATTTAATTTACTAGTTAATTGTGCTTTATGTAATTAATACTTGTATATTTATATAATTGCAGCTTTGTTGAGTCATAAGATGTCATCTCGGATATGTCGTATCTTTCAAGAGAGACTACATCAAGATGAATCTGGGTTGGCATTATACAAGTGATTTCGAGATCTATGTTAAGGATGAATTTCAGGTAAATTAATGTTTAGGTTGCTAAAACTTGTGTATTTTGTTGATTTAAATTTTAATAAAAGTGAAATTGCTTTAGAATTATGTTTGAGATACATGAATGTTGATATTATTAAAAAAGCTTGATCATATCAAATTGATGTTGTTTCTATTATGCTTTTTAAGTTGTATATATTGAGCATTTTCAAATAATGTGAATGTGAGTTGACATGAATTGGTGGAATTTATTGAGAATTGGTGAATGTACATTAAAAAACATTGTAGGTAATTTTTGGATAATGCAATTTTTAGGGGAGACTCTGTCAAATTTTTTTAAATATGTGTGTGTGTGTGTGTGTGTGTGTTTGAGATATTTGAATGTTGATATGATTGAAAATACTTGATCATATCAAATTTATGTTGTTTGTATTATGTTTTTTAAGTTGTATATATTGAGAATTTTCAAATAATGTGAAGTGAGTTGACATGAATTGGTGGAATTTATTGAGAATTGGTGAATGTACATTGAAAAATATTGTAGGTAATTTTTGGATAATGCAATTTTTAGGGGAGACTCTGTCAAATTTTTTTTAATATATATGTTTGAGATATTTGAATGTTGATATGATTGAAAATGTTTGATCATATCAAATTGATATTGTTTGTATTGTGCTTTTTAAGCTGTATATATTGAGAATTGTCAAATAATGTGAATGTGAGTTGACATGAATTGGTGGAATTTATTGAGAATTGGTGAATGTACATTGAAAAACATTGTAGGTAATTTTTGCATAATGCACTTTTTAGGGGAAACTTTGTCGAATTTTTTTAATATATATGTTTGAGATACTTGAATGTTGATATGATTGAAAATGTTTGATAATTTCAAATTGATGTTGTTTGGATTATGCTTTTTAAGTTGTATATATTGAAAATTGTCAAATAATGTGAATGTGAGTTGACATGAATTGGTGGAATTGTGAGAATTGGTAGATGTACATTGAAAAACATTATGGTATTTTGGATAATCCATTTAGGAGACCTAAATAATTTTTGAATTGTGCATCTTGTTGCTTTATAGTATAAATACTATGAGTGGGAGGTGTTTGGAATGGGATCGTTAAGAAATTGTGGGAGGCGGCTCACTGATAAGAATCTTTGGGACATACTTCATCGTTGGAGGAAGGCGGAAAACCTTTTTGTGTTGTGTCGATGAGGTGTGAGAGTTGCGGCATTAGTGGAATGATGTCTCATTCCAATCAATGAGAGAGCGTCAATCAAGAAATCGTCATAGTGAGACTGGTGGACCAGGATTTGGAATGTCACGACATAGTTGTGAGTCCATATCATTAGCTAAGCATGTAAGACGGATTATAAGATGATATTTTTTTTTTAAAACTATCTCAATTTTTGCATATCTAATATCTAATGTGTTTATTTTAGGAGATAAAGGAGGGTGCCCCACCGAGCAAGGTACGACTCTTTCACGAGACCCATATGAGGAGAACTCTGAAGGGATCGTATGATTATATTGATCAACGTGCAAGACAAGTGGGGGTAAGTGCTTAAAAAACCTAACTAAGAAACTGCTAGTTTCATATGACATTTTGTTTTAGGGGAAGATACAAGAGCTAATTGCTACGGAATCCCAAGATGAATCTAGAAACCAGGTTCTTTGTTAAAGGAAGATGAGGATCGTATATTCCTACAAGCTGTTGAGGTTTCATCACATGGCAGATACATGTATGGGACAGGTCGAAATAAATCATCTAGCTTTGCATCTGATGCCTCTAGATCCTCAGCACCCCTCGAGGCTTCTCATCAACAAATTAGAGAGCTTGAGTCAGCACAATCTCAGTTGCAAGAGGAAGTGTGCGAGCTACAAAGTAACATTTAGTCATCTGATAAGTTGAGACTTCAAACCAAGGAAATGATGCGCCACATGATGGAGCAGATGATGGAGGAGAGAGAGAGGTTTCGAGTTGGTTAGTTGCCCCCAGATGGTCTAGGCACAAATTAGACACAGTCGCCATCAGATGCTTAGTCTTGAGTATATCACGTTTTTTAACGTTTAATATTTTGTGTTCTTTAACATTTGGACATCAATCTTGACTTTTAACGTTTAATACATTATGTTGTTTTCTAACATTCGAACCTCGATCTTGACTTTTAATGTTTAATACTTTGTGTTTTTAAATTTAAATGATAAATATATTTAAACTTATCATATATATTGTGAAACCCCCAACCTGGCACCCGGTGTCAAACGAGGGTGTCATTTTTTATTTTTTTTTATAAACTGATAACCTTTAAGCTTGTTCATTCATATAATGTTAAACATTTACCTTGTACCATATTATGTAGCAGTGGATTATAAAATATATACAAGCTCCACATATGGAAGTATTCAACATTTACAATATTTACATGGTTTACAAAAACAAAACATATACAAAAATAGACCAAAAGGTCTTTAGTAGGCACCTAGTAGTGTGTTGGCCTTGGTTGCTGATGTGGAGTGTCCGGACTTCTCGTTTCCGCTTCTCCTGTACCTACACTAATGAAACACCCATGCTAAGCTTATAGCTTAGTGGGAATAAACTCGTGGACGACCACTAACACGGATCATCACACTTCTATACACATGCATATACATCTAACATATCATATCATTTAAACATGTTTATACATAACTTCATGTTACTAATCCTTATCATGTTACATTTCTTATAAACGTTCATATACATTTCGTATGTCATATTAATCTGTTGTTTATTCATGCACTGCATAAACCTTAGTGAGACCAAGGAAACTATAAGGGCAGTGTACTCACTACGAAACAGGGTCTGGGCCCGAAGGCGCTATTATCATTGTGCAAGATAACCTGTCTCTCAGGCGCTGTTATCGTATGAAACTGATGACCGTATAAAGGCCCGAAGAAGGTATGTGTGAAACGAGGCCAAGCGATCGAGTATGTTGTAGACTTGTTTTTCCCTAATAAACATGCCCATCTATCCCTCTACGGGTTCCTAAGCGAGCTGATCCATGTGTATTTTATGTTCAGTACATATCTCATATTCCCGAATAATTATTTCATCCGGTAATCATATACGATATTTACAATCATTTATTCGTATCTTTGCATTTTTCATATTTCATTATATGCATGAATAACTATGGTTACCATGTATGCTTATGAGCTATTTACTATCATTCCAATTTCATCAAGCTATATATGTATGGATTCTGGACTCAAAGTTTGCAAGTCAGAACATCCGAAGCGGAGTTCGGACTGAAGAAATTATGACCATCGAAGTTGAGAAGGCTTCTGAACCCAATGACTACGAGCATAACCAGCAGGGCCTACTGTTTTCGTGATTTTTGGACCTAATAAGAGTTCCAATTTCATCAATCTATATATAGATGGATTCTAGACTCAATGGGCTTTCCATAGAGTCCAAGAACATCAGAAACGGAGTTCGTACGAAGAAATTATGACCGTCCAAAGTTGAAGGTTTCCTATGAACAATGACTACGACCATAACCAGCAGGGCCTACTATTTTTCATAATTTCTGGACCTAATATGAGCTCCAATTTCATGAATCTATATATGGATGGATTCTACACTCAAAGGGCTTTCCATAGAGTCGAGGCTGTCAGAAACGAGTTGACGAAGAAATTATGACCGTCCGAAGTTGAAGGCTTCCTATGAACAGTGACTACGAGCATAACCATCAGGGCCTACTGTTTTTCATGATTTCTGGACCTAATATGAGTTCCAATTTCATCAAACTATATATGGATGGATTCTAGACTCAAGGGCTTTCTGAAGTCTAGAACATCCAAACGGAGTTCGGACAAAGTGACCAAGATAAAACATGGGTTTGAGAAAAATTTTGACAGCATCTCCCCTAAAACCCCAATATTTTCTTAATACAAATATTCCTCAATTAAGGATTACAATCAACCAACCCACGTCCAAAACACAATCAAACAATTCCCAAAACGCATATAGGGGAAGACTTATGATTTTCTAACCCCATCCTACACAATTAATGGGTTAGGAGAGTTTCCCTGATCTCAAAAATTTGGGAATCCATGCCCAGTTTCCATATAACCCTCGTCAACCACAAAACCAAAACCAAAGAAACAACTCTAAATCTAGTCTAAAACTGCCAAACACCACCAATCTACCAAGTAGGGTTCTTTTAGACCTAAATTCATAAAAAAAAAAAAAGGGTTTATGGTTTGATTTTTCCATACAAAAATCCATACTTTTCCATACAAAATCATAGCATTCCATACTAGTGTACAAAAATCCATACCTTTCTTGGCTTTCTTCTCTTCTTCCTCTTCTTCTTCTCTCCTCCTCTTCTTCTTCCACCCGTATGAAATCTCTTCTACCCGTACTGTACCCTCATTGTCGATTATGGTTCCCATGTCGCTTCTTCCATACAGTGATGTTGCCAAAGCACTTTTACCAGAGGGACTTGCTTGTTCCGTAATTGTCTTATTTCACGATCTAGAATAGCTTTCAGCTCTTCATTGAAGGTGAAATCTTCTTATACTTGTATATCTTGAACTGGTAATATGTACGAAGTGTCAGAACGATATCTCCGAAGCATAGACACATGGAATACATCATGTAATTTGACTAATTCTAGAGAGTGTAACTGATATACTCTTGGTCAACTCTTTCTAAAATCTCGTAAGGGCCAATGAATCTTGGACTTAGTTTTCCTTTTCTTCCAAAGCGAAGTTTCTTTTTCCACGGAGATACTTTTAAAAACACATTATCTCTGACTTCATACTCTACATCCTTTCTCTTCAAATTAGCATAAGACTTTTGTCTATCACTGGCATCTTTTAACCTCTCCTAAATAATCTGAACTTTTTCTTCCATGTCTTTTACTAAATCAGGACCAATAATCTTATGCTCGTCCAACTCTGTCCAACACATAGGAGTTCTACATCTTCTTCTATACAGGGCCATACCAATACTAGACTGATAACTATTGTTATAGGAAAATTCCATGAGTGGAATATACCTATCCCAACTTCCCAGAAAATCTAATACACAGCCCCGAAGCATATCTTCTAACTCCTGAATCACTCTTTCAGACTATCCATCTGTTTGTGGATGGAAAGCAATGCTAAAATTCAGTCTCTAACCAAAAGCGGACTATAATTCCTTCTAGAATCTTGACATAAACCGTGGATTGCGGTCAGACACTATCAATATGGGAATCCCATGTAATCTGACAATTTCACTCGCATAAAGTTCCGCTAGACGATCCATGGAGTAGTCAAGTCGAATCGATAGGAAGTGGGCAAACTTGGTCGATACGTCCTGATTACCCAGCGCATCATGTTTCCTTTGGGTGAGGAAAACCGGATCGAAATCCGTAGTAATGTTATCCCGCTTCCATTAGGGGTGGAAGGGGATTCAATATTGGATGGTACTTGGTGTTTAACCAACTACTTGCTAACGATCAGACACTTAGACACGTACTCAGAAATGTCCTTTTTGTCCCATAGCCACCGATTAGTCTTGTTTCATATCACAGTACATCTTATTACCTCTAGGATGCATGGTAAATATCGTATTATGAGCCTAAAATAACAACTTTTTCTTTAGCTCTTTATCATCCCGAAAAACATGTCTTGTTTTGGAAATACAAACTCCGACTTCTTTCACTAAAGCTTCGGTCTAGTCCCCATCTCTAACCATCGTAACACTATTAACTCTTGTCATTTTACCAGCATCAATAATCATTTGCTTTAAGCGGGTTTGCGCTTCTAGTTGAGCTAACATAGCTCCATCATCTGCTAGTCTCCAATCATTGTACTATAGTGACATTGCTACCACTGTCTTTCGGCTTAAAGCATCGGCTACTACGTTAGCCTTTCTGGGGTGGTAGTCAATGATGCAGTCATAATCTTTGAATAAATATAACCACCTTCGCTGTCTCAAATTTAACTCTTTCTGCGTTAGCAAGTACTTGAGACTCTTATGATCGGTGTAAATTCTACATTTTTCCCTGTATAAGTAATGTCGCCATATTTTCAAAGCAAACACTACCACAGCCAGCTGCAGGTCGCAGGTGGGATAATTTTGTTCATGTAGCTAGTATGCGGGCCTTAAGCCACCACTTTTTCCCCATCTTGCATTAACACGCATCCCAAACGATTACTGAAGCATCACTATACAAGTATACTCTTTTCAGTAAAAACGTGTTATCTTGGTGCTTGACTAACATCCCTTTCATTGTTCAAACTATTCGCTACATTTGTCTATCCACTCAGGCTTTATTCCTTTCCTAAATGCTTGAGGCGAAGCTATGTGAAAAGCCTCTCACAAAAAATTGTCTATAATAACCTGCTAGGCCCAAGAAACTTCTCACCTCGGTTACATTTTGAGGTGGTTTCCAATTCATAATGGCCTCAATCTTTGTAAGGTCAACTCTTATACCCTCATCTTTCTGATATGGCTAAGAAGGAAACTTTCCTTTGGCCAAAATCACATTCTTTGACTTAGCATATAACTTCTTTTCTCTTAGCGTCTGTAGGACTATTTTTAGATGTTGTTCATGTTCCTGTGTCAGCAGAATACCACTGGGATGTTGTCGATAAAGCCGCACAAACTTATCCACATAGAGGTGGGAATACCACATTCATTAAATCCATGGAATGCTTTCTGGGTGCATTGAAATGCGACCCTAAATGGCATTACCAAAAACTCATAATGGCCATATCAGGTTTTAAATGTGGTCTTCGGCACATCTACTTCCTTTACTCTCAACTGATAATATCCAGATCGCAGGTTGATCTTCGAAAAGACACCCACTCCTTTCAACTGATCAAAAAGATCTTCGATTCTCAGCAATGGGTACTTGTTTTTCACTATCGCCTTATTGATCTGCCGATAATCAATGCACATCCGTAGAGTGACATCTTTCTTTTTCACAAATAAAATAGGATTTTGAGGCGAAACACTAGGTCGTCTGAAACCGCACTATCAAAGCTCTTGTAGCTAAACCTTTAACTCCTTCAACTTTGTTAGAGCCATCCTGTAAGGTGCCCTAGACACAAGGGTTGTTCTTGGCACAATTTCTATGGATAAGTCCACCTCCCTCTCAAGGGGAATACCTGGTAACTCTTTAGGGAATACATCTGGAAATTCTCTTACTACTGGTATCTTTTCCACTTCAACTTTACCTCTCTTGGAGTCAAGTATCAAAATGTCTCATATCATTTTCTTATAAATCTCCTCGCATGCATGGCTGAGATCACATTAGACATTACGCTGGATCTAATGCAATATTATCTCCAGGACTGATCGAGCATCTTAACCTTCGCGTCTTTTGTCCCTGATGCGATGGCTCGGTGTTTAGTCAACGATCCATTCGAAATCAATTGAGCTCACCGAATGGTAGGTTATCAAATCGTGACTCTCTTGTATAATAATGGGGCAATTTACGTATATGATATTCACACCGCGTTGTGTATGACGGACTAGTCACATGCATGTCATATCTTATTTCTCCATTCTTTGTTACTTTAATCGACCATGCTCCATTACACACATATCGGTGGTAGATCCAGGGATCGATCAATGCATGCATCTCAATATCATATAAGAAAATATACCAGCTATAACCTCAGGAGCATCCTGATCCTCACGTGCCTTCATAGCATATGCTCGTGCTAGTGCTGTAGGCATAGGACGATCCACTGTCTCTGAAACTATGCCTCCTCGTCCTCTATGATGAGATGGGCCATTACTACCCCTACCTCGATCACGAGTCAAAAGTGGTGCTGCATATCTTCCTCTGCCACTTCCTTGTTGACTTCTATTATCTCTTGACTCTTGAGGACACTATGCTATCAAATGCTCAAGGCTTCCACACCGGAAACACCCTCTTGTATATAACCTGCAAACACTCGAATGCCATCTATGGAATGATTAAATTCCTCGGATTTCTCCTCGTCCAACAAAAGTATCTTACCCGCGACCGATACTGCAGGCCTCCTCGTTTTCTACCTTGCAGCCGAACCCCCAGATCGACTAGCCGGGCGGTACCCTAAGGCTTTTTCCAAGAGGAGTCCCCTCCTTTCAACTCGAGACTTTTCATCATTGCTTCCAATCTCTCCACTTTCATCAGTAAAATTGACCAATTGGATAAAGTTCACTTGTCAAGAGAAATCACAGTGCTATACCTCGATGGAATCATGTAGTCCATCGTCAAATCGCTTACAATCGAAATGCCTCGTTGAGGACCGCTTCCTGCTTATTCACGAGATGGCTGAACTCTTCTCATACTCAACCACGATAAGTTCCTTTGTTTCCATATTTAGGAACCTAAGCTTCCACTGACTCATATACATGTCCTGTGTTACAATTTCGCCCTAAACTCTTGACAAATAATTCTATGTCATGGGATTTGGAATCCCGGGACTTTGAGCACCCGCTTCACCAATCATATGCCTCACCTTGCAATAGTGAGACTGCACATGATGCTCTCTAATCGGGAGGACATCTAACCTCTTCCAATACCCTTTCTAGCTTTTCTAACCAGAATTCGACTTTCTCTGTCTCTTCCATGCTCAACCCATGGAATTCCTCTACTCCATGTCTTCTTACTGTGTCTATTAGAGTTTTAGGAGCGGTCAATCTATCCAAGACCCGAGCCATGTCCTACGATATTCTCAGCAAGGCTTCCGTGGGCTCATTAGGTACATTACTTTCTAAAGGCTCAGAAGCTGATAACTCTTGTTTCCTTGGGTTAACACTCTCAGCAGCTTCTTCAAGACGATCCATCTATACAAAACACAAGGACATCCACATCATATGTCAACACATTACTTAACATAGGCATGTTTATCATATAATCTATCTAGAAAGTTTAAAACGTGTCCAGAAATGCCTAAACCTAGGCTCGATAATATTCAAATCGTGACGCCCCAACCCGCAAGACTCTGTCAAGCTCCATCATTTTTTATTTTTTATTTTTATAAACTGATAACCTTTAAGCTTGTTCATTCATATAATGTTAAACATTTAACTCAGACCATTCAGAAAGTAAACGGACATAAAATATATACAATCTCCATATATGGAAGTATTCAACATTTACAATATTTATATTGTTTACAAAAACAAAACATATACAAAAATAAACCAAAAGGTCTTTAGTGGGCACCTAGTTGTGTGTTGGCCTTGGTTGCGGATGTGGAGTGTCCAAACTTCTCGTTTCTGCTTCTCCTGTACCTACACGAATGAAACACTCGTGCTAAGCTTATAGCTTAGTGGGAATAAACTCGTGACTCCACCATTAACACGATCATCATTAATTTGTATACACATGCATATTATCTAACATATCATATCATTTAAACATGCTTATACATATCTCATATTTACTTCTTCATATCATGTTACATTTCTTATCAACGTTCATATACATTTCGTATGTCATATTCAAGTCATTTGTTTTATGTTTCCATGCCCGCATAAACCCGTAGAAGTGGATAAAGGAAACTATAAAGACGCCGCACACAGCGAGACAATGAGCATCTATAGTGGCCTAAGGCGCCAAAAGTATCATCAGATGCAGACAATGACCATCTATATGCATCAAGCGCTGCCAGAATGACCCAAACAAGTGCCAATCGATCAATATGTCATAGACTTGTTTTCCCTATTGCATGCCCGTCTATCCTCTACCGTGCTCTAAGGCATAATCCATGTGTATTTTATATTCGCATATTATCTCATATTCCCGAATAATTACACATCCCAGAATCATATGCAATATTTACAATCATTTATTCATATCTTTGCATTTTTCATATTTCATTATATGCATGAATAACTATGGTTACCATGTATGCTTTTGAGCTATTTACTATCATTCCAATTTCATCAAGCTATATATGTATGGATTCTGGACTCAAAGGGATTTCCATAGAGTCCAAGAACATCCGAAACGGTTCTGACGAAGAAATTATGACCGTCCAAGTCAAGGCTTCCTATGAACAAGGACTACAAGCATAACTAACAAAAATTTCCATCGTTTTTCATGATTTTTGGACCAAATATGAGTTCCAATTTCATCGCTTTCATAGATGGATGGATTCTAACTCAAAGGGTCATAGAGTCCAAGAACATCTAAAACAAGAGTTCTGGATGAAGAAATTATGATCGTCCGTCAAGGCTTCCTATAAACAAGGATTCACGAGTATAACCAATGCGCCTACTGTTTTTCATGATTTCTGGACCTAATAAGAGTTCCAATTTCATCAAGCTATATATGGATGTATTCTAGACTCAAAGGGCTTTCCATAGAGTCTAAAAACATTGGAAACAAAGTTCGAACGAAAAAATTATGACCAAGACAAAAACATGAGTTTTTTGAGAAATCACAAGATCTCCCTAAAACCCCAATACTCCTTAATACAAATATCTCTAATCAAGGGATTACAATCAACCAACCCAAGTCCAAAACAACCAAATAATTCTCAAAACACATATAGAGGAAGACTTATGATTTGCTAACCCCATCCTACATAATAAATGGGTTAGGAGAGTTTCCTAAGTCTCAAAATTTTGGGGAATCCATACTTAGTTTCCATATGACCCCAAATCAACCACAAAACCAAACCAAATTTTGTCTAAAACTGCCAAACACCACCAATATACCGGCAGAGGCTCTGCACCCAAATCAAAAAAAAAAATATTATGGCTCGATTTTTCCATACAAAAAATCCATACTTTTCCATACAAAAATCATAGCATTCCATACTAGTGTACAAAAATCCATGCCTTTCTTGGCTTTCTTCTCTTCTTCCTCTTCTTCTTCTCTTCTCCTCTTCTTCTCCTACCCGTATGAGCTTTCTTCCTTAGACCAAAAATAACCAAAAATGGGATTTTTTTTGTCTTATTCCCTTTTTATACTTAATTTTCCTTTTATTTACACTT
The DNA here is from genome assembly GCA_016808115.1 of Tetrastigma voinierianum. NCBI lineage: Eukaryota > Viridiplantae > Streptophyta > Magnoliopsida > Vitales > Vitaceae > Tetrastigma > Tetrastigma voinierianum. The sequence continues at coordinate 81,691 of JAEQBH010000376.1, read as the reverse complement.
AGATCCTCAAAGTCCCCTTTATTTGAAAATCAAGTTATGCATATTTCACTTTAGTCTATAACCTTTCTTTCTTATGACTTTGTGTCCTGTCTAACAAATTACAAATTTACTCAGATCTTCAGATAAATTCTAAGTTTCAAATCTTTCTCACTTAGCAAAATAATAATTGCTAAAAATTTAAAAATGCTCTTATAATATACCCTAAATTATATTTAAAAACGACTAAATACAGTATTTTCTCGTATTAAGAGATATATATATATATATATATATATATATATATATATATATATATATATATATATATATATATATATATATATAATGTATAAGTAATAATTATTTATTTATGAAATATTAATAAATAATTAAAATGTTTATAAATTGGTGACCACAAGATGTGGTCACAAAAACATAGACCGTTATTGTGGTCAATAAGAAGGAAACTATTTTATGGTATATAGTGACCACCTTACAACCACCAAAGTGGTCGCCAATCTTCACCGCCATAATTTAACCACCACCAAAATTAGTCATTATCTGTGACCACTTTGTTGTGGTCGTTCAATTTAATGACCACATTTTTTGTGGTCGTTATCTGTGACCATTTTGTTGTGGTCGCTCAATTAAATGACCACATTTCTTGTGGTCATTATCTGTGATCGCTCAATTTAATGACCACATTTCTTTTGGTCATTATCTAGCGACCACTCATTGCCAAGTATCTCGCACTACTTATTGCACAATTTAATAACCACATTTCTCGTTGTTATCTCGCGACTCACTTTACAAGGCCACTCAATTTAATGACCATATTTCTTGTGGTCATTATCTGTGACCACTTTGTTGTGGTCACTTAATTTAATGACCACATTTATTGTGGTCGCAACTTGTGACCACTTGGTCACTGATTTGTTTTTGTGACAAAATTTTCTAAGACTACACATTGTAGTCACTGAGCCGTCACTATACCTCTCCAACGTTTGTGACCACTTTTTGTGGTCATAATGTTGCTGTTTTATATATATATATAGTGATGGGAGTACAGCTCACATGTTTCAGGAAGGTTCTAGAATGGGTATCAATCTAGAAAGTGAGACTCACAAGTATGCTGCAACATGGACACGTGAAACACGGCTGTGTTGTATGCTCATCATCCCCCCTCAAGTTGGAGGAGGGTGATGAGAGTCAACCAAGCCCAACTTGGATATACAACGAAAGTAGAGAGGGCCAACAAGTGATTTTGTGAAAACATCAATTGACTGATTAGCGAAAGAGACATGTTCAAGAACAAGAAGCTCAGCCTTGAAGTTGTCATGAATCAGGTGGCAATCAATCTCAAAATGTTTGATGCATTCGTGAAAAATCGGATTATGAATGATGTGCAAAGCAGCTTGATTGTCACAATGAGGAGAGAAGTTAGCACGTTGAACTCTTGTAGAAGAGAGGCACACCACTGAAGGTCACATGTGGTGGTGGCAAGGCTGCGATATTCTCCCTCGGTCAAAGAGTGAGAAATTGTACTTTGTTTCTTGGTCTTCCAAGAAATAAGGGCGGGGCCAAGAAAAATGCAAAATCCGGTGATTGAGCTACGAGAGTCTGGGCAGGAAGCCCAATCCACATCAGAAAAGGCCTCAACCTGATGAGAGTTATCACTAGGGTAAAACAGGCCCAATGATGGAGATGATTTGAGATAAAGTAAAATATGAAGACCAGCATCCCAATGTGATTGTCGTGGAGCAGCAACAAATTAACTAAGTTGTTGCACGCTATATGAGATATTAGGACGTGTGAAGTTGAGGTAAAACAGGCGGTCGATAAGACGCCTGTTAGCAACAAACTGATGGCCCTTAGTCAGCAAGAGGGGGGCCTGAATCAACAATAAACTGATGGCCCTTAGGCAAGGGTGTAATGGCTGGCTAAACTCCCAAGAGATCAACATCTAGAAGAAGATCAAGAATATATCTGCGTTGATGGATATATGTGCCGCGAGAATGGCGGGCAATTTCTAGGCAAAGGAAGTACTTGGCATAGCCCATGTCTTTAATAGTGAACCGAGAATGGAGAAAATCCTTGGCTTCCAAGATAGATGATTCATGTGAGCCAGTAATGAGAACATCATCAACGTAAACGATGAGAGCCAGAAAATAAGTGGTAGTAGACTTGATGAATAGACAAGGATCAAAATACGAATGTCGGAAACCAAAGTCAAGAAGCCTGGAGGAGAGTTCTATATTCCATTGTCTAGAAGCCTGCTTTAGGCCATAAAGAAATTGATAAGGAAGGAAAACTTGACCTGATGTAGGACCTCCTCATCTAGAAATCCATGCAAAAAAGCATTGTTTTTGTCAAGTTGATGCACCAGCCATGAGTGAGTAGTAGCGACTGCTATAAGTATACATGCGTTATAGTGGCTAATTTGGCCACTATAGAAGCTATCCAAATAGTCAATGCCCTCAACCTGGTTGAATCCTCTAGCCATAAGACGGGCCTTGTGTTTGTCGATGGTGCCATCTGGATTAAATTGGTCTTGAATTCTTACCTGGAGGAAGGGTGGTGAGCTCCCAATTCTGATTAGCCTCAAGAACCTGAAGCTCTTATTGCATGGCCAAGCGCCATTCAGGAAGTAGATAAGCCAAGGAGAATGAGACTGGGTCATGTAGAGAAGAGACATAACCGAAGAAATAGAGGTAATTGAGGGACATGTGGGAAAGGGCAACGTAAGGAAAGGTCAATGGTGTATGAGGAGAGGAACAAACCTGAGAAGATTGACACATTAGTAGGCAAAGCAACGGAACAATTGGTGATGAAGTCGCGGAGCCAAGCAGGAGGTCGTCGTAGTCGAGGGTTGGGAAGTGGGGAGTAAGGAGGAGAAGGGGGGTAAAGATGCTGGGTGTAGAGGAGAAGAGAGTGGAGGGGGTGAGTGGTTAGTGCATGGGGAGGAATGGGAATTGGTCTGTGGAGAGGGTGGGTTCAAGGAGGGGGGAGAAAGTGGTTGGGTGCATAGGGAGCAAGGGGAATTGATACGTGGGGAAGGTGGGATCAAGGAGGGGGAAGAAAGTGGATGGGTAGAGAGAGAGATGTCTGAGAGTGGGAGAGGTAGTAGAGATGAGGAATTAGAGGAGTGGGGCCTAGTAAGGAATGTGGTCTCATGAAACACCACGTCTCGGGAGCAGAAAATGAGTTTAGAATTAAGATTGAAGAGTTTGTAGCCTTTTACACCATCCTGAAAGCCGAGAAAGATGCAATGAGAGGCAGGGGGGCAAATTTATCCTTGTGAGGGCGAAGATTGGTGCCATAACAAATGCAACCAAAAATCCTAAGATTAGAATAATCCGGAGGATGCTCATAAAGACGTTCGTAGGGTGTTTTCCATTCTAGAATAGAAGATGGAAGTCTATTGATGAGGTAAGTAGCCATGAGAATGGTGTGATCCCAAAAAAATTTTGGTAAAGAAGATTGAAATAGGAGGGCTCGGAGGGCTCGGGCTAGTTGTAAGAGAGTTTTGTGGTTATGTTCTACAACCCCATTTTGTTGAGGGGTGTAGACACAGCTCCTTTGGTGATTAATACCATGGACTACGAGCAAAGACTGGAACGCTAGATTTGTAAACTCGGTTCCATTATCTGACCGACGAGTTCGAATATTTTTATGAAATTGAGTGGCTACCATTTTAACGGGGTCGTAAATAAATTGAAATGTCTTACATTTACGGAAATACATGAGTCCAGTAAGAAATTTCAACCATATCCACAATGATACAATGATAACCATGAATTTTGCATTGTTGAGGCAAGCATAAGTGTAAGGACCCCAAAGATCCACATGTATGAATGGAGCTAAGGGAAAAATGCAGTCTAGGTCGCTTTGCTAGAGGGCAAATCTCATAGGAATGCATAACAGAGGACATGTTAGAGAGGAAGGGAATGTGTTTTAAGGTTGAGATCGATACATGCCAAAAACGCTTGTGCCAAAGTAACATCTGTTGGTCTTTTTTATTGAATGAAGCCACAACATTACAAGAACAAATGGCATCATGCACATTAGAATTGGCAAGAGAAGAAAAAGAGTTATGAAAGCTGGTATGGTCTAAGACATAAAGTACTACCATAGCCTTGCCCACAGCTAATGTCCCTTTAGTCTTCAGGTCCTGCAAGCAACAAATGGATGAGGAGAAGGTGAAACACGCATTAGCTATCTTGGAAAGATGATTCACAAAGAGTAAATTGAATTTAAAAGTGGGCAAGTATAAAACATGGTAAAGAAAGAGGTTGCCAGGAAAAGCTACTTTCCCAACTTGGTGAACCAAGTGAGTTCCTCCATATGGTAGAAAAACTGGCAGAGTGGGTCTATTGCTTCAACATCAATAAGAAGAGTGATACCATGGCACATGTAATTCGAAGCCCTGACATGAGTGTTGTGTAAATTGTACCGTGAGATTGTGGGCTAGTGTTATAATTGCAAAGTAGCTCAGACAAAGGTGTGCTCGGAGCACAATTTCTAATTCATGTACTTTGCGATTTCCCTTTGAATGATGGTCGTTATGTCCATGTTATTGTGACTATCATCAACCGCATTATCTACTTGGCTAGTCTCTTGGTCAATAACACAATTATGGCTTCAGGCAAAGACGTACTCAACTGAAATTGCCTAAATAAAGAGTATCTCTTCGCTTTTTTTTTCAGAGATTTGTACCAATCTGGGTATCCATGTATTTTGAAGCAATTTGCCATGGTATGGCCTGTCATTCCGCAATGCTCATAGTGTAAGTATTCCTTACTTTGAATGAAGTTCTTCGGTGTTCTGGGGAGACCCCTCTTTTGCCTAGATATCCTCGAAAATTATGATGCATCTGTGAGGCTTCATTTGCAAACCTAAAAGGAGTTGAATTCTTGTTGCCATAGTCCGGGTGATGGTAAAATGCAGACTTGGTGAATAATATTGCCATCTCAAGATTTTTTGCATTTGTGACTTGATTCATCCTCTGCTTTTCAACCTTCAAGATCATCAATGCTTCTCATATCAAGGCAATGGATCTATTAGAAGCGATTCGATCCTTGAATGATCAAACACTTCATTTAATCCCATCAAAACTACATCACTCTATGAGTTTCATGCAAACAAGACATACTACTGCCGCCTCCACAAACACAAATTTCAAAGATTGATTCCAAGCAACTCGGCCATCCCATAAACGTTTAAGTTTCGAGTAATATCAGTCACCGACATTACCTTGCAATGTATCATGATTTCCTCTATGTATTTGATGTATCATATGTCCATTATCATATTGAATCCGCTTCACTTCACCTACAAATCTCGATGAATTTGCAAAGATGAATGATTCCGAAATATCCTTTGATATAGAGTTTACTAGCCAAGAAAACACCATACGATCTGCCTTTTTCCAACCAATGTATTGTTGCGAATCCAAGGCCGGGAGGTGGTCAGGGTGCCTTCGATAAACTCGAGCATAGTTTTGGCTCTAAAGGAATTTTAATTTGGACTACTCCATGATAGAAAATTTACCTACCAATGGTACGTAAAACTAAATTCATGCCCTGATGATTTGAAGTCATGCGACCATGGCCTCATCCTTTTGAAATTTCGAAGAGTTTTCTTCGATTTGTTGTTCTCCATCTTCAACGTTTCTCTCTCTAGGATTTGCAGAGAGTATGACTCGTTCGACTCTCAACATCCAGCCCTCATTCCTATTTTCATTTGAGCTTTATGCCTTTGTCATTGGTTTCCTCGAGAGAAAAAAATCACACACATAATCTCCCCCGTAAATTCCGATACCATGATCAGAGAGAACTGAAACTGAAAATTTATTGATGCAACTGTATTCTGTTACCAAACAAACGGTGAACTACACTACTACTTATAAAGATGGGAGTACAGCTCACGTGCTTCGGGAAGAAACTAGAATGGGTATCAAGCTAGAAGGTGAGACTCATGTGTATGCTGCCATGGCCACGTGAAACACGGCCGTGTTGTATGCTCATCAGAGGCTCCGATCAAGCTTTGGAGTCCAATCTCACAGTCGACTCACAACTCACAACTGATCTAGGACTTGGGAGCATGAGAAATTCCTATTCAATATCCCTTTAATAGACCTTAGGTCATATCACTTATTATATTAACTTTGTTTATTTTTCCCCTTCTTCGATCTTCATTCTCAATTGAAATTCATGTAAAGATTCACGGGTTGGCTCCTCTTTTCAAAGGAATCTTTGACTCATTGTAAAAAAATTTAATGTTAAATTGTGGTTTTGTCCATCAGATTCACAGGTTTTTTTTGGATTTTAGAGAATGTCTGGTTCATTAGAATAAACTTTACTTTGATTGATTTTCTTTATGTACTCTTGTTTTTCGATTCGCTTTCCTAATTTTGAGATTCTCTATAGGAAGTTTCATATTTTACTGTGGCTCACGAGTCCAACCAAGCCTCCGCCGACATCCCATATGTACCGTTCTTTACCCATTCTCCTGCTGTTCAGGATTCGTATCCCATTCGGGCGTGTGGTAAGCCACGAGACAAATATGACTTGGCCGAGTCGTGTGGGAATCGGCCGATTTGGCGCGGTGAGCCACGAGACGGATATGACTCGACCGAGTCGTATAGCCACGAGGCAGGAATAACTGATAAACAAGAAAAGCGATCTGAGCTAGTTGATTCTGGGCAAGAAGACCAACAAGAAAGAATGAAATTTTTTGCAGAACAGAGGCTTGTTATTAGAGAAACTCATTTCATCTTTCAAGGGTAAGTCCAATGCCATCATTGAATTCTCCGAAAAAGAGCTAATCAAGGCAACAAATAATTACAATGCATCTACAATTTTCCATAGAGATGGTGTGACTGGAGGCGGCACAACGATCTTTGGAAGGGGTAGATTGATTCGTTAGGAAATTTAAAAGACGCTTATCGATATAATTCTTGAATTAGCAGTAAAGGATATCACCGCCGCCGCCCAAATGGGTGCCCACAAGAACTCATTGAAGTTTTAGGATGCCTGCTAAAACTAACTCGCCTACCCGCTTGGCGAGTTTCCAATCAACGAAGTCCTCTCGCACCAAATCTTCCAAACACTGTCTTAAAGTGATCAAAAATATAACATGGAAGAATAGATGAAAGATACGTGGACATCTCACGTAGTTTCATATCTCATTTTGATTAAAAATATTTTTAATTAAAAGGGAATGAGGAAGAGGGTCAGATATTAGACATGGCAAACCGACACGTTTTTTGCATGTTTGGGTTAAGTACAATCATATTTTGATTAAATTTATGTCAATCTCGCATAATTGCTTATCAAACAGATCAGGTTCGCACCAATTTATATAATATAAAATTGACTCGAATTGACGCCTTTAATTATTATATAAATTAATATTCAATCAAGATTAACCTGTTTAATATATTATTTTAGTTAAATATTAATGGGTTAATTATGAATTAGCGGTTTATTTAAAATTATCAAATTAATAAATTCCAAGTTATAAATGTCGTGATCGCGGTTACCCAACGACCGACAGGCCATTGCTCAATTCGATAATTTCGATAATTCATCATACGTGTCAAGTTCGGTTAACATAAGAATGACGGGACAGTTCATATTTAATTTGATAATTTTGATAGAATTATCATACATGTTGTGTTCAGATTAGTGAATATAATAAAATACATATGTATTGACATGATCGGAATACTACACGCAAGCACGAATTGCCACCCCTATAATATATAGAGAGAGATATAGGGGGCAATTTTAATTAAAGGGTAAAGAGGGGACGAGAGGGAGAGAGAGAGGGTGTGGGGCCGGATGGGGTCAAAGGGAAAGAGAGGAGATAGTTTGGGTCAAAATGAATCTTCTTTTTAAACAACCAGTGAGTGCATGACGTTAGCATTGTCAATCAGGCTGCACCAGAACACAGAAATATTAAGGCATACTATACTTACAAATATTTGTTTAATAATTCGATCTTTTAATTCTTCTAATTTTCATTTAAATATGCCTACAATTAAATTGCTCATTTTGTGTTTCTTGATTTGAGTACAATTCGCTTGATTTGTCAATAAGATATTTGCATTGTTATTATCAAGAAAAATATATTTCAAATCGTTGAACCAATATCATTGCATCCATGTATTTTACACATATCTCTAGGTCCACCAATAAAGGATTCCGGAAAAATAATTTGTCGTCTAACTTTATTACCTTGTGTCTCACCAACATGAACACTATCAACAATTCCTTGATATAATTTACTTTGGATTTCATGTTGTTTGTTACGAAAAAAAATCTAATCTTAATGTTTCAAATTTGATATACATATCTACTATGTATTGTTGTAAAAGGTGATTCGTATGAAGTAATATCGATCTATCATGTTCTCTAATTTGTAGCTTATAACAATAATACTCCCAACAATAAACCTCATTTATTTTCCTTTTATTTTGTAAGGCTGTGTAAAAAATAATGAGATAAATATAAAGCAAAAGTAAGACAGTTATGATTCATAAGGGAAAAGCAAATGATAAAAGAGATTGCATCTATGCATACCTTTGCTTTCTTTGTCAAATAAATTTGTAATCGAAATTGCTTTATAGGGATTGATTACAACATTGCCATCACAACGATATTACGGGTTGCTTTTGTTCATTCTTTGAATCCCTTGGCACCAACCACTATCTCCACAGGGTAACAATAGAGGATATTGCAACGGATCAAAAAAACCATAATAATATTGGACTTTATGGCTTTGGCCAGAATGGGTATAAACAAAAATTTCTCTGCCTATCTTATTTTGACAAAAATTGTTTTCAAGTTCATTGTTTTGAATCCATATCGCAACAACCTCTGATGTCGAAGGAGTATTGTAAACTCTTTGATCTAAATCTACATTTAATCTTATTTGAATTTTGTAATTTTCTAAATTAGATATATTTCGTAGACCCCAAAAAAAGTTACTATATGTATTAACTTTTCAATATAGCAATTATTTTTTTGTATAATAGACAATCTCATTTTATTTGACAAATGCAATCAGTTTTCAATTTCATGCTCAGGCTCATAAAAATAAAGTTATAAATATGATGGGTGATCTTCTAATGGTAATAATTCATTAATAAAATGATATACTTGACCTTCTACTCGAAATGTAGACATACCTTTATTTCTATTCTAAAGATTTTTATCATATTTAACTTCGAAATATGTGAAAGCGAAATTGTTGTTGTAGGTTCTAATATATTTTCGAAATTCAATAGCTTCCGTAGATTTTGATGTATAATAATATCCATCCATCATAACAATAAAATCTTTTTGTTTCATACGAATCTTTTTTGTAATGACAATATTTGCAAGAAGGAATTGTTTCTAATATGCGGTTCGTAGTTCCATGCTTAACACGTTCTTTCCTATTTTTGGACAATTATCTGCAATATTTTGTAATTCTACATGACTTAGCAAAGTTAACTAAATTATTGAAAAATATTTATACATAACATGACAATCATTTTAGTAAGATGGACAAAAAGAAACTCACCAATTTCAAAAGAAGTAAATTTATTCGTCTTTTCTTTTCCTTTTTTGCTTATTAAATCCCTAGCAATGGCATAAGCCAAATTCTCCATAGATAATGAGATTGTTGGACTTTGAATTAGATATTGTTATAAACACATAAGTTGAAATGTAAAGATAATCCTAAGAGCGAGTACCTTGTCTATATAAGTTATTTGGTTAATCACAATATATTTCTATTCTCATGGGGATTTGCTAAAAGGTTGAATATAAGTAAAGATAATATAACTGAATCAATTATACAATAGTGTCCTACATTTAATTTATAAAAGATAACTTTCGCTATCATTCATTTTCTCTCGACATAGTCATTTTCTATTTACTACTGTTTAAAAATTCACCATGACCAACCAAAAGTTATCTATTCACCTGGCTCACGGTCGACCGATGGTCAAACCGTCAATCCAAGGACAATAAATATATTATAAATATTTTAAAATATATAATTAATAATATTTAAGATATTATTTTTTTATTTTTTATATAAACAAAGATTTTAAAATATGTATAATGTTTAAATATGAAACATATTAAAAATGGAATGTAAACTTATTTTATATAAATATATAATTTTGTTAATATCTAAATAATTACAAATGATAAGTGAAATGAAAGTTTTGCCTTTATAACTTCATTTTCCCATGTTCAAATCCATAAGCCTATAATATTTAATTTAATTTTTTTTAGTTACAAGTCTTCTAACCCTACAAGCTTTCTAATATTAAGTAAAACAACATTATTTCAATGTAAAAAGCATCAAAACAATGTCGTTTTAACTTTAAAAATTATTTAACTAACTCATCTGATAAAAACGGTTTTCGTGACGTTTTGACCCCGATTTACGATCGTCGACGATTCGATCGACGTGGACCGACCGATCTGATCGATCCAATTTTTAAAACATTGCTATTTACAACACCCACCGTCTTTAGAGCACTCCCATTTAATCAACGCTACAAAATACCTTTTCTCATCTCATGTAATTTAATTACTCTCTTCTTACTCCCCATCAAGTATATGCATACTCTATGTCATGCTCCGCCACATCAAAAAAAGATCTTCCTCTCTTGAGATTTTTTTTTTTCAATTCTTTTCTCTCCAAGTTCTTCCTTGCTTTATTGTCTTTTTTATCAATCCATAATTGTATCGATCTCCGTGTATAGACCTAGTATTGATGGATCCGTAAAATAAGATAATTAAAATTTTAAAAAACTATAAAAAAAAATTTATAAATTATTAAAAAATAAGTAGTTTCAAATAATTAATAAAATAATTTTTATATTTACCACATGATTTAAATATTTCAGATGTTAATTTCATAATAATTACATGATATTCCAAAAGTACAAATTATTTTATTTAAAATATATAATATTTCTTTTCATATATTCATAAGATTATTACAATAGATTTACAATTTTTTATTTATCATTTTAACCTAAAAATAAAAAATAATTTTATTATATATTTATTTAATTTAATATCATATTTAAATATAAATGTCGTTTTTACATTTAACTAAACAATTTTTAGAAATAAATATATTTATTTAAAAACACTTGACAATGAGTTGGGTTTTATTCATTTGGCCTATTAATTTCTATTTTTAAAACTAATTTATATTAAAAATTGAGAGGCTTGGTATTTAAAAATAAAATAAAACTCCGGCACTCTGTTTTTCCTCCACTTTTCCCCTTTCCGTCTTTCACATTAACGCAGAGTCGCAGACTCAAACAACCCTCTTTCGTCACCGGCCGATCTCCTTTCCTCTCTTCCTTCACTTCCATGCAAAGGCAGCTCAATCCCCAATCCTATCGACGCTACTCTCTCTCGCCTTCCTCCAAGTAATCTCACCCAACAGACATCGAAGCGGCCTAAATTTAAAACCTCGCTCTTTTTTTCTCTCACAAGGAGACCCAGCTTTCTTCTGTTTGATGCACGAGCTTTATTTTTTTTTCTTTTGACTTTTGGGTCATTCGATACAATTTTTTTTTTTTTTTTTGCATATTTGGTTGTGATAGGAAATACTGGATCGAGATTCTCCACTGGAGATTCCTACTTTTTACCGGACTCAGCGATTCATCCGGATTCTCACTTCCAAATCATTCTTGAGTCTTTTCCCGGCTCTTCCGCTGTCCCAAACAATCTCTACCTGCAAGAGAATCTACCTCCTTTTTTTGTCTTCTTTGTTCATTAGCTACCACCACTCCCCACCCACTCCTTTATCTCTCTACATTCCTTTGACTCCTGTTTTGTGCTCAGCAAAGGAGAGTAAAACAGTTGGTAGTATAGTATTGTAGCGGCAAATCACACAATATAGTATAGATAGACGAAGATGTTTGGAGAAAACTAAAAAGTGGGTTTATTTCAGAACACAGACTGTTTTGGGAAGTTAATTACAAAGCAGCAAGAGAGGATCACCGGAAGGTCGGCTGTCAAAATGGGCTTCAATAGAGACAAAGTCGTGGTTGTAACCCTCAACCACCATCGCTAAGCACCACCATTTCAGCTCTTAAGTTATAGCATGTCAGGGTTTCTAGAATAGAGAGATTGTAACCGTCAACCACCATCGCTGCCACCAATTACTTCAGCCTTAAGTTATAGTGCATGCACAGTTGTAAATTTATGGCTAGAACATGTGCCATAAAATATTACAATTTCAACACAATAATGAAAACGTTCAAACATATAAGCATGATATATTGCAACTTTAAATAATAAAGAAATAAAAAAGAAATGTTCAAACAAAAGGAGTGGTTTGGCAAGGCTAGTAAATGGTCTGGTATTCATTTGAGTATGTGGTATCTAGGGGGATTAGACGGAACAATCACTAGAAATGGTTTGATAGCACACAGCACACTGTATGCCTGTATTTGTGGGCACGTGTCTGGTAGGTGGGACAGGTGTTCAATATAGAAGAACTTCTGCAGGATGAGTCAGGCAATGGTAACATCGTGAACAACAAAAGATTGCTATATTATGAGATAAGATATCGAACTGAAAAACTTTTACTTGGGCAAACTCTGTTTTCTTTTCATGCCATATGTATTCTGAAGAGATACTCAATTTTTTTTTTTTAATCTGTTACAATATGTTATCAACATGTTTACTATAAAATGGAATGTAATTGATAATTCACCTAGTAAAAATAAACTGTAATTATAATTATAAATTTAATATAAAAATCAAATCATATCTTAACTGTGATTTTAAATACTACTTGAACATATGTTTATAAAAAAAAGGATAAAAGTAATTTTTTTTTTTTCAAAATAAGGCTATTTTGACCCAACACTGTGGGTTTAGTGGACAAAAAGGCTATTTTTGAATATAAAATATAAATGAGCCTATTTTTACATATTTTCTTTATGTAAGACGCGCAAACTCCTGAACTCTTTCAGCTGCCTTCCTCACTCTTGTTGGCTGTTACTTGTCACATTTTCATGTCCCTGTATGAAACTATTTGCAATTCGAAGAGTAGAAGAAAAAGGGAGATTTAACCCTTCATTGCCGTCTGAACAATCGACAAACACAAAAGGAGATTTGAGCTGTTGATTATGGGCAAGAAATAGTTACTTGTTATTAGAGCAACCTCATTTCATCTTTCAAGGGTAAGTACAATCCCATCCGTGAATTCCTGTAAAAAGATTCATTACAACAAATAATTTACAAAGGTATCTTACAATTTCCAGAGATAAGGATCAGAGGTTATTGCTGCCAGCTTGTCTTCGAGTTTATCATCTCCGTTAAAAATTTAAACATTTGGCTTACAGAGATCCCTTTGGCCTCATGAGCGATATCGCCACCGTCGCCCAAATGGTGTAAATGCATCAGATGTTTTAGGATCAAGGTCAGTGGTCGCCCATTGTCCATTACGCGACAACCACTCCATAATCAACCCTACCAACCACATCGATATCGGCTCGACTGGATATAAAAGCACAGCAGCGTGATACTAAATCTTGCAAAGGATGAACTAGGTCAAATTACCAGACACTGACTCTATTAAAATTCAGACAATCAAACTTTAAAGCCTCATAGCTCACTGTGTTTTCAACTCTATCCAAAATTCGTATCATGAAAATTTTCTTCAATGATTCTAATCTTGGCCATTTTCTTAAAATACTGCTTTCGTGACTAATCGGCTTAGTATCAATGCTTTCATTTTCAACTCAATTTTATTGAATTTGGTTGAATTCGATCAAAACAATGAAACATTTTTAATTGCCGATTCATATAAAATGTTTAAAATAATAATTCATTTTCTTTGCTGCAATTTGTTGCCTTATTCGTAACTAAACGCTGCTTCCCTGTTAAAAGCCAATGTGATAAAACAAAATTTTTCTACCTACTGTGTCAGGCCCAGAGATCCTCCGAAAAGCCAAAAACACACAACTTTCAAATATAACCATGATATCAAATCAAAACAATAAATAAATAACAACACAAGTAGATTCATCCCAGTGCTCCTCAAAGTCCAAACTCCAAAAGGCCAAGGTTCCCAGGCTCGAGAGAGGTATGTCTCCTACTCCCTCCTTCCCTTCTTCTCCCTTCTTCCTTCTTTTTTTCATTGAAATGCAGAACAAGGGTTTTTCGCATTGGAAATGAGGAACAAGGGTTTCTCTTCGCAACCCACTGGCAAAACTACTGCTAGTCCCAGATGACGTAAAAACGAAATTGTTTGATTTTATTTATTTATTTTTAAATACAACTCAAAACGATGTTGTTTTAAACTACGAGAATCCAATATGGCGTCGTTATGGATAAATTGTCACTTACCCAAATGACATCGTTTTGGATAAGTGACAACTTATTCAAAATGACCTTGTTTTGGACTATCGCAGTCCAAAACGACGTCGTTTTGAGATATCTACATAATTTAAAAAAAAAACATTTGATGGCTAAAATGACATCGTTTAGGCCCTAGAAAGGTCAAAACAATGTCGTTTTGGTCCCAAAAACTGTATTTCGCAATTCCAAATCCTCCAACCCCCATTTTTCTTTGTTTCCAACCGAAAAATGCACCCAAACCCTACCAACCTCAATATCAACCACATAGAAAAGAAAAACCAGAAAAGCAATAACGCTAGCCAACAAATTGTTGTAAAAATTATCTTAAAAAAGTCAGGAAACTCCGCCCTTCAAAATCGACCAAAAATTATGACGCCGAACTCAGAAAAAAGATGTTATGTTTCATATAAAATATTTTTTTTTTGTTATCATTATCATAAGTATCCTTCACTGAATGTTTCATTAACTATATGAATAATGTTAAATACATAAAAATTGTTTTATTAAATTTTGGGTTTTGCTTAATTATATATATATATATAAGAGAAGAGTACATATATATATATATATATATATATATATATATATATATTTCTTTAATAATTTATATATAATATTTTAATACTTTTAAACATTTTAATCATCTTATTTTTGTATATTCTGTCGATACTTGATCGATACATCGCGATCACGTCTCGGACCGGGTCCCCGAGTCGCTGATCACAATACCTACTTCCCTGAACCATGCTTGGGGATGTCGTTTTGGAAACTCACCTACCGACACCGATTTATGACTTTCCAATCTACGGAGTCCTCTCTCGCAGAATCCGACCTTCCAAACACGACCCAGAAAGTGATCAAAATATTACATGGAAGAATCAGTTGAGCATAGCAGGGGAGATTGCTCATGTAGTTTCATATCTTCATTTTGATTAAAAATATATTTTTAATAATAAGGGAACGAGGAAGAGCGGCAGATATTAGACTTGGCAAAATTTGATACTATTTGTGAACCCTACACTTTTTTTGCATGTTTGGGTTAAGTACAATCGTGTCTTGGTTAAATTCTTGTTGACCCGTATAATGCGTTTAATAAACATGTTATATTCGTGTCAATTTACATAATACAAAATTGAACGGAACTGACATCTTTAATTATTATGTAAATTAATATTCAATCAAGATTAGCATGTTTAATATGTTATTTATGTTAAATATTGATGTTAATTATTCATGGTTAATTTAAATGATCAAATTAATAAACGGGTTATAAATGTTGTGTCGTGTTACTCAATGATTAATTAGGTCGTGTTTGAATTTGATAAATTTGATATAATTATCTCAAGATATAATGAGATTATTATTTCGAATAGAATGAGATGTGATAATTATTGTGTTGTCATGTGTTTGGTGACTTCGGATAAGAAAACGGGATTAGAAATGATAGGGTTTAAAAAATAGGCACGCAGGCCCACTCGCCAAGCCCAAGAAAAAGGTAAGCCCAGTGAGACGCCCGAGCCCTGGCACCGGCCCAAAACGGAAGTCCGATTTGTTCGCCCCAAGGGCCAACAGCATGGACAATCTGAAAAGTCCATGTTCTGTAAATCAAACCAAATCCCATCAGTAAGGGAAGTAAGATAATTTCCAATAACAACTTATCCTATGAAACAAACCGAATCTCACCAATGAGGGAAGTAGGATAATTCTCAATAACTGCTCCCCCATTATCCCTTATTTATCCAATAACGATAAAGGCAGAAAATACTCCATCCAATGGGAAAGAATCCTTACCACCATCCAATTGAGAAAAGCACAAGCTATAAATACCAGGTCATCCCATCGGTAAAAGGTACGCAGAACATTTGCCCCTTAAACAGTTGATCTTTTCTCTCCACAGGAAGGAACTAACTTAGGCATCGGGCGACAACAAAGTAGCCCTCCGCCGATCCCTCTTGTTACTTCTATTTTTGCAGTAAGCGTTGAAGATCCAAAGCTGGACTGTACCTCAACTGGCAGCCCTGCCTCGCCCCATCCATCCCAACAACACGCCCAACCTAGTTCCGAACAAACAGCATCACGCATTGAGCCGGCCCGGTGGAAATCTTACGCCCATAAATAAAGCCGATCTTTCAAGAATCGCATGTATTAACGGAATACAAGTAGGAGTCACGCCAATCCTTCCAGAATGCAAGACTAGCCAGGCGACGGATGCTGCACCTCCTGTAAAGCCCAAGCAGACCGGTATGCTAACACTCCGACGAGGTGGAGGCGCTCCGCTGTCGCCAACAAACACTGGGTCGAAAGAGTTAGAACAACTCACCCGGCAAATACTACTCCCTCGTGAGCCTCGCCTTGAACAAAACCATATAGCCACGAGAGCTGCGAGCTCAGAGCCCACAGCCGCCGAATAAGTCATGAGCCACGAGCCAAGTAGCCAGGAGCCCAAGAACTCGGCTCAAACAGCCATGTAAATTACCTGGTACCAAGAAATTTTGCGAGCCCAGCCAGCCTAGTCCAAACAAGCCAAGTAGCCACCGGAGCCCGCAGAGCTTAGGGGAGCCCACGCCCCGCCCCCCGAACAGCCATGTAGCCACAGAGCCGCAGCCTCAAGAGCCCGCAGCCTCTGCAAGGCTGGTGCAGCCACGGAGCTGCAACAAGAGCCTGCCAGCCCTGCTCGAACAAAGTGTAGCCACGAGCTTAGCCTCAGAGCCCAAGAGCCCGGTCGAACAGCCGCAGCCACGGAGCTGGCAGCTCAGTGGAGCCCAGCAGCTCAAGACGCTGCAACATTCGCCCCCAAACAACCGGGATCTTTCTCCAATACGAGGGAACCACTAGACAGTGACGACGGCAGCCCCGATCCTCTCTTTGCTTGTTTTTTGAAGGAGCAGCATCCAGAGCTGCCGGACCACCCCAACGGCAAATTTCCAGCCAGCCCAACGATCCCAACACTCCGTACCCCGCCCGGCTGAAACAGCATCATCACTATAGCCACACTGTGGGAACGGACAGCCTTTACAAATAAAGTCGATCTCTCGCACCGATGGTATCAACTTGAACACAAAGGAGCCGCGCCTAATCCCCTAAGGATGCAAGTTCCGCGAAGGGCAACACGTAGCCGACCTCCAGCCGCAGAACCATACACGATAACACAAACGAGATGGAGACACTCCGTCTCACCAACCAACGTTTGATAGAGGAATTAGAGCAACTCACCAGGCAGATGCAACGACCGCGGGAATCGCGACAAGCCCAAGAAGGTCATAACACCACCCCTTAGGAAGAGAAGCCACACTGCCCTCCCGAGAAGCGTGGGCGTAGTCCAAATGGAGCCAGGGGCATGGACACACTCTTAGCCCCACAAGGGAGCCGCAAATCCATAATAACAACGATAGGAACTTGAAACGACCAGCCTAATCTCCTCTCGCAAGGAACGGGGAGCAATCATGGGGAGCAGAGGTTCAGCAGAGTCCAACAGAGTCACCATTACGAAAGAAGCTGTCAAAGGTCGAAAGGCCGACTCTATGGACACCTCCGGTGCGCGCCAGGACCGAGTCGCTCACGGTCGAGGTACCCAATTTCCCTTCCATCAAAGTTCGACGTCGCAAATTGAAGCCGCTCGATGGTGCGATGATCCCGGCCGACCACCTCAACACTTTATAAGAATCAAATGGAGCTACGGATGTCAAGACCCTGAGTACTATGTGAGCCTTTCGCTATCACGCTAAAAGGCCCTATTGTCGTTCAACAGCTCCCCACCACTTCTTCGCCTCCTCATTCAAAGAGCTCTCCATCGCTCTTTCTCCTACTATTGGGAACGAGAACGTGCATGTGAAGCCGAAGTTACTACCCCACAACCATAAAAACAGCCAAAAGAGGGAAACCTCGGTGTCATATGTCCGTGAGGTTCAACGCCGAGTCCGTGAAGGTAGACGTATCGATAAGAAGCGTTCGCTATCACCGCATTCATCACCGGGTTAGAGTGCAACCAAAAGACTTGATGTTTTCCATATCCAAGAATCCACAGGCAAGCATGGCTGAGGTGCTTGCCAAAGCGGAAAAGTACATAAACGGCGAGGAGGCCCTCATATCCAAGAAAGAAAGCTCTTCAACCCACAAAGAGAGAAGCAGGACCGACAAACAACAGGGACGAAGCCCCAAAAGACAGAGAAACCGAGAAAGATCCCCAAAGAAAGACAGGGAACGGTCCCCAAAGAGACGCATAGGTGTCAGAGACCGCTTGGGACCACCTCAACCCGAGTCAAGCAGAAGGCATCCTACTCCTAAATGCTCACCCCGACAGCCCACAAGATCGCAGGGTTCATGCGGAAGCATAACATGAATGGGCCTCGAGGTGGCCTATTACCGTGACAGGCTCGATCCTACCAAAAGAGATAACACGAGGTATTGTGAGTTCCATAGGGACCACGGGCACCGAACGGACGATTGCATACAACTCAAGAAGGAGATAGAATATTTAATTCGGCACGGGTATCTCCGCCGCTTCGTATCCTCCGAAGGTCAAAATCAGGCGTAGCCACCACCACCTCAGCAGACGACAACTCACTTGACCAACGTACCCTTTAGGAAATTCACGGATCTCAAGAGGATTTGGCAGGAGGTGTAGGAACCAGCCCGCTAGGAAGGCTTCTTACTCTTGCATAGCACCCATCAAGAGAGGTAAATGGAAGGCTGCGATGTCCAAACCGCTCGACCGACACGCCATAACATTTCGTATTCACCGAGGAGGTGCCAACGATCCAACACACCCCTGGGCAGGTGGCTAGGCTAAGAAAGTCCACCTCCAAAGCCCCAACGATAGAAACAGAGGTCTCCACCAATACACCATCCCACGGCTGGATAAGATGGCATCGAATGTAGGAAGCTTCGAGCCAACAAGACCCCACCGCGAGATTCTCTCGGAGAGAAAGTGCTACCGATCAATACGCGAAGGCTCACTTTCGAGACCCCGCCGTGCAACAACTACAAAGGAAGCCATAGTAGATGCCCCATCTCGCTTATAACATTTTGTCAAGCGTAATTCTCTTCAACGCCAGCAGTGCGGCCATTCCCTCCACTTACCACATGATGATCAAGTTTCCTACCACAGGTGGAGTAGGAATGGTTCCAGGAGACCAACGCGTGGCCAGGGAATGCTACTTGGCATCCATGAAGAAAAAAGCGGTCGACAACATATACATAGGCGAGCTCAACATGCGCCGACTTAGGTAAATACCCTAATCTCGAGCCCTGGAAGAAGCCGGAGCCCCGTGCGCATAGACGATAACCCCCGAACACCCCGCCTACATCCGGCTCCAAAGAAGGTAAGACCCCGTACATCCCCTTTATTCACTTCCTGAAACAGAACAGGGATGTCTTTGCGTGGAAGCAGGAAGACATGGGAGGGATCGACCCAGCAATAATCACCACGTACTAAACGCCGCTCCATCCTTCAAAACCGCTCAAGCATGGAGCTTCGTCGTAAAGGCAAAAGCAATAAATGAGGAGGCTCGCAAGCTCCTCTGGGCAGGAGGCACAGAGGTAAAGTGGAGTATCCTAATGGTTGGCCAACGCCGTACTTCGGCCAAAAAGCGAACTCGCAAATGGCGACTCGTGATCACTTCACCGACATCAACCGCATGCCCAGCGGATGTTTTCCCCTTTACCGCAGATCAATCTCAATGTAGATGCCACAACCGGCCATGAACTCCTCAGTTTCATGGATGCTTTCTCCGGCTATAACCAGATCAACATGGATCCCGACGACCAAGAGAAGACCTCATTCGTCACGGGGCAAGGGACCTACTGTTACCGAGTAATGCCCTTTGGGCTAAAGAACGTAAGAGCTACCTACCAGAGGTTGGTGAATAGGATGTTCCAGAAGCAAATAGGGGCATCCATGGAGGTTTATATAGATGACATGTTGGTAAAATCGACCACGGCCGAGCTCCACATAACTCATTTGTCCGAGGCATTCCAGATCCTAAGAGAATATAACATGAAGTTGAATCTAGCTAAATGCGCTGAGCTTTCACTGAAATTCGGTTTTATAGTCAACCGAGGAATTGAGGCAAATATAAACAAGATAAAAGTCATGGGCTCGATGTCACACCACAAACATAAAAGAAGTACAACGCCTAACTCGGGAAGAATAGCCGCTATGATACCGAAACCAAGGCCAACATAGATGCTACCTTTCTTCCAGTTCTAAAGAAAGCTTTCAATGGGATACTTAATATTGCAAAGAAGCATCTAGCAAAGATTCAAAACTTATCCGAGCTCTCCCCATTTTGGTGAGCCCTCCTAAGGGGAGCTCTTACTCAGACTCGACAAGCCGATTCTCACCAACGCCGTCTCGTAGACAAAGGATCGGTGCACAAGATCTAGTCTACTATTGCAGCCGAGCTTTGAGAGGAGCAGAGGAGAGGTATCCAAGGATGGAGAAACTAATCCTTGCGTTAGTAACCACGGCCCGGAATCTCCGACCTTATTTTCAAGCTCATACCATTGAAGTCCTAACAGAGCACCATTAGCGCGTGCCACAAGCCAGACCTTCGGGAAGATCATAGCGTGGACCTTAGAGTCGGTTTGTGCTCGAAGCATCGGATATAAACCAAAGAACGCAATCAAAGGGCAGGTCTTGGCAGACTTCGTCATGGAGTTCACCCCGTCCAAGCTTGCCGAGGATACGCGAGAAAATGCCCACCCTCCTCATCCGAACTCCGCCCATGACTGGTCGCCAATGCTCAAGGGAGCTGCCTGGCACTCGACCTCCTGCAAGGAATAGACACTGAGCATGCATCATATTTGGGTTCCAAGCTCCACAACGGTGCCACGAGGTCACATCGTGAGGACTCCAACCCTCGCCCATTCAATGGAAGTGGACCAGCTAGAAGTATGCAGCGACTCCCAGTTGGTAGTAAACCAAATAGAAGACACGTACGAGGCCAAAGGTGAAAAATTGATCTTATACCTTAGAAAGGTACGGGAATTACTGAGGAAGTTCGTGCTAGTGCAGGTCCTGGTTGTCATACCGTGAGCAGAATTCCCAGTGCATGCCCTAGTAAAACCGGGCAACAAATTCTCTCACCGATGGGTTTAAAAATAGCGCGCAGGCCCACTAGCCAAGCCCAAGAAAAAGATAAGCCCAGTGAGACGCCCGAGCCCTTGACGCTGGCCCAAAATGGAAGCCCGATTTGTTCGCCCCAAGGGCCAACAACATGGACAATCTGAAAAGCCCATGTCCTGTAAATCAAACCAAATCCCATCAGTAAAGGAAGTAAGATAATTTCCAAAAACAACTTATCCTATGAAACAAACCGAATCTCACCAATGAGGGAAGTAGGATAATTCTCAATAACATTCTGACATCTCTTGTTTAGGTCTGTATGTAACACAAGGCGTAAAATAACCCATCCAATGTGGAAAAAGAATCCTTACTACACCATCCACAATTGAGAAAAGCATGTTTGCAAATACTTGTGTCATCTCACCTAAAAGGTACGTTAACATTTTTGCCCCTAAACAGTTTGACCTTTCTCCACAAATGAACTAATCTTAGATCGGAGTGACGACCAAGTAGCCTCACAGATCCCCTCTTGTTACTTAAGTTTTTGAGAAGCAACATCTGGGTGAGCTAAATGTTTTATCTGTTCAATTTATACCCTGGGGCTTTACTAACGATCCTAACACGTCCAAATCTTAATTTCAGCCAAATGACATCATCAAGAAATTTTAACGTCATGTTAATACTTAAATTTTATGCTCATTTTAAATTTACATTGAATAAATTGAATGAAGTTTTGTCAATTTTGTTATCCCAGCCTTAATCCTCCACTTTAGGGTGAGATAAACTTGGTTCAAATAGAAAAAAAACCTTAGGATTACAATTTTGGGATATAATCGTGGTGCCATGATCTGATAAATCAACATATCCCAAGTTAACTGACACCAAATATAGCCCGGAACTGATTAAATATAAATATAATCTTAAACTTTAATGGGTTTTTAATTTTTTTCCTCAAAACACTCGCTAGGTTTGGGTATTGTTGAATTCGGCCATGCCCTACCTTATTATATAAAAATGATTTTTAAATGATTTTATTTTTATATTTTTAATAGATAATAAAAATAATAATATACTTTTAAATTAAATAATTTATAAATGATGATGCGTTTTTTCAATCAAACCTGGCCGAGCCAGATCGGGCCGCCATTCCACTACCGTTGGTCGGGCCGATCCGCAGGCTCCTGGTGATCACGTTGTCGCAATGCCGGTCTACGTGCTCGGACGTGGTAATTCTACAAAACGAAAGAAGGGGATTCCAAAGGGTCACTGCGGTCATCCGGATGTTCGTCGCCTCTTTATGAGAGAAAAGATGACCCGCTTATACTGTCGCGCCAAAGGACGCCGTATCTTCACCGGTACGGTGACCTTGTATTTATACGTGATCGCCTGCACTGTTCACACGCGATCTTTCCCATCTACTGGTATATTTCAGTAATGACCACGCTGATGATATGCTGTTTCATTTGAACCATTTCTTCCCTGGATGGTGGACTACCGCTTTGACGAGTCAGAATAATGTGAATTATCTTACTTTCCTAACTGGTAAGATTTAGTTAGATTTGTTGGATAATATATTATTCGGGGTTATTCTATTTCCCTTATCTATGAGATTTGGCTTGATTTGCGTAATCATAGCTTTCGATTACCCATAATCGACCGCTGCTGGTCGGGCCTTCATCCTTCATCCTGGGTCAAGGCCAAAAGGCTTGAACGCTTCCAATGGGTACAATCATGAATGGGCCCTCATCCCGGGTCGACGCCGTGCCACTAACGCCGAACGAGATGCCTCTCCTTCGGGGTTTAGCGAGCTGGCCCAAGGTGCCCATTTTTCAAACCCTATCAATAAAAAAAATTATAATATTTCATTGGTTAAAATCTATTAATTTTAATATAATAAAAAAAATAAAAAACAAATCTTAAAAGTAAATAAAAATAATAGTTAAACAAGGTTGGTGGGAGAATTAATTTCCTATCCTCGTCCTATTTAATGTTTTTTTAAATAGACGTGTATGGAAAATAATATAAATAAATAGGAACATGGTTGGGATAGGCAGACCTTGTCCCAAAACCTGCTCTACCTTTCTATTCCCAAAAAGTAATAACGAAAAAAAAAAACTAAAAAAAAAAACTTTTTTTTTGGTTGTTGTTGTGAAATTAGCTTAAAATGACAAAAATAAAAGTTATTTACAAATCTAATCATTTACTTTTACAAGAGCATCTCCAAAGGAGCTATGCAATTATCCAAAATATATATTTTTATTATACATCATTTAATCGTTAATCCATTTTTCAATTTCACTCAAACCACAAACTTTCGAGTAGTCTCCTGAGCGCTGGCGCGTAAAATTAGAGTAGGTGAAGGCTTTGTCCTAACCAAAAATAGCTAGCCAAACGGTGGTAATGGGAAATAGCTAGCTTGATAGTTAGCCCATTTAAGAAAATATTTAAGGATCGACTGTGTAAAATAGTTAAAGGGAAGGGTTTAAAGGTTTTAGCCAACCCCTTGGAGATGCTTTAACCTTAAGTTCAAAAAGAACTTATGTCGGATGTGTTGTGAAAAAAAAAAAGTAATTCAATCTCAAATTAAGTCAATTTCCAAGTCATCTTGTCGCAGCAACACTCACAAACCTCAAAAGACACGCTCCCAAGTTTTAACACATCTTGTACTAAGATTGGACTTAACCATCTTTAAGTTAAGATTCAAACAAACTTAATGAAACAGCCAAGTCTAGGTTTCTAACATTATTTCTATATACGCTTATCAACCATCATAAATTAAGATTCTAATCAGCTGGCCGTGCTCTATTTTAATAACCTTTATATTATTAATGACCAACCTACTAAATTAGTATTTAAAACAAACCTTAGAAAAGCCAAGCCAGGAGTATATTTACCCAAATGATGTTTTTTATCTTTTCCTTTAGTTTAAAAAATGGTTAGATTTTGCATGATCTTTCCCTTTTACACATCTTTTTTTTTAGTGCTTAATAAAAATCTTGTCAAACAAAATATAAGTAAATAACTGAAACTTTACATATTCTAAAAAATTATTTAATTTTTAGATTAATGAATAAGTCAATAAAACAAATATTGTAATATTTTTACACTCTATTTATATTTTGTATACTTTTTTCTTCCTAGTTTCTTTTCTCCGCCTTCTTCCCATTGCATTTTCTTTTAAATCTGAATGAATTAAACAAACCCATATATTATATATGATTATTGATAGTAAGTGGTAAACCAATCATCAATCACTACCTTATTCCAAAATTTTTAATACAACTTTAAACATGTGAACTGCCTATTATACTGATGAGCTCTCAAAGCAAATGATGTCGAATCAAACGAATCTAGTGCCAGTATCCCCGGGCCATACTCTTCGAATCGACACGTTCGTCGCACACTTCCTTCCTGTGCTATTTATACCCCCGGGTTTTTCCATTTTAAGATAACAAAAATTTCACACTCGCATATCATTTCATTTCGCGCGATTGTTCGCAAGTTTGGTTCGTAGCCCCTCCGATCCGTACCACTCGGATGACCCAGATCCGCTCTATCCTGTGACGATCATTCATTATCCCCTGCATAAATCGGCGCCAAATTGCCTTAAGGATACAACGTTATCAAGTAAAATTTCGATCCGCTTTAATCACTGTTTACTACAGGTTTGCTTCCTTCAAATATTTTATGTTTCTGATTTTAAACGAACACGTGAACTACAAATGATGCAGGAGAAAGTTGACGGAGCCTGAAGCAAATCCTGGGCATTGATTAATTTGGACAAGAGTTTACCAAAATATACGGTATCTCTCACTTTTTTTTTTTTCAGAAAAGTAGAATATTTTTATAAAAAACTTTAAAAAACACCTGGGTTAAAAACGCTTCCTAAGTTCACTATTAAATAGGCTTATATTGGTATTACTATTACTTAAAGGAGCAATTTCGCTATATTAGCCCACAAGACATATTTGTTTTGATATCATTTGTGTTTTTGAATACTATGTTTCACTTTAAATTTAAGGTAATGTGCAAATTGTAAGAAGTGTACTTTTTTTTTTAATTTACATAGATATTTTCTTTATTTTTCAAAAGAATAATAGTAATGAAAGATAATATATGTAGTTTTATTTTATAACTTTAAAAAATAAAATAAATTTATTTGATTCAAGCAAGAAGCCATAATCGATAAAAACATAAAATCAAGTTTCGGAGCAAAACTTAATTAATAACAAATGCATCAACTTCTATACATTGTTAATCCAAAAATACCAAAATCCGAGATATGTGAAGATCAGACCTAAAAACAAAGCCATAAGATAACAAATTTCAGTCAGACGAATATTGAAATTCATTAAAGGAACTTACCTCCAAATTAAGGGTCATTGGTTTAAGTACTATTAGAAATATTTTTTTCTCAATTTTTTAGGGGGCATTTGTCATCTGCCAACGTAATCACCTCTCGTATTTAACGAAGAACGACATGAAAGAGAGACCAGCGGAGGGCGATATGGCTTCCTAACAGGAAAAAATTACATGTATTGACCACAAAATTTGGGGATGTGGGGTTAAGAGAAGGGAGGGCTGGGTTTGGGTTGGGGAGGGAGGGGGCATGTGCGTGTGGGCTGGGGTTGGAGGGGGAGGTATAGGAGGGTAATTTTAATATTTCAAATTTGTATATTTTTCTTGGGTCAATGTTAATATTTTCATTAAGTCTTTTATTAAATGTGGAGTCCCATTAAAAAAATAGCAGGGTCCGAAAGAAAAGGGAAAAAAAACCCAACGTTGACTGTCCAAAAGGCAACAAGGTGAGGAAACTGCAGTTGTATTCCAGGAATTCTCGTCCCTGTTCCTAATACTGTGCATTAAATTAAAATAAATAACACAATAAGAAGAATAAGGAAAGAAAGAGAAAGATCAGAGAGCCCTGGTAGAGAGAGATTAATATTCAGACTAGCTCTCTCTGTGAATCCTACACTCAACAACCCCAAAAATTTCTGAGCGTCTTGTAATTTCGGACAAAAGTCTTCTACTATGAATCCATCGGCAAGCTCAAGAAACGGTTCTGGGGATTGTAGAGCTGTGAAGTTGTTTTTAGGGTGAAGACACTCGCTTTACTTCTTACAGATCATCTATTCCGCTCTGGTCTGTACCACATCAGCACCTTTCCAGAGACGATGAAGGACTTGACAGAGGAGAAGAGACTCACATCACTTGAAAGCATAGCTAAATCATGTGCCTATTGTGGTTTTCGAGAACCTATGCCTCATTCAAAATGGTGCTTGGATGAGCTGACCAAGATCATGGAGTGCCAGGCACAAAAGGGGCAGACGATTGTCCCAGTTTTCTACCATGTAGATCCGTCTACGCGAGCAGACCTGGAAGTTTTGTGAGATACTGTTGATATGAAAATGTTCCGGTGAAGGTGTGGAGCTGGAGGCGTACAAGGAGCAGCCGATTTGTCTGATGGCATGCAGGATGGGTACTATATCAATCTTTGCTTTGACCTAATTTCGTATTCATTTATTGTTAAGATCAATCAAATTTTCCATGCGTGTTTGTACATTATAATTTCATTTTTTTTTTTGAAAAATATAGAGGAAAAAGTAAAATGGAAGAAAAAAATAAAGAAAAGATAATTAATTATTTATATTTATTATTTTGCAATTTTATTTATTTTAAATCATCATAATATAAGTCTTAAGTGAATGATCTATATTCAATTATTTGAGTTACTCAGAGAACTAAAAGTAATAAAAATTTTCCTTAACTTTTTTTTCCTTGTACTTTTTAGGAACCAAACACAAACACAGTATGAAATAATCCTTTCTTTAAGAAAACAACAAAATATTCAAATGGAAACTTTAAAAAAATGAACTTATGAAATAGAATAAAATAAAAATTATAATTAATCTTTAAAATTTAACTACTCTCAAACTCTCATCCTCTGTAATTTTCTCTCAGTTCACTCTTTCGGAGGTATGCAACAATGGGAAAGGGGCGTCGTTTCTCAGCGAGGCGTGGTGAAGAAGATCCTGTTGTCGTAGGCCGATGTTGGGATTTAGATCTTTCTTAGCTTTATTGTGATCGTCTACGACAAGTACATATCGGAGCTCTGTGCAAACCCTTTCAGATTACCAACTTCTTCTATGCTGATCTTGAATCTGCTACCAACAGCTTCTCCGCCGAGAGTTTTCTCTGTAAAGGCAGTCATGGCAGCGTTTACAGAGAACCACCACCTGCTTTGTGCTTTCGCGCTGAACCTGGTCGTCGAGATTACCGTCAGACCAACTTGCCGTCGAAACCAGAGCAACCGTTCCACTTCCATCGAAACCCTCTTTCTTCCTGCTCTGAAACTGTAATCCAGAAATCTCTAATCCCACCGACCCCACCACGGCTCCCAACAAAAGACATTGTTGATTCTCATTTCAGATTTAACATGGTTGAAGTGGTAGGTGTAGAAGACGGTGAAAGTGGTATACAGGGCGGTATGATCGGTGGCGCCGGAAGTGAAGACGAAGGTGGATAGCGATGACCCAACGGAGGTGGAGGTGGAGAGAGAGGAGAGAGAGAGGGATGAGGATATTTTTCGGTACCAATTCAGTAGGGACACGAGGTATCTGATTAGGTTCATACCATATAAGATAGGTTAACCAGCTAAACAAATAAGCATTCAGTTTGATATCTCAAACAAGTATGTTCACTAAAGTTAGGCGATTCTCAAATTTGGTTTTTTTTCCAAAAAATCCTAAGTTGGGACTAATTAAAGAAGATGATTGAAATGTGGAATTATTCATATCAATTATTTCAAATATTTAAACTAATAATTATCTTTTATCTACCATATATATATATATATATATATATATATATATATATATATATGTATGAAGGTGTGTAAATTAATTTAAATTTATCATTTCAAGGTATCTTATATTTTATTCTACTATAATCCAATTAGAACAACATTAAACATCATCAATAATTATGTTTTTTATTATAATTTCAACTCACTATAAAGTATTTTTGCTTTATAAACGCTTTTCAGGTGATGAAAACCAAGCTATTTTAAAATCGTTTCTCAACATTTTGGGTTTAATCTTAAACTCTACCTAGCGGCGATAAGTTGGTCGAAATGAGTCTCATTCAAAGAAAACCCGCCTACTAATATCTACTATCTCAAATGACGTCCACCGACGTGATATACTAATCGATTAATGCGAAGACAACTCCCAGCCCAAAGTCAGAGTATAATCTGTATTGTTCAATTGATGGTGCTGTTTTCTTTGGATGTCGAGAGTGGTATGAAGGATCTGTTTGAGTTGCAAAAGCAACTTCTTAGAAATATTCTTGGGAAAGATACATCAACCATAAGAAACATTTATGAGGGGGCTCTCAAAATAAAGCAAAGGCTTCGGTTTAAAAAAGTTCTTATTGTTGTTGATGATGTTTGTGATTACAGACAATTGGAGGTGATAGTGAAAGATTCAGTTGGCATAGGTAGTACAATTATTGTAACAACTAGTGATAGACATCTCCTTGATCGTCTTGGAGTGGATTTAATATATGAGGTTAAGGAATTAAACCGTAAAGAAGCTACACAACTATTTTCTTTACACGCATTCGGCATGAATGCTCCTCCGAAAGGTTTTATAAGCCTATCGAGATGCATGGTGGATTATTGTAAGGGAATTCCTGTAGCTCTTGAAGCTCTCAGCTTTTTGTTTTAAGGAAAACTCCGAATGGGAATGCGTGCTGCAAATGTTGGAGAAACAACCTAACAAGCAAATCCAAAATGTGCTTATGAGGGGTTTTCACAGATTGGATATTCTGGAAAAAGCTATATTTCTTGATGTTGCATGCTTCTTCAAAGGAGAGAACGAGGATTTTGTTGAACAAATACTTCATGCTTGCGGTTTCTTTCCAACTGTTGGAATACCAGTGCTCGTTGACCGCTCTCTCATTAGTATTTTGAACAGGAAGTTATTGATGCATGATTTGATACAAAGAGCCGGTTGGGAAATTGTTCGACAGGAACATCCTAAGGAACCTGGCAAACGAGTGATTAGGGATCTCACATGTTTATCAGTGTATTGACAACCAATACGGTAAGAGCTGAAGTATGTGGAACTTATTTAGACTTTAGGACATTGATTTTCAATTAAAAAGCTGTTTATCTATATGATTTAGCTTTGATTTTATAAGTTCTGCGGCCTTACTTATTCCTTCTTCATGGTTTCTTAGGGACTAAGAAAATTAGCATATTCCTGTGACATGTCTGCATCAGAAGAAATACATCTTACCACTAAAGCTTTCAAAAAGATGAAAAGACTTAGATTGCTTCGAGTCTATCAAAATTTAGAAAATAATTCTTTAATTTCTAACGCCATCCATCTTCCTCAAGATTTTGAATTTCCTTCTTCTGAGTTGAGATATCTTCATTGGGATGGGGTGGACTTTGGAATCATTGCCATATCAAATTTTATGGTGGAGAATTATTGCACTCAGTTTGAAGTATAGCAGCATAAAACAACTTTTTTGCCATGAGATGCAGGTATGATTACTACTACCTTATGAACAAAGTTCAAAGTTCAGCTAGCCTAGCAAATTTGTTGGACATTCTTATTTTTATTCTACTTTATGTACAGGATCTTGAAAATTTAAAAGTCATCGATCTCAGTAACTCTCAACACTTTGTAGAGTGTCCGAACTTGTATGGTGCACCACATGTAGAGAAGCTAATTCTTGATGGTTGTACCAGTTTGCCTGAGGTGCACCCGTCAGTTACAAAGCTAACGAGACTTACCATCTTGAGTATGAAAAACTGCAAAATGCTTCACCATTTTCCGGGCATTACTGGATTGGAAAAACTTAAAATTCTTAACCTCTCTGGCTGCTCAAAAGTTGACAAGTTTCCAGAGATCCAAGGGCGTATGAAATACTTGTTGGAGCTTAATTTGGAAGGGACTGCTATCGTGGAACTTCCCTCTTCAGTGGTGTTTCTCCCAAGCCTTGTTTTATTGGATATGAAGAACTGCAAAAACCTTATGAGTCTTCCAAGCAACATTTGCTCTTTGAAATCCCTTGAAACTCTGGTGCTCACTGGCTGCTCGGAACTAGAAAAGTTTCCTGAAATCTTGATGTAATGGAAGTTTACAAAAGCTTTAGATGGAACATCTATAAAAGAGCTGCCCCTCTCTATCTCTAATCTAAACAGCCTTCAGATATTGAATCTGACAAAATGCAAAACCTCGAGTTCAATGATAGCATTTGCCGTTTGAAATCCCTTTGAAACCCTCCTGTCTCTGTTGGTTGTTCAAAACTCAGCAAATTGCCAGAGAATCTCGGGAGGTTGCAATTTGAGAATTTTCAAGCTGAGGGAACTGCTATAACACAACCACTTCACTTGTTAATGAGAAACCTTAAAGAGCCATCCTTGCTGGATGTAAGGGATCAACCTTTTAATTCCTGGATTTCATCAGTTCTATTCGGGGTCACTCCTTAGAGGAAATTCAGATGACTGGTTTGGGTAGTTGCCTTATCTGTCAGGTTTATACCCTTAAAGTATTTAGGATTCAGCAGCTGCAACCTAACTGATGGATCGATCAATGACAAGTTTCTTGCCACTTACGCCTTTTTGGAAGTACTAAATCTTAGCAGAAACAATTTGGTCACTGTACCAAAGGAGGAATGAACTTTCTAATTTATAATCCTTTCTGTGAATCAGTGCAAAAGCCTTAAAGAAATTTCCAAGCTTCCACCAAGTGTAAGACTATTAGATGCTGGGGATTGCATATCCCTTGAGTCTTTTTCAGTAATACCTCTACAGTCAGTGCAGCACCCATCATCTTCCTCTTGTTTTCGTCCTGCAACGTTCAAACTGCCTAATTGCTCCGCACTAGCTCAAGATAATGTGGCAACTATACTGGAGAAAATTCAACAGGTTTTTCTCTCATGTGTGGCTTTGGTATTTTATTTTATAACATTATAATTATTTATTTATCTTTTGATGCAGAGCTTTCTTCCAGAAATTGAGTACAACATTGTTCTTCCTGGAAGTACAATTCCAGGATGGTTCCGGCATCTGGGTATCGGATCCTCCGTGACTATAGATCTGCCTCAAAATTGGCATAACGAGGACTTCCTGGGGTTTGCTCTATGCTGTGTGTTCTCACTTCTGACGGGAGGAAATCATCCGGGAGGCCCCGGTCAGATTTACACTTGAATTCTATAGAAGGGCCTTTATTTGAGTAGCTCCATCTCTTGGACACACAGTGGTGGCAGAGTGGTTGAGATCGACCACATTTGCCTGTGTATCAGCCGGCTCCTAAACTTACGATAACCAGTCCCAGTAGCCTGAACACCTGGTGGAAAATTACAGCTTATTTTAATCTCTCTCTTGGGAATCCCATGTGATGAGAAATTGTGGGATCCATCTTATATATGCCCGAGATCAGAAAGTGAAGCATCAAACCAGCTGGCATTCAAAATGCCAAGAGAAGAAGTGATGTGAAGGCTATTCAATTTTTGAGGAAACACAACCCCAAGAGGAGGAGAGAACTGTAAGAAGGGATGATGATCACATGCTTAAACTCCAAGAATGGTTGTCAGCTTATTGGTTAGTCAATTTCTCTTTCTTCTCATTTCCTCTATTTGGCAAACATTCCATGCTCTAAATAGATATGTCTAGTTTATTAATGCTGCTCCCTGATCAACTTGTCTCATTGCTACTCTTTCATGTCATTTCTAGCACATCTTTCTCCATCTCTCTTGTGGTTGGAAATGGGTATTATTAATTTCTGGGTTTCGACTGTTAATTATAATTTATCTCATTGATCTTCTTTGTTGAAGATCACTAATATTCATGCGGTATGAATTAACTCTAATTTTACTTTTGGAGTTCTATAATCTCACTGAAAACTTTTCTATTTTAATTTATAGTTTACATGTGTCAATGTCAATTATATCTAAACATATAGATTGCAATTTATGCATAATTTAGTCCTATTGTCATGTATAGAGTCCCATTCTTCTTGACATGTGGAACTAGCATTGCTCCTCTTGAGATCTTCCATGTGGCACTTGCAGAATCCATCGCACAACCATCTTTAGCCAACTACCCAATAGAAATAAGGTTTTTCCTCTAGTTTGGAGCATGCTTTACGTTGTCCAAATTCCATATAGACTCATTCAATTGGATCTTCACCTCACTTTTGCCAATCATATCACATGCCTAGTCATCACCTAGATACACCTTCGAAAATATAATTCTCAAATTGCTTTTTACTTGAAGTAGCCTAGAATAATACCCCTGAATACAATAGTACCCATGATTCTTTCTTGTTTCCATAAGGCAATTGAGAGCATCATTTGATTGTTCTGTTGAAATAACTGAAGGCTTCTGGATCTAGTTTTGTTCAGACTCTAACCACTATGTATTCTGCATTTTCCTGTTGTACATAAAAATACCATAACCTATAATAACATTTTTGCTGAAAGTCTCTTGGAAAGTTCTTTCTCCTCTTTCTTCCCTGCCCTTCTTCTTTCATCTTCAGTTCTTTTCTTCTGTCTGGTGACATTATCAACATTCCCATAATAACGTCTGCATTATGAAAGTGTTTTTACCATCCTTGTCCTTCTTGGTCATCCTACACTTATTCTTATACCATCATTTCTTTCCACAATTCCAACATTTGATATTTTTCTACTGATATGATGTTAGAATTTTGAAAAATTGTTGGATTTTGAACTACTAATTGAGGTAACTATGCCTTTCCAAGCAATTGAATGAGGATTAACAAGGCTTGAATTTCATCATCAAAATTAATATCAACCAACCTTTAACTCTTAAATTCATTCTTGCTTGAAATTCCCATTCCCAAGCATCTTCAAATTAAAAAACTTTTGAATCAAATGTACCTTATTTGTTTTAAAGGGCACTTGTACATACTCGTTAGATTAGTCATGAGTATATTAATTGTTTTGGTCTTGTTTTTTATGTTCAAAGCAACCAATTTCTGATAGGGCTAACCTAATCTCAACCAAGGACTTTGCAATCTAGCATATTCCGTTTCTTTTCATCGTTAAAATCTAGCTTCCCTTTTAATCGAAAATACAGATTTTTCTAGTATAAATAATCTTCCTTCTGTATATTCCAGAAACCAAAATTTGTACCATCGAATTTCTTGATTTTGTACCTATGCTTGTTAGATTTTTTTTTTTGATGAAAAGAGACTAGGAATAAGGAAAATTACACAAACTATTAAAGTACACTCCATAATAATTTTCAAACTCATATTTTCTAACATCTCTAGAAAAATCTGATCACTAAATATTTGAATTAGTATTACCTATACCTTTTTTTAGCTAAACAACATATTGTTCTATTTATTTTCTATTAAATGACAACAAATGTAAATATATAGTTTTTGAGAAAGTCTCCAAATACCCTTCATTGTAACACCGAACTAAATGAACCATTTTTTTTGTTATAACAATCTATGATACTTTAAAATATTCCTTCACCCTTACATTTGAGAAAAACCAAGTAGATGTTACAATTAGGAATACCATCTTCAAAACTACACATTCCGTCGCATTTATCTAAGCATTGTCTAAATGTCTATTTCATGTCACCCATTAATTCCATTGCGATATCTAATAACTCAACCTAATGCACTTATATTGTTCATCCCTAAACCATCAAATTTTAATTTTAATTTTCCCTTAATACGAGGAATTCATCGAATCCATCTTTCAATTTTACGAGGGACATTACATCCTTCATTATTAGGATAAGAATCATACATAAGTTTGTGAAGATTTTGAAACATTGAGGTAGCTTTTTCAATAATGAGAAAGGGGTTTGGTTTGATCTTATGAAGGTTTTGAAACATTGAGGTAGCTTTCTCAATAATGAGAAAGGGGTTTGGTTTGATTTTCTTAAATATGACCTGATTCCTGTGAGTCCAAATACTCCAAATGATAATGACAACTTTTCTATTGATTGTTTGAAAAATTTACAATGGGTTTTATAGTTTTTATAAACTGATTCAGGAAAGGAAATTACCTTCATAAATTTGTAGAAATAGACAATTATATCTATTACACTTCCAAATTCCTTGAGCAAAAGAACAAAATGTAAAATATGATCAATATTCGCTACTCGACATAAAATAGCAAATGTTTGTAATTTCCATCATTCTAGCAATTAAATTGAAAATTTTAGTTTGAATCCTTCTAGCAGTTAGCAAGCGTTTGTCGGATCCTATTACTTCTTCTCAAATGATGATGTGACGTCAAACACAATCAAATCGAGGATTTAGGAACCTAAGATCCCCAATACTAGTTGTAACCAAATCAAAAGTAGAAATATTAAGGAAAAAACACAAGATTTTTAATGTGACTCAACTATCAATGTGATCCCTGTATCCACATAGTGCACTAACATTTAACAATCCACTAATCAAAATGAAAAAGAAGAACAATGTCTACAACCAACAACTACCTCTCAATTGTGGCTACATTCCTTTAAAAGGAACTCTATAAAACCTCTAAAATATAGTAGGGTTTCGATATATATAAATAGGGGTAAACTTAGGCTTCACAATCCAACATTTTAAACCTCCTATATAAACAGTTTTTAGTATTGAATGAAATTAGTATAAAATATTTTGTTTAGTATAAATTCTCCAAACAAGCTATTAAAAAACTTTTTTTTTTCAAAAAAGAAAAAGAAAAATCACCAACATGTTAAAATTCTTATCTAAAACAAATATTATTTTTAAATTGTAGATCATCAGCATTATGTTCTCTATAGCTCTAAAAAGAGGCTATTTAATAGGGAAGAACAAAAAAAAAAAAAAAAATCTAATTCAAGCAAAGTGCATTGCAACCTCGAACTCATATGGGAAAAAATATAATGAATGTTGTTTGAATACCAATTTGTATAATTTACAAACAAAGAATGAATAATTTTACTAGTTCCGTATGATTTCTCTTTAAGTCGTGGTATTTCTCTCTTCACATAGGCTCACTTGTTCATAAAGCCATCAAACGAAATCACTGGATTACAAAATAAGGAATCTTTTGAAAATCACAAAAGAATTTTGAAGGGTGGTGGGTATTCATATTTCTACTAGTTAGAAAAATTATCAAAAGTAATTAAAAGCTAATCTAATGTCTAGGAAAGTCAATCACTTTTTCAATATCGTTATACTTTTATAGAGTTTATAAAAGTTGGAATTGAATGCACTTTGATTTTATGTAATTTTTAAAGTTCTTTAAAAGTCATTATTATATTAATTATGACTTTTATTACTTTTTTTAAAGTCTTATAAAGTCATAATTAATACACCATGACTTTTGAGTCTATAAAAAATTGTAATTCCACATAAGCAATTAATTTTCTTAATCCAATACACCCTGAAATACTCTCTAAAATGATTTATTTAATTAAAAAACATTTTAATTAAATGTTTTTTTATTTATATATATATATATATATATATATATATATATATATATATATATATATATATATATATATATGATAAAAATGTCCTTGGACATTTAGTTATAATGTGAGGATGGGATAAAATGACTCTAGACATTTAGTTATCATGTTAGGGATTTGTCTTTATATTTTAGGGATATTTTGTTCAAAATACATTTTCAAAAGCTACTATTATAAAGAAAGTTAGTTTTACTTAATAATTTTGAATTTGTCTATTTTAAACCAATTTCTCATATATATATAATGGTATTTTTAAAAAATTAAATTAAATATTTTAACTTTAAAATTAAAATTAATTTTTATTTTTACATAAAAATTTAATTATAAAATATTTTAATTACAAGTTAAAAATATTTTCAATTAAAAAAGGAAAGAGGAAGAGGGCAGCTATAAAGAGGATATTTTTAATTAAAGGCAAAGAGGGAAGAGGATGCAACTAAGAGTAGAGTGCAGGGCTGGTAGAGTAGTAAATTCAGGTGCGCTAGCCTACGCTAGCCCACCCGGGGCCAGCGCAAACCGGTCGGCCGGCCGACTACAGCCTAATTTATATCGGGAATTGCCATCTACAAGACGACCCAACTTTATATCGAGCCAACGAGTTACTGGGCAATCTCAACCCTATGCGTAAAAAAAAGGTTAAATTCTATAAGAAAATTGGAGAAAATGAAGAGAGGAAGTGGAGATTGCACCTCTGAGACAATTGGAACTTGCCCAACTTTTATGGAGTGAGAAGAGGGATGGGGTTTTCAATAGTCCTTGTACCTTGCAGTACATTATTGTTTGGCTTCTCTCTTTCTTTTCCTTTCCCCTAAAAAAAAGGAAATAAGAATTCCACATCTAAGACACAATGAAAGTATGGGAGAGTAGTTGATATGGATTCATAAAGAGAAGATCGAAGAACGTGTGTACTCCATACTTAAGGTAAGAAGCCTCAGATGCAAGGATGGAAAATTTCTGGAAATTTTGTAATATACCCCAAAATTTTCCAAAGTAAAAATTTATGCTTATTTTTGTAAATTTCACAAATTTCTGGTTTGGAAGATAAATCTATGAGAAATATATCTTGAAAGTTTATGAGAATTTTCGGTGAAATAAAAGGAGGAAACAAAAAAACACGGTGTTGCAGATTGGAGGCCATTGGCATGTTTATGGGTTTAAAGTTCCAAAATTGAAATGTTTTATTTTTTCAAAAAACAGAATAGAACAGTTCCATGACGAAAATCAAATTTTATTTAGAGGAATAAAGTGTGGGATTTTAATAAAATGGCAGAAATGTATAATAATTTATTAATTAAAAATTTAAGATTTAAGAAGTTTCCAGAGCTTGTGCCTTAATACATTTGCATGGGTGGCTCAAGTAATTTGGCCTAAAACTCTGAAACTAGCAGCCTATCATTTTCTTCATCCCAAACTAACCTCAAAATAAAAAAACCTACAAATTCTCGAAAATCTAATGCAATAAAAGAAATCAAGGAACATGTATTTGATACCAAAATTGGTCTTGTCCAAAGATCTTGATTCCAACTCTAGCTTGCTTAACAATAGAAGAGAAAATTTTACATTACAACTTTAAGATCATCTGTTGATTGGTCTCTTTTCACTTCATCCCATCATGTCAGTTTCATAAACTAAGAACCAAAATTGATTTTAGAGAATGTCTGGCTCATTAGGAATAAACTTGATTTTATTGATTTTCTTATAAAATTTGCTTTCAGATTCCGTTTCCTAATTGAGATTCTTCATGGAAGTCAAGTATTTTTATCAATACTGAAGTCCAACCGAGCTCTCGGCCGATTCATCCTATATGTACCGTTTTTTACCGATTCTCTGTTAAGTCTTGTATTTGGTATCCCACTTGGCCCGGTGAGCCACGAGGCATATGACTCGATCGAGTCTTATAGGAATCGGTCGATTTTTCAAATTCATTATCCAAAGAGTAAAAGAAAGATAGGAGAACCTTATCCTCCACGGCAAGAATAACCGATAAACAAGAAAAGAGATTTGAGCAAGTTGATTGGTGGCAAGAAGAGCAACAAGAAAGAAGGGGAAATTTTAGCGCAGAACGGAGGCTTGTTATTAGAGAAACTCATTTCATCTTCATGTGTTCAATGCCATCATTGAATTCCTCCAAAAGAGACGACTGGCAACAAATAATTACAAGTGCATCTACACCTTCATAGAGATAGTGACTGTATATGGTACAAGGGATCTTGGGAAGGTAGGTTGATCTCCGTTAGGAAATTTAAAAAGATGTTTATTGATATAATTCTTGAATTAGCGGTAAAGGATATCACCCCCGTCGCCCAGATGGGTACCCACAAGAAGGCATTGGAAGCTCTAGATGCCGTTTGAAATTGACCTGCCGACTCCAGTTTATGAGTTTCCAATCAATGGAGTCCTCTCTCGCAGAATTTGATCGTCCAAACACGACCCAGAAAGTGATCAAAATCTAACATGGAAGAATAGGTTGAGCATAGCCAGGGAGATTGCTCATGTAGTTTCATATCTTCATTTTGATTAAAAATTATTTTTAATTAAAAGGGAATGAGGAAGAGGGGTAGATATTAGACCTGGCAAACCAACACGTTTTTTTTGCATGTTCGTTAAGTGCACCATGTTTTGATTAAATTTCTTTAATCATATAACTCATTTAATAAATGTGTCATTTTCGACAATATACATAATACAAAAATTAATTCGAATTGACGCTTTAATTATTATGTAAATTAATATTCAATCAAGATTAATCTATTTAATATATTATTTATGTTAAATATTAATGGGTTAATTATAATTCATATTAATTTAAATGATCAAATTAATAAATGGATTATAAATATTGTGTCTTTTTACTAAATGACTGATTAGGTCCTATTTGAATTTGATAATTTTGATAGAATTATCATACGTGTCAAGTTCGGATTAGTGAATATAGTAAATGATTGATTAAGTCTTGTTTGAATTGATAACTTTATAAAATTATCATAATGTGTTGAGTTCGGATTAATGAATATAATAAAATACATCTGTATTGACACGATCGAATACTATTAATACTGCCATGGATTACAAATTAATATAATATATAGAGAGAGATAGGGGGCAATTTTAATTAAAAGGTAAAGAGGGACGTAGAGGGAGAGGGAGAGAGAGAGAGTAAATGGATGGGGTAAGAAAGAAAGAGAGAGATAGTTTGGGTCAAATGACTCTTCTTTTAAACAAACCAGTGAGGGGCTGACGGAAGGCGGTGCGCCAATCGTACATCATAACTTTGTAACACATGAAATATACATACATGTTTATGATACAAATATTTGTTTTCGACACTGATTCAGAATTCTTCTAGCTTTGTTCTCAATATGCCTATAATTAAATCAGGTCTATTTTGTGTTTCTTGATTTGAGTACAATTCTTCTTTGATTTCAAGCCAATTAAGATTGTCAAGAAAATATATGATTTTCCAAATCATTGAACCAATATCATTGCATCCATGTATTTTATGCGTATCTCTAAGTCCACCAATAAAGGATGCCGGAAAAACAATTCGTCGTCCAACTTTATTACCTTGTGTCTCACCAGCATGAATACTATCAACAATTCCTTAATATAATTCACTTCGGATTTCATGTTGTTTGTTACGAAAAAAATCTAATTTTGATGTTTCAAGTTTAATATACATATCTACTATGTATTGTTGTAAAAGGTGACCCGTATGAAGTAATATCAATCTATCATGTTCTCTAATTTGTAGCTTATAACAATAATATTTCCAACAAGAAACCTCATTTATTTTCCTTTATTTTGTAAGGCTAGGTAAAAAAATAATGAGATAAATATAATGCAAAATAAGACAATTATGATTCATAAGGGAAAAGCAAATGATAAAAGAGATTGCATGTGTGCATACCTTTGCTTTCTTTGTCAAATAAATTTGTAATCGAAGTTGTTTTATAGGGATTGATTATAACATTGTCATCACAACGATATTGCTGGTTGCTTTTGTTCATTCTTTGAATCCCTTGGCGCCATATCTCCATAAGGTAACAATAGAGGCTATTGCAACGGATCATAGCAACCATAATAATATTGGACTTTATGGCTTTGGCCAAAATGGTTATAAACAAGAATTTCCTTACCTATCTTATTTCGACAAAAATTGTTTTCAAGTTCATTGTTTTCAATCCATATCGCAGCAACCTCTATGTCGAAGGAGTATTGTAAACTCTTTGATCTAAATCTACATTTAATCTTATTTGAATTTTGTAATTTTCTAAATTAGATATATTTCTCAGAGACTTTAAAAGTTACTATATGGATTAGCTTTCAATATAGCAATTATTTTTTGTATAATAGATGGATTCATTTTATTTGATAAATGCAATTCATAAAAATAAAATTATAAATATGATGGGTGATCATTTGATGGTAATAATTCATTAATAAAATGATATATTTAACCTTGTACTCAAAATGTAGA
Organism: Tetrastigma voinierianum; assembly: GCA_016808115.1. Taxonomy (NCBI): domain Eukaryota; kingdom Viridiplantae; phylum Streptophyta; class Magnoliopsida; order Vitales; family Vitaceae; genus Tetrastigma; species Tetrastigma voinierianum. The sequence continues at coordinate 41,261 of JAEQBH010000376.1, read as the reverse complement.
TATACATTTATTTCTCTTCTATAGATTTTTATCATATTTAACTTCGAAATATGTGAAAGTGAAATTATTATTGTAGGTTCTAATATATTTTCGAAATTCAATAGCTTCCGTAGATTTTGATGTAGATAATTGGTAAAGTTCTTTTGGAATATCATTCGTAACTAATGATATTCTTCCATCAGAACAACAAAATCTTTTTGTTTCATGTTTTAAATCTTTTGCATGACAACATTTGCAAGGCTGAATTGTTTCTAATATGTCGGGTCTAAGCCATGTTTTCTAGACATTTTCTTTTCCTATTTTCCGACAATTATCTATAATATTTTGTAATTCTACATGATTGAGAGGAAGATCCACAAACAAGCGGTTAACTAAATTATTGAAAATATTTGTACATAATAAGACAATCATTTTTAGTAAGGTGGACAAAAAAGAAAACTCACCAATTTCAAAAGAAGTAAATTTATTTGTCTTTTTCTTTCTCTTTTGCTATTAAACCCTAGTAATTGCATAAGCCAAATTATCTAGAGATAATGAGATTGTTGGACTGTGAATTAGATTTTGTTATATACACATAAGTTGAAATGTAGAGATAATCCTAAAAGCGAGTACCTTGTTGTTATGTTCTTTCGTTAATCACAATATGATTTCTATCTCTGTTGAGATTTGCTAAAAGGGTTGAATATAAGTAAAAGATAATACAAACTTAAAATCAATTTATATAAATAGTGTCCTAAATTTAATTTATGTTGGTGTGACACTCTTCTTGCTATCATTCATTTTCTCTCTCGATAGTCATTTTCATTTTACAACACCCACGCTCTAGAGCACTCCCATTTAATCAACCACACAAAATACCTTTCCTCATCTCATGTAATTTAATTACTCTCTTCTAACTCTCCCATCGTTAGGACAGATATCATGTCATACTCGCCACATCAAAAAAAGATCTTCCTCTTTGAGATTGCTTTTTTCAAATCTTTTCTCTCCATGTTCTTCCTTGCTTTATTGTCTTTACAATCCGTAGACTTTGTATTGATAAATAAAATAAGATAATTAGAAATTTTAAAATTTATAAAAATATTTTATAAATTATTAAAAAATAGTAGTTTCAAAATTAATAAATAATTTTTTTATATTTAATTATGGTTTAAATATTTGTAAAGAATTCATAATAATTATTATATTCCAAAAATACAAATTATTTTATTTAAAATATATAATATTTCTTTCATATATTCATAAGATTATTACAATAGATTTACAATTTTTATTTATCATTTTAACTCTTAAAAATAAAAATTAATTTTATTACATATTTACGTAATTTAATATTTTAAATTTTTTAAAAAAATCATTATCATATTTAAATATAAATGTCGTTTTTACATTTAACTAAACAATTTTAGAAATAAATATATTTATTTAAAAACAATTCTGCATAACACGAATTAAATTTTTATCTATTTAAATCTAATAATTTCATTTTTTTAAAATCCTAATTTATATTAAAAATTATATATTTTTGCTATTTATAAATAAAATAAAAATAAAAATAAAAACTGCACTTGCTTCTTTCTCCTCCACTTTTCCCCTTTCCGTCTCTTTGTGATGAATGCAGAGTTGCAGACTCAAACAACCCTCTTTTGCCACTGCCGATCTCCTTTTCCTTCTTCTCCTTCACTTCTCCTTATGCAAGAGCCAATCCTATTGACGGCCCTTCTCGCCTTCCCCCTCCCATCCTCACCGCAAATGCATCAAAGGGCCTAAATCTAAAACCCTTGCTCTTTTCTCTCTCAGGCGATAATTCTGTAAGCCAGGATGTTAGAACAAATTGTCTCTGTTTGTAGATACCTGGAACGCGATAAACCAATTGTTCGACATTCCAAGCAACATACACATAATGCTTTAAAATAATGGTTATTCAAGAAAAACTAAAATAAATTAAATCAATAAGAAAGGAGGGGAATATAACAAGTTGGAGATACAACCGAGTCTTGTGAAATTCACAATTTCCTTAAGACAAATTCGCCTTCTCCATTGGTGCTTTGAGATTCTAAGGCGTCTGTCTCCCAGATAAACTGGTGTCGAATGGTTTTCCACAAAATACTGCCGCCACTCCGCTTAACCGATGATGTGTTTGCCTATCACCCACAAAAGGACGAAATACAAAACTCAAGCACTGGCGATCTTTTGAGGCACCCCTCGATAACCTCCCTTAAGACAAATACTCCCACAACCTTTATATAGGAGGAGAGACTTGACCTTTTGGAATGCCAAACCTTTCTGCCCCAAACGCTTAGAATTCGAAATAAATTATTCATCGAATGTCACACTTCATTCATATCGAGTGTCATTAAATTCTTATAACTAAATCCAAATAATTATTTTATGAACCAAATCCAAATAATATTTCTTATAACCTAAATCCAAAGAATTAAGAATGTAGAATTATTCGAAGGAATGTCATCCATTTTATTCACTATATCCAACAATTCCCTACATGAATGAAATTGATGACTAAAGACGACCAACATGGTGATAGAAGCAACTATGAAACTTTGCATAGAGAGTGTAGGTGTTACCTCTTTTGAACCTCTCAGAAAATATGTTTACTCTACTAGCTAAACAGTAGACACGATGTCCTTGAACTATTCTGTCATTTGTGTAGACGATGACATACCTCACACAAGAATCTTCTAAACACATTTCAGTTCTCACTTTTATGTCCATTTTGGCCATGGATACAAGGCCTGTTCTCAGAAGAGTTTAATAGGAATCAGGCTACATTCACCCCCTTTGAAGCAGCCCCACTTCACTCTTACATAGGTGATCTCACTATAAATTAAGACTAGCTCATGTTACTCGCTCAATGCTTAGAGATCATTAAAAGCATACTTTAACCTTGCATGAAAGATCGCTCATCACAGTAATGGACACGATCATCCCCGTTGATCAGACAAAGCCTTTACAATTTGTTGTCCTTGAACTCCAGATTCGGGATCTCCTATCGCCAGTTAAGTATCCATTGCATCGACTTATTCTTTACGGGCTTTAGTCTCATTCCCACGACTCTTCAACCAACTCTGTTTAACCTCAAGTTAGCTGATTCGCAATGTTATCCTTAGATTTTACATAATCTATGAGATAACCCAAATATGAGAGTTGTTGTTTAATGGTATTGTGTTCACGACGGATATGTCTAGACTCACCATTATACATACTGCTTGTGCTCTACCAATAGCCAGACGACCGTCACAACGTGACGCATATCGTGAGACCGGCCTCAGCCATCTCGTATATCCTCTAAGAAATGGCGTAACCATTCAACCTCTTCCCCACATTTGTCTGGCCACCTTGGAATGTCCTCTAGGAAGTGGCATAGCCATTCTGCCTCTTCCCCACATTTGTCTAGTGCTATAAACTCAGATTCCATTGTGGATCTGACAATAACCATATGTTTTGAGGATTTCCATGATACTATTGCAATTCCCAATGTAAACACATAACTACTAAAATTCCAAATACACACGTGATTGAATCAAAGATCATTTTCCAAATATCTCAAGAAAATGTCAATTCCAATAATTCAACACAATCCTTAATTATAGCCTAAAGGTTTAGGTTCCTGATAGGCAATTAGGATCTTTTACACAAGGTCTCAAGTTCGACATTTGTCCTTGTAATCGTTGGTAACAAGGATTTTTCAAACGCCTAACTCTTTGTACTTCTCAACAAAGATTTTCCAAATACCGACTCTTGTATGTACCAACAAGGATTTTCCAGACCAACAAACCACTAGTTTGTTTGGTTGTAGAAATGTTTAGTTTTCAATCAAATGAGTTTTTTTTTTTCCCTTAAAAAAAAACCTCATACAACTCTTTTCTAAATCCTTGTTCCCAACAAATTTTTTTTTTTTATTTGGAAAAAAAAATGTTATGGTTTTCCATACACTTTTCATTTCAAATAACTTTCCTCCAATTGGTTCCTTCCCTTTTTCCTATTGATCATACTTTTCCTTTATATCCAATCTTTTTTTTTTCAAAAGATAACCTCACTTTGTGTACAAAGGATAACTTACTAAAGCCACAAATTAGGAATTTGTTTTAACATAACAAAAAAAAACTTCCTTTCTCTTTTTCTTGTCAGAAGAGCCCCAACCCAATACAATCACAGTTTGTTGGTTTTGTTTTTCCCCCTAAACAACAAACCGTATGTTTGTTGGTTTTCCACTACTTTTCCTTATTAAAGAAACAAAAGAATTGTTTCAACAATAGAGGCACAACCTGAAAAACTTGGTTCTGGGGTTTTTTTTTTTCCCACACAAGCAACAAACCAAATCGCTTGTTTCACTTCCGAAACTTGGTTCATTAAGTCCGATAAATCGACGGTAGATACAGACCCACTATCACTATTCAGCGCATATAACCACCGCACTCTCTCAATTCCCACTATCGATTCGAACCCCGGCCGTAGACAGATCCCTGCTAAGAAGGGCTTTTTCCTCACGTAACAAAACCAACCGCTTGTTTACTAAACCAAAGGAGCTTCCTTTCCCTTTTTTTTTCCCTCTTCGGCCCACAACCAAACCAAACAACAACTTCTTGTGGAGTTTGAATTTTGTCTTAAGATTGTTAGAACAAATTGTCTCCTTGTTGTAGATACCTGGGAACGCATAAACCAATTGTTTGGACATTCCAAGCAACATACACATAATGCTGCAAAATACTTATTTATTCAAGAAACCAAAATAAATTAAATCAATGTAAGAAGTGAGAAGTGAATATAATAAGTTGAGATACAAACCGGCCAGAAATTCGCAATTTCAAGACAAATTCAGCCTTCTCCGTTGGTGCTTGAGATTCCTGGTAAGGCGTCAGTTCTAGGATAAAACGGGTGTCAATGGTCGACAGCACGTTGTCGCTTACTCCGCGAACCGATGATGTGTTTGTCTATCACCCCGATTAAAAGGACGAAAAGTTTAAAGAGCTCAAGACTCGAGGATCTTTTTTGAGGCACCTCGATAACCTCCTTTAAGACAAATACCCCAACAACCTTTATATGTATGAGAGATTTGACCTTTGGAATGCCAAACCTTTGGCTTCCCAAACGTTGTAATTTCCGGGAATAAATTATTCATCGAATGTCATTAATCTCATTCATCAGTTGTCATTAAATTCTTATAACTCCGAAATCCAAATAATTATTTCTTATAACCGAAATCCAAAGAATTAAGAATGTAGAATTATTCCAGCTGAATGTCATCCATTTCATTCACTATATCCAAATATCGCTCATGCACGAGTTTGGGGAGGAATTTTTGTTTATTGATATATATATATATATATATATATATATATATATATATATATATATATATATATATATATATATATATATATATATATATATATATATATATATATATATTGAATTCTATTTACACCCCATTTATTTCTCTATACACTTCATTAAAATACTCTATTGAGGAAAATATTAAATTTACTCCTTAAACCTATTTTTCTATTTCTTCTTCACCACTAAGACCTCACTCTTTTCTTTCCTCCTAAGTGGCTTCGCTTTGAAAAAATAGTGAGAATGGTGAAATGAAGTTAAAATAGTGAGATTTGCATACAACTCGATGTAGCGACACAAGAGACAATTGACAGATTGAACATGATGTATCTACAACTTTAAATGATTTATATTGTAATTGATATGTATTATATTTAATTTAATTTAAATTAATTACTTTTTAATGATGTAATTTAATTTTTTCATAACAACATCATTTTATTTATATTTAATTTAAAATTAAATAAAAAAATTAATGTAAATTACCTGCATTTTCAAACTGACGTAGCAAGAGTTTTTAGATTAAACCCATTATTTCAACATTTTTGGATTCCAGATTTCGGTAAAGCAAACTTTCCCCGGATTTAAATTTCCAAATCATGGGTAAATTTCCGGATTTTAATATCCGGATATAACCAAACATTCTGGATTTACAAATCCGAAATTCATTTTTAATTTTTCAAATTTTTTTTTTTAAATTTTCTAAAATTAGTTTAAGTATATTGCAGTAAAATTATAAAATTTAAGTATATTATATAAATTATTATTTTATTAATTATAAATTTTAATTATATTATATAAATTATTTTAATATTTATAAAATTTAACTATATTATATAAATTATTTTAATACTTGAAAATTTAACTATATTATATAAAATTATTTTAATACTTGAAAATTTAAATATTTTTTTATAAAATTAATTGGGAAAGAAATGAGGGTACACTTGCGAAATGCTTAAATAAGATATATTTTGCTACTAAGAGGGTACGATTTACAGGAGAGCTTAAGTACAGATATAACTCTCTCATATATTTATATATATATATATTTTGCAAATTTGGTCGTGATAGGAAATACTTGACGAGATTCTCCACTGAGACTTAATTTACCGACTTGGTTGAGCACCCTGGAACTCGGCTTCTATCTATCCGATTCCTCACTTCCTAAATCATTCTGAGTCTTTTCCCGGCTCTTCCGCTGTCCCAAATAATCTCTACTCCGCAAGAGAATCTAATGTTTTTTTGTTCTTTTGTTCATTTGCTACCATTTATCTTTTCTTTCATTTTCAGTGTTTGCACCATATTCTTTCTCTCTAACTTTCTTTGGTACCATATGCGTACATTCCTTTTGAATCCTTGGTTTCAGTTCGAAGCAAAGCAGAGAGCAAAAAAACCGGTGTTGCAGTATAGTATTGTAGCGGCAAATCACACAATATAGTATGATAGACGAAGATGTATGGAGAAAACTAACCTGTTTGCTTGTAGAACACAGACCGTTTGAAGCACTAGCAAAGTAGCAAGAGAGGAATGGAAGGTGGGCTGTCAAAAATGGGTTTCTGGAATAGAGATGCCGCGTTGACTGGACCTCTAACCACCACCGCCTAAGCAGCAATAACTTCAGCCTCAAGTTATAGCATGTCACGCTTGTAAATTTATGGCAAAAACATAAAAGCATAAAATATTACAATTTCAAATAATAAATAAATAAAAACTTTCAAACATAAAAGCATGATATATTGCAACTTTAAATAATAAATAAATAAATAAATAAAGAAAATGTTCAAACAAAAAGGATTGTCGGCAAGTCTAGTACATGGTCTTAGTTACAAAGGGTATTCTACGGATGTGGCATTCAGGGGATTAGACGGAACAATCACTCAGTAGAAATGGTTTGATAGCAATACCACATTGCAGCGTCAGATGGTGGGGCACTTGTTCTGTAGGTGGGACAGGTGTTCACTATGGAGGCAACCGCAGGATGAGTCATTGTGAATAAATCAAAAAGATAGGTTAGAGGCATAAAATGTTACAACAACTTAAATATAACAACTCACCTGCCGACGCCGGTTTATGAATTTCCGATCAACGGAGTCCTCTCTCGCAGAATCCGACCTTCCAAAAAGGATCCAGAAAGATCAAAATCTACAAAGAATAGGTTGAGTATAGGAGGGAGATTGCTTATAGTTTCATATCTTCATCTTGCATTTCCTACGCCCATAATTCATAGGGATATAAAACTTGCAAATTTCCACCTGGGTCAAGATTGTGTTCCCAAAATCTATACTTTCATCCTCTCTGTCCCACTGCCAGAGGGCGAAACTTATGTGTCCTGACACAGTTCGTGGAACTTTAGGGTTCATAGCACCTGAATATATAAACACAGGCGAAGTTAGAGTTTTTGCATTTGGGGTGCTTCTGCTTGAGCTTTTGACTGACGTAAGAGTTTTAAAGTCCAGGAAAATCGGATGAGGATGTCTGCTTAATAGATAAAGTAGAACATCTTAAAAGCCATGGACTTTAAAGAGCTTGTGGATGCTAATATTGGAGCAGATGAGGGAGTAGCAGGGATGCATGAGTGGCAGCAGATGAAGCAAGTATTGGGTCTGGCTCTCTATTGCACTTTGGATTCTGCTGAGGAGAGGCCAACTATGATGGAAGTCGCCAAACAACTCAGACAAATTCAAAGGTTTGCTCCTCTATGTTCTTTAAGGTTGTGTTTGGGGATGTCAACGGGACCGATTTTTCCAGGTTCCCTACCGTCTTGCAACTTATAAGACGGGAAATGGATTAAAATAATCGGAATTTAACCGGTTTGAGATTTTTTTTTCCTCGGCCTTGCCCTGCCCCATTATATAAAAATGATTTTATTTTATTTTTAATAGATAATAATAATAATAATAATATATAATGTACTTTAAATAAATAATTTCTAAAAGTTATAATATTTTATTTGTAAGAATCTATTAATTTTAATATAATAAAATAAAATAAATCTTTTTTTTTAAGCATTAAAAACAAATCTTAAAATAAATAAAATACGTTTGTCCCATTTAATTTTTTAAACAAACAGGCAAGTATGAAAAATAATATAAATAAACGGGATAGGCCACCCTGTCCCATACGGCCATACCCGTTCTGTTGCCTTTTCTATTCCCAAATTAAAGTAACAAGAAAATAAAAAAATACCAAAACAAATTACTTTTTTATTTTATGCTTAATGAAAAATCTTAAACAAATCAAATATAAGTAAATAACTTGTAAACTTACACTTTCTAAAATTATGTAATCTTTAGATTAATGAGTAATAAATAAACATGGCATATGATATTTAATTTTTATTTATTTTTCTTTATTTTCCTTCCCATTGCAGTTTCCTTTATATTTTCGAAGAACCAAACAACCTTATGATGTATATATATATATATATATATATATATATATATATATATATATATATATGATTATTGATAGCGGTAAATCCAATCACTCTCCAATTATTATTTAATTTTATTCTAAAAAATTTTGACATAAATTTTAAATATTGGTGAAATTGTGTGTCTATTTTTCCCTTCAATGAGTTTATTGAAGGAAACAAATGATGCAGAAGAAAGATGACGGAGCCTGAAGCAAATCCTGGAGCATTGAATTCTTTGGACAAGAGTTTACCAAGATCTACGGTATCTCTCTCTTTGGATGATGATGGACTGATACAACACTTGAGCTTTCAACCTAAAGTAACTCTCTCCTACCCAAGTATAATCCGTCGTTTGGACGAGAATCCATTCAATAGCGATTTTATTTCAAGTGTTTTTAAGAAAATCGCCTATAAAAAGTAATTTTTTTCAGAAAAGTAGAATATTTTTATAAAACACTTTCAAAAACACCTCGGTTAAAAACACTTCCTAAGATCACTATTAAATAGGCTTATTATATTGGTATTGCGATCACTTAAAGGAGCACTTTCGCTACATTAGCCCATAAGACATATTTGTTTATTATCATTTGTAGCCTTTGGAATACTATGTCTTCACTTTAAAATTAAGGGTAATGCAAATTGTAAGAAGTGTGCTTTTTTTTTTTATCTACATAGATATTTTATTTTTATTTTTCAAGAGTAATAATAATGAAAGATAACATATGCAATTTTTATTTTACAACTTTTTTTTAAAGAGATAAATTTATTAATTCAAGTTAGCAATATAATCGATAGAAACACAGAATCAAAAGTAACAAAAACTTTAGAAGATTACGTAGCATCCAAGTTAATAGCAAAAATAATCAACTTAAGGCCTACACATTTGTTGGGAAGCTCATATGCATGCAGTCGTCTAAGAAGCTAACTGAATTGTATCGCACTCGCTTGAGTAGTTCATTGACATAGTTCATGGGCACTGTTCATGGACACTGTTCAAATGGGGGTTTCCAAATTTTGTTTCCAATCCGATGGGACCCAGAATAGTAAAAAAAGAAACAAAAACAAAAAAAATGACCCCCGGGAATTGGGGCGTCACATCTCTTCAGCCTATCTTCCTTAATTCTTCATCATTTTGCTCGCCAGCCTTGTTTTCTTCTGCTTCATTTAAGCCACTGCCAAGTCTTTATTTTTCTCTTCTAGCCTCCAAATGCCAGAATTTAACCTAAAATGCAAAATTAAACAAAATATTAATAATGAAGTGAAAATGCTACTTATTTATGTATAAAAAAGATCAAAAACATACTAAAGACCGGGTATATAATGAGTGTTTTGTACACTCAATAGCGACTACACAAAAGTTTGAAAATCAGCTATTGCAGGAACAAGAGTTGTGGTCGCGACCGTGGTCTCGACCACACCGAGCGTGAATTCTTCAGTGGCATCAAGATTGGCTAGTCAGGACTACACTAAACATGTTGTCCTCGCCGTCTTCACTCAACCCGTGGTCGCACCATAAAGCCTGTGGGTTGGCACTCACATATTCTTTCTTGCATATCTTGTTCAATTCTTGCTCAAATTGGTTGCTTTTCGTTTGTTTTCTTCGTTTCTACAAAATACAAAATTATATGGGGTTAGATATGAAAATGAATAAAAAGAGTGCTTGGTTAGCATGAAAAACATGAAATAAGCTATGTTTTGTACTAAATAAAGCTAACCTAAAGCACACCTTACAATGTTCCACAAGACTCTTATCCAATCCTGGCATTTCATCATAATTCCAAGCAAAGTAATCCTTGGCTCTTCCATAGTGCCAAGGTCGACCTCTTCCATAGTGCCGAGATTGACTTCTTCCATAGGATCATGTACTTGAGGCTTGTTAACTTCCATCTTCGGAGGAGCTTGCTCCAAATCTTCAATATGAATTTCTTCCTCCTCTTCATATTATTTTCCTTCATAAATCACTTCAGCTCCACAAATGTCTTGGAACTCCTCTTCTGCAATTTTTTCAGTAATTTGATGCACTTTCGTTTTTGAATGCCATAGCTATAGTGGCCGTATTTTCTTCATAAGAATACTTAGTCATCGATCTCCTCAATGATCGGCCCCTTTATCTGCCTAAAAGGCATGATAGTAGTTATCTTTAGAAGTTTGGCAGCTTAGTCTTGGATTTCACTAGCATATCTTGACTCCATGTATACTTTCCTTGGAGACCCATCCTTCTTCTAGCCTTTAAATTTTATTGGACGAAACTCTTGATCATAGTAACTAACCTCAACAAAATCTAAAGTTGCAATGAAAGGTTGTTTGTCTGCCCACACTACTTCTACTTCATTACCTTTTACAAACAGCAAAAATTGGTGAAGAGAGGACGGCACGCATTTGTCTGGTACATGAATCCAATCTCTTCCTAGCAAAGCATTGTAATATAGAATTAATCATAAAGAAAGTTTTAATAAGGAGGGTCTTACTACTCACCGCGGATGTCAATAGGGAGTACACCTAGAATCTTATAGGATTTCACAACATCGATATTGTACACTTTGTTTCACTATTAGTCACCAATGCCTCTTCTTAGTGCTCACAACGTCCTTAATGGCATCACATTGACTGCTGATCCATTATCAACCAACACCTTGGATATTGGTTTGCCATTAAAGTGTGCTCTCACGTAGAGAAGTCCTATGTGCATTGTCATTTCCATAGTAGGTTTTTCAAGTATCACCTTCTGAGCCATGTTTCCTCCAAAAGAGTCAATGGCAATTACCCTCTTATTATGTTTTCATCTGTTGGAAATGTTCTTTATCTGCCTCTATTTCTTTTAACTTGAAGAAATTTGGAAAAGTTAGAGAAATGGTACAATGATTTCCTCAAAGAAAGCAGGAATTGTACCTATCAGAATAGTTCCCAAATCCATCTCTTTAGTCATTTCTTCAACGGATCTGCAGCTAGATTCATCATCCTTTGTAGCTTTCGTTCCAAATTTGATCTTCTTTATAGTAAGCATCACCTCATCTCTTAGATTATTTTCTTCTTTTGGCTTTCCCTGTGGCATTTCTTCAAGTGGTTGTCTTTTCTCCATAGCTTTCAGTCTTTGCATTCTTCTTTTTTGAGTTTTGGGTGAGCTTTTAAGGAAAATTTCTATGTTTCACAACATGCCATTTTTGTCCAAGTGAGACGGGAATAAGAACAAAAAACCTTGGAGGCATTTTCCTCCTTGGAGGATTGTTCATGCCATTTTTCCCTGGAAAACATATCTCTCTTTTGGAGAAATATACCCCTTCTCGAGAATTTCTTCTTGATTTCTGCTTTGAATGGTATGAATACCAGAAACCCCGAAAATTAGAAATTTTCAAAATAGAAAATGATAATAAAATAATAAATCGCTAGAATGGTTCAGTAGCTTCAGAAAATTCTCTAGATATCGGATGAAACGGATCACAAATTGCCTCGTGGAAACTCTAGTGACCTTAAAGTTTTTACCAAATTTTTGAGATGCTTGAATATTTTATGATTTTGGTGATAAGTCACAAGAATTTGTGGACAAGATTTTTACGAAACTTGAAGTTAGGAAATGGCTTGAGCTAAGTTCATTTAAACTAAATTGAACTAAAAAGAAATAAATTGTTTCGGGGCAGAAACGAACCTGAATTAGAGATGGACATTGCGCCATGTATAAAAAAAAAAAAATTTTAAAAAGAAGGATAAAAAGAAAAAGCAAAGTTAAAAAGGAGAAAGGAGGAGACAGGAGAGGGAGAGTGAGTAGAGAGAGAGAAGATTTCTTTCTTTTTTTTTCTTTGCTTCTCTCTAAGATATACGAAAATCAAAAACCGTAGGTCTTCGTCAACAAAAAGGAAAAGTCAATCCACGTATCGGGCAGCCTAATGCAAGGGTACCAAATCTTAGAGTTTCACAACCCACGCAGGTGGGAATTCTGTGTTATTTCTCTATCCTAAAGGCTATTTAATGGCTTGGGTTTTGTTAGAGGCCGTGGAGAGGTCAGAATTTTTGTACCCCAACCAAGGTTGGATTGTAGAATTTTTAGGAATTTTCTGACTATTTTCTCGAGCAAATCGGCTAAATTTCGAGACTGTTTTTGGACAGTTTGGGTTGAATTTTCATGACTGTTTTTAGGCAGTTTGGGATTGTGTTGAGGTTTGGTTTTGATCCCAGGACGAATGTTTTCGGGTTTTGTGGTGTATTTTGGTATCACAGTAATTCGGTGACGAACCGTGAAGGGACCAAGAGGTGCCCTGTTTCTATGGGTCCGAGATTTGAGCCATTTTGTGGGTTATTGGGAGAAAAATAAATAACATGCTATTGTGTGTAAAATTCATGTTAATATGTGCTTGTGTTGGGTATTAACATGGAAATTGTGATAAATGGAAATTATATGTGGGAAATATAATTATCCAAAATTTATAAATGTTGCATGTAGCTCTTATTGTGCATATGGCATGACATAGCATGAAATGACATGATTGCATTTCATATGCACGGTCACATCGCGGTCGAGTCGTGTGGTGCATGGTATCGTATTCACCATTCAGGAATGTGTGGTAAGCTCGAAATGGGACAACCTAAAATTGAGATCACTCTGGCCAGAGCAAAATAATAATAATAAATTTCGCGTTAAGCCAAGCAAGATGGGGTAGATTCCTCTGTGGTGAAAAACCCAAATTTATTCTTGGTCGACATATGGATCCAAATGATGAAAAGTTCGCGAATAAAGTTGGAAGGCGTTATACTCACTATGAGACCTAAAATTCGCAACCCAAATAAATACGTGGGATTCGATAAATTAAAATTCGAGGGTTACCCACAGTTAAAGTCATCAAGGTGAAACAATCAATGACTGGTTTTTCACACTCAAGCAGGTGTGAGTGAGTCAATAGACTGGTTTTGGGCATGAGAAGTCTCATCTCATGCATGACACGGAACATTCCATATAGGATTGGATTATTTATATGGAATATGATTGATGTTTTATGTATGTCATTGCATGTGCATTTAGGCGGGGAGTAGCCCTTGTAGGAAAAAATTTTTATTGGGAATTGTTCCACCCTGGGCGTGGGACTCCTTCGTGTACTAAGTGAGTGGCAGAAGACGACGCTTCGACGAGTCGTGATTGTGGAAGCATACGATATGTGACCTTGACAATACTTTTATAAAAAGAATTTTATGTAAAAAGAATTGTAATTAAATTCTTTTGGACTATTGTATAAATAGTCGGGTATGTAAATATGGAAAGAGGGTCATGATCGGACTCTTATGGACTATAATTAACCGTTTTATTTTCATATTTTAGTTTTAAATGTGAATGAACGTCTCAGAAGGGATGTATATCGGGGATACGGACAGTATGGACCTTATGGGTCAATACTTCATTCGTTGAGACCCGATGAGTTATGATTATATTGTTATACAAAGTTGTATGTTGGGTAGAGCTCTTCGAACAAAGGAGACTCTGCTCAATTTTTTTAAAATATGGATCTCAATAAATGGGACACAATAGTGTGGTATCGGGTCACTCGAAATCCATAGGAATTCCGTAGGTTGATGGGTTGTCAACGGGACCCCCGGATTTGGGGCGTTGATTCATTTGGCCAGTAGGTGTATCCGGAATCAACAAAATTTGTATCATAGGGTTCCTTACCGCCGTAGCGAGCTAATTGTAGTATGAAAATGGTCTGTGGCCTAACACGGATGGGTTTTCTTCATGAGAGAAGAGGTGCAGTGGATTGAAAATGGTGTTTTCTCTTTGGATTTAAGGATTTGTGTAAAAACATTGTGGGAGAATGGTTGATAACTGAAAGTAAATTGAAATAAAATTAGAAAAGAACTCAAGTCTGGGGGCCACTGGGTTAGGGTTCTAAGGCAGCAGTCATGTCCTCGGGTCTTTTTCCTCGTGTCGGGGAGGATGACCTATAGTCATTTCCCGAACTGGATCTTTATTTGGATCTAAAACCTAAACCCTAAAATTTTCCTTCTTGAAATATGGCATTTAATGGGCATAAGTGTCCCTGACGGTGAGAACACATCTCATAACCCTACCATACGCAGAATTCAATAGAAATAAATCAAATCGGATATCAGTGGATCTAGTACTAAGTATCCTCTGAAACCAAAAAGCTTGCCAAATACACGTTAGTGAGGGCATGCCTAGGAGATTTTAACCTAAGGTGAGAAGCAGGAACGCAAACACCCATAAATGCTTACATGAAAAGCAAGAGAACAACCAGCTTACCTTAAGACTGGTGCCCAGTGGCCTTCCTCTTCAAGGATGAGGGCCCTTAACCAAACATCCCTTGATTTGTCATCAAGGTGTCGGACGGAAAGTGCAAGAAAGTGAATAAAAGGAGAAAATCACCCTACAGAAGAATAGGAAATTGGCATTAATTTTATTGACGGATCAAAGATTGATTGATGCTACGTTTCGACCGAGCTTATATAGGTGCTCAGTACCAAGGGAATTACAAAATGTATAAAGGAACCAAATTATATAAGGGCAAATTTGTACAAAGCCAAACAAAGGGTCAAAAGGCTTGAACCGGCAATGCTAGGAGCAATGTTGCGAATTGCAGGCCAAATTTCGCAACCCCGCAACTTCCATCAGGCTTCCTTCTTCCCCGCATTTTTGCTCCAAATCTCCTCGGTTCTATCACATCTTTCTAATTTACGTTCATCGTGCTCGAATCGAATTGAAGATAATGGTGTAGCCTGGGCCTCGCAAACTACAAAAAAAAATAGCTACAAAATGTGATTAGTAGTAAAGCCAGACCTCAATGTATCAATTGGGTTATTTAAGTTGATTAGTACACAAAAAGTGCTCAAAACCTGCAATAAATAAGGCTCAAAATAGCACAATTTAGGTACTAATCACTCCCCCCAACCGAGGCATTGCTAGTCCCTTAGCAATGATAAAAAGAAGGAAGATCATGCAGGCTATGTGTATGCAAAAGGGGACTGTCTGTTCAAAAAGTGTGTGTATAAGTAATGCCCTACCCTCGCATGAAAATCGGACCCCGTGATAAACCATCTGGAGAATAAATAATACATATGAACAAGTTTCAGAGCAAAGGTCCATTCCAAGGAATCAACCCTAACTTCCAATTAAAATCTATGTTTAGGTGATCAGCTTTTGCCAATAAGTTGTTAAACTGCTCTCCCCCACAACCAAGCTACTACCAATGCCTTAGAATTTTAACCAACCTAAATAGATCCGGTTCCACTCTTATTTCACACTTCTATTGTATTGTAGGATGCAATGTTGAGAACTCGACCTCACCAAAGTCCGTGTAACGGGGATCCATCGATGACTCCCAACCAACTAAGGTTTAGGGCATCAAGTCAAAAGGATCTTTCGACCGCTAACTCTACAGTTTCACTCCTGACCGAATGATTTCGAAATTTAGCACCTACAACTCGCTAAACCTCACCCATCCACCTATGTAGCGAGCACTAAGTCGGTGGCTCCCAACCAGTTGGTTTAAAGTACCAGTTTTAAAGGTTACTACACCCTCGGACTGCGTTTCTGGTTTCAAGTAAAGCGTCCCGCTTTTCTATTTTCTTTTCTTTTTATTTTTTAATTTTTTTTATTGGAAGACTTCCTCGCCTTCACGGGAACCTTAACTCATTATGGTCAACGAAGCTAAGGCCTACTTTTGCAAAGTAAAAGGGGTATGCAGCCTTCAAACTTATTGACGAAACCGACGTGGTAATCGCGGTGTGGTTAGCCAAGGTGGATGAATAAGGTTGAATACTCAGGACTTCAACTAACCATCTACTTAATCGCATGGAACTATTCTAGCATTGGATGGTATCAGCGCGCGCTTCAACTTTTCAACTTACAGAGCGCGTAACCACAAAAAAATGGGGCAAAAAAAAAAGATTTGCAAAAGTGTAGAAAATGGAGTTGTATGATATATATATATAATCCAGGCTTCACAAAATTTCAACTTTATCAACATGAAGCAAACAACAAGCCTCTAAACATACAAAAATGCCTATTGGAAAGGTGTGGTACAAAAGAACTCCAAATTAATAAGATGAACATCACCTAACACTAACTCTCCCCCCAACCAAGTATGCCATTGTCCGTAATGGGGTGTAGAATGAAAAGAAGCGGAGGAAGTGGTACCTCCGCCAGTCGATGAAGAATCGCCCCCGCCCGACAGTCGGGGGAGGTGCCACCTGGGCGGCAAGGGTCAAGAATGCCAAACACAAATGTGAGAAATTAAACTTGCAAAAGAGAAAATTTTCAAAAGAAAAACAAGCTAAACAACTGATCACAAAAAGATCATTAACAAAACTAAAACTTAACTAAAAACAAAACTAAGCAATTAAGTTATATATAAAAAATCTAGTGACTTCGAGATACCGTAGGCCACCCCAAATGCAAATTTCAAGGGTTTATGGGGTCCGTGAGGAGAAGCTCCTCCATGCTTGCAAAGGAGGTATGCCGCAGCTTGAATTCAAACTTCGCTTCCTTTTGCGTTAAGCACCTGCTTCGTGGTGTGTGAGATCACCGTTAGAGCAGGGGTGATCGATGTAGTTAGTTCTTCATCAACTACTACTGTCATCGCTCTTCCCGTTGTTCTTGTGTACTGTGTTTTCCCACACTTGTACCACTGCATACTCATCCGATTCGCTCCTCATCCTCCTCGAATTTATGCTTGTTGCTCAGGAAAATGTTGAGCCTGTATCATTGCCAAGTAGTTGTACGACTCCATTACTTAGCCGATTATGGCATTGGGGATGTGGCCAAAAATAAGCTCCAAGTATGATGGACACTTGGTTATGCCCTTTGCCACCAAATCCGTGACGAGAACTAGGAAGTCCACCGGATAATAAAATTTGTCTACCTTCACCAAAACATCCTCAACTATACCTTTTGGTATTTTCACTGATCTATCAAACAAGGATGTGGTGGATAATGGTGAAGCCAGCTCTCCCAAACCTAACTGGCTTGTACACCGAGTATGGCAAGAGGGCTGACACTTCCTGTCTCGCATCCAAAGCAGTTGCTTTTCTATGCATGTCCCTCTCTAATGTTGACTGAGATGGTGGGGATCCCGATCTTGTATTTCACCATGGTTTTGCATTGACGACTGAGCTCACTCTGGCTTCTATTAGAAGGTTTTTTGTCAATGCCTAACTTTTTGATTGTGCATAGATCTTTTAAAAATTTTGCATAGGTAGGGACTTGTTTAATCATATCAAGGAGGGGGATGTTGACCTTCACCTGTCTTAGTACTTCCAGGATGCCTTCTTGCTTGGAGGCCTTCTTTTTTTCTCTCAGTGCCTGGGGAAATGGAGGAGGCATGCTTTTCTTCATTGAGTCTTCTTTAATGAATATGTGTTCTGGCCCCACTTCCTTTTCTTCTCTGGTCTCTTCAAATAGTTTAGGTAATCGGTTGCTCACACTTCTCACGATTCCTCAAGGTGATAATTTCATTTTAACTTCCTCCATTTTTGATGCAAGCTCACTAGTATAGCTTAGTTCATTCACTCCCTAGGATCG
Organism: Tetrastigma voinierianum; assembly: GCA_016808115.1. Classification (NCBI taxonomy): domain Eukaryota; kingdom Viridiplantae; phylum Streptophyta; class Magnoliopsida; order Vitales; family Vitaceae; genus Tetrastigma; species Tetrastigma voinierianum. The sequence continues at coordinate 22,968 of JAEQBH010000376.1, read as the reverse complement.
CGTTGTCCGGGGAAGCGGAATCTCCTTTGCCCCCGCACTCGATTGGTCAGCCTTGTGATGATGACCCGCAAGGTATCATTTTTCTTATCGAGGCTATCAGGAGCCCATCAATCTCTTTTGTCCACTAGGAGCTTTCTACATTTCTTATCTCTTGATTCAACTGAGCATTAATAGCTTTCCGCTCCTCTACAAAAATCCCCACCACCTTGCTCAATTCATGATAGCTTGCCCAACAGAGATGAGGTCAGTGGCTGTTGTCACGGGAGGTGGACCCACACGTTGCTCGCCGCGTGCACCCGGGGAACATATGCCAGAGGCCTAGGGCCTGCGACAGTCAGTGGTTCTTCCAAATGGGATTGTAGGTGCTACACTGCACGCTTGGTGGCCTATTTTGGCCCATAAAGCATTTGCATGTTCAAATTATCAACCCCATCGAGGGAGAAATTGACAATGCTCTCCTCGTGACCAAAGTGGATTGGCAAGGAAGCATGGTCGAGGGGCACACGATTTCGGGCCACGCCCATACCTCCGATTTCTCATTCTCAAGTTCTTCCATCCTTCCGTCAGGGGCGGACAACTTAGCCTTTAGTTCCACATCCTCCGCCAGTGAATATATACCTCCCCTTTGGTTTACTGGTGGCCTATGTTTATCAGTTTCCCTGGGATTTGGTTCATCCCAAGCTTTGGAGGTCTTAGCAGCATAGTTGAGGAAGGCCATGGCTTCATCAAGATTCTTGCTGAGGAAGTCCCTTCCACACATGGTCTCCAAGAGTTGTTTCATGGCGTGGCAGTCCCATCATAAAAATGGCCGATCAAAGATCCGTGCATCAAAGCCATGGTGAGGCAGCGCCGATGGTCTCCTACATACCTTCTCAAGATCGATAAAATTTTTCACCGTCATGAGCCGCAAAGGTGTAGATTGCCTCTTCAAATTGTTGGTCTTGTGAGCACCTAAGAACTTTTCAAAATTTACTTACGCCGCCTTACCCTAATGGTCCTTGGTCAGTGAATTGGGCCAATTTTCGCTTTTCTTTCGAGGGTCAAAGGAAGGCTTTCGCTGAAAGCAAGTCCATATCACCGCACCTCCTTAAAGTCGTAAAACTTCCTTGAACTCCCTGGATGTGTGTGTATGGATTTTCGTTTTCCATGCCATGAAAAGTCGGGAGCAAGGGCACTAGATAAGGCCTCACTGCTACATCCTCAGCAGGGGGTATAATGCATGAGGGTGCACTCCACCTGGGGGTGTATGTGATCCTCATTGACCAGCAGTATCGGGGCTCCCTCGAACCCCCCGCTGGGCTCCGGCCGCCCCGGGGTGGGGGCTCCATCCGGTCATTGCAAACCGATTTCACCCTTTGTTCAACCGGAGCTCTAAGCCTTCTAATCGCTCTGCAAGTTTCTATCCCACTGCATAAGCTGCTATGAACACACACAAACAAGCAGGAAACCAACAAAAACGAGGCTACTTTAGCTGCTTGATGTTAGTTAAAATAAAAACAAGGAAAAAATCAGACAGACAAGATAAAATTCCAAAATCTCAAGGTAAATGTGGAAAATGGTAAAATAAAAAAAAAGAAATGAGAATTCACCAATACTTAGATGTGGATCACAAGTTCACAACTTTTCACTAGGCACTATGCTCCCCAGAATCTGCGCCATTTGATCTGCTTAATAGTAGGCGATCCTAATCAACAAATTTGTATCCTAGGTTCCCTAATGCCGTAGCGAGCTATCAAGTAAGATAGTGTCTAGGGTCAACACGGGATGGGTTTTCTTCAGAGAGAAGAGGTGCAAAGTGGATTGAAATGGTGTTTTCTTCGATTTAAGGATTTGTGTAAAAACAATGTGGGAGAATGGTTGGATAACCGGAAGTAAATTGAAATAAAATTAGAAAAAGAACCTCTTGAAGTCTAAATATCGGGGTTAGGTTCTAAGGCGCAAATTAAGGTCCTCAAGTCTTTTCCTCGTTACGGAGGATTTAATTTATACCATTTCCGAATCCAGACCATTTGATCTAAAACATAAACTAAATTTTCTCTTGAAATATGGCATTTAATGCGTTAAGTGTCCCCGATAAAGGAGAACACATCTCATAACCCTACCCTATAATAACTAATAGGAGACAACTAACTAGATATCAGTGGATCTAGTACTAAGTATCCTCTGAAACCAAAAAGCTTGCCAAATACACGTTAGTGAGGGCATGCCTAGGATATTTTAACCTAAGGTGAGAAGCAGGAACGTAAACACCCATAAATGCTTACATGAAAAGCAAGAGAACAACCAGCCTTACCTAAGATCTGCATCCAGCGGCCTCCTTCAAGGATTTAGAGTTTTAATCCAAACATCCCTTGATTTGTCATCACTGGTGGGTGTTTGGATGGTGAGAAAGGCAAGAAAGTGAAGGAAAAGGAGAGAAAATCACTCCTTGGGTGGGAAGGAGAGGAAATTTAGCGCCTAATTTTATTAATGGATCAAAGATTGATTGATGCTACAAGCTCGACCGAGTTTATATAGTGCTCGCATTCAAGGAAATTATAAAAATGTATAAAGGAACTAAAATTTACATAAAGGGCAAATTTGTACAAAGCCAAACAAAGCGGGTCAAAAGCAATCAAATCAAGAAGCAGTAGGAGCAATGTTGCGAATTGCGAACTTGCGAATTTGTCGGTTGCGACTTCGCAACCCTGCCAAATTTCCACTGTGCCTTCCTTCTCTTCTACATTTTTGTCCAAATCTCCTCTGGTTTGATCATGCACTTCGACCCGGGCTTGGGTTCATCAGGGTTTGAATTAGATTGAAGATAATGAGGTATTTGGCCCGCAAACTACAAAAACAAATAGCTACAAAATGTGATTAGTATGTGCCGGGACCTCAATGACTTCACCGCTATTTGGGTTGATTAGTACACAAAAGTGCTCAAACCCGTAATAAACAGGCTCAAAATAGCACTATTTGGGTACTAATCGCCTAACACCGGCCCATTCTCTTCCTTTATTTGGTTGCATGTGATTCTCCTGCTACTGCAATCATCCATATAAACCAAATATTGCTTAGGAATCCATACCATTCTTATCCAAGCACTTGGAGAAAATTTCCTAGCCCTCTTTGCATTTTGCATTGCCCTCAAATCAGTAGCAGCTATGTTGATTGACAATACTGGTGAAAATGGATCCTCATCAATCACCATGGCCTCTTTTTTCTCAGAACTTCAGATTCCTCATAATTTTATCCCGATATTATTCCAAAACTCCAACATGAATTAGTCCTATGATTCCGTGAGTTATGATATTTATAGTATATTTTTCCTTGAGTCTTCTTGTTAAGGAGTTAGTGATCCTACAATTGTAATGAATTTCTTCTTAGTAGGAAATAAAGATTTCCGTCTTGTGAACATCAAATGCTCCACGGACTTATGTATAGAGGTTTGTGACTCCCTTCAATAAGTCGTGTTTTTTTATCAGTTGAGGGCAAATGAATGAACTTGTACTTAGGAGGTCTCTACTAATATTTCTTCATAATTTTACTCCTTGGCAATAAGTTCCTAAGTGGAGGTCTTTTCTTCGATTTTCTTCCTAAGTAGTTCTCATACTCTATTACTCTTAGCAAAGAAGCTCATAAAAGTCTCTGAACTTCACTTTGGAACTTTCTTTCCTCAAATTCTATATCAAGTCCCCTTTTAGGCCATCTTCACGCATCTGCTTCTCGGGCGATAATTTTGCATCTATTCCTCATTCTTTGAAATGAGCAATGAATGAATATGCTAGTTCTCTACCCCTTTGGATTACCCTTGATAATTTTACTATGAAAATCTCAAGTTCAACTCTAAAGAATTATGTGTGGAATTGTCTCTCCATTTCCTACCAACTCATAATATAATTCCTTGGCAGTGTTGCATACCAAGCAAAAACAACTCTCTATAATGAGTTAGGAAATAACCTAAGTTTGAAGTAGGAAATTCTCATAGTTAACACCCCCACACTACATCGTGAATCTAGCCACATGCTCCAAGGTGGGTTGTCAATCTTCTCTAGAGAATAAAGAGAACTAAGGAGTTCTATACCCTCTTAGGTAAGGATTCTCTTGCTTATCAGCTCTAGGTATGACTTGTAGAATTTTAGGCGATTGATGAGTATCTTAAATACTCATTTTATCCCCATGTTTTTCTTATGCTTTTGGTATTTCTATGATATAAATAAGTGTCCTAATGCTATATTTTCTCAATTTTGTGATTACGCTAACTATTGAGCGAAAACGAGCAAAATCAAGGAAAATTCCAAGAAAGTCATCATGCAAATAACAAAACATGTGATCATTTCACTATGTGATGTCCTTGTATGGCTCCTCATTGGCATGGGCAGATTCTAGACTCCAAGGGATTTCCGTAGACACCAAGATAACATGATTCGAAGTCCGGATGAAGGTTATGGCCTCAAGCAAAGGGGAGAAGAAGAAGAGAAACTGGTTTCCATCTGCTTTCAACGGTCACCGGCTTTCAAAAAATCATCAAGAAAAGAGTGGAAGTCATGCTCCAGCATGGATTTCTCCATGCTATAGTGTGAGAATCACAACACTTTAGCGTGAGAACACGCTATAGCGTGAGAATCACCAGTGAGCTCATGCTATAGCGTGAACTTCTCACTCCGCGGCTTGGCCTGCTCCTCTACTCCTCTAGTGTTTCCATTCTTCGCCATGTCAGAGCGCTTAAATCGATCACGCTACAACATGATGTCAGAGGCCCATATTTTTCCAGTGCTCTCCATCTCGTATGCCCTATGTTTTTCCGCTATTAAAAGGGAAAATTAAGGCATTTTAGTGTGGGCAAGGGTTTCGAGGTTCAATGTCGACGGTAGGAGGCCCTATTAGGTTCCTCCTCTCTTTTAAGGTTTTGACCCTTTCTAGGTTTAGTTGCAGTTTTGTGGGAGAAAGACAACTTGAGGAAGAAAGAAGATTACGGAGGAGAAAGAAGAGAGCTCGACTCCATTTTCTTTCTTTCTTTCCTTTTCATTCCTCTTTCTTGATGGTTGTATTTCTTTCTTCCATTTATGTTCTATTAGTTTAGGTTTAGATGTAGCCAAAGACAAGTTTGTATGAATCTCTTAATTTCTATTGATTTATGTTTTATTTCATATTTATGTTGAGTATTTCATTTTATCTTAATGTTTGTGGGTATTTAGCAATATTTGCATGAATTGTGGTTTGATTCAAGATCAGAGAGGTGAGAGTTAAAATTAGACCATGGATGATTTACCATCTAATTATCATGAAATAGAGATATAAATGAGATTAGATGGTATTAGGTTTTTGTGTTCAATGCGCCTTTAGAAATCTAGGGTTGAGCATAGATGCAAAATACCTTATCCTAAGGGTAGTGTATGGATGCTCAAGAGAGATTATCATAAACACTAGTGAAATTGCCTTCTTCATGATGAAATAAATATTGATTAATTAGGTTTGGAGGTTCATACATAATTGTTTAGGTGAAATCTATGCCCTAAGGCCTTTTAGTCTTGTTTAAGTCATTTTTGCATTTTTAGTTAGTGTAATTTAGATTTTCTACAGATTTTCAACCATCCAAATAAAGCCAAGGCTAGATTATAGTCGGTACTTAGTAACCCAATTCTCCGTTGGACGATACATATACTTCCATTTTTATTACTTGAGGTGACGCGTGCGCTTGCACACATAAGCGTACCATTTTACATAACACAAAATCGCCTATCAAGTTTTTGGCGTCATTGCCGAGGAATTGGTGCTTTTATTAATATTGATTCGAAATAGCTTTACTCTACTTTGGATATAGCTACTATTGTTTTATTTTCCTTTTTGTCCATTTTATTTGTTTCTGTGTGTCAATTACAATAGATCCTTCTATGGATTTGATAACCGAATTGTCCCTTCTACTTAACAACTAAGAACGAGGCAAATGGCCAAAGCAAAGAAGAGTGACAACTCAAGTGAGGAACCAAGTGTGGCAAACCATATGCATCACGGATTATGCCTAATATGGAGGATAATTCTATACTGAGCAATCATAATTTTGGATGGAACCCACACCAAACTCATGGAATACAAGCTACACCACCCTTCAACTTCCACATGTCCAAAGATCAAGCTTGGAAGATACCATAGCTGAATTGGCTAGGTTAAGGGCTAAAATGGAGGAGTCTAGGGCTCAAATGGCCAAGGAAAGTCTAGAGAAAACTATGATCAGCTTTTATAAGATCTCAAGCTAATTTTGGTCTGCTGAAAGTGAAAAATCTTAATGCGTGATATGGACCATTCTCAAGATGGTTTGCCTAGGTTTTATGTTCAAATGAAATGAGGAACTCTCCACAAGAGGAATGTCTAACCTAGAGGCAAACATAGATGAACTAAGAAGAGTCTGCTTTCGAATCAACAAATATCTCAAGCTCAATTCATGGATATGTGCACACACACCTTCACAAAAGGAGTCAAAATTTGAAAAGTGAAGTGGATGAACTAGCCATCACAATGAACACTCTGGCTATGTAGGGTTGAATTACTCAAGGGAGAGACAAGGACTAATGTTCAAATTCAGCCCATACCACTTGAGAACTTGGAAAAGAAAAAGACTCCAAGGGTCACTTCTAGTACTCAACATGAAATGGAGTTATAACAACCTCCAATGGAGAAGGGAATGAGTATACAAGAGCTAGTGGCCAAACACTTGAATGATAAAGTAAACATGGCTAAAATTTCCTTTGAAGGACAACAAGAGAGGTTGTCGTTCCTTTTTGAGGTGATTAAAGAAGAAGGCTTAAACTACAAAGAAGATGTCACCTCAAGAAGCATGAACTTGAGAATATCACAAAAGTTGAGGATGATGCACAAAATTTGAGAATCTTAGCTGTGAAGGAAGATGATCTACTTCTCCTAATCACAGAAAATATAAAAGATGAAATTGTAAAGGACTATTTCGAGATGGCTCCATGGGGTGAAAAGCTTGAAGAGTGAAAATTGAGGAGGTAACCCCATGTCAAAGGTGGAAGAGTACGTTATTAAGTTGAATAAGGAAATAGAAACCACCATTGTGAAAAAAAGAAAAAAAAAAGAAGATAAATTCAAAAATAATAAGACCTGAAGACCCGTGTTTTCGTTGCTAATTTGAGCACAACTATAGCCTCTTAGAGAATGATGGAGGCTGAAATCACCAACCTATCCATAGTTGGTAGATTCTAGCTGGACTTGAAAAATAAAGTAGCTTCTTAGGAGGCAACCCAAGTTTAAAAAGTTTACTTTCCCTTTTTTTCAATTTCGTAGTTAGTTTTAAGTTTTTTTTTCTTTTAATAGATTTTTGTGCTTAATTTTTTTTTCCTTGTTTTAGTTGTGGATTTCAAGTTTTTGGAAGTTCTAAAGTTGATTCTAAGGCAAGAGAAATGGGATACAACTTTTTGGGAGTCTTTTCCTCATTGTTTTTCGCGCTTCTATTTCACATTGAGGGTCTGTTTGTTTGCCTGAGGGACAAATCAGGGTAGAATCAGCTTTGAATTTCTTAGTACATTGTGTATAATATGTTTGTGTTTGTGTTTTACGCCTCATATGAGTTTATTTGTGGCTGGCTAATAACTATTCTCTATAATGTTATGACATTGTGTCAAAAGTTTGTATTATTTAGCCAAAACTTGGGACACCATCACATTTATGTGATCTAAGATTGAGTGTATCTAGTGATCGTGAGAGGCCTACAGAACCCTATGTTTTTCATGAACCACTTCTAATGGAACTCATGCACACACACACACACACACTAGACTTCATTTGTACACCGAGGTTTTCAATTCCTCTGCTCTCAAACTAAACTTACCTTGAGAGACCTTAACTTCCATAGTGTCAGACACCTTAATAAAAGAGGCCAATGAGCCCTACATTAGGCAAAAAACCAAAGAAAAGTGAAAAAAAGAAAAGGAATAGAAAAAAATATATGAAAAAGAAAGAAAAATAGATAAATAAGGAGTTGTTCCTAATCGAATCCCTACGCTGAGGGGCCTTTCAAAGCCCACGCCCTAAGCCAACTAACCGGGAGTCATCACTCCCACGCCTGCCATAATGGGACCGATGATGGTTCGGCCAGCAAGTAGGTGCTTTGGTTTTCTAGTTAAATGTTCGAAGTGAAGTTCGAGGGGAACTTAATACCCAGTTCCCTTAACCAACTGGTGGGGAGTCGCCAATGGATCCACGCTACATGGACACTCTTCTAGAACACCTTAGCATTGCATCCTACTTTCTAGTTATTGTATTGAATAAAAGGAGCGTTCTTAGCCTATTTTTTTATTTTCTTTCAAATGAGTGAGTTGAGTTTGGTTGAAAAGTGTCTTGGAACCTCCGTCTACATTTGAGATCTACCATACCATTTTCACGGAGTTCCTTTTGGAATGAGTCATTGAGAAATTGAGGGCAAAGCTTGCCTTGCTCACCATGCCCATAGATACCTTGGTTTTAAAGATTTTAAATGTGTTGGGATCCCATGTAGGCTATATTATTTCCATAGAACTTTGTCATGGTATTCTCCTAACTTGTTGCTAGCACTATTCTCTACTCATATTTGTTTTAATGTGCTGTATATATGTGTGTTTTTCCTTTTCTTGAGGACAAGCAACGATTTAAGTTTGGGGGTGTGATGAGTATCTTAAATACTCATTTTATCCCCATGTTTTGCTTAGGTTTTGGTAGTTCTATGATATAAATAAGTGTCCTAATGCTATATTTTCTCAATTTTGTGATTAGGCCAACTATTGAGCGGAAACGAGCGGAAACGAGCGAAATCGAAGAAAAATAGGCAAAGTCATCATGAGTCACAGAAAACATGTGATCATTTCACCTACGTGATGTCCTTCTATGGCTCCCTCATTGGCATGGGCAGATTCTAGACTCCGAGGGCTTTCCTTAGACACCAAGATCGCGTGATTTGGAGTCCTGATGAAGTTGTAGCACACTTCGAGAAGTGGAGAAGCAAAAGGTCGAATAGTTTCAAACGATTCTGCCGGAAAAGCATCAAGAAAAATAGTGGAAATCACACTCCAAAGATGGATTTCTCCCATGCTATAGCGTGAGAATCATCACACTTTAACATGAGAATCACCACGCTTTAGCGTGAGAATCACCACACTTTAGCATGAGCTTCTCACGCCTCGGCATGGTTTGGTCTTCACTCCTCTAGTAGCTTTCGATTTTCGCCACGTCGTAGCACCAAATCCATCATGCTACAATGTGATGCCGAGGCCCATATTTTTTCCGACGCCCATCTTGTATGCTCTCAATTTTTTGGCCATTAAAAAGGGATAATTAGGGCATTTTTAGGGGAGGGGGGCCGTTTTTGGAGGTTTGAAGTCGACAAAGTGAGTCCTCTCTAGTAGGTTCCTCCTCTCTTAAGGTTTTCAATTCCTTTTCTAGGTTTAGTTGCAGTTTTGGGGAGAGAAAGACAACTTGAGGAAGAAGAAGATGATGGAGAAGAAAAGAGAGCCACTTCCTGCATTTTATTCTCTTTCCTTTTTTCATTCCACTTTCTTTTACCTAACAGATTTCTTCTTCCATTTGTTTTCTTAGGGTTTAGATGTGAATAAAGACAAGTTTGTGGCGAATCTCTTAATTTCTATTGATTTATGTTTTATTTCATTTATGTTGAGTATTTCTATTTGATTTTAATGCTTGTGGTATTAGCAATATTTACATGAATTGTGGTTTGATTCAAGATCCGAGAGGTGAGAGTTAAAATTAGACCATGGATGATTTACCAACTAATTATCATGAGGTAGAGATATAAATGAGATTAGGTGTGGTATTAGGGTTTCTTATGTTCAATGCTCCTTTAGAAATATAAGGAGCAGATGCAAAATACTTGGTCCTAAGGGTAGCGTGGACGCCGAGAGAGATTCCCATAAACACAGGAAATTTCCATTTTCATGATGAAATAAATATTGATTAATTGGGTGGTGTCTACTGCCACGGACTGGACTTTGGATCACGGATCTGGTGTCTACTGAAGCCCTCCGAAGCTAGAATCGCCATGTCAATGAGGGATCTATAGAAGGACATCACACAGGTGAAATTATCACATGTTTGACACTACTGGATGATGACTTTACCGATTTTTCTTTGATTTCTCTCGTTTCCGCTCAATAGTTGCACTAATCACAAAATTAAGAAAATATAGCATTAGGACACTTATTTATATCATAGAACTACCAAAACCTAAGAAAAATATGGGAATAAAATGAGTATTTAAGATACTCATCAACGGCCAATTTGTCTAAGGCTTGGCCAATATAGCTCTTATACCTCCTCCTTTACTTTCAAGTCCAATGGTGGAGGTGGCTACCTAAAAGGCTGGGAAATTTGTTACCCTTTATTAGTACCTACCCCTAAGGGTGGTTGAATAGTGCCTTATGTGCCTTCAGCAAAAGGAAATGGTTCATTATAGGCTCCATGTTGCATAATCGAGTTGGTGTTACCAAATAACCTTCGAGGAGCTAGTGTTCTAACAAGATTAGAACGTTCACCATTAACATGCATCGAATTTCCATCCTTTCTCATATGGGGAGGAAGATAGCAATTTTCAACCTGTATAGGTGAGATGTGAGATTCACCTACTTCCTGAAAATTCCTGAGGTGTTGCCCCCTGAGCTCATCAGATAATTGCCTTGTAGGTTGAGAAGCAACTTCTTGTTTCTGTTGTCAAACAATTCCTAAGATTGCCTCTAAGATATTTACCTGGGACTAAGATTGTTGTTTCCGCTCTTCCACAATGGCCTTAGCTTGTTCTTGCATCACGACCTTGGCTTGATCAGCCATGGCTGTGGTTTTTTCAACCATAGCTTTGACTTGGTCAACCATAGCCTTGGTTTGTATAGCCATTCTTTATTCTAGACATTGTAAGGTCATCAAGGTTTGGTTCTTCGATTACTTCAATCAGCTTGAAATTCCTCAGTGCAATAGGAAATTGATAAGAGTACATCCTACATTACTATATGCGCTTCTTGCCTAGTTGGTTGTTTGATGCATGTTCCTGTGGAGAAAGAAGCTTACACACATTTTTCTCCAGTTGTTCCACCATGGTTGGAACTAGTCCTTCCTATGTTGTTCCTACAACATCATATCTGAGTCTTGAGACTCCAAAATGATTTTACTTCTCAACTTTGGTGGCCTCTTCAATGAAGATAGGTCCCACCAGGTATGTCAAAAATACATTGTGGTGATTTTGTGATTTTCATAAACATACAAAATAAGCTTGTATGATTGGGCATGCCATGAAAATCAAGAATGTTTCCAAAACTGAAGCATTATGAGTGTTAGTTAAAACTAATAATATGTGGTCCATCAAGAATATTTATATTAGTGGGAGTGGTAAGTACCATAAAATATGGTGAATGAAGAAATTATGATAAAGTTGTTTATCCCTTTATAACTCTTAAAGAGGTTGATTTCTAAACAGTGATGAGGCTAAAATTAGAAAGTAACAACTAAATAATGAATCATTCTTAAATGAAGTGGATGTTATAACCACATAAAGATCTTTTATGTTAGTGTTTAGTATGAAATGTTCAACTTCTAATTTATTCAATATTTCAAGTTTGTTTCTTAATTGATGTAAACTATGAGCCAAGGGGGAGGATATTATCTTTATTTGTTAAGTGGCTCATGTTTTTATGATTAAATAATGTTATATGATTAAGTTTAGAGACAAACTTTTATAACTACCAAACAAAATTACTATTGAAAGTCAATAGAAATTGACACACATATTGTAATGTTCTTTCATGATATCTTAAGTTATGTTATATCATAATGTTTTTGGACTTAAGAAAACCACTACCATTAGTGGATATATCTAAAGATTAGTGAAACTTCCCAAATTCTATATTATGTCTTGATAAATATTATTTCTGAACTTACATTTAATACACTAAGTTATGAAACAAGATCTCAAAATTTTATGATAAAGTATATAAAAGAGACAATACTATATGATAGGATGTCCTACATAAAGTAACATGAATCGTTTGAGATATTGAATTGATTGAGACAATACTATGTGATGAGATATCCTATATGAAATTGCATGTATGTTAGATTGTCTCATAATACACTTTATATTTAATGGTTTTGGGATATCAAATGGATTGAAATTATCCTGATATAGGAACTTTAATGATTCATGCTTTCTATTTGCTTTCAGAATCTATTATGTTGAATAATAGTTGAAAATTTTAATTTTATTATTATTCCTATTAATTGATGATTATATAAAAGAATGATGTAAAGGAATGATAATCAACTATCAAAATATATTGTGTCATAATTTGTCACAAATTATGGATTATGGTTGTGAATATTATTTTAGGACTTAGATTTGTTAACCTTATGACTAAGTTAGTAAAAGAATAAATTCCATTATTATTTCTCAACAACAAATATCCATTGATTATTATATTTACAAGATTATTGCTTGTTGTTGCAGAAGAGATAATCCAGAACAAGAGTAGCAACTTTATTAATTATATGTACAACTTATATTTGGGGATTTAATGATGAAAGGAGTATCACTTCAAGACGTTGAATGTCACGTGAAAGATTGGAGTCTTAGGCACATTATGGTATTATTTAAGGATATTTGCTTTGATTGATTACTTAAGTTTATTTTACTTATTGTTTCTGATATAATTTTTATAAATCATGTTTCGTATGATGAGTATGTGTACATTAATGCATTATGTAAATTAAATAGGATTTTGTCTATGGCAAAGACGTTTTTGTTGGACCATTATCGAATGTCTTATTACAGGTCATATTAAGTGCAGGACTAGTATTGTGATACATGGAAGGGACTATGTCGATAAAGTGGCATACAACCGCTATGATCCTTATTATTTTCTTTGCTTAATAATGACTTAACGATGTGACCAATATAAGGATGAATTTATCTTATACATGCGCACTATGTCTTATTATTAAACCACAAATTTGAGAATTATGTCACATGCAAATGCTTTGTATCGTTGACCCTTATTAATGTTAACTTTCCCTTTTACGAGCCCAAACATGAGCTAACAATATGGAAAGACAAGTGACCCTTTTAATAAAATAAAGAAAGTATCTTTGGTCAATATTTAATAAAAGGTAATTTCTTAAGTTAACACCTTGATGGAATGTGTATTTAAAGAGAAGTCCTAAGCATAGGAACCGGTCTTCTTTCAATCCATACTTAGAGTTTTCTCTCCATTAAATAAGGTTTGTCAAACATTGAAGGGGTCCAGAGGAGAAACTAAATCCTTTGGTGATTATTCGTTGAGGCTAACTACGTATGCTGTCATGGTTCAAAAGTAAGATCTTTTGTTTTATTTAGTGATTATGAAAATCATGTTGTTCAAAGATCTTGGCTATCATGTTTATGCATTATTTTGATCTTGGCTATCATGTTTATACACTATTTGATAAACAAAAAGTTAAAGCTTACAGAAAATTCGAATAGCGGGTGGCGATTGGTCGGTTATTCATTTCAAATATGAACGGCTTAGTATTTTTTGTTTTCTGTGGAGTTCTGGGGCATACAGATAAATCTTGTAACATGCTGTTTCAGAAAGGTGTAGATGTAGTAAAGCGCGAATGGGGAATCTGGTTGAAGGCTTTGGCAAGGCGGTTGGGGGATACTGTGGGTGAACGGTGGTTGCAAGATTGGTCGGGAGAGGATGGTGCTGAGGTGTTAGCGCGGAAACTCTCCGAGGCTTCATAGTTTTGACCAGTTACATCATTCCTGGGTAGTAGGCAGTGGTATGTCAAGGGTGGCTTGGGAACCGGACAAGGATGGGTAGATTGACTCGGTTGGGTTGGTCACCAATCGGCTTGAGGGACAACACAGTCCAAGGATATGAATCATATGGGCTATGTGTTGGGCTATACAGAAAGAGTTTAAGGGTTGAGAATGATGATCATGATATACCAGAGTAATAGAAGAGAAGGAGAGGTTCCTAGATATTGCTGTAGATGCACGGGGGTAGATAGTGGTTTTCCTGTTTTCCAATTGGCATGGTCTGATTTTCAGACCTGCCGACAGTGGCTTTTCTAAAACTGCCGAGGCTTGGGCAACCATCCATCAGTTCGAAATTTAATTGAGTTAGTCAAAACTCGGAAGTCTACGGTTGTTTTTCTCTGTGAAACGTTGGTGCATGCTACTAAAATAGAGGAAATTCGTTGTTTGTTGAAGTTTGAAAGGGTTTTCGCTGTGGATAGACTTGGTCGGTGGTGGTTTGGCGGTTCTTTGGTATCAGGCTGGGATCTCAGTATTAGCTACCCTCAAACTCATATAGGACTTATTGCTTAGTTCAAGAGGCTGGGGCGCCACATGTGGAGATTCACGGTATTAGGGTTCCTCGAGAGGAAGGGAATTTCTCCGCTTTCACTCACGGTCTGATATGTCATGGTGTGTTGCAGGTGACTTACTAATATGTTTAATAATAATAGTAATAATGATAATAATAATAATAATAGTAACAAAGGTTAACGTTAAAATGAAATCGCAATCTTAAGAAAATACTTTTGACAAATGAATATAAAACCACAATTCTAAAGCGAACGAAAATTAATATGATGGGAGCCAAGTGATGTGTCTAGAGGCCTAGATCAAATCTGATGGGAGTTTGTGTGAGAGAAATTAAATCATCAGTTAAATCTGATAGAGTTTGTGTAAAAGAAATTAAATCATGAATCTAAAAGAAATGATCGTGTTTATACAACATGGGTACACAAACAAAAAAAGCTAAAACCCAATAAGTGATCAAAACATGACACTTAAGAGAGCGTGAAAGATCACAATAACGGATGCACCTAGTTCAACTTCTCCTGAATCAACTCCCTTCATATAAAGACAAAAAAACGACAAATTCCAAAGTCCTGTACTTTAATTAACCCACGAAGAAAATCCATGGAGTGATATATATATATATATATATATATATATATATATATATATATATATATATATATATATATATAGATACTCCCTTTTTTTTTTTTTTATGGTCCCTCTCTGATAGTCTCTCTTCTATCTATTCGTTTTCCTCTCCCCCGATCGTCTTCCTTCCCCCTTCTAAATGTAAAAATTCTTCTTTCCAAAACAAAAATCTAATCAAATCAAAATAATCAAATAGAGTAAAATCAGTTAAAATAAAATAAATAAATAAATAAAAGAAAAAACTAAATCTAGCCCAAATTTAAAGTCTACAAATATACATTATAAAATTTACAAATATTACTAGGAATTAGGGATTACAAAAATATTAATAGATTACTTGTTTTATAAGCAACAAAACATTTTACCTCCCATACGGGAAAACTATATCCCTAGTTGCGTTGTTTGGCTCAAAGAGAGAGATTTACCTGGTTCGTCTCTCTACTCCGATGGCTTAGTTCTGTTGGAGGCTGATCAGAGAGAAAACTGAAACTGGCTCGGTTCTATTGGAGGCTGATCAGAGGGAAAACTGAAACTGAAACTGAAAACGCACACGCAACTGTATTCTGTTACCAAACAGACGGTGAACTACACTAGTACTTATATATGAAGATGGGAGTACAGCCTACGTTTCGGAAGTTTCTAGAATGGTATCAAGCTAGAAAGTGAGACTCACATGCATGCTGCCATGGACACGTGAAACACGGCTGTGTTGTGGCTCATCATCCCCCCGTTGGAGCAGGGCAGAGTCAACCAAGTTCAATCTTGGATATACAACGAAGAAGAGAGGGCCGCAAGTGATTTTGTGAAACGTCAATCAACTGATTAGCAGAAGAGATATGTTGAGGAACAAGAAGCCCAGCCTTGAAGTTGTCACGAACCAGGTAGCAATCAATCTCCAAATGTTTGGTGCGTTCATGAAAAATCGGATTATGAATGATGTACAAAGCAGCTTGATTGTCACAATGAAGAGGAATGAGGAGAGAAACTAGCACGTTGAACTCTTGTAGAAGAGAGGCACACCATCACAGCCGTGATATAGCTGAATTTAAATGCATGACATTCACTCTGATAATTCTTCGTTTAATTTTTCGATTTCAATATGTTAAATAATTATTCGATTTCAGCTTATAGTTAAATAATTATTCGATTTCGCTTATAAGAATTTAATTCATTAATTCAATGAATGATATTAACGACATTCAATGAATAATTATTTCGAATTCTAGAACGCTTTGCCTAAAATAGCTTGCATTCCAAAAGGTCGTTTCCTCCTTTATATAAAGGTTGTCGTGGTATTTGTCCGGAAGAGGTCATCATGGGTGCTCTGCAAAAGATCATCGAAGTCTCGAAGTTTTCCTTCCTTCGCCCTTTCGTTTGATGTGAGCAAACACATCATCGCTCACGGAAAGGCGGTAACGCGCTGGCCGACCATTCGACACCCATTTTATCCCTGGTATTTATCGCCTGTAATCTCAGCACCAACGGAGAAGGCGAATTGTTTTAAGGAAATCAGAATTTCACAAGACTCGCTGTTTCTCCAACTCATATATTCTTCTTATCGATTTAATTTATTTTATTTTTCTCTTAATTAACCATTATTTTGGCAAAGATTATGTGTATGTTGCTTGGAATGTCCAAACAACTGGTTTATGCATTCCCAGGTTTCTACAACAAGGAGACAATTTGTTCTAACACACTGAACGTCACATGTGGTGGTGGCAAGGCTCTGATATTCTCCCTCAGTCAAAGAGTGAGAAATCATACTTTGTTTCTTGGTCTTCCAAGAAATAAGGGCGGAGCCAAGAAAAATGCAAAATCCGATGATTGAGCGACGAGAGTCTGGGCAGGAAGCCCAATCCGCATAAGAAAATGCCTCAACCCGAAGAGAGTTATCAGTAGGGTAAAACAGACCCAATGATGGAGATGATTTGAGATAACGTAAAATATGAAGAGCAACATCCCAGTGTAATCATCGTGGAGAAGCAACAAATTGACTAAGTTGTTGCACACTATATGAGATATTAGGACGTATGAAGTTGAGGTATAACGGGTGGCCGATAAGACTCCTGTTAGCAACAAGCCGATGGCCCTTAGTCAGCAAGAGAGGGCAAGGTCTATTGGGACTTTGGTATCTATAAAATCCTTAAGAATAAATAAGAGCCACAAGACTTAACACATACATCGCTGCTCACCTTTCGAACCCACATGTCCGCCGCGAGACACTTCCCCCGCTTCATACTTATACTCCGGTTTTTCCCATTTTTAAGATTGACAATACAAAATATTCTCCTACTTCACCGCATCGCCCACAGCATCGTTTCCTAAGTCAGCCACGGCCCTCCGACCGCATTACTCACTTCGGAAGAACGATCCGCTCTATCCTCAGACGATTTGTTTATTATCCCTATGTTGAGGGGCCAAATTGCTTTAAGGACACAACGTTATCATGGCTCATATCTACTTTCTAATTATTGTTCATCGCAGGTTTGTTTTCTTCAAATATTTTTTGTTTTAGCTCTTAAAACGAACACCGAAGGCTACACCTTCGCATCGACTCCGCTTGTTTCGCTTCTGTTCATTTTGACTCAAACATTTTTTCGCTTTACACAAAAATGTTTGTGCTTTATGCTTCGCTTCGCTGATATAGACGTCGCTTTCTACTGCTCATTTTACATTAAAATATTTGTTTTCAAATATTTTTTTTATCTTTGTTACAGTTTGAAAAACTATAACAAATATTTGCTTTCAAATTCTGCACTGATGTTTTACATTAAAATATTTGTTATAGTTGATTGAAATATTTTTTTCGCTTTCTCGCTCTAGTATTACACTTAAGAGCGCTTTTCCGCGGAACTCGTAAGTCTTTTTGTTACGCCTTCATTTCTCTTGTCGGTAAATAAATGTACTGCGCTGTGCTTATTAAACAAGATTCAAGATAGCTTTAGAACAATTTGTAAACAATACAGTGTTACGGCCAAATTTCTGCTGCTTCTATACGGTGAAAACAGCTGCTCGTTTAGTATTACACTGTATTATAGAAAAAAAAAAAAATTTGTTACGCCGCTCGTATTACAAAAATTGTTACAGTTTTTTCGTTTCTACAGCTTTTCATTTTTGTTCTGCATACGAAATTTGACTCAAACATTTTTGTTTGCACTGCAGTAAATCAAATTTATTTCTGACGAAATTTGACTCAAACTGTTTTTTTTTCTGTGCTGCAGTTTTACATTAAAACATTTGTTATAGTTTATTCAAATTTTTTTTTTCATTTCTACTCATGGTTTTTTCGTTTGCTAGGTCTAAATTTTGAAGACGAAATTCACTCCTATTTGCTCTCGTATTCAAATACTTTTTTTACCGCAGCTTGCTTACTCAAAATATTTGTTTTGTTATTCAAATAGGTGTTCTCGCTTTTTATCTCTGGTTTAAATGGCTTCGCCTTCGACTCCCTGGGTTAACCCTTTATTCCAAATCATGAGAAAGCCATAAAGTTCAATTGGTACCATTTCAAGAGATAGCAAACAAAGATGCTGTTCCTATCTCACAACCTTGAACTTGGCAAGATTCCCCAATGAGGATGGTCCTAATTTGGACGCTTGAGAGACGTATAAAGAAAAGTTGGTCATTGTGGATGCGCATGGAATCACTCTGACTTCAGGTCGCAACTATGTCCTCAACGTCTGAAAAAATGCTCTATAACATATAGTCCGCTGAAACCGGCTAAGGAATTGCGAATGTCCGACAAGAAGTACAAAACCGAAGATGCCGGACTGAAGAAATTCATTGTTGGTAAATTTCCGGACTTCAAGATGGTTGATTCCAAGACCGTCTTAAGTCAAGTTCAAGAGCTTCAAGTGGTTGTGCATAATATTCATGCTGAAGGAATGACTCTAAGTGAGACATTTCAAGTGGCTGCGTTCATTGAAAAACTGTCACCATCCTGAACGGATTTCAAAAATTATCTCAAACACAAGAAAAAGGAGCTGTCACCAAGACTGATTGTTCTGGGTTGAGGACTGGTAAAGACAATAGCGGTCTCGAGTAGTTGAAAGTTGGAAAGAAATCAGAAGTTCTGGCGCGGGTCATTGTTGAAGCGCGATCTAAACCCAACAAGAAAGCAGGAAAATGGTCAGTCCGAGATGGATTCAACCAAGGTCAAAGAAGTTCGCTGGCAAGTGCTTCAATCAGGGCAAGTCCTGACATCGAGCTAAAGACTACAGAGCAAGAATCATGAAACAGGTAATATGGTGGAAAGATCTTAATGGTGTTGATGATATCAATCAACGCACAGATATCCGAAAGTGTAATATGGGCGGGAAACCCCAAGGAGCGTGGTGAATCGAGCATCGAGCAACTCGTCACATCCTCGGCGCAAACAAATCGATACATCCCACAAACCGTGGGGTGATGAAAACTTTATATGGGTAATTCATCAACCTCTAAGGTTGAAGGTGTCGGAAAGATTGCTCTAAAGATGACATCCGGAAAGATTGTGACACTAATTACCGTTCGCTATGCCGATGTTC
Organism: Tetrastigma voinierianum; assembly: GCA_016808115.1. NCBI lineage: Eukaryota > Viridiplantae > Streptophyta > Magnoliopsida > Vitales > Vitaceae > Tetrastigma > Tetrastigma voinierianum. Next base: position 3,474 of record JAEQBH010000376.1, on the reverse strand, counting down.
GCAAGAATCTCGTTGTCGCCTCTCCTTAGCAAGAATGGCTTCAAGTCAATTTTTACCCGACAAGTTCAGACTCTCAAAAAACAGGAGATGTATGTAGGAAAGGGTTATCCGAAAGTGATGGTTTGTTCAAGCTAAATGTAATGACTGCTTTTAACCAAGGATGATTTGAATAAAGTTAAGTTTCTTCTTATGCAAGCTGAAGCTCTAACATTCGTGCATGCTAGACTAGGACACGTTAACTATAAGTTAATAAAGAAATTAATGAATATGGGACTGTTGCCAAAGTTTGATTGTCCAAGTGAGAAATGCCAAGTATGTGTTGAATCTAAATTTTCTAAGCCCCCTTTCCACTCTGTATATAATAGAGTTTCAGAACCTTTAGATTTAATACACATAGATATATCCGATATGAAATCATCATTAAGAGTAATAAGTATTTTATTACTTTTATACGACTGTCGCAAAGATTACATGCTTACTTGCTTAGTAGCAAAGATGAGGCTGTGAATGCTTTTAAGACTTATAAGGCCGAAGTTGAAACTCGCCTTGAACAAGAAATTAAAATCATAAGGAGGATGTAGGAGGTGCGAATATGAATTTCCATTCGAGGAAATTTCAGATCAGTTTGGTATCGCCTACCAAATGATTGTCTTTATACAATTCACAATCTAATGGAGGGCGGAAAGGAAAACCGGTCTTGTGTGCGAACACGAACGCATTGGCAATGGGCTCCGATTTACCACACTTATTGTGGGTGCTCGCTGACGACGAATTTTATTTTAAATAAAGTACCCCACAGAAAGATACATCAAACTCCATATGAGAAATGGAAAGACAGAATGCCTAACTTGAATTATCTCAAAGTGTGGGGGTGTTTGGCTAAGGTTGCGGTTCCTAAGCTTAAAAGGTTAAGGTAGGATCAAAGACTGTTGACTGTGTTTTTATCGGATATGCTCATAATAGAAATACATATCATTTTCTTGTTCACAAGTCAGAGATCCCAAATATACATGTCAATACGATCATTGAATCAAGGGATGCTTCGTTCTTTGAAAATATATTTCCTCGTATAACATAGTATATGAGTCAATTGATACACAGAGGTCTCGAGATACTATATCTGTAAGTGATCCAATGGAGGATGAACCTAGACGCAGTAAAAAGACAAAGGACTTCCAATGCCTGACCTAATTCTTTAACGTATCTGGCTGAAAATGAGCCTCTGACATTCAAAGAAGTCAGGATCTTTAAGCCCCTGCTTCGGAAAGAAGCTACAATAGTGAAGAATCCATCTTAGTCAAATCATACATGGAATTGTCAATTTCCTCCTCTGCAATAAACCACTACAATGTAAGTGGATTTTCAAGAGGAAAATGAAAGCCGGATGGTTATTGATAAATATAAGGCTAGGCTTCAGTATAAGGACAAGCAAATCCAGAAGGTCTTGACTATTTTGACACTTATTCACATGTTACTAGAATTACATCTATAAGGATGCTAATTGCATAAAGAATTGGTGGTATAAGCTTGAAATCCATCAAATGGATGTGAAAACGGCCTTCTTAAACGGAAATTTGGAAGAAGAAATATATTTGAAACAACCCGAAGGGTTCATTGTTCTAGGACAAGAGCAAAAAGTATGTCAACTTATCAAGTCACTCTATGGATTGAAACAAGCACCAAAACAATGGCATGCTAAATTCGACGAAGTCATGTTGTCAAATGGTTTCAAGATTAATGAGTGAGAATGTGTATATGTTAAGCAAACTCTGGAATTGCTTTGGCTATTTTATGTCTATATGGACGATATGCTTATAATAGGCAGCGATGGTGAGATTCATTAAGAAAATCAAATGCTTGCTTGGTGCAATTTTGAAATGAAAAGATACTTCGGGGCTCGCGATGTTATTTGTGTGAGTTAAAACCATACAAGACATATGGAGGATAAGCTCTATCACAATCCCATTATATTGAAACGATTCTGAAAGTGCAAGAATCTAGATATTGTACCAAAGAAGATCTTGATATAGATGTTAATTTACACCTTCTAAGAATACCAGAAACAAAGCTCAAAAATGAGTACGCTAGTATACTGTGCAGCTTTAATGTATGTCATGAATCAGACAGTTAGACATAGTTTGTGCGGTTAGCAAGCTAAGTCGATTTACAGTTAGTCCAAATGAAAATCATTGGAAAGCTATGAAATGTTTATTGGGCTACTTAAGGCATACTCAAGATTATGCTTTGCATTACACAGAATATCCAAAGAGTACTAAGGATACCTGCGGATGCAAATTGGATAACCGGCACTAAAGACACAAAATCAACAAGTGGATATGTATTCACACTTGGTGGGGCGGCAATGTCTTGGAAATCATCCAAACAAACTTGTATTGCGAGATCCACTATGGAATCAGAGTTTATTGCTGGACAAAGTTTGAAGAAGCCGGTGGTTTAAATTTCGAAGATATTCCTAATCGTCAAACCAAAGCACCGTGATGTATACATTGGTGATAGTCAAGCGCAATAGGAAGGGCAAGGAATGTCATGTATAATCTGCAGTTCCACACATTATTACCGCCGAAGACATGACAAAGTAAGACAACTTCTTTCTAATGGAATTATCACCATTGACTATGTGAAGTCAAAAGATAATATTGTGGATCCATTGACAAAAGGCCTAACTAGAGAGATGGTTGCAAAGACATCGAGGGGAATGGGTTTAAGGCCTCTAAACAAGTCATCATAGCGGACACCCTACCTAGTTGACCGGCGATCCTGCATCTAGGTTCAAAGGGACAACTAAGTTATGAAGATTCGTATATCACAAATTTGTTTTAATTACTTCCTGATAAAGACAAGATAACATGTGAGGGTTAAGAAAAGCTTTTAATGATTATGAAACTATATGTTCAAAATCACCTATGTGGAGTGTGAAGTGAGGGTCGCTTCTCGTGAGAATTGCAAAGGCCGAATTCTCTAAACACTCATGAGACCAAAGGTGTTCGCGCCAAACGAACACAACAAAGAGAACCACTCTTGTTCGCAAAAAGTCAGATGATTTCTACTGCCTAGCTTACACGAAAGGTCGACAGTTCAAAGACATCAAGTCTACTGATTGACCGAGTAAGCCCGATAGGTTTCACTAAGGAAAGTTCAAAGTCTCAGATCATTTATCCCGACGCAACGCTTTCTCATTAATAATCGCACTCTCGATCTTCACGATACACGGGAAGATTGACACGAACTTTTCATTCATGTGGGGATTGTTGGGACTTTGCATCCACAAAATCCTTATGATCAAAATGTGTGTCCCATATCAATGCATTACACACGGCTCTCTTCATACTCAACCGATACGCCCGTCACAGACACTTCCTGGCATACTTATACTCCCGTTTTTCCCATTTTTTAGATTGACAATACAAAATATTCTCCTCACTTCACTGCATATCATTCATTTTTGTGCGATTG